>CM060962.1:128174680-128774680 GCA_030765045.1 Tenodera sinensis
CATTGACAAAGACAATTTGAACCTCACTTCTACTTTCTTTGTAGATCTACCTTAAATTTTTTTAGCCACTGAACTTTGCCGACTGATATTTAGCTCAATTATAAAATTTTCAGTAATACATCACTCTTTTCTTGTGCCCATGTACAAAATATATTTACTTATTCATTTATATATTATACTTATGCTATGCTAAAATGTATTATGCAGTTTCTCTAAGCTATGTCTTTGCAGTCACAACACAAAAAAGCTATGGCGAGACATCAGAAGTTTTGGAATCCATTATTGCTGTGCACAATTTAACAATACAGTTGGGCAAGGTCATTCTCTCCCAGATTATATCTGATGATACTGATAAAGTACACCTAAATTATGAATGTTCCCAGCACGCATGGTCATTTTTGAACCAGTGAAAAGAACCAGTACAGTAATTTTTTTTTTGTATTGTAAATAACAGTAATAGCATACATATAAGTATGCTAAATAGTGCGTTAGGTTTATTATTTATGTGCTTGTTTCATTTAAGGCTTACTTAATATTAAATACTGAAGTTTCATAAGCAAATTCACTTTTACATTTTGCCATTTATACATTATTTTAGCTGATCCTTTGAAAATGTATAACCGAGGTTATACTGCATGCATGCTTGCACACACACCCAAACACAAATGCCTGATTTGCTACATTTACATGACTCCCTCTATCCACTAAAATTGCTTGTAAAACTATTGTCGCAAAATGCTATCTACCTACTAGAGATAAACACTGCAGAATACATGTTTTGTTTTTGGTACAAAGAGAATACAGGAAGCTAAAGCAACAATCAAATATTTACAAGCAGGTTGCTATAAGTTGACTTTAGAATTCCATACCACTCTTCAAAAAAAAAACAGAAGTATTGAAAAATTTGAACTTTGTTCCAAGTCCTTCCCCAATTAGTTCACACTTTGGCTGGTGATGATAGAGTGGTCTTGGTAGATGTCTACTTATAAGCTCCTAAGAACCCTTTCTGCCTCTTATGCTGGACAATTACTCAAGTGCAACAGTTCGGATAAAGCGGACTATGTCCTTGATATTTGCCCTTTTTATATATTCAGGCTTCAGAGAGAAAGAGCCTTGGAATACATATTTATGCATAATACGTTGGGAGGATTCACAATCCATCTCCCATTTCCTGCACATAGGGATCTTCTGTGAGCCCTGTGCATGTCTGCGGAGGGTGTTATGACCAGTAAGATAGTTAATAACACCCTTAAGCCTAGATCTAGTTAAATTCATGGACTACAGGGCAGCAATTTGTTTACTCCAGATTGCAAGATGAGCCCAAGCTGTAAGCTGTGATATCTCGTACTTTGGATTGTTGAAAGAGAAAAGGAACAATCATAAAGTATGTACACAAGAAATTATTAGTATGTATACAATCTGCTTGTAACCTACAGAGACCAAAAAACATGAGAACCGCTACGCAGTGTTTTTCCACTGCGCAAACAGAAACACGATAACACCAACTGATGTACACAAGGTCACGCACATGACTTGTTTTTCTCTACTCTGAAAGTGCAGTATAGAGGTGATATCATGTGGTTGAATTATGACAGCATGCTTTATTATTTTGTCCTTTACTTAGTCCCAAAGTGTATTATGGCTTAGTATTGGTTTTCTACTGCACAGCGTGTATTTATTTATTGTTTGTATGTGTTAACTCAGTAAACTCGCCAAGTGAAAGTGTGATTTGCAGAAAGATATCCAGGTGATCTTCGATTTCTATATCGTGCGAAGCATAAAGTGTACACAACCTGGAAAAATTTTAAGAAAGTATCTGCCAGGAAATTGCCAGCATTTCTCAATGTGAACTATGGTGAGTAATGAATAATTTCCTAAAGAGGTACCAAAAATGTATGGACAACTACGGTGGCTAGTTTCAGCATCTCCGTTAATAACATTGGTATGTAAAGCCTTTAAAAGTACTTAAATGCTGTATGGTTTCACCTGCGCTCTTCTATGACAGCGGCAGTCAGCGACACGCCAAGGATGCGCACAGATAAAACACAGCGCAACTGGTTCACGGTTTTTTGGATCACCCGTTATAATGGACTACCTGTTGGAACAGTGCCCAGGACAAAATACCAGTGGACAGTCCAACAAGTTTACTATACTCTAAATTTTATAACTTGTCACTTTTTCTACTGTTCTTGTCTGCAGAGGGAGGCGAAAACCATTATACGAACTTCCAGTTCTATATGACTATCATCTCATCCCCTTGAGTTTTCTCACCCAACCAATTGCCTATTTGACCTATTTCACAGTGAAAGTAGCAGTGGTGGTTTACTGCTACTCTAGTTTCAGCAGGAAAGAAAGAGGCTTAAGCAAATGATTCCCCCACTGGCTCATCTTGCTCTTTGGAAGGGATTTCTGTTCCACCCAATTAGTCGACCGATAACTAAGGATGACAGAGACAACTACAGAGTGTGTGTATTTTTTCTTCAGAATGAGTGCCAAGATAAGACAGGGACTATCTTGCTGCTTTAATAAAGTATATATCTCATACTTGACACTTCCAGGGTCCAGTCCAAAGGACTTGGGTCCTATAAATATTAGACCTGCACACCCCCTCTCCCAGTCAGAGCATATCATCTCATTAACTCAAATTCCAAAATGCTACCCATTCATATAAGGGTAACCAAGCAACTGGCACAGAGTTTGTCCAATATCCTTCCGGCATTGCCATACCAATTTGGGAGTGTTCTTGACCACTATTCCACATGCTTTGGCTTGTAGTAGGCAGTTTATGGCTGTGCTGTTCATCTGGAAGAGCTGTCAACATCTCAGTGACAAATGCAGTGAGGAAAACAAGACGTATGAGGCTATAGCAAGCTACAGTAAATCAACCAGTTCCTTTGGTTTCAGGATTAACCCAAGGTTAGTGTATGTGTGTGAATTGGTTTCAAATACAGTAGTCTCGCTAATCTACAGTAGTGGAGGGTGAGGGTACCTCCGATTTGGGATAACTCGAACTATACAGTGCACCATGGGAAAACTCATAAAAAAACTGAAACTCACAACTTAAGGTAAAGTTATATATAAGGTTCTGAAGTGTGTCTGCTTTATCTAGAAAAACTTGCTGAGTGATGGCTCTCTTGTAAGTAACATTTTCTGAACACTTGCACCACACGGCAAGGAGTACTTTTAACAGCTTAATAGGAAACAAACTATGTTGTTAGCTAATGCTGGATTTCTGACAATGAAGTCATTAATCCTCTTGCTCTCCAATATTTTTCACTGATGGATGGGGTGCTAGAAGTGGCCGGGCATATTTGAAGGTGGTCTCAGTCCATTTCCTCTTGTAGATGCTATAGCATCTCTGCATAGCATCATAAACTCTCTGCTATAACAGTGAATCTGAACGAACACACTTCATAAATTGAACTGATACACCAATTGGTTTTTAAAAAGTCTTTGCACAATAACCACAAAATGTTACAATCTGAAATGAATTATTTTATGTAGTGGAACAGAGGATAATATGCTAAGCAGCCAAAGTTATAGTTTGCCCACCTGCCAATGAGGCAATCTCTCGTCACATGGTTTTGTTTACAAAACCTTTGAACTTAAAGTGAAACCTTTTCAAGTTCTATGAATATGCCTTTCCCTCTATAAAAATCCTCATACACTTTAGGAGGGAGTTGGAGAGGCACAGAAGTATGTAACATATATAAACTAGTTGGGTGGTGTAGACATGGGCACCAAAGCACAAAAATGTTGTGTCTGTATCTTTAATTGGCTCAGATTTAATGGAACTTCCAATTTGCAAGACCCTTCTGTATTGCTATTTTTGCAGATTGTGCTAGTACATTTGGGTTGGCACCTTCTTCTACATATGTGCAGTATGATCAATATGGAGAAAGTGTGTTCGTTTATGTTGACACTTGGCTCAGAATTTCACATATGAGAAAGTGTCTTAAAAAGGAACAGCGGATGGATTACAAGTTTTCCAATAGTTCACAGCCCCTCTTAAACTCTTGATGTGTATTTTCATTCCTTAAATCCTCCTTGTTCAGCATTTTATTCAGAAGGTATGCATGGAACCATTACCAAAATTTCAAATCAATAACAAAAAATATCCCAAAAATGGCTGATGTCACAAAAAAGTGGTTTATAATAAACTATATGTTTTAAAGAGCTTTTTTTTTTTTTTTGCCTGTGTAATATGTTTTTGGCAATCTCTTGTAGTTTACCACTTATACTAAGCCCATTCCAATAGAAGAGGACTTAAGACTACTTGCAGAAAAATCAAGATATCAATTTTATCTTTCATGTAAATATCTTAAAATAATTTAAGATAATCAAAAATAACTGAACATTTCTTCATGTTAAGGGGAGTTCAGGTGGGAAGGGGAGACATTTTCTTAATACATACACAAGCATGCATATACACACAGAGGCCCTTTTCTAAAAATGCTCTAGGAGTTCAATGGGACTCATTTATTTTATTTAGTGCTAGGTACATTACACTGGAGTCTATCTTTTTGGCACTGGGTATTCTCAGGTAGGGCTCCATTTTCTATTTAATAAAAATTCTTATTGCAACAGGAGTAATATATCCATAATCTATGTTATCTGCTCTTTACTCATTTGTCTCTGCCCCTAGTGACCTAGCTGTTGATGGGCCCTTAAACCCCACCCCGACAACACAACAAACACACACACACACACACACACACATACACACACACACACACACACACACACACACACACACACACACACACACACACACACACACACACACACACACCATTTCACTTTTACAGAGAAATTCTCCTAGCTGTAACCGACTTTTATCTTTAAAAATCTTATTTAATCCTTCTATCCTGTTTATCTTTAGCTATTTCTTTTATCAATTTATATCTCCAATCATAGTCCCCATATATTCAAACATCATAGGTGTTTCATTTCCAATTGGGAAGAGCCCATGTAATCCCCCCCCCCCTCTCTCTCTCTCTCACTACCTTTTGAATTTCCAAATCCCCAATTCTAACCAAGCTAATCCTAACTGCTCATTTCTGTTACAGACTTCAACATGTAAGTTCTTTTCTATATATGATTTCTTTAACTTTATTATAAAATAGTAGGGACTTTTCTTTCCTCATTGGGGAAAATAGTCTGCCTCTCCATATACTCCCTACTAAGACCCCCTATAAGGATCATCAATTCCATACCAAACTCTTCCTAACCCATTCTTTATCAATTGCTGCTCAATGAAGTTGGAATATTAATTCAAAATAAAAAGAAATTATTAAATTTTCCGATGCTTTGATTATAAGTTGATATACTTATAGCAGTTTTATATATTCATCATAAACAAAGGCGAGATGAAAATTGCTTGTTAGCCCATAGGGAAAAAAAAAAAATCTAACTTACCATATCATTACGAGTCTTTCATTTATCTGTGCTATCCAAAGTCAGCTTTATTTTCTAAAAATGTTGCCTCATAGAAAACAGTGTACCTATAATCTCATTTCTTTCTATGCATTAATATTTTCTTTTTCCGTTTTATGTCTAGTTATGTTATAGAAATAAGAAACTCTACTTAATTCAGGCACCTATAACTTGCTTTCTTTTGAAGTATGCAATTAATATGAAGTTCTAGAATGCAAAACTTATCAATTAGCACAAATTATGCCTAAAACATCAATGCAGCACATTTACATATTTTTAACAACAGTAGACTTAAGAGTACACAGAAACATCCCATTTTCCAACTCAGCAAAATATATACAATGTTTTCTAATTATTTTCTGGATATATATATATACATATACACATATATTACCTTCCTACCTTTGTTTTTATAATTATCTATGCACAGACAACCATACCTCATTACGATTCCTCATTCTCGACACCTCAGACTATGAGACAAAAACTGACACGATGACCGTGTTCCGGAAGCAAACAAAAAGCGTACGAAACCGTGTTTGCAGCAGCCAAGAGGCAATATCCCGAGTAGTTTCGTTCCCGAGCCGTTTCTTCCACGCCGTTATACTGAGATCGAAGCGCGACATTTATGCTGAGTATCATACCCAGCATTACCAAGCTAGGCACATCCGAAGAAACACCGAACGTACCGCCAAGTTTCGTTACGGCTGAATCGCGGTTAGTTTTGCTAGAAAACACACCGACGGAATGCCATGGCTGCATAAATACGGATCAGTCGGAGTGTAATCAACCGTGTTCATCACGCTGCGACGGAAGCGATACTGAAGCTTCTTTAGAGGATGCCTTGTGGATGTCAATGTAGAGTTGTACATCATTTTCCATTCTAAAGCATCTGCTTCCACGTTGTAAGTTATTGCATTCCCAGGTGTCACATGCAGAGTACTGGAAGTACAGAGGTGGAGATGAGCATCTTCAAAAATCTGGAATATGTGCTGGTCATCTACCCATCAGTGCTTCAAACACATTGAGCCATCAAACTCCATTTAAGAAACATCATTTGAAACAAATAGAAGACAGATCATTGTTCATCAAACAAACACAGTTGATGAATCTGATACTGTTTGCATCCATACTTACAATTTACATTTCACTAGAACTGGTAACAAAGAGCAAATGCACCATCGCTTGCACCTATGAACAGATATTACTCAGTGAGAGTTCATCTCACCTGAGACAACAGTGAAAAGTTGATCAGCAAGCTGCTATTTCTGGTTCTTCCTGGATAACGTGACACAACGTAGCTGACAAAACATATACCCGCACACATCAAACATCACACAGAAACTTCTGAAAGTTTAATTGCAGTAGGTTGAAGTTTCACATCCATGGTAATGTTCTTTCCAGTCCTTCAGTAGAGTATTCCTTGAGGTACATAATCTTCTGCTGAAGGGTACATTTCACTCATTTTTATTGCATGCTAGTTTCCTTCTTGCTTTCACTAAAGGTGTATTACTGCTTAAATGCAGTGCAGCTGCAGAAATAGACTATAAACACTAACAACAAAAATAGAGTGTACATTATTCTTTTGTAGCTCTAGTTAAGCACCCCTTCCAACATAAAGCCATTCACCTGCCAGAAATACAATTAAATTTTCTGAAAATTTACTTGAAATTTCTCCAAAAAGACAAGGACTCTAAATTTTAAAAAAGCCTAAAGCGTCATTATGAATCTTATTTATTGTTAAAATACATATCCACTGACAGTATAACTGTGCCAAACTGATACTACCATAGCACTGCAGTTACCTAATCACTCTCTATTGATTACTGCAAAATACACTGAAGCTACCAGCTAAAGTAAGCCTCAGCTTTTAAGGATGAGTTATCTACAGAAAATTGCAGTTTTAATAAAACTAAGTGTAGTTTTATTAGAGCTCTGTTTCATAAAAATGACATATTTCCTGAGATGAAATTTCTGTCATTCAACTAGTTTCAATTACAAAAACTGGACTAAGCAATACTGAAGCCAAATGTAGTTTGATTCATGCACTTAAGCTTGCAAATATGTTCGTATCTTGTAACTTGTCCTTGGCAGGAACAGCAAAATTTTGTTTGCATTCCCTAGTAGAAACTTTTAGAATACTTTTCTCCTTTCCTGTATACAAATTATACTTTAATAACCAACTCATATTTGAAGCTCAAATAACTTAGTTTGGAAAAGCTATTATACTTGTGTCATGGCCTCGCTCCCGATTCCTCCCGCCTCAGTTCCCATTTTTCACCGAGGATCTTTTGCATTCCTTTGCAGCTGCCAACCTATGACTAACATAAATGGCTCATGAATTTAGCAGTTTAATGTAACCAAGGGATAATGTAACCAAGGGATCATGAGCCCTAAGCCACAAAGCGTAGCCAAGGGATTGCGGGCCCTAAGCTGCAAAGCAGAAGTCTGGGTGGCTCAGTGGGTTAGACACTGGCCTACTGATCCCAAGGTCATGGGTTCAAATCAGACCAACACAGAAGGGTTTTAAGTATGCTTAAAAACGACAGGTCCATGTCACTAAATTTACCGGTATGTAAAAGAACTCCTGCGGAACGAAATTCCGGCACACCGGCGACGCTGATATGATCCTAGCAATTGGTAGCGTCGTTAAACAAAAAAATAATTTTAATATTTTTTTGTTTGCAAAGCTGAAACATCAGCGTAGCTAAATTCTACTGATCCAAACTTGTGGGGACATGGTTTCAAATGCGAGTACTACAACTCAGTAATTCAGGGTTTCCCCTAAAATTTGCGAAAGGCGATTAGGAAGAAAAAGAAGAAATACAAAACAAAACCGTCAACCAACCGGTTTTCGCATACCCTTTAAATTGACAGCCCGCTTTCTCAGTAGCTGCAAAATGGTGATCTTTCTGACTCTGATGCATAATTTCCCATTAAAAGACTAGGTACCTAAAAAGGGTAGGCCGGTGAACAACCTTTCGAAGTGACATATATATATATATATTCCAGCCACCCATATTAAGGTATTTATAACATCCCATTTCACTTCTTTAACCATTTTTAATGCATGGCGCAAGTACAATAGCTTAGTCCTTAGTGTTCTGCATTTTTATTATAGTTCATAAAACTGTTTCAAGTGCGTTACGAAATGTTTGTTTACCATCACCATATGATTCATGACGTCAAACTTAATAATCTGACAGCTACACTGCATTCATGCTGTTATTTTCAAATAGCTAAAGCGCACATATCCTACATACTAACGTAACAAATATATTTGCGAAAATGAGTAAAAATGTTCCAATAATAATCATTTTTCTCCAGTATCTGCACTGGTTTGGTAGGATGAAAATTAGGCTACTGGCTGCAAATCCTATAACCCAACATGGTAATCCAGATGTCACTTTTACATTTAAAGAGTTGAGGATAATATTATGCGCTATACTGAACTGGTGTTAGTTCTAAATTAAATAAGTATTGATCATTTGAAAATTATTTTAAAGTATCTTTGCTCCGTCGCTTTGCACCATCTTATGCCTACATAGCACAAACATATTGCTTAAGCACGCCAGCAATCACTTATTAGGAAAATCACTATAATATTTACATTTGTGTATGAATAATAACGCACTAAATCACCGATTCGTGCTGACTTTTGCGTTTACTTATTAAATTCACAAATGTCTTCGATTTTCACTTATTAATAGACATTACTCCGCGACATTTCCCACAATGCCATGGGACAGGTTGAAGAAGCGTTGATTGTTATTTCTGCGTGGTTCTCTATATCTGCTGCCATCTAACACAACTCAGCACGTACTTCATTATTTGTTCCTGGGGTTGGGGGGGGGGAAGCTACTATTTCATTATTTATTACCATATATAAGCATACAATTATAAAGTTATATTAATTTTATTTTAGTTCTATTGCACTATAGTGCTCAGATTCCTGCTTTATTTTAGAAATACTATGTTTTCTAAAGCGCTATCTTACGGCAATTGTTCATTACTACAAAGTAGGATGAATATCTACAGAACCAAGTTATAAATGAGAGCCGTATTGATCCACCAATGGTAGATCATTGCATTTCGGAAAATGGGTTTAGAAATGACGCCGGATAGGTCACTGTGAGTGAATGAATGAGAACAAATTATCTACAAGTGTATACGATAGAATTGCCAAGTGGTGTGTGTTCGATTTAGTAGCAATAACTGCTGAACTAACATAAATAATGGGTAACGTTATGGCATCAAGTCAGTGGTCCAGTGGTGGAGCACCAGCCCCACCGGGAGGCATGTTGCCTCCACCGCCAACAGCTTATTCACCACAGGGAATATCTGAAGTTAAAAGACCATCAAGCGAGTGTGGGGATGAAGAAAGTACATTCAAAAGTTATGAGAATCCTGGTACCATGGAAGATTTGCATAAAAAATGTAAAGGTTAGTGTAACTTCGGAAAATTTTCTTTACAGAAGGTTATAAGGTATAAGTATATACTGATATACGTTATAATGTAGCAAGTTGGTCATTCCATTATATGTAACGCCTTATTATATTATATTTGTTAAAGCTGTTACACAAATTAATTTAATGAATATGAATGTAAATTGCATTATGTTACTTAATGCTGCGGAGATGTTAGATGTGTGATTTTATCATGGTGTAGGCACGCGGGGGACGAGGTAGAGATTGCGTGTGTGGGTCAAACACTATTTCGTGAGAAACACTTACGGTAGCGAATCCTGGGTAAATGCAAAATTATCCTGAGTTAACAAGTGCAGGTGGTAATAGAGGAATTGGTAAGTGTAGGTCGTTTGTACCTGGCCGTCTACGCGAAACAACGAAGTATTGGCACATGCGCGGGTCGGCTAGTCGAAGCGATGGAGGGGCTATTGCCAACCGAAGATAAAAAGTCAGATAGGAAGCCTTGCATGCAAGGGCAGTAGCACCAAGGTTGCATAAACGTAACTAAAGCGCGTTCCACCCTTAGAAGACAGTACAGGTTAAATGGAGCGCAGTGTTGCAACATGTACTAGTTGCGAATCTTTCTCCGCGAGCGACTCCGAGGTGGCCAGGTCCTGTACTTAGTCCTTCAATTGCTGCTTGACGAGATGGGCACTTTGAACTTTGGTATCCCTGCACGCCTTTATCACTGTATGACCTAAATTTACAAATGATTCGTCTGTATAAACATGGGCGTCGCGAAGGGGGAGCAAGGGATGGCCATGCCCCCCCCCCCCCCCCTGCAAGTTGGTAAACTTAATGTGCAATCAATTACTGACTATTAAACTATTATTTTAATTTTAATGTAAAGAACAATTTTTATTTAGCTCAAATTAATACGGTTATCTGCAACAAATATTATACATTTTGACAATAAAATAATTAATATTATCTGATTGCAAACTTCCAACGTGCGGCCTCCCCTTGGAAAGAAGTCTGCCGACGCTCATGTGTATAAACAATTGATTTCCCCTGGTCCCTAAACCTTTTTACGTCTTTTAGATATTTATGTCACCATCTGATGGTATCGTCTCTTTCTATTAATATGCACTTGTTACCCCTTCTTTCATATTCGAACGCCGTAATCATGTAAGAACCGACTAAGAGTGGCCCTTGAGAAATTTGGTAGGTTCTCATCACTGTTAACCCGTGACAAAAGTATATTCAGCGTGGGTGGAATATTTGCAAACAGTAAAGAATGAATGATTCGCCGCACCCCACCTTGCACTATTCAATCATATTGCGTTAACCTAGCGTTTTGTGTAGTTCCGCCCTTTTTGCTTTCTTTTTCGATGGCGTTCTTAGAGGTCCTTTCATTAGTTCCTTTTTAATCATACACACTACTGCTTCTGAACACCCGATAGCCATAGCTGTTTCTTTTACTGCCTTACACGCATTTTGCTTCAAAAATAATCTAACACATTCATAATTATTTGGCGTTCCTTACTTCTTAATTTACCAACATATCGTCTCTTCCAAGCTTCCCCCTCCATAACTACAAATATTTACAAAAATATTAAACAAATAACGCAATAACAGCTCACAGTTTACACACACGGCTTCTTTCGAACTAATGTTAGTGCTGCTCCTTACACTATCTTCTGTGTATGGCCTGGCCCGAAAATACGCTGAATAGATGAATACTTTTGTTTACCTTACTGGATAAAAGAAAGAGGTTACTGCCTTTTGGTTTATTTTAAAAACTTTCTTCAACCTTCAACATTTGTTCTCGCTGGTTCCCTGATGTAAACTCAATAACAAAAAAGTTTCACACTGCGTAACTTTTGCAGTGCACAGATATAAAATTTTCCGAAAACATTTAATTTAAAAAATTATAACACTTAACTGGGTAAAGATAGAGAATTCAAAGTTGGCAGGTAGTAGCACTATGGTTTACTCTACCTAAGAAAAAAATACAGATGCATTCTAGCAGTTAGTTTGTTAGTGCGTGATGAGTATAGAAACAGCAAATATCGGACTTCTATTGAAAAAAACATTTTCTGAAGAAATTTGGGCCTATAGAAATGTATAATGACTCTAAAAAGGATATAACCTGATAGAGAAAAGAATTCTGCATAGGATAATGTGTTCAAATCTGAAATTTATAACAAATGAATATTTATACCATGCTATTGGGAATCTGGCAACAGCGCGAGGTTAGAAAAGGACGCGGCTAATGGCAACTTGTATGCACTAGATAGAGACAGAGATGTCCCATTTAACTCCATACTGTCTTCTAAGAGTGGAACGCTATATAGTTCAGCAATCGTGTATTTATGCGTGTATTAGTAATTTTGGTAATGATATGTTAGTATTAGAACTATTATTCAACACCCGAGGCTAGCGCACGTCAGCCTCGTTCAACACCTTAAATACGTACCGCAACGTATGACTGGCATTCGGGTGGAAATACACATTATGAGCTCCCCTGAATAAATAAATAAAAAAAATTTTCCACATCGAGAATAATTTCTGAATGCAAAAGGTATTTTTCGAAGGAAAAAAAAGGTCCGCGTGTGGATGGGGTGAACAATATAACACATAAACAAAACGTCGGTTAAATACCGGACTTGGTATATAGTTTTGCATCTTCCCAGAATGCGACACTTAGATTTTCAAGAAAATCCCCTGCCTCAGATTGCCCTTTACATGGAGCTTGTTTCAAAATGTTCATTTTCTCAAAAATGTCTAACAATTTTAATTATGATACCATAAGTTTAAGACATTTTTAGAACAAGTGAAATGTATATGTGGACTTTTCTGTGAATAGTCTGAAATGCTCTTTATTCTGAATGACTTTTGTACAATTGCCGAGTTGGAAGAGATGCATGAAATATTACTGCAGAAAAAGTGTAGGTCTCGTTAAAGTGCACATTTTATATCAAATACTTTTTTTTGGTAGAGTTAACTATTTCCCAGATATTCAATTTATTGGTTTGCATTACATTTATTTCCGTTGAAAACGTGGTATGAAAGTTTTGGTTTGAATAAAGCACTTCTACCTATTACGTGTTGAATCATTATGCATGCGCAATGAGAGTTCGCTGGGTACTGACAGACTTCACTTCCAGCGGTAAGTGTAGGTCGTTCCAGCTCGGGAAATATTTTTAAAAGACCTGACGCACGCACAATGAGAATTCGCTGGGTACCGAGACTAGATTTCACAGCCAGCGTAGGGAAAAAAATTGAAGTCCTGGTGCATATTGACGGCAATGGAAGATTGGGACTACATAATATTTTTTAAAGTATTTTTCATTATCAATCTGTGATGGGTGTTTACTCTTTTTTCCCCCACATTGGAGACTAGCTACTGTTTTTCTCATTCGGCAGAAAATTAATAAAATATTTAACTATATTTCCGGTGAAATCTCGACATCGAATTTTTGGGTGTAATACAATACTTCTCCTACTTGCCAGTAGAGAAAGTAAAAACACTTTCAAAAATATTATGTAGTCCCAATCTTCCATTGCCTCCCACACCGTTAGTCATTGCGCATGCACCAGGACTTTTAAAATATTTCCCGAGCTGGATGTCAAGTCTAGTGTCAGTACCCAGCGAATTCTCATTGCGCATGCATAATGATTCAACATGTAATAGGTAGAAGTGCTTTATTCCAACCAAAACTTTCATACCAAGTTTTCAACGGAAATAAATGTAATGCAAACCAATAAATTGAGTATCTGGGAAATAGTTAACTCTACCAAAAAAAGTATTTGATATAAAATGTGCACTTTAACGAGACCTACACTTTTTCTGCAGTAATATTTCGTGCATCTCTTCCAACTCGGCAATTGTACAAAAGTCATTCAGAATAAAGAGCATTTCAGAGACTATTCACAGAAAAGTCAACATATACATTTCACTTGTTCTGAAAATGTCTTAAGCTTATGGTATCATAATTAAAATTGTTAGACATTTTTGAGAAAATGAACATTTTGAAACAAGTTCCATGTAAAGGGCAATCTGAGGCAGGGAATTTTCTTGAAAATCTAAGTGTCGCATTCTGGGAAGATGCAAAACTATATACCAAGTCCGGTATTTAACCGACGTTTTGTTTATGTGTTATATTGTTCACCCCATCCACACGCGAACTTCTTTTTTCCTTCGAAAAATACCTTTTGCATTCAGAAATTATCATAAAGTATATTTTCAATGAAATCTCGATGTGGAAAATCTTTGTTTATTTATTTATTCAGGGGAGCTCATAACGTGTATTTCCACCCGAATGCCAGTCGTACGTTGCAGTACGTATTTAAGGTGTTGAATAACAGTTCTACTACTAACATATCACTATCCAAATTACTAATACACGCATAAATACACGATTGCTGAACTAGTTACGTTTATGCAACGTTGGTGCTACTGCCGTTGCATGCAAGGCTTCCTATCTGACTTTGTATCTTCGGTTGGCAATAGCCCCTCCATCACTTCGACTAGCCGACCCGCGCATGCGCCAATACTTCGTTGTTTCGCGTAGACAGCCAGGTACAAACAACCTACACTTACCGAGGAATTATATGGTCCCTTCACCTCGCTTCACATTTCCGCACTTTGCAACCTCCCACCGTACCTCAGTACAATAACATGTGACCACCACCCGTCTGCAAGAATGGGGGTTCTTGCAACCTCCCACCGCGACCACCCTCTGAACGACGTAGTTGCCCCCACTATCTTCGTTTATACAATTCATAAAATTTTTTATATGATTTTATGTAATCACGAGGTTGTAAGGAGGGGAAATGTGGAGTGAGATGCGGGGACCATAGAATTCCTCTATTACTGTGTGGTTTAATGACATGATATGTTGAAGTCACAGGGTGCACTCTCCCTTTTAAGAGACCTCACGTATATAGCATACATTAGCTGCATTTTGGGAGGGAAGGAGGCGTGTGGTTGCCAAGATAAGTAGTAAAAGGTCGCTAAATGTACAATTGATGAAATCTGGTTCTGTCCACTAGAAGAAGGTGACTTATAGTCTGAAGTATGAAGGGGGCTTGAACTGTTAATCTGGTCATGCAGTCGATTTGTTTACTACAAAATGAATGTGACAGCATTCTCAACCCTGGCAACTTGTCACCAGATCTGGAGTCTTTGGATTTCATAGCGTGACCTTTCCTTGAGAAGGACTGCAGCTGAATCACTTCTCAAATAAGTAAAATAGAGAATCAGTGGAGTAACTCAAATGTTATAGAACACCAAAACATTTTCAGCACAATGGAGTTCTGGATACTAAGAGTTGTTGTTTTCTAGTGCCTTGCATCTGGCAATGAAGCCATACTAAAAGTAGATTGCTACAAAGATGTAGTGGCACAAACCCATTTAATGAACAAATTAATTTGACAATTGCAATTCCCTCTTCCATATTGCAATCTGGAAAGGCCTTTTAGTCAGTAAACATCAAAGCTAAAGAATTAGCTTAAATACTCTGTGGTAGCTGGGGATCCTGTATTGCAGAAAAATCTCTTAGGATTTTATGAAAAGTACATTACTTGTTGGAAATCCCACAAAATATTGGACATAAAATGTAATCAAATACCAGGCTTTGGCAATGAAACCATTAGCGCTCTTGCTGTCCATTATTTGTCTGTAGTGGATCCAACAGGGAGAACTTCACAGGTTTATAGATGATCTTCTGTCATTAATTCTTTGTTGCACAGAGGACAATTTGTATCTGTGTAAATTCCTACTTTGTGTAAGTTTTTGGCCTAATAATCATATTCCGTAAGTAATCTAAATTTTGCTACTGCATTTTTTCGAGGGATTTCTGGAATAATTTCTGCTTTTTTAATTAGAATGTTCTATTTTTACCTTCTCTACTGGTAAGTAGGGGAAGTATTGTATTCCACCCTAAAATTTGTTGTCGAGATTTCACCGGAAATATATGTTTTGAGACCCCCTGAATTCAAAAAGAAGCATTTTTAGAAAAAGGTCTGTGTGTCTGTGGTCAGCATAACTCAAAACCAAAAAGTCGGTTAAAAACCAATTGGTATTTAAGTTTAATGTTTTTCAAGGATGCGACACCAAGATTTTGAAGAAAATAGCCACACCCTAAACTACCCTTTACATGGAAAATTTTTCGAAAATTAAGATGTATATCCTGTTTACTCTGGATGACTTTTGAATAACTCGTAAACCGTAAGAGATAGACAAAATCTTACTACACAAAAAATGTAGATCTCGCTAAAACACACAATTTATGTCTCAATAAATGTTTTTGTGGAGTGAACCATTTTGGAGATATTCCTTGTTATTTGTGTCAGTTTTGGAAAACTTAAAACTTTCATGAAATGGTACATTGTTGTTCATTTTTTAATATATTAAACGTGCAAAGAGAACGGGATCTCAAAGCTTTAAAATATTTTACTATCGCTCAAAGCGTACTGTGTTCCCACATTCCCCTTGCACCTACAAGGAAATAAGCAATAAGATAATTTGTATGAGGGCTGATCAACAAAGACTGAGACTGATTTTTTCCTGTAGCTTCCGTGATAATTTCGTATCTGTAACATAAATATTTGAAAAGAGCGGGTTTTTATGTATAATTTCGGTAGGCGGCAGCACTCTTGTATTGGTAGGTTGGTAGTAATGCTCTATTTTGTAGACCCTATGTGCATTTCGCATACCAGACAATGGAGGTGACACGAGAGGATCAGTACAGCAATCAAATTCTGTTTTCGTTTAAACCATACAGCCACCGAAACTTATGAAAAGCTGAAGTAAGCGTACAGTGAAGATGCACTACCTCGTGCAACAGTGTTTAGATGGTTCAAGGACTTCAAAGAAGGCCGACTTGTCGGTGTTAATCAAGGTGGGCCTGGTGTTTCAGCTTCTACTGTGACTGAAGGCAACATCAACACAGCTGCTCTGATTGTCCGAGAGGATCGGCATATAACATTACGTAACCTCAGTGAAGTGTTGAGAATTTCATATGGCAGTGTGTTTACAATTATGCACGACCATCTCCATATGACCCGAGTTTGTGCTCGTTGGGTGCCACGTCTTTGACTCCCGAACAAAAGGTTGTGCAAATGGAGACAAGCTGTGAGGTACTGCGTCTCTTTGCTGATGGAGGGGATGCGTTTTTTAAATCGATTATCACCGGTGATGAGTCATGGCTGCATCATTATGATCCTGAAGGAAAACAAGCCAGCACATTGTGGAAATCGCCAGGTTCTCCAACACCAAATCTGCAGGGAAAGTGATGATCACATTTTTTGACTGTAATGGAATAATTTACCAGCATGCAGTTCCCCCTCACACTACTGTTACAGCAGCATACTACACGTCATTATTGGCTACACTGAAGGAGCACATTGCAAAGAAACGACCATAGCTTTCTTGGACTGGGTGGCGACTTCATCTTGACAATACATGGCCTCACGTTGCAAATCAAGTAATGCAGTTTCTGGCTCAATTCAACATTACCTGTGTGCCACATCCACTTTATAGCCACGATCTTCCACCCTGTGAATTTCTTTTATTCCCATCACTAAAGGTACTAAGGAGTATTCAATTTGAGAACTCTGAAGCAGTGCTCAAGAAAAGTGAGGCGATTCTCAAGGACCTGAAAAGAATTATCTGCAGCACGTGTTCAAGGACTGGCAGAGACCCTATAAAAAGTGCACTGAAGTAGGAAGGGACTACTTTGAAAAAGATCATGTAAACATTGAATTGGAGTAATAGTTTATCTGTGAAAAAAAATCAGTCTCAGTCCTTGTTGATCAGCCTACGTACAAATCTCAACTAACACAAAGATGATATTGTAGTAATAAGAGTTCGTAAGAATGGTTAGTACAAAAGTAGAGAAAGTCATATGAGTGCAACACTTCAGATTTTTTATCTTTTGCATTGTTATATAGTGTTTGAGTTTGCTTGAATTTATTTGTTTTTAATTAGTCTTTTAATAGATGTAAAAGGTAAGCTTTTATTCGTATTCTGAAATAAGTTTGAATCTTTTAGCAAGAAAATCAGCAGTTTCATTTCCAGCAATTCCGCAATGTGCAGGTATCCATTGTAATTGAATTCTTTTCTGTAGTTTTGAAGTTGTTGGATCATTTTGTGACAGTCTTAAATTTGGATTGACTTCATTTAATATGAATTTATTGCATATAGTGCTGCTTTAGAATCAGAGAGTTTGACAGCATTTTGAAATTTATCTATCCTATATAGAAGGTGTTGAAGTGAAATATGAATAACCATTACTTGTGCATCAAAATTTGCTGTATGGTATCCTGCTGGTTGATAAAATGAGAGTAAAGCACACGTAATTCCTGATCCTGAGTTGTTATCGATATATCCATCTGTGTAAGTATGTAGTCATTCTTCTGGTGGGTATCTATTGTTCTCAACTTCTAATGCTAGCGCTTTAACTACAGGTTTGGAAGTTTCAAATTTTGTAGCTGGTTCTACTATAGCTGAATATTAATTGGTTCGAAAGTTAGGGGGTTTTCTCTGATTAAAATGTTTTCTTTAGATTTAGGAAGATACAACTCTGTTTTTAATTCTGTCACTTTGGACAGGAAACTTGTTTGGTTGTAATAATCTTTTTTTCCCATTTTGTTAACAGTAGCACTTTTCCATGGTGTATTAGTGCCTGCTCCTCCAAAGTTAAACATCAGAGGGTTCTGGGTTAAGGCTTACATTGCTGTGATTGGAGTTGATTTTGCTGCACCAGTTATTTGTTGCAGGGATACTTCTGGATGATTTAGGCTAGAATTATTTTCTGTAATTATTACCTCTGCATTGTAGAGGAGTATTGGTTTGATGAATGTTTTGAACATGGTGTTCAGTCTGCCGATTACTATCCCACTTGACTCCAGCTAATCTCTTTAAGATTGAAATGTTTTTGTTGACTTTGATACTACTGCTTCAATATGATTTCTCCAAGATTGTCCCTAAATATTTCGTTTGTTTTCTTGAACTGTAGGTTTGGTTTACGGATTTTGTGTTTTTGGCTAAATATTTGGAATGTTGTTTTATCACTATTTATTTTCATCAAATTGTTGTCAGTCCTCTTTTCTAATAGGATCAGAGCCTTTTCCATTGTCAGGCATAAAATTGATGCCATATAAGTGTACACACAGCCCTGTCAACATTCACTATAACCTTCATTTGCTGTACACATGCTTGATGGTCAGTTGGAAGATGTTTTTCTGTTGATTATGGAAGTGAATTTTCCTTTTAAAATTATCAAATATACAGGTACTTTTTAACTGTGGTATTTGTTTTGATTTCAGATGTGGCAACTTTTGGCTGACACTAGTTGGTGGTACTGATATGTAAATCACTATCATGCATGAACATGATAGGGATGGTAAAAAATGTTTATGCAGCATATTCTTCCAGCTCACTTTCTTCTAGTGGACATACATTACTTTGGTGTTCATTTAGTTTTAGTTACTCTGACAATTTGGCTACTTTTCCCAAGAAAAAACACCCTTCAGCTATGCTTTGCAGCTTAGGGTTTTGTATATTCTGGTTACATTTTGCTACTTATATGGTGCCAATGTTGGGAATGCTCCCATGATGCCTAGGCTGGAATGCAGGTTATGTTATGTATTTAGGGTTGCCCCTTGTCCTGGTTTTGTAGGGGTCATCCCTGCTTTTCTATAATTGTCCCCAGTCCCTGCGTGAGCATGACAGGACACCCATGAGTCCCTCCTTTTTTGGCTTACTTTTGTAGTACTTTTTTTTACATGCTTCATATTAGCTTCACCTGTATGTATGTAATGGAATTTTTCGACATAATTTTCACAGACTTAGAGTTGTGTGATTGACTTGAAAATTTGCATACGTGTCAAGGACCGATGACAATGCAATAATATCACAACTTTGTCATACGGTCCTGATCATGATCATCTGGTTAAAAAAGAATGAATTAGCCAAATTTATCAATGTAGCAGAATCTTTCGACGTAATTTTCACCAACTCGGTCATCAGATTGACTTAAAAATTTGCACACATGCCAAGGACCGATAACAATACACTAACATCATGACTTTGTCCTAATGTCCTGACCAGGATCATCAGGATAAAAAACATCAGTTACATTTATCATTGTAACAGAATTTTTTGATGTAATTTTCACCAACTCAGTCGTCTGATTGACTTGAAAATTTGCACACATGCCAAGGACCAATGACAATACAATAATATCACTTTGTCTTAATGTCCTGGCCTCCTTTATCAGGATAAAATGTGACTTGGCTAAATTTAACAATGCAACGTAATTTTCACCAGTTTGAGTCGTCTGAGTGACTTGAAAATGTGCACACAGGTCAAGGACCGTGACGATACAATAATATCATGACTGCCCTAATGTCCTGACTAGGATCATGAAGATAAAAAAATTACATAAATTTATGTATGTAACAATCTTTCAATGTAATTTTCATCAACTTAGGGTTGTGTGATTGACTTGAAAATTTGCACACATGTTAAGGACCGATGAGACTGCAATATTACGACTTCGTCCCGATGTCCTGACCAGGATTGTTAGGATAAAGAATGACTAAACTAAATTTATAGAAAATAGTATAGTTATGAGATCTTAGATGTCGCTAAGGCACATTTCTGCCTGTACCCTGAAAATTGCCTTAAATATATATTCGATGACGTAGGTGCCCAGAGAGAGGACTTGAAAGGAACACGAGATCCAGGGGAAATATCACGGACTGAAGTTCACAGAGGGCCAAGACACCCACAACAGCCGGTAGTTTAGAAGTCAACACAGGTTACGCTGGACAAAGGAATTAAATAGCTTGAAAATATTGAAAGACGGAGGTAGATGCCGGGAGAGAGGACCTGAGAGGGACACGAGATTTCGGGGGAAGGATTGTGGATCGAATTTTACCCAGGGTCATGAAGGCCAAAACAGCTGATAGTGTAGTTAAAGCAGCAATTATAATGTAATACTGTTCCAAAAAAGGAGATTTGAAAATATAAAAAAAAATTGGAAGAAATTTTGAATTGAGAAATTGTAAAAAGATTTCAAATTAAAAATGTTGACAAATATTTGGATAGAAAAATTTGAGACTAAAAAATAAATTATATTTCAAAAAAACTAAAAGAGACCTACTTTTATAACAAAGCGAACTAAAATGTAGAAAATAATTTTTAAGTATGAAGAGTTTGTTCTATAGCGATATAAAGACTAGTTCATTATATTTCAACATTTTGTAATGCATTTAAAATAAGAACTCATATTAACAAAATAATAAATTTTATTGTAAAAAAGCGTGGGGTGTCTGTCATAAAATGTTATAAATAGTTCATTGGTAGCTATTTATAAAAACAAAGACATGACAAAAATATCTAAAAAGCACCCCACACTTTTTTACAGTAAAATTTATTATTTTGTTAATATAAATGAGTTTTTATTTTAAACGTATTACAAAATTTTGAAATATAGTGAACTAGTTGTCTTTATCGCTATAAAACAAACTCTTCATACTTAAAAATTATTTTCTACTTTCTAGTTCGCTTTTTTATAAAGGATTTTTAGTTTTTTAAAACTATAATTTATTTTACATCATATTGCATGGTTAATGTTCTGTATGCTTCGTAGTCCTGCAACCGACAAACTAAACTTTCACGTGTTTTTTTTAATGTGGGTTCTTTATTTAAAACATGTAAATGGGTAAAATAAATGAGAATAATATTTATGAGCACTCCCAATAATATGTTTAGAACAATAAATGTGAATTAGAAGCAGTATAGTTTTAAATTCAAGTGTTGCATCATAACACAGCAGCCATCACCTCGCATACCACACAGGCAGGTGTAATTAATAGCAAGTACAGCGAAATACACTGAGGGCTCTAAGCCACAAAGCATAGCCAAGGAATGCTTTTTATAACCAGAGGCGCATAGCAATTGCAAGTGAAAGGTGTTGGGAGAGTCTAGCCAAAACAACAGTGTGGTAAGACCTAATGATCTCCAACTACTCCTTATCAGCTCAAGATTAATGTACATGTACTCTGAAATCACTAACATAAGTCTTTCTTAAGCTTTAGTAACCGCATTACTGAACTTAGTACTATTAACTAACTAGAGAGCCAAAAATTATAAACCGGCTGCACAGTGTTTTGCCTGTCTGCCCTCAGTGCTCACTGCTGTCTGCTGCTATCATAGAAAGGCATGAATGAACCCATACAACATTTTAAAAACTACTTTTAAAGGCTTTGTGAAAGAAGATGCTGAAACTGGTGACCATCATGACTGCATCAGCCATCTTCAGAGAGAGAGCAACTCCTGGCTGGTTAACAACTAGAGGACATATATAGGAGAGAGGGGCCACCTTGCTTCTTTTATTGGTTCATATGCCAATCACTACTATGTGGCTGTGGGAACTACCATATGATTGGTTCTGTAGGCGTTTTGGGGCTTCAGTTTTGTATTGTCTAGCACCAGCACCCAGGCTGTCTGTATACGTGTTGTTTCTTCTTTTATATTGAAATTGTTTTTATATTTGTGGATCTCAATGGCTTCTCGGTACAGCTGTGCATGGTAGTGGGTTGTGTTGTCCAGAACTTCAGTCTTGTCGAACTTGTCGTGCCTCGTTGGAAGTGCATGCTCGACTACTGCTGATTTCTCCATGTGTCCTAGCTGGCAGTTGCTTCTGTGTTCCTTTAAGCAGGTTTTTATACTGAATTTGGTAGTGCCAGTGCAAACTTGGCCGCAGCTACACGGTATTGGATAAAGCTCCTGTGTCAGCAGAGGGTCCTGTCTGACCTTTGCTGATCTCAGATGCTGTTTTAGTTTCCTACTGCGTTTAAAAATTGTTTTTATACTGGCTGTTTCCAGAAGTTTGCCAATGCAGTCAGTGATGTCCTTGATATAGGACAAGAATGCCTGATGCTGTTGTCCTGTCTCGGTGCAAGTTTTCATTGTCCTTGGATGAGAAGCTTGAGTTATTTCTTTCACCCCATATCCGTTGGCCTGTAGTGCCAGGTCAGGTGTTTGAGTTCTTGGTTCAAAGAGTCTGCTTCACAGATGCGATTTGCACGTTCTGTCAACATCTTTATTATGCCTCTCTTCTGCTGGGGATGGTGATTGGAAAGTTTATGCAGATGGTAGTCTGTGTGGGTTGCTTTTCTGTAGAATGTATGCCCTAATATCAAATCAGGTTTTCTGGTTATGAGAATGTCTAAAACAGGAATGCTTTGGTTGTTCTCTTCCTCCATTGTGAACTGTGTGTTTTTGTTGTTGCTGTTGAGGTGGTGAAGGAATTTTCCTAGTTTTTCGTTTCTATGTAGCCAGATTACAAACGTGTCATTCACAAATTGCCTCCACACTTTAGGCTTGTGAATGGCAGATTTCTTCAGTTTCAATAGAAAAGAAGAATCAACACATATATAGACAGCCTGGGTGCCAATGCTAGACAATACGAAACCAAAGCCCCAAAACACCAACAGAACCAGTCATGTGGCAGTTCCCACAGCCACATAGTAGTGATTGGCATAAGAACAACCAATAAGAGATGAGAGGCGGTTCCTCTCACCTATATACAAATTGGGCGCTCCATCAAATGCTCTCTAGTTGTTAAACAGCCAGGAGTCTCTCTCTCTGAAGATGCCCAATGCAGTCTTGG
The DNA here is from genome assembly GCA_030765045.1 of Tenodera sinensis. Lineage (NCBI taxonomy): Eukaryota > Metazoa > Arthropoda > Insecta > Mantodea > Mantidae > Tenodera > Tenodera sinensis. The sequence continues at coordinate 128,198,215 of CM060962.1, forward strand.
ACAAAACATCAGATAAGTATTCAACTGGACCTCGGCCTACAAGCCTGGAAACTATGTTCTATTGGACACTTTCAATTGTTTTAATCAAAAGATTGGCTGTATGAGCTGTTACTGAGTCTTGTTGAAAAAAGACAAAATCACACTCCCCATCTGTTAATCCTCTAAAGAAAGGGGGGGGGGGGGGGGGGAATTGGATTCACATGTGAATGGGCATCAACTGTTGACTCAAAACGAATTGAGCCTATAACTATTTCTCCGCTGATGTCACACCATACAAATTTTTTCATTATGAAGGGGTACTTCATTAACAATATTAGGTTTCTCAGAGTTTCAATAATGATTATTTTGTGTACACACATATCCATGAAGGTGAAACCAAGCCTCGTCTGTTTGAAAAAATATTAAATGTGGGTCTATTTTGCCATTGTATACACTATGGAGAGCCCACTCACAAAATTTGCACCTAATTACAGGATCACCTGGTGGAAGAACATGTGTTACAGTTATTTTATATGGCTTTAACTTTGGCAATTTAGTAGCTGTTCACACAGAGCCATAAGAAATGCCTACCTGTTGTGAAATGTGCAAATGTGAATTCTCCAAACGATGACTGATATCTAGTGTTTCTTCGGTAAGAAGCATGTGTCTTAGATTTCTTAGCCTGAACCCTTCCTGTGAGCTGAAATTTATTGTAAAATTCATGGATTGCTCTACGGCCTGGAACTTTTACACCTGGAAGTCTTTCTGCAAATCATGCTTTCACTTGGCAAGCTGGCTGAGTTTATACATACAAATCAAATAAATACATGCTGAGCCGTAACTCTGTGACTAAGTACAGGACAAAATAATAAATCACTTGTAATAACTGAACCACATCAACAGCATGATCTTGTTTGCAGCAGCAGTGTGTTAAGTTTCCACATGCCCAGTGGATAAACACTGTGCAACCGATTCAGAGGTTTTTTGCTGTCCTGATATATGGAACTGGAACCATATTGTATAATTTTTAATTTTATGTTCTTAAGTTTATCCTTATTCTTGTTAGCCAAAGTCAGTGTGTGTAAAATACACAAGAGAGTATGAAAACAGTAAGTTTAAACGTCAATTGGGTCAGATGTGTTGCAAAATGGATTCTTTGTCAACTAATATTCCGTTACCATACACACTATTGCATTGCGTGTTGCACTGGCTATGATGCAGGCCTGCTTGAGAGCTGATAGAAAAGTTATCTAGCTCAACAGATGATTTGTTTTGATATTTTGTGGACTGCCCAACCATGGTCCAACTGGAAGTTGGTATTGTGGTTATGAAATTAGGAGCGGAGCTTGTGAAAGAGAAAAGGGTGAAGTTATGCAGAGTTTTACAGCAATTGAACAAGATTTGGTGATAGAACTTATTTTAAAATACAAAACATTATGGGAGGAAAAGTATTGTCTTTCTACTTCACTTGTTCTTGCATGGTGGTATGTACTTCTAGACTGAATTTGTGGATTAAGAAGAGCAGGTATGGCTGGTAAGCATCACCTCTATCTCCCAACAAAAATCTATTTATAATTATTCCACTGTGAAATTATGCCCTTTTCTCACAATTTCAATGCATGGTGCTACCATAGACAGAGCCAGCCCATCATGCTGCAGTGTCTTGTATAAGCAAATTACTATCACTTGTTTGGTAGTTAATAGAAAAAATATCCCTTTCTGTTCCAGAATAACTCTTCATTAGTACCACCTGGATATTGTCCTGTATCTTGTTCTTTCAATCCTAGAATGAATCAGGCTCAAGAATACAGAAACATCTTTTATAACCTTGCAATATTTCTTTTTTTTAATTTATTTTATCATAGTTATTTTTTTCCCTACACATAGGCACAATCATTATAATAGAGGGAGGTTAACACTAAGGGGATAAAGAAGCTGTAGTATACAGAGAGACCCAAAAATATCTAAAGTGTTGTGCTGTATTTTTCTACTGCACATCCAGAAACATAACACAGCTGCTGTACACAAGATCATGCAGTTGACTTGCTTTACTCTGCTCTAAAAGTGCAGTATTGAGCTGACACACCTTCATGTGGTTGAGTTATTACCAGTGTGCTTTATTATTTTGTCCTGTACTTAGTCCTAAAGTGTATTATGGCTCAGCATTTGTTTTCTACTGCACAGCGTGTGTTTATGATTCATATGTGTTAACTTAGCTCGCTAAGTGAAGGTGCAATTTGCAGAAAGATTTCCAGGTGATCTGCGATTTCTATCTCTGGGGTAAATTAAAGCATAAAGTGTACAAGACAAACCCACACACCCTAGAAGAATTAAAACAAAATATCTGCCAGGAAATTGCCAGCATTTCTCAATGTTAACTATGGCGAGTGATGCATAGTTTCTGAAAGAGGTCCCAAAAATCTTTTGATGATGATGGTGACCAGTTTCAGCATCTCCTTTAATAACATTGGTAAGTATGGTAAGTAAATCCTTCAAAAGTAGTTTTAAAAATGTATGGTTTTATCTGTGCTGTTCTATGATAGTGGCTGTTGGCGACGAGTGCTGAGGACGCATACAGCAAAACACAATGCAGCCGGTTTGAAGTCTTTTGGATTACCCGTTAGTATTCCTGTATGTTGTGAATAGCATACATTATGCTTGAATTAATGCAACTGGTGTATTCTGACAGTTCGCTCAGTATGCATTTTGCACGTGGTAGAGGAGGGGCAGAACAGTCTGTTGTCATGACGAGGTTTGACCTTGAAGTAGCCAAAAGATTTCGTGGCCACACTATCCCGCTACAAAGTATATTGGCTACTTCAAGGTTAAACCTGGTTGTCATGACAACAGGCCACTCTGCCCCTCCTTTACCAGGAGCGTAACGCATGCCAAGCAAACTGTCAGAATACACAAGTTGCGTTAATTCAAGTATAGCAAGAGCTTTCTCATGTGTATTTCTTATATGGGCACAATCAGTTGCACCTATAACACTAGGAAAACCAGTAACTAGACTGAAACCTTCCACCACTTCCCTTTGTTCAGCTTGAGTCATTGGAAATTTATATAAGTAGCACACAAAGGTGCTATTGCAGCAGAAACGTTGTGAATAATTCGTAGTGCAGTTATTTTGTCCACTTATTCAGCATCGCCCATTACAATATTAAATGCCCATGTATCATAATATCCTAATGTTGTAAGGACTCAATTCATTCGAGGTATTGGGCAATTTTTTTGAGTAGGATACTCTAACCTCTCATTTAATTGATTAGTGACATTGGTTTATGAAACTTGTACCTTTTGTAGAGTTTCCTGGAATTCATGTTGTTGAATAGGTCGTCTCTTTCAAATAATGCAAGAGATCGCATTTGCTCTTAGTTACACTGATTTATGTAATTGCTATACATGCGTACAGTAGCTCATCTTGATGATCATTTCTTTTAAACAATTCCACCGTATTTAGATTTAATGCTTGTTCTTAATTAGCAGAATATCTCCATTTAAATTGTACAGGCATTAGGCATTTATTTTAATCTTGCAAGGGTTGTTGTACCTAAGGAATGAGTTTACAGTCATTAACTAGTAACTTTGCTTCTGTAAGCTACAAATGATGATTAATTTCTCTGGCCCTTCATATATTAAGTGCTACCTTTTGTTTGAAGTGTCCCAACTTTTGACTCGCCAAATGTGGCAACCCTGTATCATGTCATGGCTGTCATGTTGTGGCATTACTTCTTTATTTCAAGCATATTTATCTATAACTACATATATCAGGCCTTCAGACTTATTCAGCCTCCTCTGCCAATCAGTTTAAATGAATGTCATTAGTTCAGCAAGGACATGCCTCAAAGGGGAGGTACGGACCTCCGACTGCATGCTTTTCCAGCTTTGTAAACAGGTTAATGTACTGTTGGGTGCAAAACTTTTTCACTGGGACAGTTTGTTGTGTATTCTTTGAACATGAAATGGTGACCACTGATCACAGAATTTGCATAATTGAATGCGATTTTCGTACTGGAAGGACATGAGGGGGAGTCTGTCATTAAGATATTGATCATTGAATGAATGATTTTCTCTGGACTTGATGAAATTCGGGACAAGTCCCAAGACAAAACAGGAGGAAAATGATTACAGGATGAAACATCACCTAAGATTACTAATCTGACATTGTTAGGTTTCATGTATGTCTATAATGCTCCAACAGTTCTGTATTTTTCGTTACAATACAGTTATGTTGGTTTTATGCATTGTTTTCTTAACCTGTTCTGTGTAGGTCAGTTTTTATTTACTGGAGTATGGACAAGGATTTTTTTTGGGGGGGGGGTGGGATGAAAAAGTTGTGCCATTGAAGCCAAGACCCACTACACTACAGATATTTTCTAATTAATATATGAAAAGACACGTTCTGATGATGGGAACAAGTGTTTCCCGAAACATGTCCTGTAAGTAAACCATAAGTGATGTCAGTGTTATTAATTCCGATTGGGCATTAAGAAAATTTTAAAAACCCTTCCAATTATTTCAGTTACTGATCAGTATACATGCTGAGATTCAGAGTTTGATGCGTGCAAAAGAAGTTCCAAATGTAAATACTGGAAAGCTATGATACAAGTCCATTTCATGTGACTTCGATGCTGTTGACCTCCACCCCTTCCACATCTTTCACTGCCAGAGGCACTAGTGATAAACTCACTTCAAAGTACTGATGTCATGAACAGATAATTGAATGGTGGCAAAGACTGAGTAAATCTGAAGACCTGATATAACTAGAACTACCATATCCTCAGTTGAATTATTATCCATTACATGTATTACTATATCTTGTGCAATATGTACTACATTTGCGCACTAAGTGTTGATGATTGTGACCCCGATATGCAATCTTTAGTCTGGCACAGGTCGCATGCATGGCTATATATTGCAGTCGATGGTCAGCGCACACACTTACAATATAAAAATACATGTTCAATAATGTGTACTTATAATGCTCACAGTTGATGTTCCATCTGCTGCAAAACACATCTTTGTATGAAAGAATGAATGTCATTTTAAAATTCCACATCAGTGATGACTTCGTTTCCTCTTGTATGTAGCTTTCCAGGTCATTAATAGAATGAGGATTATCCCTGCACACCCTAATGTTTAGTGTTCCTGCATTGTAAGGACACGTTATTGAACATGTATTGTTTTATTGTAAGAGTGTGCGCTGACCACCAACTGCAATGTGTACCTGCACCTGCAGTCTATGTCAGGCTATCACCCATGTGCTTGATGCTGTCTCAGAAATAATACATCTAACAATCTTGTTTCTTATTTTATGTTTTCAGATGTATTTCCGATTATATTCGAAGGAGCAAAATTGATGGTGAACAAAGGATTAAGCAATCATTTTCAAGTATCACATACAATCAACATGAGCTCAGTGCAGCCCTCAGGGTACCGATTTGGAGCAACTTATGTTGGTACCAAGCAATATTCGCCAAATGAGGCATTTCCAATTTTATTGGGAGATATTGACCCAAGTGGAAATCTAAATGCAAATGTCATACATCAGTTTACTCCTAGAATAAGAACCAAATTTGCCACACAGATTCAGAATAGCAAATTCACGGTGGCACAATTAACAAATGACTACAAAGGAGATGATTATACTGTGTCTTTCACAATAGCAAACACAGACATTTTAAATGAATCAGGTAAGTGATTTACTTTGCTCTTAGTCCCTCAGTAAGTAACACTTGAGTTATAGACATCCCCAAAATCTAGTATTCTATTGGCATGACCTTTTCTATCCATTATCATGTACTTTTATACAACTTATACAAAATATTCTTAGTGATAATCTTTACAGGAATACTTTACTTGCAGATTCCATTGTAGGTACAAGGGAAGAAGCAAAAAAAAAATAGTCAAATAGAAATGGTATACTTTCTGAACCATGTCCAGTTAATCACAATTTTTGCTTTCACCTCTGACAAAGTTAGTTCCCCCACCATCAGTGTTTTCTTCTGACTCGCTGTACTGCACACCACACATTGCTCACTGGGTAAAGGAAGCACAGGAAGGGTCATCCATGTGTTCAAAGTGTGGAGACAGCAGAGATGTGCAGAGAAAATTTTGGAAGCATATAATTTTACAATGGTGTGCAGCAATAACATGATAAATTGGTAATTGTTGATAGTACTCATGTGTAGTACTACTGAATTCAACATCTTTTGTTTCGCATTTTTCCCTTCTGTTTTTGAATATGCTTTAATTTGTGTAATGTTTGAATAAAGTTAGGAACTATGATTGAATTTAAGTTTATAGATAAATTGGGTCAGATATTGGTTTTACAGCTTGGCAAAGAATGTCAAAATTCCTTCCAATTATAGGTCACAAAATGAATAAGAAAACCTTAAGTCTAAAGAGAAAATGCCAACTTATGCAGAAAGGCAAATCCATGACAATATAACCTTAAAAAACGAAAAACCACTAACTAAGAAATAGTCAAAACTTACTGTCAACAAAGCAGAGCTAAAGGTTTTACATAAAGGTCTAAAAGCATGTGTAGGCTATGGTAATACAATAGAACTAATTGCTAACATTGAAATTGCCACCAACTGTTTAAATGAAAACACAAAAGTAATAGTTAAAAAAGTGTGCAGCAATTCCGGAAGAGGTACAGTCTAAGATACACAATAATTTCCGAGACAGACAAATCATTAAGTTGCCCAAATCCAAACCAGGTACATAAATGTAAGAAAACAAAGGTGGCAAATAAGTAGTCCTAGACAAGGAAGATTACATTACCAGAAGAAAACTTATTACAAGCAGAAATGTACAAGAAAACCAAAATAGACCCACTAACAACTAAGATAAAAGCCTTCAACCATACCTTGGATAAAATTAAAACCTTAACAGGAGCAGAAGGATAAAAAATAAAACCTTCGCAGCATTGTAGACACTATTGAAAATCCATAAACCCGGCAACAAAATGAGACCTATAATAAAAAATACTGATTCACCTAATTAGAAGTCGGTCAAATGGCTAACTTGGAAATTCTCATCTCTACCAAAGTACAACGGTTGAAGCATCAACAATTCACAGGACCTAGAGCAGATAGAATTAAAACCAGAAGATAAACTGGTATCTTGTGATATGGTGCTTTTCCCAAGTATTCCAATAGACAATCTCTTAGTCCAGCTGAGGAAATGGCTTACCCATATCAACATTGCTCAAGGTGAAATAGATGACCTGATGAACATCATACTCTTTCATCATCAGTTTTATACATGTAACCACTTCTTTTCTGCACATGTTCAAAGTTTCATATAAATATGTAGATGATATCTTTGCAGTATTACCAAACAGGTTCATCCAGGGTTCACTCAAATTACTTAATTTACAGAACTATGTAAATAGAAAAAGAAGACCGTTATCCTTCCGAGATTTAAAAGTAATTAGACCCCATAACAAGATGAGTTTCAGTATTTATAGAAAGCCTACACCTTTTGAGAACTGCTTAAAAAACAATACCTTCCATCCAACTCCATACAAAGACGCAGTCCTTAACAGTTTACACTGACTTTAACTGGTTTACACTCCCTTAACAGAAGGAGAATGCAAATGCAATCATCTCAACAATAAACAATGTCTTCATTAAATAAATTATTGGAAAAAAAAATGTTTAAATTAAAAAAGAAATCGTGTTAAGGATACCACAAAACTAACCCAGTGGAAGAACAGTTTCCAGAAAGTTCACATTCTGTCCAAGAACTCGCTACAAATTCCACAAAATGTTCAAAAATCACATTGGCTTAGCTTCACTAAGTAAATTCAACATAGACTATTCTACAACAGACCAAAGGGCACAATGCCCTGGAACAAAAAAGCAGGTTTACCAAATCAATTGTCCAGGATGTGACCAAATTTATACTGTAAAAAAAAGAACTGCCACCACCAAATCCACTATGAAAGGTCATCACCCCACAGGTAGATGTCACCACAAACAACTCCCACCAGGGGCCTACTTCGGTAGGTACGGGTTTGATGCCCCCGGGGTCCCGAGCCAACTGACTCCCTTTGTGGTGAGGGAGTCGGTCAAAATGCCCACCCACGTGTAGGCCATGCATGGAGACCCATGTCGGTGGAAAGGATTATCCTGGTGGTTGAGGGATGCGTATCTGAGCCCGGTCCAGTTTCCTTCTGAATTCGGGGAGGATGCACATTTCCAATACACCGCTTTGCTTTCTGCTTCACCTAAACGGGAGGCTAGGGGCTAACCCACCCCTAGCCAATCAGGCAAGGCTGGGTATTGCACTGAACTCCAGGGCGAGTGGTACGGCGAGCCCGCTATATCCCCTGTGTACCCTATCATCCCAGTGGAATGACCCCTCGTTGGGCTTCATGGTGGGTGGGGAACACTGGGGGATTAAATTTGTTTTATACTTTTATGGCTACAAACACTCGAAGAGACGATGACAAGTCAACAAAGAAAAAGAGGTCACCACAGTGTCAGCAGCTCGGTACCTAGTTATTAGCAGACTGGAAGAGACTCAGTGTTTTCTGAAGGTGAACCCTTTCTTCATCCAGGTGGGCCTTGATAAAATAGCCAGTCCTGTCAAGTCTTCCACCCGACTTAGAAATGGTTCACCACTGATTGAGACTTTGACAGCCACCCAGTTCGACAGATTGCTAAAGGCCAAACTGCTCCACGGATACCCTATCCGTGTCGAGAAGCACCGTAGTCTGAACTCGTCTAAGGGAGTCATCACCACCTCTCTTTTCAATGATATGTCGGAGGAAGAAATTTTGGGTTATCTGTTGGACCAAGGTGTTACTGAGATTTGTCGCTTCAAAGCCAAACGCGATGGTGCACAGGTGCCTACCCGTGCTCTCTTCCTTGATCTCCCATCGAAACTTAAGGCCATATATCCCGCACCCAATGCGTTGTTTTCAGTGCCAACGCTTTGGTCACACTGGGCTATCCTGCAAACTTGCCACGGCTGTTTGCGCTATGTGTGGAAAGGATGCCCACGTGGAGCTTATATGTCTGCTGTGTAAATTGTAGGGGTCCCCTTCCCGCGATTCCCCACGGCTTATGGACGAGAAGGCCATCCAAGAGCTGTGGGTGAATGAACGCTTATCTTTCAATGCAGCCTGCAAACGCCATCTAGCTCGCCAGCCTTCTCTCCTGAGATTTGGTACGTTGAGCTCAGTGTGCAAACCTAGGTCCAAAAGCAGGATATCAATACGCAAACTACTGTTGTACCTCCAACTGCAGTCGCTACTCCTACTATTACAGCATGGACTTCCGCCACTTCCAAAACAATATCCGTTGGCACTGACTCTCGTAAATTTAAAACACAGCCGAAAGATGAAAGACCCTAAGACCTCAGGCAGAGACCAATGTACTTTAAAAGATAGCTCTCCTTCGCCTCCTCGGCTCTAGTCCCACACTCCAACTGAAGGCGAAGTTGAAGCGCCAACCGCAGCCCAAGTGATTTTAAACAGCTCACTCCCTTTCTCTCCGGATGTCCCTCGTTCAGTGGAATACACGTGGCGTACGTACCCATAGGACCGACTTAAAGCTTTTAACCAAATCGCTCTCTCTCCTACTGTCGTGTGCTTACAGGAGACCAAACTTCGTCCGCATGACTCTTTTACCTTTCCTGGCTTTATTCCGGTGCACTTCGACCTTGCACCGGAACCTGGTTCTCCTGCACATCTCCCATGTCATGCTTCTGGTTGGAGACCACGTTTTTTACCAACCTATCACGCGTACCACTACTTTATAAGCTGTTGCTGTCACCCTCAGTTTACCTGGCTTTAGTTTCACCCTGTGTTCTTTATATCTTCCACCTGGTTCTCCCTTCGCTGTTGTGAACCTAGCAGCTCTTGTTGCCCAGCTCCCAGCACCCTATCCTCTGTTAGGAGACTTCAATGCTCACCATTCTCTTTGGGGCTCACCTAGGACATGCCTAAGGGGAACCTACCTAGCTGATTTTTTTTTCACCCAGAACTGCCTCACTCGCCTTAACACTGTTGAAGCCACTATTGTTTCTGATTCTTCCGGCACCCTTTCCCACCTGGACTTATCTGTCTGCTCAGCACAGCTTGCACCTCGTTTTCAGTGGAGCGATCATTTTCCTTGTGTTATTAGTCTGCAATCGCACTACTCTCCATCGTCATGTGTACCCACCTGGCAATTAAACTAAGCAAACGTCTCTTTATTCTCGCTGCGCTGCTTTCGACGACCACCTGTTCGATGTTGACCAGAGGGTGAAACACCTTACTTCCGTCATCTCCACTGCTTCGCGTGCAATCCCTCGGTCTTCTTCTCAACCGCGACGACTACCAGTTCCCTGGTGGACTGCCGAATGTCAGGCCGTTATTCGTGCATGCAGGGCTGCGCTTTGGATTTTCCGGTGCCATCCTACTCTAGAGGATCTGGTCACCTTCAAGCAACAGCGCGCTAGAGCTCGTCGCATCATACAGGCCAGTAAAAGGACGTCCTGGCTCCGGTTTGTGGAGTCTTAATTGCCACACCCCTTCATCTGTTTGGGACAAGCTGCGCCGTGTGTCTGGCAAACTTTCAGCTTTCACGGTACCTGGGCTGTGGATTAATGACACCATCGCTTGCCCTCGAGCTGTTGCTGCCACTCTGGGCAATGTGTTAGCGGGCGTTTCCGCGCATGTTACAATGCCGGAGCTGGAGCGGACACTCGCTTCTTTCCAAGCCGTCGGCTCCAGGACCGGATGGTGTTCATGTTTTAATGCTACAGCACCTTTCTTCCGTTGGTAAACTCTTTCTCTTGGAGGTGTATAACCACATCAGCGAACCAGTACTTCTCCATCCGCTTGGCGCGAGGCCACCATCGTTCCGATTTTAAAACCTGGGAAGGATCGCCATCTCCCTTCCAGTTATCGTCCGATGTTTTTCACCTGTCATCGGCAAGGTGATGGAGCGCATGATTAACGGGTGATTGACGTGGTGGCTGGCAGCAATCTTGGGAAGCATTAGCTGGCACTCAGTTACGTACAATCAAGGACACGGTGGCGGCGCCGTGGCCGAGCGGCTAGCGCGCTCGCCTACCATCTAGGCGGCCCGGGTTCGATCCCAGGGACCCGCATGTGGTATTCGTGGTGGACGAAGCGGCGTCAGGGCGGGTTTTCTCCGGGTACTCCGGTTTCCCCCGCCATTTCATTCCACCGGTGCTCCATCTTCATTCCATGTATCATCAGTGTCACCGCCTGCGGTGCCGTAGTAGTAAAAGCGGGCGTTAAACACTACAAACACACACAAGGACACGGTACAACCCTGGCAAACATCTTGCCGGGATTCCAGGCGTGAGGAGGTGATTTTAACCCGCCTGAGGATAGGCCACACTCGAGCCACGCATGCACACCTTTTGCGCAGTGATCCGGAGCCTGTCTGTGCGACGTGCAATGTTCCACTCTCCGTCGCACATGTCCTTCTTGATTGTCCGCAATACACTCGTGAGCGCCAGTCCGTTGGCCTGGGCCTTGCACTGTGCTCTGTTTTAGGCAACGACCCAGTAGCTGTAAATGCAGTACTGCGGTTTGTTGCCAAGATTGATTTTGGCAAGCAAGTGTAAGGTGTTTTTTATCCTGGCGGAATTAGGATTTTAGGATGGTTTTAGCTTTTTAACAGTCTTACAAGGTTAAGTTTTTACCAGTTTTAACTTTTAGCCGTTTTAGCTCACGTTTTAGTACTTTTAACTTTCCGTTTTAGTTATTTTAACTTTGACGTTTTAACTTTTTAGGGGTGAGCTTTTACGAATTTGGTTGTTTTTATTTTCGGACTCCAGGCCCTAATGACCTAGTTGTCTACGGCCCCTTAAACCCAACTCACTCACTCACTTGACGTGGTGGTTTAAATCTAATCATCTGCTATCCAAAGTTCAGTGCGGTTTTCGTCGCTTCCGTTCAACGGTCGACCACTTAATCTCGCTTTCGACGCACATCATGGATTCTTTTCTGAGGAAGACTTAAACGATTGCTGAGTTCTTTGACCTTGAGAAGGCGTATGACACTTAATGGCAGTACGGTATTCTTCGTAACCTCCATAAATTGGGCTTTCGGGGTCGTCTGTCGAGTGCGAATTGGTTGTTTTATCTCATTGTTACTTAAGAGAACGTAGTACCGCAGCGTCACCTTATTCACTGTGACCAATCCCACTGTGGAGTGCGTTCCTGCTGGTGTTTCATCCTCCCCTTTTGTGGATGATTTCGCCATTTACTGTAGTTCTCAGCATACTCATCTCTTAGAATGGTGCCCTTAACTCTATCTTGACCGCCTCTTCATTTGGAGTGTGGAAAACGGCTTCACGTTCTCCGCCGAGAAAACCTTCTGTGTGAACTTCTGCCACTGGAAGGCGTTTCTTTCGCCTTCTCTTCACCTCGGCCGAGATATTCTCCCTTTCGCAGACGAGGCGAAGTTTTTGGGATTGGTGTTTGACAGGAAGCTTAGCTGGGCCTCTCATATATCTTATTTGAAGGCCATGTGTGACCGTTCTCGTAGTGTTTCACGAGTTTTAAGTGGCACATCCTGGGGAGCCAATCGGACCGTTCATTTAAGGTTGTATCGCTCTTTGGTCTGGTCTTGTATTGTGTATTCGTTGGCTCGCCCTTCGATTTTAAAGCGTCTTGATCCTACACATCACCATGGTCTCCGGTTGAGTATTGCCGCTTTTCCAACGAGTCCAGTTATCAGTCTGTGTGCGGAAGCTGCCGAACCTCTGCTTTCTTATCGGCGCGACGTTCTTCTTTGCAGCTACGCCTGCGGCCTTTCTAGCTTGTCGGAACATCCGTAATTTCTTTAGTTTTTTAATGATTCCCTGGACCGTCGATTTGTTTATTGTCTAGTAATAGTTTGTAGTTGTGAGTGATGTTGTGTATGAAATTTATATTTTGTTGTGGTGAGGAGATTAATTTGTTTTAATTTAATTTTATTTTTTTTTATTAATTTTATTTTTTTAAATATATATATATATATAAATTTATTTAGAAATTTTATTGTATTTTGATTGTTTGAAATGATTTGTTATTGTTTTAGAGCATTTATTTCTCAGAATGATTATGTGTGAAATGTTATAATTTGTGCTTTTGTTTTTATTTTCTTGTGTTTTGTTTTTATGATATATAATGTAAATTATTTTTTTTATAATTTGTTATATATTATATAATTTTGTAATTTTATCTTAAAATTTTTCTGTAAAGTATGTTGTATGTATGAATGTGTAGAATAAATAAATTTTAAAGATCTGCCATATTAGCCCTGGTGTAAGTAATTAGGTGCCAGGGTTATTATACAGATTTTTATTTTATTTTATTATACAGATTTTTATTTTATATTTTATTTTATTTTACTTTTATTTTTGGACTGTCGATACTCAACGCGCTCCCTGGCCCTACTCCCTCCTGGCGTTCGGATTCGTTCTCTGCTTCGGCTGTGTGACGTCGATTTACCAGCGACACTTCCCAGAGGAGGAACACGGTTTCCTCCATAACTCCTCTCTGAGATCCAGGTTAATCTGAGTTTGTTGTCCATGCCGAAGTCGTTGACGCCAAGTTTAGTCCTTCTTTTGGCCTTTTTAGATCTTCAGGCGCAGTCAGGCCCCGGTAGTTTTATATATACTGATGGCTGGAAGGACGAGCGCGGAGTAGGGTGTGCTTTTATTCACGGTCGTCAGAGTTTCAGCTTTCATCTTCTACCGCAGTGCTCGATTTTTACACCAGTACTTTTGAGTATTTACCAAGCACTTTTAGTTGTTCATCGACAAGCCTTACTGAAATGGATAATTTTCTCAGAGCATACGGATGCTGTACCTTTACCATACCCTGGTACAGCATATCCAGGACTGCCTTCACACCCTTGCCAGTGCTGGCACTTGTGTTTCATTTGTGTGGGTACCTGGGCAGGTAGGCCTGCAAGGAAATGAGTCTGCCAATGCTGCTGTTAAGGCAGCAGTTTTCGCTCCGAGGCATTTTAGCTCTTCTGTTTCCTCTGTTGATTTTAGCACAGTTTTACATCATGCCATTCTTTCCCGGTGGAGGGATGAGTGGCATGGCCTTCAGGGGAACAAACTACGGGAGGTGAAGCCCCTCCCTGTCGCCTGGAAGACTTCCTTGTGTGCCTCCCGTCGCAAGGGAGTAATTTTAGCCAGAATGCGTATCAGGCACTGCAATTTTAGCCATGGTCACCTTTTATCTTCTGATGCTGCACCGCTCTGTGCTCATTGTAATGAACCTTTGACAGTATGGCATGTTTTAGTTCAGTGCCCGTTTTTAACACAGCTCCGTGACTTGCTGGGCCTGCCAGCCACCCTGGCTGAGGTGCTGGCAGATACATCAGGTGCAGTAGAATGTTTAGCTTTATAAGTCTGGCCATTGATGCAAGTTGTTTTTATCAGTTAATGAAATTCTGCGCTTCTGTTCTTTGCTCTACTTGGAGTTGCTGGCACTATATTGGTTACTTTTTAAGGTTTTATTCTTTTAGTTTAAGACTTTGGTTCAGTTAAACTTTTATACCTGTAGATTGACTCGGGCGCTAATGACCACAGCTGTTGAGTACCCTAAAACCATACCACCACCACCACTGCCGCCGCTAACAACTATCACTAACTAGACGTCATTAGGAGCCAGTCGATCACTTCTGATGAAGGAAGCAACAGCTCTTGAAACCCAGTTAAGACACAAAAGAAGTGTAAGTTATGTAAATGTTCCAATATATGACTCAATTTATCCATAAATACTTTTGACTTATTTATTTTAAAAGAACAAGTAAAGAATAGTTTTTATGTGAAAGGAATACTTTTTTTTTAGGCTTTATTCTATATACAGTCGTTACCGTCTCACTTGTTAAGGTCAGTCCCTACCTAGAGCAATAAGCCCATTGGAACCTTCTATGTAAATAAATAAGTAAAATAAGAATTGGGGAAAGGAAGTTGTAATTTCCTCATGAATAAAGTACATTTAATTTTTTTACTTTAAAGTAAAAGGAAAGGAGAGAGGAAGTGGTGGTGGCAGAATCAACTTGGTCAGAGGGGAGTCTGAAAATGGCAGTTCAATGATGGGACACGTAGTGTAGCATTGTCAAATGTTTTAAAATACTTTCATTACTGATTTTATTGTGGGTATAAGGGAGGTAGCCAAAGCTATGGTCAAATGTTTAAAAGGAGTTGCTATGTGCTGGCCTTAAAATTCCATACTCTGCATGGCATCATAAGAAATAAGTGAATGTTGGCCACATCAAACCAGTAGCAATAGAATGTGTCAAAAGTTGTTGAGGTTACAAAACATTGGTAATAAATTGTGTTATAAAAAGGTACATTTATTTTGCAGTCAGTGTTTCTCTGTCTTCTGGTTAATCAGTTGTACAAAATTCCATTCAAATGAAGGCTTAACAAGCTAATCCCAGGAAATATATGGTTTATATTTTTAGTCATGTAAATATCTGTATGGTATTTTAATAAAAAGTGTTGGAGTTGCTTTTGATAAAGTCTGCAATAATGAAAAGTTCTCCATGTAGAGGGTAGTTTGTTGTGGGAGCATGTTTTGAAACATTCCATAGAGTAGAATTTATTCACCTTAAGAAATACAATGAATTCATGGCTTCATCAAAATGAAAAGATGTACTGTAACAAGTTAATACATTTTTATGTACACCATATTTTACCAATTTATCAAAATTAACACTGTACAATCTTGACCTTGAAGGCAGTCTTAAACTTTCTTTTGAGTGGAAGTGCATCCATCAGATGAGCAGTATCCATGAAACAAGTTCACAAGGGCAGTATCCTCAAAAAAGTAACTGGTTTAGTGCTATAAATTTAATTAAATGTAATGGTTCTTACATTAATTCATATATAAGTAGGTTGATAGTTTGTCAGAATTGACAAAGTGACATAATTTGAAAGCCAGTACCCAGTACACACACCCTGAAAGAATTAAAACAAAATATCCGCCAGGAAATTGCCGGCATTTCTCAACATGAACTATGGTAAGTGATGGATAGTTTCCTAAAGAGCTGCCAAAAATGTATGTATGGATGACAGTGACCAGTTTCAGCATCTTGTTTCATAAAGTTGGTCAGTAAAGCCTTTAAAAGTAGTTTTAAAAATGTTGTATGGTTACATCCGTGCCTTTCTGTGATTTTGGCAAACGGCAAGGAGTGCCAAGGTTGCAGAGAGGCAAAACACTGCACAGCCCTTTGAGGATTTTTGCTCTTCCGTTATATGCATGGTAGGGGTAATACAGATAGTTCATTGAAAATGTTCTTACTGTTTGAACATATTGGTGCTTGCATTATTTTTATAATCCTTTTTTGTAGTTTGAATAACCCCCATGCTGCAGTGAGAAAGCAGCAAATGGACCTATCCAAAGTACATTGTGTTTAAATCTTCCAAGGGTTAATATTTTTGTAAGAATTCGGTAGGTATAGCATAAACTACTTAGTTTTTTACTTAAATTGTGTATACAGGTGGAAGGTACTTGATGCACATGATAAATGTAACAAATAATTCTATTGCAATTTTACTTGCAAAGACATGGATTACAAGAAAGAAGAATGTATGAATTACAGATTTAGAGCAGCCTAGCATGCTAATGGCTAAGAATGAGGAGCTGATTGTTGCAGGAACAAATTTCACATGTCTTTTTCTTGTAAGTGTGAGAGTTTAGCCAGAAATTAAGATTGAAATGTTACATCGGAATGCAAACGCACATCTCTTCCCTTTCCCGTCGCAGTTTGGCCCAGCTGTGGACTGCTGTTTGGTGTATATATACATATATGTCGCTGGACGATCATTTCCGATATTGACGTACAGGGATCCATATACACCAGCGATGAGGTTATCACCGACGTCCTTGCCGATTCTTTCGCCACTATTAGCGAAACCCAAAGCTACGATACATTTTTACCTATCAAGGAATCTGTGGAGTTGATAATCCTGAATTTTAACAGTGACTAGTGAACGTACAACACACATTTTACCCTAGCGGAGCTGGTACATTCTTTGTCTCTCGCTCACGACTCTTCTGGTCCTGAAAATATCCACCAACAAACGCTAATTTATCTTCCACGAGCGGCTTTCTGCTTCCTGCTATGCATCTACAACCCTATCTGGCTTCAACAGGTTTTCCCGTCTTCCTGACGAGAGGGCATTGTCATCCCTATCCCTCGGCCGGGAAGAGACCGGAAATGCCCCTCCAGTTGCTGCCCTATTTGCCTGACGAGTGTCGTTTGCAAGACCATGAACGAATGATTAACGCTCGCTTAGGGTGGTGGCTAGAGACCTGCTGAGCAATGTTCAGTACGGTTTTCCTCGCCATCGAAAATCTGACAGGCATGGAGGCTTACGTCCAAAGTGCCTTTCTGGTGAAGTAGCACGTCGTGGGTGTCTTCTTTGATCTGGAGATGGCCTACGAGACCACCTGACGCTATGGTATCCTCCGTACTCTACACGGCTACGGTTTACGGGGTCATTTAGCGATCTCCCTTTCTAACTTTTTAGAACTTCACCGCTTTTTTGTGCGTTTTGGAAACTATCATATTGATGGTAACGCCGAAAAGCGTTAAGCTTATATTCGATCCAACATTGGCATGGCTGGTGTTATTCGTAGTGCAATCCCGATGTCCCTGTATGTTGACTTTGCGATTTACTGCCGCTCTTACAATCTTGAGCACATCGAGTGTCAACTGCAACTGACCATAGCATCCGTCGCCGAGTAGGCGCTTCACACTGACTTTCAATTTTCCCATACGAAGGCTATTCACCTTCAGAGACTTCGTGGGGTTCATCCCCCTCCCCCGATCTTCATTTGCATGGCACACCTCTCCCGTTTGTTCCGCATCTTAAGTTCTTGGGCCATCACCTCGACAACAAACTCACTTGGGATCACCATATTCGTCAACTTCGGGCTTCCTGCGATCGTTCGCTTCGGGTACTCCGGTTTTTTACCTGGGGCATCTTGGGGCGATGATCGTACCGTCATGTTGAGGTATCGTTCACTGGGCCGGTCCAAATTACACTAGGGCTATTTTATCTATGGCGCAGCGTCCGCCTCTAATCTCCGCCTTTTAGACCCAATACATTACACCGGTATCCGTCTTGCTACTGGGGCTTTCCCAGCCAGTAGAATCGATTGTGTGCTGATTCTGGCGAACTTCCACTGTCTGTCCGACGCTCGTTGTTACTTTCTTTCTGCGTGGCAACGTTGGCCGCTCATCCAGGCCAGCCTTCGTTTCCACCTGTTTTGCGTTCAGACCTTCCCCACCGTTATACGCGGAATACAACTATCTCCCGTCCAAGTGGTGTCAGGTTTCGAGAACTGCTCGTCGCACTGCCAGCCGTAGAACGGCATTCACTTGGTGTATGTCTCTGGCAGCTCCCGCATGCACACTTCGACCTGGAGCTGTCAGGCTGTGCGAAGATAGCTACCCCTCATTCAGTGTTTCGCCAACCTTTCTCCGAAATTGTGGGCCGTTACCGACCTTAGACTCCGCCATTTACCGACGGTTCCCAGTTGAGTAGTGCTACGGGTTCCGCTTTAGTATACAACGGTATACAAAGCTCTGGGTCTGGACATTTTATCTGTTGCGACTCGCTGTGCACTTTTCAGGCGCTGCAACAGTTTGTAGCAGTTTGGCATTAATTCTTAAAATACAGGCACTCATATCTCAGTTGTTTTCTCACGGATACCAGTTCCTTTTTATCTGGTGCCCAGCCCGTGTGGGAATTCCCAGGAACGCGGAGGCGGATGCAGCTGCTAAGTCTGCTTGTCGCCTTCCGGAGTTTTCCACCCGGAGTTTTCCACGCTCCCTTATGTAGATGTGCAGAAGTACTTCCGCCTCCATCTATTTGCTGTCTGGCAGGAATCTTGGGAAGCGTTAGCTGGCACTCATATGGACAATTAAGGACACTATCCAACCCTGGCAGATATCTTGCAGGGATTCCAGGCGAGAAGTGGTCTTAACCCGCCTGAGGATAGGCCACACCCAAGCCACACAAGGACACCCGATCCGTGATCCGGCACTTGTATGTGTGACGCGCAAAGTTCCACTCTCCGTTGCACACGTCCTTATTTGATTGTGCGCGGTGTGCTTGTGAGCGCCAGTCCTTTGGCCCGAGTCTTACACTGCGCTGTTTTAGGCAACGACCCAGTAGCTGTAAGTCGAATACCAGATATAGAATTTTAGGATGTTTTACTTGTTTTTTTTTAACCTTTTTAAAAGTCTTATCTTACGTTTTTATCGGTTGCAACTCTCGTTTTTAGTTTTTTTAACTTCCCTTTTTTTAGTTATTTTAACTTTTTAGGGATGAGGTTTTAATAGTTGTTTGCTTTTTTTGGTTTTGGACTTCGGGCCTTAATGACCTAGTTGTCGACGGGCCCTTAAACACCACTACTCACTCACTGACAGCACCGAATTTACCACTTATGAAAACATGTTAGCCAGCCCTTGGGACACACAAACCCAGAAATTCTCTCTTTCTAGATGATAGGATGTGCCTCTTTTTTTCTTCTTCTTTTTTGTTTTGTTTAAGGGATCTCCTATGGTAGGTACAGGATTGGCGCTTCTGGGGTCTCAAGCCACATTCACGATTTGGTTCCTCTAAGAGGTGAGAGAGCCTATGGTAAATGCCCAATCAACTCTCGTTCACAAGCATCTTTGGCCTCCCACCAAATACCTCCCTGAACATAGTTTGATTAATACTGTTGAACTGTCCATTGGAAAGGGAGTAGCAAAGAAGAACTGGGTAACCATAATTCACTGCCCCTGGTTGTCATGTAGGACTATTTGTATCCGCTGATAAAGGTCAGTCTCATGGATGGGTAATTGCATGAGCTGATGTACTCCTGAAGGGGATTGAGTCTGTGTATACACTGGAAGGTGATGTCCTCGGGTGAGCAAGGTCAAGTTCAGGACTCATTTGAGTCGGGGTGGGGGGTGCCCAGGATGTGAGCATATCATTGGAGACATTTGCAATGGTGGAGGATTAATATGCCATGGCACAACTCCAACATCACAAAAATATGCAAAGTTGAATGCAAAAGAAGTAGCCAAATCTAGTGGTCCTTGTTACTGAGTTATTAATAGAACAGAGGAACGAAAGGTTTTAACATTGGTGGGTCCTTTTGTAATACAAAAGGGATTGGATAAAATGGCTGGTCCAGTTAAATCATGCCTTAGAACTTGAACTTGCACTGGCTTGCCCCTGTTGGAAACCCATAAACCATCCCAAGCAGTGAGGACATTGTGAGCAGATATGCTATAAGGGTTGAGGTGCACAAACCTTGAACTCCTCGTGCATTGTTTTAAATTCCCATGCAGTGGTCGGTATGTTCAAAGAGGAAATTTTAAGAAAGTCTTGGAGATCATGGGGTTAGGTCTGTCCACATGGTTCAGAGGAAAGACAAACTCGTGACCAACACTACCTAGTTCCTTACCTTTGACACAGTAAGTCTCCCCCAAAAATTTAAGGCAGGACATGATGCCATTAAAGCCAGGCCACACATCCCCAACCCATGGTTTTTTCTACTATTGTACGGTATTTAGTGAAGAGGAATGAGTCCAATACCTGATCTAATAATTTAACACTGCCCATATCCACACTGTATTCATGTGTGATAACAAACTTAATTTTTACTTTCTCAACTATGTTTAGTAAAGTAGCAGAAGTATTGTATTCCACCCAAAAATTTTATGTTGAGATTTCACTGGAAATATGTCTTGAGGCCCCCTGAATCCAAAAACGTGTGTGTGCATGCGCAGCATAACTCAAACGAAAAGTCAGTTAAAAACCAAAGTTGGTATTTAAGTTTAATATCTTTCAAGGATGCTACACAAAGAGTTTGAAGAAAATTCCTCCACCCTAAACTACCCTTTACATGGAAAATTTTTCAAAAACTTTTATTTTCTTGAATGGCTATAATGATCTTGATTAAAATGCATATGTTTGAGATATTTTTATGACAAATGAAATGTATATCTTGAATTTTCTGGCTATAGCCCATGAAGTCCTATTTACTCTGGATGACTTGCATAATTGGTAAACCGTAAGAGATAGACCAAATCTTACGATACAAAAAATGTAAGTCTTGCTAAAACACAATTTATGGCTACATAAATTTTGTTGTATAGTGAACCGTTTTGGAGATATTCCTTGTTACTTGTGTAAGTTTTGGAGAACTTGTACTTCTGTCAAATGGAACATCATTATTCATTTTTTTATATGTTAACCATGCAAAGAGAACAGAATTTGAAAGCTTTAAAAGATTTGATTATCGCTCAAAGCCTGCTATATTCCCATATTCCAGTTACATGTGCAAGAAAGATAATTTCTGCAAATGTTTATCTCAACTAACACAAAGAGAGAAGAATAAGAGTTTGTAAGAATGGTTGGTACAAGAGTAGAGAAAGTCATGTGAGTGCAACACATAAGATTTTTTAATTTTGGATTTAGTATGTAGCTTTCCTGTCATTCACCAAATTTTGGAGCTGCAATAAGATTAAGCCAAACTACCCATCTATCATGTCAAGCAATGAAGCTCAAAGGTGGAAGCTGCTGCACCTACATTCCCTCTCTTTCAAGCCTGTATATTCATATACTTTGGCGGTCAAATACAATTTCAGCATACTGTTTTAAGGGCATTTATTATTTTATGCAAATCAATAAATAACTCAGGGGTTTTATACCAGTTCTCTAGATACACAGTTTTATACTGATGAAGCACAGGTTCCAGGAGACAGATAACCTCAAGTCTATTGCTTCTGTGTTGTCAGTCCCATTGCCAGTGTAGATGCAGCTATAAGACATATCCTTATATACTTTTACAAAGATCTAAGGTCTTTTTGCAAGATCTGGTGCTTTTGGTTTGGTATTGTGACACAGCAGCTATGGTGCATGGTTATCTGGAGCTCTGTACTAGGTAGTTGGAACTGTAAACAGATGAGCAGCACATTGGCCCAGCATAAACACATTGCATGCTATTGTCAGATAACTATGTTTCTCAATCTATACTGTTCTGGAAACTTTCAACAGCTATATAAGCGAGCACTCTCACAGAGAAAGTTAGTCTGGTAGAGTTAGGGATCTCAATAAGACAATGAGTGCATTCATGAATGTCAGTGCATTTCTATGGGTATGAAAAGCACTGTTCTCCAAATGAGTTTGTGACATGTGATGTGCCTGCAAAGGAGTAGAGGCATCTTGTGTTCGACTCTCCAGAGAGTGAATAGTCTGGAAGAAGAGGCTACATTGCACAAGAAAGTGGAGTGTGTGCTCAGTGAAGTCTCACTGAAAATTGAAGTAGGTTACTGAGTGACAGTGAAAACTGAATGAAGTGACAATTTGGAAAATTGGGCCAAGTCACAATATATTGCTTCCAACTCAGGCAACCTTTCCAAAACACAGGCTTTTATCAGGAGTGACTTTTTATATCATGAATATAATATTTTCATTTGTTTCATTAACCCTAAGAGCTACTAAATCAGCAGTAAAAATCTTGAGTGACAACATCAGCTGGCTGGTTATAACATGTGAGCTGGGTATGAGGTTTTATACCACAGGTTGTACTCCAGAAAATGTGCAGCTTTGTGTTGGAATGGTTTAACCCTATGTCTGCACTGATACCTGCAAGAGAAAGGTCACCATCTGTACTGTTGCCCACATCAAAATTCTTAAATGTTCTTTGGAGTTGTTTCAGAAATTCCAATACTCCTGCAGATGCTGATTTGGAAGCTATATTACCAATTGAAACCATGATTCAAACTGAATACCAAGTTTATAATACCTACCCAGGAGAATCTTGCCACATTAGCATTTAGCTGAAATGTAAATATTCTGAAATACACAAAAATCATGTGGTGCATACAACTTATTCTAGTATTAAGTTGCATATTTATCTGTCTTAAAAATTACAAATAACATAAGCAGAACAAGCTAAGCTGATAGTGACCTGTAAATCCAATATTATTTAGTTTCAACCTCATCTAAAGCCGTATGTTTTTTCCCCCAGTTTACCGTGCCCTGTTACCATGGTAGTTAAGTTCGGTGAAATTGGGAGAGTCATCTTAAGTCATGTTATGACGTCCAGGAAGTAGAATCGAGTTTCCTGTGTGTTGTGTGAAGTCTCCCATTTCTTTTGCCATTCAGCAATATGTGGGTCTCTGATTTCTTTTTGTGGTATTGCTGTGGGTGTTTTTGGTAAGCTAGTTCAACTCCTGTTTCGATTGCTACTGTCACCAGTCTGTCTGCCATCTCATTTCCTCAAATACCAGCATGTCCTTTCACCCATCCCATCCCATCCCATATTTTCCACCTATCTAGCTCAAGTTGTGGGTGTGTGAGAGAGAGAGAACTAGGGATGGGATCTCAATAGTTAGTGGTATCGGAATATGTGTGATTCCGATAAACCTTCGATGCTTTTAAATGTTACATTATTTGAAGTTGTTGCATTTAACTGCATGCTAGAATAAGGAATGAAAGGAGTCACATGTTATTGCCTCTCATGTGTCCCCAAAGAGTTGCTGGACTATAGTTCTTGACAAACTTTGCTGCATTTCCTGCGAGTGAATGAATGCAGCATTCCATAGACTCTTGTGCCTAAATGAAAATCTGCAAAAGTCTGAATCCAGCATAAACAGTCAGTCTGGGTGGCTCAGTTGGTTAAATGCAGGCCTACTTATCCCAAGGTCGTAGGTTCAAATCTGGTCCAGACTGATGGTTTTTAAGTGTGCTTAAAAACGATAGCTCCATGTCAGTAGATTTACTGGCATGTAAAAGAACTCTTGCGGCATGAAATTGCGGCACACTGGCAACACTGATATGATCCTGGCAATTGACAGCATCATTAAACAACAAAATAATTATAATTTTTTTTACCAGCACAAACAAATCAAACTAGGGGGAGTGGGTAGTGTAAAATGACAAAAATTGGCATTCTCTGTTTTTAATAGGGGGAAAAAATCTGATCATTTCTGATTCAGAATATATATGGTTTACTGGTTATTTAAAATATTTGAATGGGCCGTTTGTCTCTTTAAAGCTTGAGAGTGCCACTCTCCTTTTTGTTGAAAATTTTTGCCATTTCTTTGGCCAAATTTTTTTTAAGTTAATCCTTTTTGGGCATACTACAAAACAAAAATTCAAAGATATACATGAATTTCTTTTACATTGATCTGTAAATTACAGCCAGAGAGCCACATTTTTTGGGTTAACCACTAGTACATATAATGCTCATGCTATCCACTCCCTTATGGAATGAGATAATACAGCACATGGAAATATTTCTTCTCTCCTTCCATCTGTGTTTTGCAAGTCAAACTCAGGCCACAACTGCACCTTGCATGTACACGGTATGACTAATTCCCATAAATATTTTATTTTGCCAACATACAGCAGTGATACTGAATAAAACAAACTGAGGTGTGGAACTATTCTAAAGTAAGAACAAATTAGAAACTAAAAACTTCACTTATCTTAGTAACATTGCCAAGTTATTTTTTCAAACACTGACTCAAGTTTCAAGTTGACTCCAACTCATTCTTACTTTAGAATCTTGTTGCTTCTATGTTAATAGCTTCAATTTCCTTAAGTGTGGAACTATTTTAAAGTAGACAGTATTAATAACAGCTGTGTGTGTGTATATATATATATATATATATATATACATACACATATACTGTGCGTTCTCAGACCGACCGGACTGCTCCACAGCAGCAAGGGACCGGGCGAGAACTTGCATGCTCTCTGGCAGAGTTATGCGTAAAGGGCAGGCAAGTCACAGGTGGAGAACACTAGCTCCTGTACATAAGACTTCCCTGAATTACAACAGATGTTGAAATTGATTACCTTCAAGATGAACACATTCCCTATATGTACGAAAACAATTCTGGTTTACTCGCAAAAGTTCATGTTGACTGACTGCCTGTGTTTCTCATGATACTGCCCTTCAATTCTCGCAACCTGATGCGTACACTTTATCCTTTAACATTCCCCATAAATAAAACTAGCATGGAGATAGTTCAGGAGAATGAGATAGCTACAAGCCTCAACTAATTATTCTGTCCCCATACACACTGGGCAGTTCATGCATAGAATAACCAGCAGTGTGTGTTATAGCTGAATCCTGTTGAAACCAGTTACACAATCTTTCATTTCTTGTTAGTTTCAGAAAAAGTATTTAAAACAGAATTTACATAAACATGTGATTCAACTGTTGTAAATATGAGACTGATAATTCTATGCATGGTGAGGAACTTCATGAACAATATGGTGATTTTCGGTGGTTCAGTATGTAGAAATCTGATCTTGAAGTTAAAACCATATTTCATCAGTGAAGAACGTTAAAGGTGGGTCCACATCGTCATGAACGGACTGCTAAATCCAATTGAAATAATTAACCCTACTTACAGGATCTTGTGCTTGTAAAGCATGAGTTCTCAACAGAAGTTTTGCTGCCACAAAAGCTGACACCTTGGAAATGTTAACCTCTTGTATTAAACGTCTTGGCAATTTTTATTTATGGAGAATGTTAAAGAATAAAGTGTAAGCATCAAATCCACACATGTGAAGGACAATATCATGAGAGAAATACAGGCAATCAGTCAACATGAAATTTTGTGAGTAAACCAGAATTATTTTTGGAGATATAGGGAATGTGTTCACGTTGCAGATCATCGATTTCAACATCTGTTGTGATGCAGGTAAATCTAATGTAAGTTGTGTTCCATATCGGTGACTTGCCGGTCCTTTACGTGTAACTCTGGCAGAAAGCCCACAAGTCCTCACCTGGTCCCTTGCCACCATGGAGCAGTCCAGTCAATCTGAGAACGCACAATATTTATGTATATGGTCATTTTAATTTGTGCCTTCGATTACCAATTTATGGCGTCACTCTTTGAAGCAAGTCTACAGTTACCCAGAAATGCACCTCCACTTTGCGCCATGTAATGTTGTATACTTCTGGTATTTCTACCATCCTCTGTAGCTGAATCAGTGGCTGGTATCAGTTGCGATTTTCAATGTATTTTTAACTTGGAGGTGCCCCCTAGCAACTGTTTACAGAATTTCCATGGCTGTACCATGAGTATCCTTTCAACCTGTCCTCATGAAATGGAAACAGGTCTTCAGTGTTTTGAGTACAATGCAGCATTTAGTCAGTAGGGCACAATAAAGCGAGAATACACCCCGTGTCTACATGGCAAAATGCTATTTTGGAACCTGATTGCTGAATGAAGGGGGAAATCAGTACAATATGAACCACTGCCTTGATGATTTTCTGGACACGTATGAGGAATTCCAAGACACAGCTCACAGAATTCTAAGATAAATGTTAAATGGTAACGATTATGGAATGGTGTGCTTAAATTACACACAGATATTTTGTGTCTTTGAGATGCCTAACCAAACGTAAGTCCATTCCTACTTTCAAAATGTGCCTCAGAGTGGAAGAAGATTAAATCCTTAATTAAAAACATCCCATTCTAAACAGTACTTAAGCTTTTGATACGTTTTTCATGTAGTCAGTTTTACTTACACAAGTCTAATCCATTAGTTCTTTCTTGTCTTTTGGTATGGGCTGCATCTATGTAATTATCTATTCCATTAGATTTTCTATGTAATGCATATTCATTAAAATCTATACAGACTTTACCAACCAAACTTTTTAAAACTTTACCGATGACCAAGCTACTACCCTCATATGTTCGCACATGTCCCTAAGTTCTCAATTTCACTGTCAGAAAGTCTTCTAATAAACTACCAGAAGAAACAAGTGTTGTGTGCTCTATGAGAAGCTTTGTAAAAGTCAGATGAGGCCTTGATAGCCAAACTAAGCACCCGTGTAACATTTAACCTGGGTGCTCTCTATGTAGTTATTCAACTTGTTACAACTAACGGCTCTTCAGACATTGGTGACATCAAACACGACCGTCAAAGGAACAGATAAAAATTAACATGTGTGCGTGCACAGGTGTGTGTATTCACATGGTTGTAAGCCACACAATACAACAAATTTAAAGAAGCAGGTTAGTCATATACCAATTGGAAAAGCAATGGTTACATGTGTTTACATAAAGACATTCAGTGAACAAGTAGATTTTTATAAAGTGAGTATATAGTATTAGTGCTCAAGTCAGAATGGATATCTAGTATCAAAAAATTATGGTATCATCCCATCATTAATAAAAAGCTACTCTCACAGCACACAAAGAACAATAAGAACATGTGTACATGGTTTGCATAACAGCATCTAACACTTCTGTCCCCCTTTATTACATGCTTTGTGCTAGACCAGCAACACAGATTTAAAAGGAGAACTGACTTGCTACCGATAGCTGTTCACTTGCAATATTGTTGACTCAGGATATCATTTTAGAGGAAAATGTAAGGTGGTTTAGCTCTGCAAATTTGAATCAAAGTCTCTAAAATAGACTGTTGAAACTTCTTTGTTTTGGCTGTTTGTAAATAAATACTGTATTACCAAATAAATGAGGAGATAAACTCTTGTTTTATCACTGTCAGTTGTCTGGATACAGTGCAAAGCAGCTGTATGACATTAGAAACAGGTTTTGGTCAAACAGAATAGGGTCAATAAAAATAATGCTCTTGATGTGATTGTTTTGATCAAATATTTCTAGCTGTTGCATTAAGTATTGCGAAGTGCAAGCTGTAATGGGAACGGTTTTCTAATGCCATATTTGTACATACCATTCTAACTAACCAAATTCTGTTGGTTAATACCTACCTGCTTAGCAATTTATGTAGCCACTTGATCATGGTGCAGCAATTCAGTTGTAATTTTCAAAACTCAAAGAAGAATTTTAAGGAATACAACAACAGAAGCCAGGTTAAGTGTGTTAGTTGTTTTGAGCATAAAAAATTAAAAATACCATGAACTCATTTAATATCAGTACGAGAGAACTTTTAGGTTGTTATTCAATCCCATATTCTTATCCTATTGCCAAGAAGTTGCATCATCTGCACTTGTATTTTGCATAACTTACATGCAAAAATTATAATTTTGCATCCTAAATATGCATGGGAGCATTAATAATTATTTCACAACACTGCAGACAGTTGATATCAGAAATAATAACTTAGGAATAGCTGACTGAAGAAAGTGAAAATTCTTACACAAGTTTCAACAAAACAAGTGATTATACAGGTATTTAAAAAAGTGTCCAATATTGCAACAGGAGTTGGGATTGGTCAAAACTAGAATAAATGTTCCTGTAAACATATGTCTGGAAACAAATACTTATTGAGATATGAGCCATTTTAGAAAAATTTGCAATGTATACACATTTTCGATAGGTTTGGCATATACCAATGTCTTTAAATATCCCCATAGCCAGAAACCTAATAGATTGTGGTCTGGCCAACATGGAGGCCATGCTACTGGACCTCCTTGACCAATGTCACCGACTATAACACTATATGTTTAAGTATTGTCGCATGATGTGTAACACATGGGGTGGTGCCCCAACATGCATAAACCACATGCATTGCCTTTCCAAAAGCTCACGTAACTCATCACGCAGGAATCGATACACAGCAATTGTTAATCTGGTCACCCACAATTCCACTAAAGTGATCCTGATACTGAAATCAAACATTTAATGGACAATGGATTGGTCAAGGAGGTCCAGTAGCGTGGCCTCTGCATTCACTGGACCTCAATCCATTGGTTTCTGGCTATGGGGACATTTAAAGAAATTGGTGTATGCCAAACCCATCAAAACTGGATATGTTGCACATTTTTGTAAAATGGCTCGTATCTCAACAGATACTTGTTTCTGGACATATGTTTATAGGAACATTTATTCTAGGTTTGACCAATCCCAACTCCTGTTCCAATATCGGACACTTTTTTTAAACATCCTGTATATGAGGCTGGCCATGTATGATTTGCAATATAGCCAACATTAGTTTTAAATTTGCAAATAGTCAAATAGCTATCTTAGGAATAAAACTGAATTATACAACATGTTGCGACATTGACACACTAAATAAGGTATTCCAAGATTAAGTAGGTTAGTACAACCTGCCCAAAGAGAAATAGGTAAAACAGAGAAGCTAGTTACTTTAAGCTTCTATTGCAATGAATAACTGCTTATGTGCTTAAGCCCACTGTGGTTTCTTTTTTTAAATTTACTTTGGGGTTATTTTTTCAAGGTGTGGTTGTTGCACACTACCTTCAGTCTATTACGCCAACAATTGCACTGGGAGCAGAACTTGCATATCAGTATGGTTCCAGCGTTCCTGGTGGAGAAATTGCAGTGCTTTCTGCAGCTGCAAGATACACAGGTAACCTCTTTAAATTATACAAATCTCAAAGATTGTTGTGACCATTTTTCACTTGCAAGGCATCACTTTGTGGTACATGCTTAAATATGTTCTTTCAGTATTCCCCAAATAGCCACTGACTTTCAGAGAAGCCTAGTTCCACTAAATGATGGATGGATCTGTTTATTAGCTGGAGGCATCTAGCTGAATGTTAATGACTACTGTGCTTTTCAAATGGGAAGGAGTTTATTCTTGAGCATCTCCAGGCCGGTAGCCAATCGGAGTCCTGCTGTGTTGTCATATTGCTTTCCCCTTAAGTGGGGCTTGATGCGTGCCAACAAATATGAGGAGTGGGTGTAATGAGCTTGCAACGTTGTGCATGTAAATGTATCTCATTGGCTGCAGATCAGAACTCTTCCCATTTGAAAAGCACTATAGTTTATCCCTACAATGGCTGAATACTGTTCCCTTTCATGACCACAAGTGACTCAGTGCAAAGTTTGATCCACAGTAACTAAGGACAAAAATAATATACATGTTATAATTAGCAAAACACTTAGTGGCTTGGCAGAAGGGGAGAGTTTGTGAAGTTTTAGCTCTGGTCATTCCTGGGACCCATTTGCCAAGTCATTGTAAATTTTTCATTTAATTTTTAAAACTGTTTACCGATGGAATTTTGTAAAGTTAATCTTTACAGACAAGCTTATTTTCTAAGTTTTCATAGAATTTACAGGTGCTTTGTTTTACAATCAAATAGTAAAAATTATGTAAACATGCTGTCAGTCTGGTTAGTACCATTAAAATTGAACTGCCTGTGAGGAAGTTTTGAAATTCATTTCATCATATATTTGTTTTCTCTTACATCCAAGAGTGAATTTAAATCCCCACCAATTACAATATTCAAATGTTTCCAATTAACACCTAACAAAAAAGGATTAACAGATTCTTAAGGTTTTCAGGAAAGACATCAGGATCTCCTTTTAGGTGATCTATACAGTGAAACAAATTGCTATTTCATGAGGGATTACTCTTGAAACTTCAAAATCGGATTTGCTACATCAAGATTCAGGGTCTATCTTTTCGCAGAAATGTGCAAGATTTTCTTTCATCAATGAATACTGCATCCCCTCCATGTGTATGCCCATCCGAAGGAATGTCGCATTGTCGTGGCGGAGGGGCTCAGTACCCGATCCAGACGGCCTACTGTGTCACTTTTGACTACAGGTGGGCAAGAGGTGAGGGGAAGCAAAGAACATTCCAAAACGGGCCGTCCGCCTTCTGGTGTCGAGCTCGTCAACAAGCCTGGGCTCTGGTTGTCAATGGACTGTCCAGGTGTAGTTGTCACTGCGAAGGATAGCTGCAGGCTTGCTGACATGAGGCCCGGTAGTCTTGGTCGACAACTCATCTAGTAGAAGAGGACTCTGAAATCAAACTCCCCCAGGGGGTCCTCCTACGGTAGGTACGGGTTTGGCGTACCCGGTTCCCCGAGCCATACTCTCGATTGGGTTCCTCTAAGAGGTGAGAGGGCACATGCCAAACGCCCAATCAACTTTGGTCCACTTTTGTGTTTGACCTCCCACCTGATACCTCCCTGTACACAGTCTGATGGATAACCTACTCACGGGTTGTAGGAGGATGGGGAGACGCAAAGGGTGACTGGGTAACCGCGTAATTCCCAGCTGCTGGTTATCATGTAGGATCTTTGTTCGTATCCGCTGATAAAGGTCAGTCCCGGGAAGGGGCCATTGCATGAACTGATGCACTCCTGAAGGCGATTGGGTCCCTCTGTCTACATTGGGAGGTGAGACCCTAGGGTGAGTAAGGTCCAGGCCAGGACTCTCACCTAAGCCGAGGTGGCGCCCAGGGTGTGAGCATGCCATCGGAGACATTTGCAATGGTGGAGGATAACATCGCCATGAGTCCTAAAACTCAAAGCACCAAAAACAGCAAAGCAAGTGGAAAAGAAGTAGTCGAGTGTTGTGGTCCTCGCTACTTAGTCATTACTAGAAAAGAGGAAGGTAAAAAGTTTCTATCGGTGAGCCCCTTTACCATTCAAAAGGGTGTGAATAACATTGCTGGTCCAGTAAAGTGATGCACTAGACCTCGCAATAGCACGCTGCAGGTTGAAACACATTTATCCACCCAGGCAGCTAAACTACTGATAGCGAATATGCTAGCAAGTTACCCTGTCAGTGTTGAGATGCACAGAACTTTGAACTCCTCGCGCGGCGTGATAAACACCCGTGCATTGGATGATCTAAGCAATGAGGAGATTCAAGAAAATCTTTTGAAACAAGGCGTTACTAACGTTTACCGGGTTCAGCGCAAAGAGGGTGGTGAACTGAAGCCAACACGTACCCTGTTCCTGACCTTTGATCGGGTCGATCTCCTGCACAGGAGTAAGGCAGGGTATGAGTCCATCGAAGTTAGGCCTTTCATCCCGAACCCGCTCAGATGTTTCAAGTGCCAGCGCTTTGGACATACAAGCGAGTTTTGCAAGGGACTACCTACTTGCAATAACTGTGGGGATGCATTACACGATGGTGCATGTACTGCAGCGCCGTCATGCGTAAACTGCAAAGGTGAACATCCATCCAGTTCCCGAGATTGCCCCCGTTTTGTAGAGGAAAGAGCGATCCAAAAGATACGGGTTAGAGAGAAGGTGCCCTTCTCACAAGCCCGGAAGCTCTTGCATATACGCCAACCCTCTGTTCCAAGATCCGGTACCTATAGCTCAGTTGCATCTAAACCGGTACCGAGATTAGAAATCGCAACACAAGCCAGCGATACAAATGGGGCAACGGTATCAGAAAAGACACTCGTAGCCCGTAGCTCAATTCCAAAGCCTTCTACATCGGCACACACATGTGTCAACGTCTACAAAGTCCGTAAGTGCAAAGAACATCAGCGTCACATCACCATCAAAAGCATCAAGATCGGCACAAAAAACTAGCAAGCCCGTAAGATATGATGCCTCACCGATCAAGTGTAAGAAGAGTTACACAAGGAACGACTTCCTCAAGGAAAGTAGTATGTCCGATCCCAGTAAATCAAAGGGATGTAAGAGTCCACGAACATCTCGAATAACCTCTTCTGGGGAATCCTCAGGGGTGGACTCAGACCGACGTCTTTCATCTTCGCCGGTCTCCGTGTCGAATCGGTTCGAAGCTCTCGAACCAAAATTCACTATGGGAACACGGACGTCCTCGGCAGAGGACATGGAGCCAGAGCAATCTGCTCACACTGGGAGACCCCCAGTGGAAAAGAGGCGCGAAAAAGCCTCAGATAAAAATGTCAGCCCAAGACAGAAGAAAAGGGACAAATTAATTCGACAACCGCCTGCTCCAAAGTACTGAAGAGTTACTTTCGAATACCTGTCCCATACAGATAGCAATATGGCTATCATACAATGGAACATACGTGGTATTAGAACACAACGACCAGAACTTGAGCTTTTGCTCAAAGAGAATGAACCCTTGGTCGCATGTTTGCAAGAGACTAATCTGCGTCCTCAAGACGCTTCCCATCTAAGGCAATACACCGATCTCTACCATTACACTCTGATATACAAACAGTTGCTGTAAAGGTTACACTCCCAAACATCCGGATCACCACTTGTAGCTTTTATTTACCTCCGTCCCGTGACTTCTCGCACATTGATTTAGAAGATCTAGTTTCCCAGTTACCAACTCTGTTTCTGTTGGTGGGAGACTTCAATGCGCACCACCCATTTTGGGGCTCAAATCGCGCTTGTGCGAGAGGCAAGCTCCTCGCTGACTTCCTGGACAGTTGCAACCTAGCTCTCCTCAACACTGGAGAGCCTACATTCATTTCTGACTCTTTCAATAGTTTCTCGCACCATGATCTTGCAGTTTGTTCACCTCAACTGGCAGTCTCCTTACAATGGAATGTCATCTCTGAGTTACACTCTAGTGACCACTTTCCATATCTTATTAGTCTCTTAACGTAAATTGCATGTTCCACACGTATGCCCAGATGGCGTTTGGACCATACCAACTGGAACCTTTACACCCAGTTGGCTGTCTTTACATACGAGCACGACTCAGTGAATGATTTGGCGCAGCATCTAACGGAGATTCTCTCTGCTGCTAAACAAACAATGCCACGTTCGACTTCACATCCCCGTCAATTTCCCGTCCCCTGGTGGACGGAAGAATGTCGGAATGCCATACGTGCTCGAAGGCGTGCCCTTAGGGTTTTCCGTCACCCTACGTTGGATAACCTAATCGAATACAAGAAAATGCGTGGCAGGTCCAGACCAGTCATTAAGGATACCAAAAAGTCATCATGGAGCAAATTTGTAGCTTCATTTAACCGACACACACCTTCCTCGTTTGTGTGGGATAGGTTAAGGCGTTTTGCCGGTAGTCGACCCATATTCCAATTGCGGGACCGAAAACCGCCTCAGGAGCTGTTGTTAATCCATTCGAAGTCGCGATCCCGTTTGGCAGTGCTTTCGCTCAAGTGTCTAGCTCGGAAAACTACTCCGCTGAGTTCCTTCCAATTAAAACTCAGGTGGAGGAATCTCAAGTTTCGCGTTTCGATCTAGAAACGTAGAAGATTACAATCGCCTTTTCACCATGGCGGAGCTAGAACATTCTTTGAAATCTTCGCGATTATCAGCACCAGGACCGGACGGTATTCATGTACAAATGTTACAACAGCTCTCTCCTGAAGGTAAGGCATTCCTGCTGGAGGTCCATAATCGTGCTTGGGTTGACAGTATGCTCCCAGAAAATTGGCCGGAGGCCACCGTTACTCCCATCTTGAAGACTGGAAAAGACCGTGATCTTCCCTCCAGCTATTGCCCTATTTCCCTCACCAGTTGCGTTTGCAAGGTGATGGAACGCATGGTGAATGGACGATTGGTATGGTGGTTAGAAAGTCGTAACCTACT
Organism: Tenodera sinensis; assembly: GCA_030765045.1. Lineage (NCBI taxonomy): Eukaryota > Metazoa > Arthropoda > Insecta > Mantodea > Mantidae > Tenodera > Tenodera sinensis. Next base: position 128,232,406 of record CM060962.1, read on the forward strand.
GACTAACATCCAGTGTTGTTTTCGATGATGCCATTCAACTGTAGACCATCTTATGTCAATATCGACACAGATAATGGTCGGATTTATGAAGAACTGTCAAACCGTTGGCATATTTTTCGATCTGGAGAAGGCTTACGATACGTGCTGGCGAGCAGGGATTCCACGTTCCCTGTATGCCTGGAACATAAGTAGATGCCTACCGCTGTTCATTCAGGAGCTTATGAAGGACCGCTTTTTTCGAGTAAGGGTCGACTAGGTTTTTTCTAATTCTTTTGTTCAGGAGGAGGGAGTACCTCAGGGTTCGGTGCTAAGTGTCACGCTCTTTGTTATAGCAATTAACTCCATGTGGAAATGTGTTCCACCTGGAGTTTCGTCATGCCTGTTCGTAGACGACTTCGCTGTCTATTGCACTTCTCAGCGCACGGCGTTGTTACAACGGCGCCTGGAGCAATGTTTGGACAACCTTAGAGAATGGAGCTCCAAAAACTGCTTCCGTTTCTCAACTGAGAACTCAATCTGCGTTAATTTCTGGCGTCGTAGGAGACGATTACCACCTTTGCTCCGTTTCGGTCCAGATTTACTTCCTTTCGCAGATGAGACGCGCTTCCTGGGTTTGATCTTGGACAGGAAGCTTAGTTGGTCGTCGCATATTGCTCAACTAAGAGCACGATATGACCGTTCCCTAAATATCATGCGAGTACTAAATAACAAATGGTGGGGAGCGAATCGGAAAATTTTGTTGCGAATATATAGCACATTGATCCGATCCAAACTAGACTATGGGTGTATTGTTTATTCGTCAGCACGAGCATCTGTGCTGAGAAGATTAGACGCGGTCCACAATAGGGGTATCCGCATTGCAATAGGAGCTTTTCCAACAAGCCCAGTGATGAGCCTTTAGGCCGAGTTTGCAGAACCTCCTCTGCAATATCGGCGGAGATTCTCTTGGCAAATTATGGCTGTGCGCTTAGATTTATGCCTAAGCACCCAACCTTCACTTCTTTTTTCACCACCACGCTAAGAGAACGTTATAGGAATAGCACCCTTAGTCCTAAGCCTGCGGGGTTTCGTATCCAAAATCTTCTAGTGAAGCTTGGAATGGAACTGCCTAGGATGTTCGCCAAGGGCGAGAAGCTTTACCCCCCTTGGCTATCTGACACGCCCCATGTAGATCTTGGGTTGACCGTACACCGGAGGTCCATGATGGCTATTTCAAGTATCTGCACGTGTTTTTTAGAGTTCTTGTCAGGCTACACTGACTGTCGATGTATTTACACCGATGGGTCAAAGAGCACCAATGGTATTGGATATGCTTATGTTTATGGAACCGAACCACATACATTCGGTTTTCCAAATAGCACTTCCATGTTTACTGCAGAACTTTATGCAATTTACCAAGCCGTTTTGTATGTGCGCCGTCGTAAATTAGATGACTGCCTGATTTTGAGCGACTCGCTTAGTGCATTTCAGAGCCTTTGTGAGCTGTACAACCCCCATCCTATTGTACAACGTATCCAGGATGCCCTCCTTGTTTTACACGCTTTTGGTGTTGACATGGTGTGTGCATGGATTCTTGGTCACGTAGGTTTGCCGGGGAATGAAATGGCAGATTTGGCAGCAAAGACGGCAACTACAGAACCCAGTATTACCATCTCACGTGTTACTTCGGAAGACTTTAGGCTTGAAGTGCGGAGAGCGGTGCTGTCGTCCTGGCACGAAGAGAGGTAATAGGCTTAGAGAAGTGAAAGAACTTCCGATAAACTGGGTAACTTCCTGTCGCACATCTCGCCGCGAGGAGGTTAGTTTGGCTCGATTAAGAATAGGGCACTGCAATTTTTCGCATGGTTACCTATTTAAAAGGGACCCTGCCCCTCTATGTGCGCTGTGTGACAACCTTTTGTCAGTTCGCCACATGCTGCTGGAGTGTTCCGCTCTAGCGCACCCTGGGGATTCTCTGCAGCTGCCTGCCAGACTTGCAGAGGTCTTAGCGGATAACAAAACGGCAGCTGATAAAGTTTGTAAGTTTTTAGCAGAGTGCAATATCAGTTTGAGGATTTAAAATTTTAGATATCTCTTTTTATGCTTTTTGACATATGTAGTACCTTGTTTCATATCTGGCTATTACCATTGTTTATTTTTTTGTGCATATTTTGCTTGTTGCTAGTATTTTTATTTTTGAGTGAAATTTATATCTGGCTATTGCCATGAATCTTTTAAGGGTGCTGACGACCTCGAAGTTGAGCGCCCTTAAACCAAACCATCATCATCGTCGTCGTCATCCTTGTGTATGAAATTCCCCACCGAAGCAATTAGCTAAAAGTTGATCTAGATTTTTATACAATATATTGTTAAAGTGACACCATTGCTCACAAATACAAGTAGCAACATGATTATTTTCTTTAGCAAATTCATTGATAATTGTTTATTGCCTATACCCCAAATATTAATGTAACCAATTCTGAAAACCACAATATTACTCGAGTAACATCAACCCCACCTAATTTTGTCACATTGCGCATCACTACTTGGCAAAGCCAGGTGACGCATCAAAAAGAATTTGAAACTGTGCAGCTATTTACGCAAGCTTATCACACAAACAAGGCAAGACAGTGTGTGTAAACTGTTCAGATGTAATCATATCTTCAGGACAGCAACGTCTCATAAAGGCAGACGTGAGAGGTCATCTATTTGTGTTTTATCACAGACTATATGTCAAGTTACTATTATTTCGTTCTTCTAATAAACAAGATAAGCGATTGCAGTGCTCGACTACCACAATCAGTACCCCTCGCCCCTTTTCCAACCTTGAGTTACAGTCCTTTTAATCTAAAAAAGTGGCATCTTTCATGCAGTTATCAGTTCTTTTTACTACAGGAGCTCCATGGTCTTCAGCTACCGCTTGGTCCATTGCTTCCTCCCTTCATTTAGACGGTAGTGGGATGCTCTGAGCTGGCTTATTCTTCTTTATGATTTACATTGCATTTTTTCACATAAGTTTCTATCCAGATTAAATCTATATGCATTATTTATCAGTAACACATTTGTGATACTTAGGTTTCTAGAACTACAAACTGTTAATTCATTGCATTATTGCAAGCAACATCATTTGTTCCACCCATAATTACTAAATGGTCCTTTGAAGTTAGGTTTGGGGTTGTTGCTTCATTAACTGAAGCACCCGGTTTCACTAAAACTTGTACCTGAAACTCCCAACGTGATACCGACAAAGCTACAAATATCTTTTCCATGACTGTCTGCAAGTACTTTTAGTTGAACATTGTTCTTCTCACTGGCATGCTCTACTGCATCTTCATTTATAACAGTATCTTCACTCTGCTTACCTTCCATTACTGTAATGTCTTCTCTATTGTAATCAGATAGGCAAGAAAATTTGTTCTTGATTTCTATAGTATGGCTAAAATCTGTTAGGTTAACTTTTGACCATCAATAAAGTTTTTAACAGTGGCCATTTACATTGCTCATCGCAGATGCCATTTCCACTTTAATTATCTTGTTTTCTTCACGAAAATATTTAATTTCTTCCCTGGCTGCCTTAAGATCTTTAGTTATAATCTCACCTATGTGCTGGAGCGACAAGGTTTTTTCCTTCATCTGCTGCACTTGCCTTTCCAGAGGCCAACTGCATTTTAAGGGGTGGTTTCCGATGTGTGAAGAACTTACTTCTTGCAACTTAACTCTTTCTGAAAGAAGTTTGAGGCCACTAATACCATGAACTGTCCAGGAAACATCACCACCAGACAAAAAATGGTTAAACCAAATCAGCATTTTCTTGACCTTGCTAGCTGTCAACCATGGTTTGTTCTTGTACCAGTCTGGACTGAAAGAATGTGACTGCAACTTGTGTTTTTTGTATTAGTGAAACATTAGGATGATCAGGTCCTAACTGTTTGGTTCAAAGTTTTTCTTGGTCACCTAATGTCTAAAATGGCATGGTCAATCAAAAGTTTTCCATGTTCATAACAAAAGGAAGCCAGAGAAAAAAACAAGCAAACTGCAACAGTCACTATACTTAAAAGCTCATGTACGTGATGAAACTGAAACAGCCCTGAATTCCCATTACAGCTACCCAGACTTTGCAATAAGCCATGCCTTTTTCACAATTAGCCCCAGAAAGCATAGTGTGTGTCTAGCTCTATGTCACTAGGAATGCTATCCTAACAATCTACATGGCAGCATATGCAAAGGAAGAAAATCACTCCAATAAAATAGTCCTTGATAGAATCAAAACAACACAGTTCTATGGTAAAAATGATAACCTTATTTTTAGGTGTTCTGGTGCTAAACCCCAAAAGACAAGTTGCCCCCTGCTATGAAGCCTCTCTGTTGTTTTATTTTATTTGTTGCCCGTGTTCAGCTTTTTGATTTAGAAGTTCATATTTAGCTCTGAAGTTTGTGAAAGTGCATAATGAGTGAACTAAACAAATGTAGGAAATCCATTTAATGTTTCCCGGCATAACACAAGGCATAAATCATTGTACCTGTTATAAGAAATCTAGTTTGTAATACTAGTTTCTTTGAAAGAAAATCTTTTATCCAGTAACTTGGGTAAATGTTCTAATGATGGTATATCATATTTTTATTTTTGGTACATTAGGTACAGTCACAGGCCCAAAAAATAGAAAAAGTGCTCATGAATTTAAGAGTCAATAAGTTCTATACTAATAGGTCAATTTTTTTTAAATTTTTGCTTAAATTGAAGTTCACGCATTGTGCTCAAATTCCCCCAGGGGGTCCTACGGTAGGTACGGGTTTGGCGTACCCGGGGCCCCGAGGCGCTCACCATTTCACCCTCTTCATGTCCATCAATTGTGCCACGTAATAGCTGCTTCTGTTGCTATTTTTCATCACCCACTTCCACTTCTAGGTTTATTTTGATTACTGGTTTGTAAGGTCGTAGATTTATAACTCCTGTCTCACCAGCAGGGATCATTCCTGTCTCCGTGGTCCTGCCCCACGGTTTCAGCGCGGCCCCTTCACACTGCCCCCATGTGTAGCCTTAGGTGCGGAGCCCGTCCACACGTCATGTACACCCACGTAGCTCCTTGAGGGCACGGCCTGTGTTAATTGCCCGACGGCCGTGTGCTGTTAGGTTAGTATCACCGGCCGGACGTGGTACCGCTGACGGAACCCCGGTGTAATCAACCCGAAGTCCACTTAACCCACGCTGACTCCGTTGAGGCAGCGTGGCCTAAAGTGGGGAGCTACAGGCGGTTACTCCTGTGGTGAGGGAATAGAGCTGGGGAGCGCGTGGTGAACGGTTTACCTATGTGGATAAACAGTGGAGATCGGAGGGTAGCCCTTCTGACGTACGCTTTGAGATCATTCATGGAGGGAAATTATTAAAATTATTTTTGTTGTTTAACGACGCTGTCAATTGCCAGGATCACATCAGCGTCGCCGGTGTGCCGGAATTTTGTCCCGCAGGAGTTCTTTTACATGCCAGTAAATCTACTGACATGGAGCTGTCGTTTTTAAGCACACTTAAAAACCATCGGCCTGGGCCGGGTTTGAACCCGCGACCTTGGGATCCGTAGGCCAGCGTCTAACCAACTGAGTTCATGGAGGGATCTCCATGGCGGCACAGACAGTGGAGATTTTGGTGTCTTTTATCTTTCACCCCCGGATGGCAGGCTGACACCGATGGTTCCGTATAGGGGATCCAATTCATGAGGCATCCGCGCAAAACCCCTTTGTTTGACTCATTTTTACTTTCTCTGTTGGTAAGTAGGGGAAGTATTGTATTCCACCAAAAAATTTCGATTTCGAGATTTCACCGGAAATATGTTTTGAGACCCCCTGATTCCAAAAAAAGAATTTTTAGAAAAAGGTCCGTGTGTACGTGTCTGTGGACAGTGTAACTCAAAAACAAAAGTCGATTAAAAATCAAATTTGGTATTTAAGTTTAATGTCTTTCCAGGATGTGACACGAAGATTTGAACAAAATAGTGCCACCCTAAACTACCCTTTAGATGGAAAATTTTTCGAAAATTTTCATTTTCTTGAAAATGGCTCTTAACGATTTTGATTAAACTGTCATATGTCTGAGATATTTTATGACAAATGAAATGTATATTTTGAATTTTCTGGCTATAGCCCCTGTAGTAGCATTTACTCTGGACTACTTTTGCATAACTGGTAAGCCGTTACAGATAGACCAAGTCATGCTATACAAAAAAATGTAGATCTTGCTAAAATACGCAATTAATGTCCAAATAAATTTTCTTGTTGGGTGAACCATTTCTGAGATATTCCTTGTTATGTGTGGGAGTTTCGGAAAACGTCACTTTCGTGAAATGGAACATCGTTGCTCATTTTTTTATATGTTAAGTGTGCAAAGAGAACGGAATCTCAAAGCTTCAAAAGATTTGACTGTCGCACAAAGCCTACTGTATTATAATATTCCCCTTGCACCTACAAGGAAATAAGCAATAAGGTAATTTGTACAAATGTTTATCTTAACACGAAGAAGATATAGGAATAAGAGTTTGTAAGAATGGTTAGTACAAGAGTAGAGAAAGTCATGTGAGTGCAACACATCAGATTTTGTTATGACATTGGCCTGTGAAGGGAATACAAAGATATCCGCCCATTCTACAACAAACGCAAAGTACACAGGATATGTGGCCCGGTGAAGAACGCGACGAGACCACGAGACGGTACGCTGTTAATTGAGACCAACACGGCAGAGCAGTCCCAGAAACTTTTGAAAGCGGCTTTGCTGGGATCCTACCCAATTCGGGTAGGCCCACAGAAATCGCTCAACACCTGTAGGGGAGTTGTAACCACCTCCAGTCTGGACAATCTGACGAACGAGGAGATTGTCAGCTGCCTCTCCGACCAGCATGTATGTCAAGCCTACCGTCTTACTCGAATGCAGGACAGCAAGGAGCAAGCTCTGCGTACGGTGTTTTTGACGTTCAAAGGCACTCAGTTGCCTGAGTATATCTTTTGTGGCTGTCAACGTGCCGCCGAACGCCAATATGTGCCGAACCCTATGCGCTGCTTTAGATGCCAGCGGTTCGGCCATACTAAGACCACCTGTAACAATCCCGCCATTTGTGAGCGTTGTGGTTTACCAGCCCATGAGGAATTCTGTTTGTGTGAACTGTGGAGAGAGCCATCCATCCAGCTCGCGTCAGTGTACAACGTTTACCGACGAGAAGGCAATACAGGAGTTGCGCGTTAAAGAGCGGCTCACTTTTTTGGAAGCGCGTCGCCGCTTCGAGCAGCTGAAACCTGCGACCACCCTAGATTTCGCGTCAGCAGTCCGCCGCACTCCTGCCCACACTGTGGCCGTTCAACATGTTCCGGTCCCTGATGCTGCAACACAGACGGACTTACCAACCAGCATCTCTCCACCGTCCCGCGATGCACCTGCACCGGCAACTACATCTTCCGCCGTGTGGCAACAAGGTCACCAGCCTTCCAGGAGCCTGTCCACGTCAATCGCTCGCGACATAAACACCGGGCGAGTAGTCACTCCTCGTCAAAGAAGTCCCACTCCCGCTCAACGAGCCGTCGGGGATCTTCAGACACCTACACGTCGGCGGAGACACCAGAGGACGGCGAATTGAACATTCCAGGTCCCAAGTCGGTCAAGGTAAGAATGAAAAAGATGAAGACCAAACACTAATCTCTTGACCATGGAAATAATCCAGTGGAATGTTAATGGGTTCCGGACATACAGCACTTAGTCTTTCAACGTTCTCCATCAATCGTCTGCCTACAGGAAGCCCACATTCAGCCTAACCACTCTCTCCATCTTCGTGGTTTTTAAGCATTCCGCCACGACTCTGCCGCTGATAGGAGAGCATGCGGTGGTGTTGCTACGCTGATGGCGCATAACATCTCTGCCACCAATATACCCATTAACACGCCGCTGCAAGCTGTAGCGGTGCGTGTACAGCTGCAGAGCCTCTGTTTCTGTGTTCGCAATGTATATCAGCCACCGGTCAGTGTCGTACACGAGAACGATCTTCGGGCTCTCTTGGCACAGATTCCGCCACCGCTCATCTTTCTCGGCGATCTGAATGCCAAGCACACTCACTGGGACTCCGACACTGACGATGCTCGTGGGTGCCTTGTAGCAGACGTTTGCGATATGTTCGGCTTAGTCCTATTAAATACTGGTGTGCCTACCTTTCTATCATTTGCCTAGGTATACACTCCGCGCTTGACGTTTCTTTTACTAGCCCGTCACTAGTATCTCTACTTGATTGGTCGGTACTTTCCGACTTATTTGGCAGTGATCATTACCCCATTAACATTCGCCTATCCGGCCACCATTCTGTGCCAACACGATATCCTCAGTGGATTATTTCCAAGGCGGACTGGGGGAAATTCCGTTCCCTCATTCACTTGACCGACAATGTTTTTACCACCATTGACGACATGGTGGAGTATTTTACTTGCTCTATTCTTCTTGCAGCAGATTCCAGCATTCCTCGAGGATCATTACACCACGTCACGTTCCTGTGCCTTGGTGGTCCGAGGAATGCCGTTGACTATTAAAGCACGCAAGCGTGCTCTGCGTGTTTTCCGTGTACACCATACGGAGGCTAATTTTATTGCTTTTAAACGTTCTCGTGCAAGTGTGACCTTTGTAGTGCGCAATGCAAAACGCACATCCTGGGAATCTTACTGTCTTCCCTTTCACGTCGCAGTTCGGCCCAGAAGGTGTGGACTGCCGTCCGGCGTATGTATGGCAAGTGTCGCCGGACGATCATCCCCGGTCTTGCCGTACATACCAGCGAACAGGATATCGCCGACGTCCTTGCCGATTCTTTCGCCAATACTAGCCAAACTCAAAGCTACGATAGTCATTTTAGTTATTAAGGAATCTGCGGAGCGGATAAACCTAAATTTTAAGTGATTGTAGTGAACCCTACAACGCACCTTTTACTGAAGCGGAGCTGGCGCATTCTTTGTCTCTCGCTCACGAATCCTCTCCTGGTCCTGACGACATCCACCGCCAAATGCTGCTTCATCTTCCACCTGCGGCTCTATCCTTCCTGTTGAGCATCTATAACCGCATCTGGCTTCAACAGGATTTTCCGTCTTCCTGGCGAGAGGGTGTTTTGATCCCTATCCCTCGACCCGGAAAAGACCGGACACTTCCCTCTAGCTACCGCCCTATTTGCCTGACGAGTGTCGTCTGCAAGACCTTTGAAGTATGATTAACACTCGCTTAGTGTGGTGGCTAGAGACGAATAACCTGCTGAGCAATATTCAGTGCGTTTTTCGTCGGCATCGCTCCAGTGTCGACAACCTGACACGAATGGAATTACATACAAAATGTGTTGCTCCTGAAGCAGCATGTCGTGGGTGTCTTCTTCGATCTGAAGAAGGCGTACGACACCATATGGCGTTATGGTAAACTCCGTACTCTTCACAGATATGGTTTGCGAGGTCTTTTAGCCATATTTTTGTTTAACTTTTTAGCCCTGCGCCGCTTTCGTGTCCGCATTGGCAATACGTTCTCACAAGAGGATCCAGGAAAATCGTGTGACCCAAGGTCGATTCTTACTGTAACGCTTTTCGCCGTTGCCATTAGCGGCATTGCTAATGTTGTTCGTAGGGGAATCCCGATGACGCTGTATGTTGACGATTTTGCTATCTATTATCGATCTTATAGTCTTGAGCATATAGAACGTCAACTGCAGCTGACCATATCTATCGCCGATTGCGCCCTTCGCACCGGCTTTCAGTTCTTCCCTACGAAAACACGTGTTTATTATCGACTTCGCGGTGCACAACCTCCTCCAGATCTTCGTTTGCGTGACACACCTCTGCTGTTTGTTTCGCACATCAAGTTCTTGGGCCTTCACCTCGACAGCAAACTCAAATGGGAGCACCATATTCGTCAACTTCGTGCCTCCTGCGATCGTTCGCTTCGCGTGCTCCGAGTTTTATCTGGAGTATCTTGGGGCGGCGATCGCACTGTCATGTTGAGGCTGTACCGTTCATTGGTGAGGTCCAAACTAGATCACGGCAGTTTTATTTATGGCGCTGCGTCCGCCTCTAAACTTCGTTTTTTAAACACTATACATCATTCTGGTATCCGTGTAGCTGCTGGGGCTTTCAGCACTAGTCGTGTCGAGTGTCTATGCTGACTCTGGCGAACCTCCATTGTCTATTCGGCGCTCGTTTTTATTATGCTCTTACGTGGCCCGATTGGCAGCCCACCCCGGTCACCTGTCTTTTAATCTTGTATTGCGCCTGGAACTCGCTCACCGTTATCTCCGGAATAGCACTATCTCTCGCCCTAGCGGTATTCGGTTTCGCGAGTTGCTTAGTGTACACGCGCTCCGCATGCCTGCTGTCGAACGGTATTCTCTTGGCCGCTGTCCTCCTTGGCAATTACAGCGTGCTCAGTTCGACATGGAACTTTCGACGCATGCTAAGGTAGCTACCCCTCCATCGGTGTATCGTCAGCTTTTCCCCGAGATCCTGGGACGTTACCGGAATTATACTCCGGTATTTACCGATGGTTCCCAGGTGGATGGAGCTTCAGGATGTAGTTTGTGCATAACGGTGAGACTAACAAATACTGTCTTCCAGACTTGAGTTCCGTTTTTACCGCCGAGCTGTTTGCAATCTTTTATTTCGTCCTTTTTATCTCCAGTTCCGTTCCTAGAAGTTTTATTGTCTGCTGCGACTCTCTGAGCGCGCTGCAGGCATTACAAGTTTCTCTGCACGTCGGCACTAATTGTGAAAATTCAGACACTCGTTTCGCAGTTGCTCTCGCGAGGAGACCAGTTTGTTTTTACCTGGACCCCAGGCCATGTAGGTATTCCCGGGAATGAAGCGGCAGATGAGGCTGCTAAGTCTGCCTGCCGTTCGCCGGAGATTTTTACACGCAGTGTACCATACACGGATGAACAACGGTACTTCCGTCGTCATTTTATCAGTCTGGCAGCAATCATGGGAAGCGTTGGATGTCACTGGCACGCAATTGCGGACGATCAAGGACACCGTGCAACCTTGGATGAGATCTTCAAAGGGATACCAGGAGGGCAGAAGTCATCTTAGTCCGCCTGAGGATAGGTCACACATGCATCACGCATGGACACCATCTGCGTGGTGAGCCGGCGCCTGTATATTCTACCTGTGGCCCATGTGCTCGTTGATTGTCCGCGTTACTCTCGTGAGCGCTAGCTGTTTGGCCTGGGTTCTCCTTTAAAGTACATCTTAGGCGGCGACCCGGTAGCTGTTAATGCAGTGCTGCGGTTCATCGCCAGTATTGGCTTTGGTAAGCAGGTTTGACTTGTATTGTATTTCGTGGTTTTATTTTTTAGCTATTATCTGTTTTAGCTTCCCTGTTTCAATTTTTCATTTAGAGTGTTAAATGGGTGAGTTTTACCTTTTTTTTTAAATCTTTTTGACTTGAGACTCTAATGACCTAGCTGTCGACGGTCCCTTAAACCCTGCTTACTCACTCACTTGTGCTCAAATTTTTCCAGATCATTTTCTTGAATGACATACAAACATAGTACTAGATTTATCAGAAACTGCTCTGGAGGGAGAATTATTCAGTTTATCTGGGACATACTGTATAAGTTTGAAGCCTGTAGGCGCTATAATTTTGTAGTTTGAAGCTTTTGAAGATAGAGATGCACAGATTTTTCAGTTTTTGGGAAACTATAACTTATACTTGAATTAACGTAACTTGGGTATTCTGACAGTTCCCTCGGCGTGCGCAATGTGCGTAATAGGGGAGTGGTCTGTTGTCACGACAACCAGGTTTGACCTTGAAGTAGCCAGTAGACTTCGTGACGGGATTGTGTGGCCACAAAGTCTATTGGTTACTTCAAGGTTAAACCTGGTTGTTATGACAACAGGCCGCTGTGCCACTCCCCTACCACGTGCATAGCACACGCTGAGGGAACTGTCAGAATACCCAAGTTACGTTAATTCAAGCATAATGTTGTACACTTTACACATGGTATAAAATAAAATTTCCAAAATAGCAGTAACTAACCCTAATGCTTATAGAAGGCTTATCTATTGAGTTTTGGGATCATTACAAACTTGCTGGAACATATGTGGGCTCTTCTCTATCCATCCTGAACTAAATGACAATACCTCTGGAACTTTGCTTATTTCTGTAATGTAATTATGTAATTCATGGTTTCTTAATGCCACTTTCAGAGTGTACTTGCCTGGAGACAACCCAACTATCTCCATCCTTTTTGGAATTGTTGAAGCAATGCCCTAATTGAAGTCTGAAGTTCATAAACTGCCATGTCCACCCTGTTCCTTGACACATTTTCTGTCTTTGGGCACTTATTCCAAATGACTTGTCTTTTTCCTCAGGGCATCTTTCCAATAATCACTTGTTAGAAGTTCCACCTCCTAAGCATAAACATAGCAGCTTTCTCAAAGAATATTGAAAAGGGGTTGTGCCAAATTTAAATACCTCTAACACTGCAGGTCAGACGTTTGGATGGGAATGACAAGAAAACTTCAGAAAATTGTTCCCAATACATCAATAAAAGGGACCCAAAAATATATATTTTTTTTGTCCAAAATCAGCTATTTGTATAGTTCCCCAGCTTTAAGTTTAGTTATCTGCAATCTTAAAAAATGGAGAGCTTAGCTTTGTCACCAATCTAAAGAGTGTGATGTGTCAAAAGAAATTCCCAAAGTATCACTCACTGCTCACAGAGCTTGCATGCTACAAAGTACTAGTGGAGTGAATAATGCAGAGGTGGGTTTGAGTTCTGTAACTGACACTGAGAGTATATCTTCAGGGTGTTTTTTTTTTTTTTTTTTTTTTTTTTTTTTTTTTTTTTTTTTTTTTGGGGGGGGGGGGCGGGACTTCAAATGGAAATTAACCCAAGTAATATCCACAGAAAGCATGCTGTGCACAATTGACAAGGCTTTCAATGACTTGCTGCTCTCCAGCTGCACTGCAATCTGGCCGTGCACTGCTTTGCAGGAAACTGTTTAAAATAAACTACACAGACACCCATCTTTGCTGTAGGCAGATAAACAAAAAGCATCAAGGAATTTATTTATATAAATTTAGACATATTGTAATATATGATTTAAATTTTTTTTCTGTAAAAATTGATGTAAACTATTAACTATATCAATATTAAGTAAGAGATCGTTTAAGCTTCAGCTGTAACATATTCTAATCTAACCTTTCGTATCATATACGATGTGATATGTTTGATACCTTCTGCATTTTATGCTCATTTTTTTTCTCTGTCTAGGGGCTCTAATGAACTAGCTGTAGACGGGCCCTTAAACCCTACTCACTCACTCTTTGTATCGATGGTAGGATTAAAAAAACACATAAAAACTTCATGTAGTCCTGAGGTATCATATATAATACTAACCCCTGAACCCTGCAGATGGTTACTATTTCTTTTAAAAATATTGAGTCCCAGTTGGCTACACTTGCATTATTTTAACTCAATTCCATTCTATGAAACTGATTTTCCATAGGTTTATTCGATCCCAGGGACCCGCACGTGGTATTCGTGGTGGACGAAGTGGCATCAGGGCGGGTTTTCTCTCCGGGTGCTCCGGTTTCCCCCGCCATCTCATTCCACCGGTGCTCCATCTTCATGTGTCATTAGTGTCACCGCCTGCGGTGCCGTAGTAGTAAAAGCGGGTGTTAAACACTACAACGACAACATAGGTTTATTGTGAATTCAAGTTCGGAAGAAGTCTTTCAGTGACGTTCTGACTCCTATTGTCAAAGTAAAATTTAGATCTTAGTTTATACATATTTGGAAATTTTTTTCCTGTCTCTAATATGCATGCTCCTTATTATAAATACTAATTTGGATTTTTTTTTTTTAATGTAGGTGCCAATAATGCTCTAAGTGGGACACTGGGTGGTGCTGGTCTTCATCTTTGTTACTACCAGAAAGCAAGTGAACAACTTCAACTTGGTGTCGAAGTGGAAACAAACTTCAGGTTACAAGAGTCTGTTGCATCAATAGGCTATCAAATTGATTTGCCAAAAGCAGATCTCTGTTTCAGAGGTAAGCGGTAACTTAAAGCAATAGGACAGGAAACAGAAGCTGAAATTGGCAATGCACACATACATTCTGTTCTTGTTGCAGGAATGATGGATTCCAACTGGACTATAGGGGCAGTACTAGAAAAGAAACTTCAACCATTGCCATTCTCATTTGCCTTAAGTGGAACCATAAACCACAACAAAAATCAGTTCAGGCTTGGATGTGGTCTCATCATTGGATGAATTGTTATTAGTGATTAATTAGTTACACTTAAAACATTTATTATAAATAAACTTATAAATTTTAATGTTTATATGCATATTCATTTAAAACCTCAAGTCCTTTCCTTAGTGTGTCCAATGCAGCAATGACCTCATATTCCTTAAAATGATAAACAATTAGCACATAAAGATCTATCAAAGATTGGCAAACTTCAAAATTAGATTCTACTGCAACACATTTACTTCATCCTTTTTCTATCATCCACGCGTGGTCTGCCAGCTGCTTTCTTGCCTCCTTGCTGCTGCTTATCTTTTGTTCTGTTATTCAGAAGTGGATGAAGTTCTGCAACAAAGTAGATAAGTTTTAATGTTAATCAATTTGGTGACTGTGTGCACCATTCTTGGTAAACGGCATCATTGATGTTAATGCAAAGACATAGTCTATATGACATTTTAAAACATGGCAATGGTACATAGACAATGTCTTTGCAATAGTATCAAGGAAACAGATCGATGATGCGCAAAAACTGCCAAACTTACAAGAAAAAACTAAAATTCACCATAGAAACAAATAGATGGGCAACTTCCATTTTTAGATTTAAAAATCATAAAAATGAAAAACAGAATAGCCTTTGGGATCTACAGCAAACCAGCACAGACAGATAATTATATCAAATGCAATAGCTTCAACCCAAGACTGCACAAACAAGCAGCTTTCAACAGTTTCACAGACTGGAGAACATACGGCTTGCAGAAATTAATAGCTAAATAAATTTTAAAAAAAGGGGGAATGTAGCAAAAATGAAACAACCACTCTAAGCAAACCAAAAGAAGAAATGTCATTCAAAAAATTCACAATACAGCATACAATTGGCTCCAATCAACAGAGTTAAAAACTTACTTGGCTCAAACACCAAAGACAGCATTGCAGCAAATAAAAAATCTGGAATCTACCAAACAGAATGCAATAACTGCAACCAGGTTTACATAAGAAAAAACTATGAGAAATTTAGAAACAAGAAGTAAAGAACATTACAGATGCATAAAATACAAACACAGAAAAATCAGCAGTTGCCACCCATCTTGGAAAGAAAATCACGACATTAATCCTGATCCAAAATTATTAAAACACATCAGTACTTTAAAATTCTTTAAATTTAATAATTATAAATTATATAACCTCTTTCATGAAGAAAGATGGGTGGACGGGTACTCGCAATTCATAGCTCCAGACATGTACTTGCATCAAACCAAGGAATCAAGTGACCCATTGAATACATCAACACAAAAGTACTGTTTAAATATAACATGCCATTATCAATTTTAAACATATACATATCTCCAGGCTCAAATTTCCCACCATTTAAGTATAACGATATAGATACTCTAATACCAAAGGACCAGAAGTTCATATTAGGTGACTAACAGCAGGCATTCATTATGGAGTTATGATCCTTCAAATCTCTTTGGAAATTCAATCCACAAATGGATGATCAATAACATTATTTTACTTAATCACAGAAAAGTACCTGCCACTCAATGTCCAAGCACAGGATCATAGCACCATTGACCTGTTCTTTTGCTCATCAAATATACAGGAGATGTCTTAAACAAGTAGTGTGAGATAGAAGACTCAATTGGTTCAAATGAGGAAGTTACAGCTTTAAGTTTCTGAAGTGCCACTATTGCCACTGGCTAATGATACCATTGAGTATGCAACACACAAAAATGAAGAGATGTCAGAGCGATCCCTCTGATGCAATGATTATGACATTAGCTTTCAAGTACAATGTAATTGAATTAGAGTCTCATTCACTTCCTCTGTCACTCTCTACTTTGTTTTGTGAGCTTTTAATTCTTGATTAAATGCATGCATTTCATTTCAACATAGTACAATGTATCAGTACAATTGTAATTCTTTCTCACAAAGGATGAATCCTGCCTGATACAACTTTCACATGCTGTATTTCAAAATGGGAGATAGTTTGAAGGGTGAACGAATGTAAATAAAATAAATACTAAATGCAATTCTTTACATGTTTTATAGGAACTGCTCAAAATTGTGACCTGCATTTTCAATGCAAAGTTGACAGCAGCGAAGGAACAATGTTGTACGTTATCCAAAATATCTTGTGTGTGTCGAATAACCTCACTTGTTGCTATTATTCGGGCAGTTAGGTCTTCTTCTGAGGTAATACGTGTTTCATACACCATAAACTTGAGGTGACCCCAGAAAAAGAAATCAATTGGGTTGAGGTTGGGAGAGCGTGCTGGCCAAGCTATTGTTGGACTCCCCCTTCCGATCTATAGGACAGCATAAACATGGTTCAAATGCTCTTGCACAGCTATGGAGAAATGGAACTGAGCTCTGTCATGTTGTAGCCACATTCGATGACAAATATGAAGGGCTACATCTTCTAAAATACAGGTAAAATGTTCTGTAACACATGAAGGTAAATATGTCCATTTAACAGAGGGAGCAGCAGATATGGACCAATTACATGGTCTTAAATAATTCCAACCCATATGTTAATTGAAAATGTCTGCTGGTGACTCTTCCCCATGACAGCATGTGGACTGACATAGTCCCACACATTGCTGTTTTTTGAATTGAGAACTAGACCATCCCTAGTGAACATGGCCTCATCAGTAAATAATACTGATGAAAAGAAATCAGGCTACTGGAATAAAGCCCAGTTACAAAAATTGTACCAGAGGGCCAAAGTCTTCCAGTCTTAGTACTTGCACCTTCTGAAGGTAAAATGGGTGACATAGTTCATCTATGTCTTGCCATATGCTAACATGGTTGGAGCCCAGTGCACGTACAATAGTGCTTATGCTAGTAGATGGTTCTTCTGCAATGTTTTGCAGAACATTCTCTTCAAATTGCACTGTGCGCCAAATTCATGAACACCCGTATCACCCCTGTTGGCCTGGAAGGTTCCTCTCGCAAACATTTATCGATGGACTCAAACCAATGATGTGGTTGGCGTCTATCAGGATACCATTCCCTGTACAGTACTGTGGTAATCCATTACTTCTTAATTGTCCATAAATAAGGTGCATATCTGCAAGTTCAGAAAAGCTGTACATGTTCATGTTGTCCCACAGGTAATCTTCAGCATACTAACTGCAGTGTCCCAAATAATGGAAATTGGCCAGTGCAATAACACCACTATAATCAGAGTTGCATATCACAGCAATTCTTGGTATAATCGATGTTCGGTGTCACACTGTCAGGTGATTGATTTGAGATTTGGGAGATATTTGTAACATATCTTGAGAGCTCTAATAACGAGCTGCTGAAAATCAGTAGTTTTATACTCAGACAGCAGTTTGAAAGACATTCTACCACAATTTTTCACCTGGATTTGCTTTAACAGACTTATTGGCATCTGATACCAATACCTTTAACACCATATAACGGTGTTACGTTTAGCTGCAGACCATACATTGCCTATCTCAAATTACTTACATTAGTCAAATCTACAATCTCTCAAGTTATTTTGGTGCAGTTCACAAACACCTGTATATAATTTCATATGCCAGGAAGCCAAGGAAGATTTATCAAGTGATAACTTTCCTGTTTCAATGACATTTTCGTTTTCCATGAACAATATAGAAAACATCCAAAAACCAAATGGAAAATCAAGTCAGCAGACTGGTCCAGGTTTTGTAAAGAAACCGAATCTTTTGGCATTTCTATTGATAATGGTATACCATCTCAAAAATGCATTGATTCCAAAACGTTATAAAAACAACAAAGGTAATCTATTCCTACAATCCAACAACACTTATCTAAGCCTATGAATACAGGGTGGAAGTGAAATGATCTGCCAGACTTTAACGGCGAATTTCTCATGTTGTGAATAACAAGAAAGTCCAATACCAAAATGTTGAAAAGTTTATAGTTTTTTAGAAAAAAATATTTTTATCAAAAAAATTTATCTTCACCTGGCTGAAAAATTATTCATTGAAGGTTCTTGATTTATGGCTATATGCATAGAAAATTGAATAAACAACTTTTTCCTTTGGGGTATTTCAATAGATTTTATGGTTTTTGCGTAAATTAAATTTTAAAAACCCACAATTTATTGCAATAAACAGGCAACAAATTATGGGTTCTTTTAAATTTGATTTTCACTAAAACCGTTGAATCTATTGAAATATGCCAAAGGAAAAAGTTGTCATTTATTCAATCTTCTATGAATATAGCCATAAATCAAGAACCTTCAATGAATAGTAACTCAGCCAGGTGATAAAATTTTTTTGATAAAAATATTTTTTTCTAGAAAAACTTTTCAACATTTTGGTATTAGACTTTCTTGTTATTCACAACATGAGAAATTTGCTAAGTCTGGCAAATCACTTCACTTCCACCTGTATATGGTGGAACAATAACTTAACGGTCCTAGAAAACAGCAACAGGCCATCCGTAGAAAATGGATGCAAATATGAAAAATTGAACACAAAATAAAATCTAGCCAAAGCTCAATTAAGAAAACAATTACTAGAAGCAAAATGAACTAGCTGGCAGCAATTTGTTGGTTCTTTAAATCCAAACGCACAATCTTTAACTGTCTGGAAAAGATTTAAGGTAATTGAAGGCAAAGGATATAAACCTACTTCTCATCTTTGAGATAATGATGGCAACAACAACAAAAAAAAAAGCAAACAAACTTCTAAATTCATGAGAGGTAGAACTGGAACTTAAAAATTCAATGCCACAACTGGGATTTGAACCACAGACCTTCCGCTTACCGGGCGGCTGCTCTACCACTGAGCTATTGTGACAAACTGCCAGAATGGCATTAAATTCTCAAACCAGTTCGTATTTCTCCTGGTAAACCACTCAAACTTTGCCCACACACGGCTTGTGTGTTTAAAAACACCAACAGTAAGTTTGTTGGCATAAATAAATAATAATTACCTTCTAAATTCATGTTGTGCCGAAAAATAATGTAATGTCTCTAATTGGCCAAAACGTCTGACAAAAGAAGAGCAGTATTTCACAAATAGTTATGAACTTATTTTCCATCATAAAGATATTCCTGACTCTCCGATCACTATTGATGAACTACAAAATAGTATGCTAATAAATACTTCACTTGACTTCAGAAAAGAAATCCTTAAATTATTTAATTACATTTGGAAAACTGGATTTTGTTCCAAAAATTGACTGACTAATTTGGAGAATTGAACATTTCAAACCACTTAATTTCAATTTGGTTTTAGACCATCAAGTGGCACAACCGAAGCATTAGTATTATATGTGATTCAGGATTTATTAATGACAAAACTACTATAGCCATTACAATAGATTCTGATAGTGCTTTTGACACTGTTCCTCATAAATCCATACAATGCAATGCATGGAATTCTTTTATTTTTTACATACTAAAAGAACAATCCAAACTTCAGTAAGCAATCATTTATTGTCTTCTGAAAGGATCACCAGTGGCATACCACAAGAATCTACTTATTTCTCTGGCCCTAAGTGATGGTTTTTAAGTGTGCGTAAAAATGACAGCTCCATGTCAGTAGATTTACTGGCATGTAGAACTCCTATGGGACAAAATTCCAGCACACTAGCAATGCTGGTATAATTCTGGCAATTGACAGCATCGTTAAACAACAAAATAATGGGTGATCCAAAAGACTGTGAACAGGCTGCACTGTGTTTTGTCTCTATGGGTCCTCTGCATTCGTAGCCGACTGGTGCTGTCATAGAACAGCGTGGATAAAACCATACATTTTTTAAACTACTTTTAAAGGCTTTACTTACCAATATAATTAAAGAAGATGCTGCAACTGGCCACCGTCGTCCATACATTTTTGGCACCTGTTTAGGAAATTATCCATCACTCGCAGTTCACATTGAGAAATGCTGACAATTTCCTGAGGGATATTTTGTTTTAATTCTTACAGGGTGTGTGGGTTGCTCTTGTACACTTTATGCTTTAAGTTACCCCAGAGATAAAAATCGTAGGGGGTTAGATCAGGGGACTGAGGGGGCCACAAATTTCTACTAATAATTGTCCTGAAACACACATTCAATTGTTCTCATCAAAAGATTGGCTGTATGGGCTGTTGCAAAGTCTTGTTGAAAAAAGGCAAAATCACGCTCCCTGTCGGTTAATTCTCTAAAAAAAAAGGGGGGGGGGGCAAAACTGTATTCACATATGTACAGGCATCAACTGTTGACTCGGGGGGGGGGGCCTATAACTCTTTCTACACTAATGGTGCACCATACACCAATTTTTTTGTCATGACCCCTTCATGAACAATATTAGGTTTCTTAGAGCTCCAATAACAAATATTTTGTATACACACATATCCGTGAAGGTGGAACCAAACCTCGTCCATGAAAAATATTAAATGTGGGTCAATTTTGCCATTGTATACACTATTGAGAGTCCACTCACAAAATGTGCACCTAATTACAGGATCACCTGGTTGAAGAGTATGTCCCACAGTTATTTTATATGGTTTTAATTTCAGCAATTTAGGCTCTTTGCAAAGAGCCATAAGAAATGCCTGCCTGTTGTGAAAGATGCCTAAGCAATTTTTTTTTTTTTTGGGGGGGGGGGGGGGGGGGAATTCTTCAAACGATGACCGATGTCATCTAATGTTTCTTTGGTAAGAACTGTATGCCGTATTTTATACTTCCGAGTCTGAACAGTTCCTGTGGCCTGAAATTTATTGTAAAGTTTATGGATTGTTGTATGGCCTGGAACTTTTACACCTGGAAATCGTTCTGCAAATCGCACTTGCACTGGCGAGCTGAATGAGTTAACACATAGAAATCATAAATAAATACACGCTGTGCAGTAGAAAACAAATGCTGAGCCATAATACACTTTGTGACTAAGTACAGGACTAAATAATAAAGCACTGGTAATCATACAGCTGCATGATATGGTGTCAACTCAATACAGATTGTGAGCAGAGCAGAGCAGAGAGAAACAAGTGATGTTCATATATCATCTGCTGGTGACGTGTTTCTGCGTGTGCAGTGGAAAAACACTGTGTAGCGGTTCACATGTATTTGGATCTCTCTGTACTTATTGTCACCGCGCCCGCCGCATCTAATTGCCGACAACAGCAGTGTCACCCATCGCATTATTGTCGGCACTACGGCAAAGGAGCCGAAGGAAAGAGACAGAGAATGGCCGCATTGTTGGGGCGCTTGCCGAAAGAGAGAAAAGGATAGAGGCTTCTGGAGTCTTCTACTTTGTATCTCGCCGCAATAACTGAACGTTCCTGAAGCTTCCAGAATAGTGCCTGGGAGATATAAATAGCAGTAAAGTGCGACAGAAGGGAGTGAGTATGTGAAGCGTTGAGTAGTCGTGCTGACGGAGACGGACAGACGATGTGAAGCGTTGTGCCGACGGAGAAGAGTTAGTTCTTTGTGTTACGAGTTCGGAGCCGTGCTGTTGGAGAATCGGAAAAGACTTTCTTGTTGTTGCAACGAGTGTACAAAGTTACTGTTTACGGAAATAAAAGTGTTTCTTTATCTCGACTACATCTGTCTACTGTACTTCACACCCACACCAAAAAGTCACATTATTTATGTACTTAGTCCAACCCTCTTCAAATATCATGTTACATAGCCTACCTGATGTCATTCCTTCTGACATCATCATGGTTCAATATGGGCTACCAATAAAAACTGAGACAGTGCATTAAAATCTACTCAGTCATAAATAATATAAACACTTGGGCATGTAAATGGAAATTATATAACACATAACCAGTATAAAGTGTATTTAACAGAAAATACAGTCTGAAAACCATAAACCTCCCATTTTCATCAAAAATCTGTAAATCCCATACAATCCAACTCCAAAAGGTCCTGGCATTATTTTTGACGAAAAGCTTCTATGAGCGTGCTGCACATATCAATCATATCATTACATGATGTGTGCCTAGGCTTAATCTTTTAAAAAATTGCTGCCAATAAAAAATGGGGATCTGATAACATAACAAAGAGATCATTTTCTATAGCTTATATAGGATGCAAATTATTATATGGGTGTGAAGCTTGGGGTGGTACATCAAAGACATACCTAAAGAAAATTAATACTTTCCAACATGCTGTATTAAAACTGTATTTGGGAGTGCCTAAAACTACCTGAATATGTGCAATAGAAATTGAATGCAATGTCCAGCGTGTTTGGATATATGTATATGTGAGAAAATTTTTAAAATTTACCTGAAGCTTCAGTCTTTGTCAAGATGGAGCATGTTTTTTCAAATAATGGACAATGTCAGCAAGTTTTATGATATACAAATGGAAGAATAATATTAACAAGGAACCTATGAATATGTTCACATCACAAACGCCTTGAAACTTTTACAGTCATCTTTGTGCTATAATAGGCTCATGTTCCAAAAAAGAGCTGCTGTTTTCAACTCTGAGTACCCGATAATGAGTTGTAAGTATCTTTGAGCATATGGGAAATACAGGGCTTTCGAACCGGTTCTTGACCACTGCACAGCCTTTTGCCTGTGCGAGTTTAAAGCTGCCGCAGCCAGGTTTGTTGCTACTAACAAACCGCACATAAAACATGTATAAAAATCTTACATTATAGAAAATGCTGGAAATGTCGTCCCTCCTCCGCTATACAGGCATTATATCGGGAAAGCACATTCTGATTCACATGATTAACCAGCACTAATCACTCTATCTTCAAACACTTCCCTCATTTTATTCATGGTCTGTACTTGCAGCAGCAGCAGAATCTTGTTGAAACTACCCGTATGATTTTTCTTCTTCTGTCAGTTCACGAAAAAATGGGGTCAAAATGTCATTTTGGTACCTCTCTTTAATTACAGTCTGGTCGTAAAATATTGGAGCAATTATGCGTCGCGCTAACAGCACACCAAACTTCAAATCTCCGATCATAATGAGGGATTTCTTGAACGCGATGTGGATTTTGAAATGCCCAATACCAACTGTTATGAGTGTTCACATGACCATTTAGATGAAACCACGCCTCATCTGAAAAGAACAGAAGCTGTGAATCGATTAAACCATCGTTCACGACATTGCCAGCATTTTCTATAGGGTAAGAGTTTTATACATGTTTTACATGCGGCTTGTTAGTAGCGACAAACCCAGCCGCAGCAGCTTCAAACACGCACAGGCAAAAGGCCATGCAGTGGTGAAGAACCAATTCGAAAGCCCTGTATAATTTAGTACTGTTGAGATGGCACTGGACAACCCTGACGGGCAGCAGTTGTCTCCTGCACATGCATAACAGTAAGAAGATAGCACAGGCCTTTGCTTGTGTGCTTTGCTTAAGGTGGGTTCAGTTGCCTTGTGTTTCTTTAAAGACTGAAACATGAATCCTGTCAATGTGCTACAGCTTGTGTTGCATCATTTTTAAGAATGTAGTTTTTCTTCAGGAGTAATAAGTTCGGAAGAAATTACAATTAGCCGATATACAATTAATTTATTAGAAACAAATCCTACAGGATTTGGTGTTATTCCACAAACAACTGTAAATGTAGTAGAAGAAAAAGAAGATACAGTTGTGACAGTTCATCTTCATTCTCACAATCAGTGTGTAATATTCACCCTCCAAGCACAAGTGGTATAATAATGGAACCAGGTTCGAATCCTGTGTTGGAATCTAGTGACTCTAATAATACAGATCGGTCTCCAACAAAGGCCATAAGGCCATTAGTTCTAGTTATGTTTGCGGTCCGCCAAAAAAAAAAAAAAAAAAAAAAAAAAAGGGAGAGAGAGAGAGAGAGAGAATGTTAGCACTGAGTATAAAAGAAACACTGTATTTTTCTAGGTAAATGAAGGTGGGAAGAAACGTCATTAATTGACCAATGTGTACAGCAGGTTCTCAATTGGAAAGTGCGCTCTTAACTCCTACTGAGTATAAAAAATATTTGTACTTGTATGATAAACTATTTGCACACTTTGTAGAAGCAAGAAGAGCAAAGAAAAACAACCGACAGAGATTTAAAGCTCTGGGCTTTGCAAATTCCAAAACACTGTTTATTTGGAAGAGTACATTTTAGAGCATGCTTGGGTCTCTCGCTTAAAAAAAACATCCCATAAAATTATAAGCAGGAAAATAAAATTCATTTCATGAGCATTCATAAAAGAAAAAGACAAAGTAGCAGAAAGGTTTTTTGGAACAGGAAAGGGGTTACTTTGACAGTCACTATTGCTGTGTTTATAATACAGATCAAACTCTTTTTGAGTGCAAAATGAGCAAAAAGGACATCTTTTGTTGGGAAAAACATGCACAAACTTTAGTACTTTACTATTAGTATGGAAGGGTCTATTTTTCCTAAATTATTTGTCGTACTGCAGGAGGATATTGCCAGTTTCAGGCCTAAAGTTTCAAGCCAGACATTTAGGGCAGAAAATATAATTGTGAAGGCAATGAAATGGGGAAAAAAGACAGAAAAGCCATTGAATTATTGCAGATTCCTCCCCGAACCGTGAGGAAACTTCAACCTTTGGATAGGTTTTTCTTCCTGCAGTGAAAATCTCTTAATTGCTGTCTAACTGAAATGTCGATATCTAATGAGAACATTCATTTCGAGGCTTTTCAGCAAGACAATATTTTTAAAATACAGTTATTTATTCATTACCAAATGTAATCTCTGCAGTTCTGGGACATAGTTAAATATTCAGGGTTTGCAACCAGATACACAACAAAATGATTCTCCGAGCTCATTGAACCTGCTAAATTCTGTCTCCAAACAAGTGTGAGAATAGGTATGTGAAGAAGAGTGCGAAAATGATGTGACTGTTTGTTGTGCATGATGCCAAACTTGTGTTTTAAACATTGCATAAACACCAGTCACTTCTGCTTTGCTTTCATCCCAGCAAGACACTAGCCAGCACGGTCGTCTCTGCACATTTGCAACGCCAAACTGCAGGTAAGGGATGTCCAACTCCTGATGTTCCACTTCTTTGGCTTGACATATTCCAAGTTCGGTTTCGGGTGCTTCAAGTTGAAAACAGCAGCCCATTTTTGGAACATGAGCCTCTTATAGCACAAAGATGACACAGTAAAACTTTTGAGGTGTTTGCAATGTGAGCATATTAATATGTTGCTTATAAGAATGATACACCACATGTTTTAAAATCTAATACCATGGAACTAATTTGTGATAAATAGGGCCCGGATTTTTAGGTTCTAAAAATTAATGTTTTAGTTATTTTTGTATCTTAAAAAAGGTTTTTTTTAGTTCTTTAACCTCCTGAAATAGTTTTTATATTATTATTGTTAATTAATTTTATTATTAATTGTCCTCTTTTTTATAGCAATGTTGCTCATATGTCCTGTCAATCCTTTGTGCTATTCAAAATGTGATTTTTGACCAGAGTGCACCTGGAAAATACGTAAATAAAATTATAGTTTATACGCTATGTGCATTATAACAGGTGTTTAATCCTTACCTGCATTCCAGCATTCGAGAACAGATCGTACAGGTCCTGCTGTACAGTATGTTTATCTGCACAGCACCTAGCCACTTAATGCGACCTTATCTGTGCAGTATAGAAGGTGTTCATATTTGTTCAAGCTTTTGTGTTCTGTGTCGTTTCTTTCGCTTTCGGCAGATTTGGCAAAATATTACTTTGCCATCTGTGGCGAAGTTCGGATCGTTACCTATCCACTGACGAATCAACCACCTTTGAGATGAGCTGACTTTATGCATGACACTGGCTCCTTAAATTACCTGCTTAATCTAAGGAAAATTGACTTCTAACGACCCCGCATTCCTTGCTTGCAACAATACAGAGCTTGGTCCCACACAGCTAAATACAAGTCAGTTGTCTCTTGCATTGTTGTCATTACTCCTATAAGCATACATAAGCGAAAAGACGTAGCAAAGATGTAACACTCAAAGTCCATTCATAATTCCATAAACATTTCATTTTCCCATTTTAAAATAGTTTTTTTTTTTTCCCCCATATTAAAATGAATAGGAGATTTAGCCTCTTTTAGGTTTTAAAGTCTCATTTAGCCATTTTTAGGTTTTATAAGATTCAAGTATTTGGCTTCGATGATCATGAAACAGATAATTAAATTAAATCACTGCAGTTAACTATCAAGGAATAAAATAGTTAAAAAACTAAGAATCCGGGCCCTAGTGATAAATATGACAATTTTCTCCATATCTATACTGATGGGTCATGGAATCCTGGTGAAATTTCATGTATTATATCCAGGCCCGAATTTAGGACCTCTGACGCCCCTGGGCAAAAAAAAAAAATTTGTTGCCCCCCCCCCCAACTTGCCAATACATATATTACTTAAATTTTCACAACATAGAGAATGGTTTCACTACTTTGTATGAGTGGCAAACACCATAAGTGAGGTTATTAAAATTTAGGTAGGAACATCTTAATAGAAAGAACTTACAATAAAAGAGGCATTAGCCCCTATTAGATGTCAGAACATATACTGCTTAAATAATAAGAGGCTTCCTCCTTGCTCTGTCATTTGCAAACAAGTTTATGAGTTCGTTATAGTCCAATTTCACTGGTAAGTCAGATTCAATTGCAAGAACACCAAGATAACTAAGACGATCCTTCACTTGTTATGTTCTTAAATAATTATTTATGCTTCTTAGAGAAGATGATTTCTCAGTTGAGCAGTTGGAAGCAGGAGTGCTCAAGTATATTTGTTTAAGTTTGGGTAAACACTCTCTAGACAGTTACCTTACAGCTGTGTAAGAGAGTGCGTCACATTTTCATTCTTTTCTATGTAGCTTCTGAAGTGTGAGCATTCAAGTACAAATGCTGAATCTTCAAGATCCGAACTGTAGACTTTCTGAAGTCTGGACGATGCTTCCTGAATTTCAAGTGGACTAAGCATCTTCAGATTTGTCAAAAACATAAATGGTTCACTGAATTCCTTGTAGGAAGAAACTCTGTTGTCCAGTTCTTCTATAAATTTATCCAGAATCAAAAGGAACTTGATGCTTCATTTCTATGCTTTTTTTTTTTTTGGTGCAGCTTTCCAGTAATTTCCAGTAATTTTGCCGCCCCCTAAAATGTGCCGCCCTGGGCAGTTGCCTGGTTTGCCCTTACGTAAATACGGCCCTGATTATATCCCAAAATATGAGAAATGTATATCATGTTCATCTTCCTCTAATCTTGAAACAGAACTACTGGCCGTAGCGGCAGCTCTTCTACATGTATCTACCTCATCTGATATACTTGTATGCATTTTCAGTGATTCAATGGGAGCTATTCTCAATCTCATGAAATATGCACGAATGACAATATCTATACAAAAAATATTAGATAAACTAAATCTTTAAAAAGAAATAGTATTCCGAGTAGATACCTAGTCATTGTGGCATTACTGGAAGTGAGACTGTAGATAATACTGCTAAACAGCCAACATCTTTGGAACCCAAACCTATGCAAATAACTTGTATGAACAGCACATATTCTGCAGTTAATTCTCAATTAACAAATTTATGGATTTCTTCTGATAAAGGCCAAGAACTTCAAAACATTCAAGGGAAACCTATGATTTAAAAATGTTCTGCAACATTCCCAGACATGAACAAATGTTCTTAGCAAGAGCCAAGATAGGCCATATTACCACTCAGAAGTATCCTCACTGCTTTAATCTTTTGACTCGGTCTGGTAAGTGGAGGGTTTGTAGTTCAAATCCCAGCTGTGGCATTGAATTTTTCAGTTCCA
The DNA here is from genome assembly GCA_030765045.1 of Tenodera sinensis. Classification (NCBI taxonomy): domain Eukaryota; kingdom Metazoa; phylum Arthropoda; class Insecta; order Mantodea; family Mantidae; genus Tenodera; species Tenodera sinensis. Next base: position 128,260,323 of record CM060962.1, read on the forward strand.
GTTCTACCTCTCAAACATTGCCCCCACATGGCTTGTGTGCTTAAAAACACCAACAGTAAGTTTGTTGGCATAAATAAATAATAATTTGATCATTTTATTCTTTTTCTCAGGAGTGAGCAGTTGCTGATTATTAGCAACAAAAATAACCAAAGATGTATTGAACTGTTTTTGGCACTGTTGGGCAGTAGACGATGGAATGCCACAATGAATGAGTGCCATATTCGAATTGAGAATACAAATATCCTTAATCTTTATTAATGCCTCATTATATATTTCCAGCGATGCACAATCTGCTATAAGCTATTTGTTGTGGTTTAATACAAGATCAACATCTCAATTTAAAAGAAAAAAAAGTCAAAACATTGCTAATACTGCAAATTGTGCTTCTCTTATGGGTTAGAAGTCACCATTGCGCATGCACTGTAGCACGAAGATGGCCATATTTGTTGTGTTTACGTGATTTTATTACTGTATAAAACATACTACAAAGGCTCCAGCCAATTTACACAATGTGTATTTTTTAATTACACTTTAAAATCTTAATAAAAAAATATATGAAATTTGTAGGTTAAACTGACTGCAATATAATGCACATATATATCATGAAAAATTCATGAAAAATCATGTAAAATACTCACCTCTATACTTCACCTTACACATTTGCACAATGTATATGTTTTAATTACACTTTACCACCTTCCTTCAATAAATATTCATATATTACAATTGTAGGTTAAGCTAAAAGAGGACGCGTGTGTATACATCATGAATACTCACTTCCATACTGCACCTTACACATTTGCACAATGTATATTTGTCAATTACACTTTTAATTACTTGTTCTGAATAAATGCACACCTCTAATGTAATATTAACACTCAGCTGTGACGGAAATTTTCTACAATCCCATGATAGCACAAAATAACGGAAATTCTACAACACGATTGCAGCGCTGCTTATGGATCCAATTGTGAAGCTCAACCATCCAAAGATCATATGTTGTGTAAACACAAATTAATTAATTAAAAAGAACATGTTCTATTGGGTCAAACTGTGACTCTAAACCATTCTCGAATCACGTTTATCACATACGCAAAAGTTCATAAAAATTGGTCCAGCCGTTTAGGATCCTTACAGTCACATACACACGTACAGAAGAAATAATAAATATATATATATATAATAGAGGTATTACTTGGCATTAAAACTCTTAAATCAAACAATTTAAAGATGGTGGTGCAAGGGCATGCCTGCTTCCTGAGGCATTGCATACACATTTTGCTCCACATGCTTCCAAAGCTTCGAATTTCTGAACAAACCCATCTAGAAACATGTTGTAAATTTTGACTTACTGTTGGCCATTCCACTTCCATCTGTTTCTATACAGTCAACTTCCTTGTGTAATTGTTTACTAAAGCATTATTTTCACATGTTGATTTTACTCCAAACTTTCTATGTATGTGTGCTATGTTGTTTAATATCATGGGGAGAGTTAAACCATTTGGAAAGAGTAGGTTTGTTGGTAATAGGTATATAAAACAAAGTGTAAAAGTCTGGTAATAATACAAATCTGGTAGGTAATACAAATCCAAGCATTTAAAATGCCTCTGGAAGCTGCTCTGAAATTAAATTAACATCTCTCCCTGTAAAAATTGATGAATTTGTGGTGGATGATGAATACAAAGATGGTTTTGTTATTGTTAAATTAGATTACTAAATGTATAGTGACTGAAAATACTGTCAGGGTGAGTGAAGAAACAAACAGTAGAAAAGATGTAGCATCTAAATTATATGTTGCATGTGATTCTTGTAGTAATAAGGACTCCTCTAGGACACTATTCATAGGTTTCTTTTTAAGTCAATGTAAGGTTAGTCTATGCTCTAAGATGCATTGGTAAGGGAATCTGTGCTGCCGACTTAATGTGAAATAATGGATTTGCCACCACTCCTTCAATAATCAATCCATAAGTAGAACTGATTTACAAAGTCATCAGTGAAGTAGCACTGGAATCAATGACTAGTTCAGTAAACAAGATGGTGAATGAAAGTGAAAATGATATGAATTTCACTGTTACATTTAATGGCACTTGGCAAAAGAGTGGCTGCTCTTCTATGAATGGTATTTACAGCTACTTCTCAAATTATTAGTTGTCCAGTGCCTCTCGTTGCAGCACTTGTCTTGGGGATAAATATTTCAGGGAACATGACTGTACCATTAATTATGTAGGCTTTAGCGGGGGCATGGAAGCAGTAGGAAATGTTCAGTCATTCTATCAGCCACTATGGGGTCTGATATGTGAATTACCTTGGAGATGGGCAAGTAATATTCATGATTAAGATGTTACAATTAATAAATTAGGATATGTAGGGCAGATGCAAAAGAGAATGGGTACAAAACTTAGGAAATTAAAATTTAATATGAAGGGAAGATTCTTCCAGATGGCAAACCACTTGCAGGTTGTGGAAAATGGACAAACACTGAGATTGGCCTCCTCCAGCAGTATTATGGACTAGCTATAAGGAGGAATGCAGGCAAGACCATTGTTGAAATGAAACCAGCTATTTGGGCAGTTTATTTTCATAAATTATCTACCGATAGTAACCCATAACTTGGTTGTTTCCTAAAGGTAAAGATTCACGGTGCAGCTTTCAAAGAGCTCAGATTAGAAAAGAAATTTATAAACATAACACACACTTCCTGGGGAGGTTCTTTTGGCAATTAAGCCTATATTTGGGGAGCTAAAATTTGTATACCTGAGTGTAATTTATTTATGTCATGCCATAATAAAGTACGGTAAAATAGTCATGGCTACCTTGGATTCTTCGCAGTGTCAGAGCAGCTTCAAGTGAAAAATACTCTACAAAGCTCACCTGACAACAACCACTGATTCAGCTGCCAATGCTGATAGAAATACCACAACCATACACCATTAGATGGTGCAAAGCGGATGTACATTTTTTTAGATAACTGTAAGATCACTTCAATTAACATTTTTCAAAAATGTTTCAAAAACGTTAATGCCCTCTAGCTCAATAAGACATTTACAGACATAACATTCCTGATAAGAAAACAGTCAATTAAAACCACTTCCCACCTTAAAATTATTCAGTGTTATTCTGAATTGCCTGTAAATATAATCTGGTAACCTTACGAGGTCAGTGCTGCATCATGGTGTCAGGACAACGTTGCATCCTATGTTCAAGAGGATTCAATCTCAAATCTTGTCTGGAAATTTTTTTTTCTCTGTCAGAAGGGTTTTGTTGGCTAAGATCAACAGAACTTTTCATCAGTCAAAAAGAAAAAAAATATCCATAATATTTGGGCACATTTTTGTGTTCAACTGTAAAACTAGCTTTCCCACATGCCCATCTTTTAAGTTATTGCATCTCTCTCTTTACTCTTTCTTTAAGACTGCATGCTAAATTTAATAACATACCTAGTTCATGTTTAAATAAATTTGAGAATTAATTTTGTTTTCTTCCATTGCACACTGAACAAGTATACACATCTGCTTCAGCAAAGAGGTAGAGCAAGTGTAAAACAGATAACATGAAGTACTTTTGGGTGTTCTATATGTACTTGGTTGACTTCGTACAGACCCGACTAACTTCAGCCAAACATGATAATCAGGCTATGCAAATTATCATAGAAAGAAAGTGGAGCAGATGAATGTGACGACAATACAGTTAATTAATGAGATTGATGCAAGGGCTGTCTTCTGGAATATATCCTAAAATAGTACAGGAATAAAGTCAGGAAAACAGTGTTTAAACGAGCTTGTCCATATTTTTAATGTACATACAAAACAGAAAAAAATATTACATCACTGCAATCTCAATACAGTTTGAGAGGTAGAACTGGAACTTAAAAATTCAATGCCACAACTGGGATTTGAACCACAGACCTTCCACTTACCGGGCAGCTGCTCTACCACTGAGCTATTGTGACAAACTGCCAGAATGGCATTAAATTCTCAAAGCAGTTCGTATTTCTCCTGGTAAACCACAAAGGCAGTCTCACATCAGAGACAAATTACCCCAATGGTGACTTACTATTGTAAGTACTTTATATCCCAGGATTAAATAACCTTCAGATGGTAATTATTATTTATTTATGCCAACAAACTTACTGTTGGTGTTTTTAAACACACAAGCCGTGTGTGGGCAAAGTTTGAGAAGTAGAACTCTCTGATGTGAGACTGCCTTTGTGATTTACCAGAAGAAATACGAACTGGTTTGAGAATTTAATGCCATTCTGGCAGTTTGTCACAATAGCTCAGTGGTAGAGCAGCCGCCCGGTAAGCGGAAGGTCTGTGGTTCAAATCCCAGTTGTGGCATTGAATTTTTAAGTTCCAGTTCTACCTCTCAAGCTTTTCCCACACACGGCTTGTGTGTTTAAAAATACCAACAGTAAGTTTGTTGGCATAAATAAATAATCATTCTCAATACAGTTGTTTGCTAATACTGGATTTCTGACGATGAAGTCATTAGTCCTCTTGCTCTCCAATATTTTTCACTGATGGATAGGGCGCAAAAAGTGGCCGGGATAATTTGAAGGTGGTCTTGTCCATCTCCTCTTGCAGATCACATAGAGGACAGAATGGTGAAGAATAGGGTGGAAGTGAAATAGTCCACCAGAATGAAGGAGGTGAGAGAGTGGATGTAAATAAACAAAAAATTGCAATACATTTTTTAAATTAAATGCACCGTTAACTAGATAACCACATTTAAAGCTGAGAGTATGTGGCAATGTCGTGCCACTTGTTGATCGCCTCATTTATTTCTACCGGTAGAACAATGAACTATTCTAACATTCCATAAAAACCACTTTAAGTAACGCTGGCCATGAATTGAATTCAGGTGTTTTACTACTGGGCAGAGACCCAGAAAGTTCTGCAAAAATATGAGGTTATTGTTCACTGCATTGTATGCAAATTGACTTCGAATTCTACATTTCTGCGTAATTACAAGATTTTATTTGGTATGTTTTAATGACAGAATTGTTTCCTGTTCTATATGAGAGGCTTACGCCATGATAAGCTAACAAACTCATGTTTTAATTAAGTGCGGTTGGTCTGTTCCTCACTTTATATCCCATAAACATTTTTTCCAACTTTTGACATCAATTGCGGTATTGCATCCTTTAGGAAATCACAAATATGATGGAAAAAATAAATGCTAACTTTAAATACGCTCTAAACGGCCGGAAAGACACGAATTCACTTCAAATGAAATGCGTACGAGGTACGTCCAAATCTACTTACTGCGCATGTGCCCAGTTGGTAGCAATATTGCTGCCAACATTGCTCCTGCTTGATGATACCCAAGTGTTTGTTGCTAACATTAGAACATACACACACTGCAGTTAAATAAACTGGTGAAAGTTACCCGCAAATCCATACATAACCTGCACATTCTTAATAAGCCTTCTCGTATAGGAACCGCATGCATTGTTCATCGTGAAACAATGATTCAAGATCAACATTATTAACAAATCAAACACAACTTATACTTACGAAGTTTATTTACTGAATAACAGGGACCAAACAGGACATTCATTTTCACAATAAATAGTAAAGCTAGTTTTCTTACGACACTGGCACTTCAGGTGAACACAGATAGTTTTAATATCGTCCGCCAGATGTATATGCTGCAACTCTTACAGAATTTCAAAGGTTATATTACTCATGTGTGAAACACCTCTTACATTATTAATACCGTTATTCTGTGTTGCATTTAACCATGTGGCACTAACAATTGCTAAATCTTTAGTAAAGCATAATTTATAATGTAAATTTACTATCTATCACAATATGCTTAAACAAAAAACAATTGAATGCAGTTAAGTAAGCATTCACGCGATATACACTGATGTCGGAAGAAAGTAAACACAGCTGATGCGATGTTGCCAGTTCTAAGAAAGTAAACACAGCTGATGCGATGTTGCCAGTTCTAACAGAGTTAAAAAAGCAAAAAATTGTGGATTTTTAAAACCTAATTTACACAAAAACCGTTGATTCAATTGAAATGCGCCAAAGGAACAGGTTGTCGTTTATTCAATTTTCCATGAATATAGCCATAAATAAAGTACCTCTAATCAATAATACGAGGGCCGTTCAGAAAGTAACCTCCGGTTGATTGCAAAAAATTCACCAAGTTAAATAAAAATATTTTAATATATACATTTTACAACTACATCTTTGCACTATTTTTCTACATAGTCTCCATAACGATTGAGGCACTTATCGTATCTGTTCACAAGCTTTGAAATTCCTTCTGCATAAAAATCACCCGCTTGTGCCTGGAGCCAGCCTGTGACTGCATCTTTGAGCTCTTTGTCGTCATCAAACCGCTGGGACCCGAGCCATTTCTTCATATGCATGAAGAGGTGATAATCGCTTGGCGCCAGATCTGGGCTGTAAGGTGGATGGTTGACAACATCCCACTTGAAGGACTCAAGAAGGGCTGTTGTTCTGCGAGCAGAGTGAGGACGGGCGTTATCGTGCAAAAAACCGATACCGGAAGTCAGCATACCACAGCGTTTGTTCTGTATAGCCCGTCGTAATTTTTTTAGTGTTTCACAGTACACGTCTTGATTAATGGTCGTCCCATGTTCCATGAATTCAACCAACAACACCCCTTTTGCATCCCAAAACACTGTTGCCATCAATTTTCGGGCAGAAAAATCTTGCCGGGCTTTTATTGGTTTGGTAGGCGAATTTGAATGTGCCCACATCTTTGATTGTTCTTTTGTCTCAGGGTTCACGTACTTAATCCAGGTTTCGTCCCTGGTCACGATTCTGTTTAACAATGGTTCACCTTCGTCCTCATAACGTGACAGAAAGTCTAATGCAGAGGCCATTCTTTGAGTTTTGTGGTGGTCGGTAAGAATTTTGGGCACCCATCGTGCACAGAACTTACGGTAACCCAATCTTGCTGTCACTATCTCGTACAAGAGAGTCTTAGAAATCTGTGGAAAATCAGTAGACAACTCCGACATTGTGAAACGTCGGTTTTCACGAACTTTTGCATCAACTGTCTGAACGAGTTCGTCCGTCACCAATGATGGTCTACCACTCCTCTCTTCATCATGAACGTTTTCTCGTCCACTTTTAAATAAACGTACCCATTCACGGACCACTCCTTCACTCATAACTCTTGGCCCGTACACGGCACACAGCTCACGATGAATAGCTGCTGCAGAATATCCTTTGGCTGTAAAAAACCTTATAACAGCACGCACTTCACATTTGGCGGGGTTTTCTATTGCAGCACACATTTCAAACGGCCACAAACACTAAACTAGCGCAGGTACGACGTTCACTCGACCACGGCTTGATGCCGACTGACCTGCTGAGTGCGTGAATGCACAGATGGCGTCGCTACTCCCCCCACTACCCGCACTGTGACCGATCGGAGGTTACTTTCTGAACGGCCCTCGTAATTCAGCCAGGTGACCATACATTTTTTTTTCAAAAAGTATTTTTTCCTATAAAAGTACACTTGTCAGCCTTTTGGTACAAGAGTTTTTTGTTATTCACAATACGAGAAACTCGCTGTTAAAGTCTGGCGTATTATTTCACTTCCACCCTCTATACCCCAATTCTGTTCAAATGTTTCGCCAGACAATCATGCCCCATAATCAACCTGAAGTTTGTAACCGCCATTTTTTCGAGGATACTCACGGATTAGTTTGAATATTTGGTAGTTCCCATCTTTTATTTTTTGATTTTTCATGGCAATATTTTAAAATAATATTTTTGAGTTTAGAGTTCACTAATCTTTTAGAGCTGCATAAAATGGTAGATTAACTATAGATTTCTGTACACTGCTGGTACCCTTTTTTGCAAGAAAATCAGTTTTCTCATTACTACTCAGTCCAGAGTGAGCTGGTATCCATTGGAAGACTAGTGGCCATGTGCACCAATCCCGGTTAAGAGAATACTGCAGTTAAGTTTATAGTTTACCGGGGTAAAGTCGTATTTCTGTTGCACCAAGCTCAGTTTAGACTTTACCGGCGTTTAACCATGGTAAAATGTTTACCACTCACTGGGGACCGGTTTTCAATGAAAACCTCAATAAAGATTCCAACATGGAGTTTAACAATTATATGTTGTAGCTTCAGTATCTCCATCGATTTGAACACAACGATGAGAGAATATTAGAAGACAGGAGGGATCTGTTTGTAGAACTGAATAACGTTTCGTTTCAAACAAGATTCCGTTTGAAAAAAGAAACAGCAACTTTAATTTTAGATGAAATTGGGCAACAACTCGAGTTTCCTACAGCAAGGAACCATCCAATATCGCCTAGAAATCGCCTTCTTGCAGCACTGCGACTTTTATGCGACTGGAACATTTCAAGCACCACCTCCATAGCGCAGTCGGGTTCGATCCCCAGTACCAGCATGGGGATTTTTCCCCCTCTGGGAGGTATGGCATGGGGTGCACTCAGCCTAGTTAGGTCCCAGAGGGACCAATTGAGAAGTTACTTGATGGAGAAGTAGCGGCCCCAGGTCGAGAAGGTCGCATAACTGGCTGGGAGGGCTCGGGGCACTTACCACGTCCCACTCTCCAGTACTGCACCCCACCAACGATGCCTGTAGTGGGCAGGGGTGGGGGACGCAGCGGCCGGGCAGTAGGCGTTGGCCCTTCATGGGCTGTTGCGCAGGGGCTTAGTTTTAGTTTAGTTTAGGAACATTTCAAGGGGTAATTGGTGATGTGAGTGACAGACAGAACCACGGCATGTCTCATAATACACAGGGTTTGAGATGCCATTGGCCCGTTATCACCTCATTACATAAAACTGCATAACCCACATCTGAGTCGTGCGGGCTAGCTACATATACATTTTTTGCCTAGAATCCCAAAATTTAATTTCCCCATGTCAAGCTGGATTCAGAGAGTTCCACTCTACAAATGAACAAGTCTTACTTCTCAGTCAAGAAATCAGACTCCTTCAATAGAAAAGAAGATAATTTATCAGTTTTTATTGATTTCCAAAGTGCATATGATTCTATAAGCAGAACAAAACTGCTAAAGAAAGTAAAAAAAATAGGGATACAAGGTCCAATGTTTTCATGGCTATGTCATTTCCTAGCACAGCACTTTATTGCTACCAGATATGGAAGAAATATATCTAAATATAAACAAGTACACCGCGGATTACCACAAGGCGCAGTGCTCAGCACTACACTTTTTAATATATTTATTAATGATCTGCCACAACAAATACAAGAATCAAGTGTGAAGTATGCACTATTTGCTGATGACTTAGTAATGTGGACTTCAAAACCAAAAAACAAAAGTACAGAACTAGAGAAAACAATGCAACAATCCTTAAACAACCTACAAAAGTGGACCAAAGAAAATTTAATGACTTAATACAACAAAATCAAACTATCAAATCTTTTCACTAAGAAAAAAACTACTAAAAATAAAACTAAATTTTGAGGGTCAACAATTACCAGAAACAAAGGAAGCAAAGTATGATACCAAACTTACATGGACCAAACAAATAGAAAATGTAATACAAAGAGCAGAGAGGCGCCTTTCACTGTTGAAACGTCTAACAGGAATGAAGTGGGGATGTTCCAGAGCAACTCTTAACACAACATACAATGTATATATAAAGCCATTATTTACTTACTGCTGCAAAGTTCTTGTAACAGCAAACACAAAAAAAATTCAAATCTCTCAAAACCAAAGTCTGAGACTAATTACAGCTGCTATCAAAACCACACCAATAGCAGCTATGGAAATACTAACCAATCAACACCCCATTGAATATGAAATAGAAAAAGCGGCTCTTATTCAACATGAAAAGTTGAGGCTCCCATTCAATACATGGCACAAGAGAAATTTTACACATACACTAAAGACTCAGGAGAGCTTTCTTTCCAAAATTGAAGACATCAGGAAGAATGTATACCTTCCTAATTCAAAGGAAAACTTCATATCTAAAGTCAATCCGACACAAACATTAGACATCACATATTATTTACACCTGACAGAAGAAGTTAAGAAAAGTGATACTGCAATTAGTGTTCTAAAATTATTGGCATTAGAGACAATCCATACTAGATTTCCAGAACACGAATGGCTCCATATTTATAATGATGGATCATTGATATCAAACCGAGATGGAGCAGGGGCTGGAGTCACGTGTCACCTCTTTTCCTATTACAAATCTTTAAGTTATGGAACTACAAACTTTGATGGAGAAATTGAAGCAATTCGAATGGCCCTACAAAATCTTTTGTATAGAGTTTCAAATTTTCAGCAAACAGTTATTCTCTCAGATTCCAGGGTGGCAATTATAGCAATTACTTCCAAGCTGTCACCAAAAAACCAAACAATTATAGAATGTTGGAAAATCCTTACCCATCTAACCACACTTCAAAAACACCTAGTCTTCCAATGGATACCAGCTCACTGTGGACTGAGTGGTAATGAGAAAGCTGATTTTCTTGCTAAAAAGGGTACCGGCAATGTGCAGAAATCTATAGTTAATCTACCATTTTATGCAGTTAAAGGATTAGTCAACTCTGAATTCAAAAAAATTATTGCAAAGTATTACTATGAAAAATCAAAAAATAAAAGATGGGAACTACCAAACATTCAAACAGTAATTCCTGAGTATCCTCAAAAAACGGCAGTTGCAACCTTCAGGTTGATTACAGGACATAATTGGTAGCACCATCCGTCTTTTTATTTTCTATTATGGACTTGCATTTATCCACTAAATTCAATAAAACTGAATTCTCATAAGCGCTAAAATTTGGCGCTCTAGAATGTCTTAAGGGCTTATCGTCTATTTCCTTATTTTGGTCCATCGCGCAAATGAAATGCCGTAAAGCTTAGGTTATCAACACCACTCACTAACAAACACAACAAACAAATGAATGTCGAAATTAATCACTGCCTTCTCAATACTGCTGGAATTGATTCGGAGGAGAAAAATAGCGACAAAACCAGGCGCTACGAAACCGCAGTATTCAAAGAGAAGATTCGCAATGGAGCACAGCTTTTATGATTTTACCACGGTAATAGTTTAACCACTGTATCATAATAGCTCATATTTAGTGAGGTTGATGCACTCGGCCATGGGTATTTTTGAAGTGCTGTTACATGGGTAAGAATTTTCACCCTGGAATCTGAGAGAATAACTGCTTACTGACAATGCAAGATTCTATACAAAAGATTTTGGAGGGCTATTCGTATTGCTTCAATTTCTCCATCAAAGTTTGTAGTTCCATAACTTAAAGATTTGTAATAGGAAAAGAGGTGACATGTGACTCCAGCCCCTGCACCATCTTGATTTGACATCAGTGATCCATCAGTATAAATATGGAAACATTCATGTTCCAGAAATCTAGTATGGATTGTCTTTAATGCCAATAATTTTAGAACACTAGATGGAGTATCACTTCTGTCATGTGTAAACAATATGTGATGTCTAATGTTTGTGTCAAATTGACTTTATACATGAAGTTTTCCTTTGAATTAGGTAGGTTTACATTCTTCTTGATGTCTTGAATTTTGGAAAGAAAGCTCTAGTGACTCTTTAGTGTATGTGTAACATTTCTCTTGTTCCATGTACTGCATGAGAGTCTGATCAATTTTCGTATTGAAAAAGCACTGTTTTTTCTATTTCATACTCAATGGGGTATTGGTTGGTTAGTATTTCCATAGCTGGTATTGGTGTGGTTTTGATAACACCTGTAATTAGTCTCAGACTCTGGTTTTGAGGGATCTGAATTGTTTTGTATTTGCTGTTACAAGAACTTCGCTACAGTAAGTAAATAATGGCTTTATATATACATTGTGTGTGTGTATATATGTATATATATTGGTATTAGAGACAATATATACTACATTTCCGGAACATGAATGGCTCCATATTTATACTGATGGATCACTGATATCAAACTGGCATGGAGCAGGGGCTGGAGTCACTTGTCACCCCTTTTCCTATTTTAAGTCTTTAAGTTATGGAACTACAAACTACGGTGGAGAAATTGAAGCAATTCAAATGGCCCTACAAAATCTTTTGTATAGAATGTCACATTTTCGTCAAGTAGTTATTCTCTCAGATTCCAGGGCAGCAATTACATCCAAGCTGTCACCAAAAATCCAAACAATTATAGAATGTTGGAAAGTCCTTACCCACCTAACAGCACTTCAAAAACACCTAGTCTTCCAATGGATACCAGCTTACTGTGGACTGAGTGGTAACGAGAAAGCTGATTTTCTTGCAAAAAAGAGTACCAGCAATGTACAGAAATCTATAGTTAATCTACCATTTTATACAGCTCTAAAAGATTAGTGAACTCTAAATTCAAAAATATTATTGCAAAATATTGCTATGAAAAATAAAAAATAAAAGATGGGAACTACCAAACATTCAAACAGTAATTCCTGAGTATCCTCGAAAAAATATCGGTTACAATCTTCAGGTTGATTATGGGGCACACGCGCGCATTGTGTGTGTGTGTGTGTGGGTGGGTGGGGGTGGGTGTGGGGGTGGGGGTGGGTGTGGGTGTGGGGGTGGGTGTGGGGGTGGGTGTGTGTGTCTGTGTGTGTGTCTGTGTGTGTGTGTGTGTGTGTGTGTGTGTGTGTGTGTGTGTGTGTGTGTGTGTGTGTCTGTGTGTGGGTGTGTCTGTGTGTGGGTGTGTCTGTGTGTGGGTGTGTCTGTGTGTGTTTGCATGTGCGTGGGTGGATGTGGGTGTGGGTGTTTGCATGTGCGTGGGTGGATGTGGGTGTGGGTGTGTGTGGGTGTGGGTGGGTGTGTGTGGGTGGGTGTGGGTGTGGGTGGGTGTGGGTGTGGGTGGGTGTGTGTGCATGCATGCTTGTGTCAGTCTGTGGACAGCACAACTAGCAAACAAAAAGTCGGTTAAAAACCAAAGTTGGTATTTAAGTTTGTCTTTCAAGGATGCAACCCTAAACTACCCTTTACACGGAAAATTTTTCAAAAATGTTTATTTTCTTGAAAATGGCTCTAAAGATTTTGATTAAAATGCCACATTTTTAAGATATTTATATCACAAATGAAATGTATATTTTGAATTTTCTGGCTATAGCCTATGCAGTCCTGTTTACTCTGGATGACTTTTGAATAACTCGTAAACTGTAAGAGATAGACAAAATCTTACTGTACAAAAAATGTAGATCTCACTAAAACACACAATTTATGTCTAAACAAATTTTGTTGTAGAGTGAACCATTTCAGAGATGTTCCTTGTTATTTGTGACAGTTTCGGAAAACTTAAAACTTTTGTGAAATGGAACATCGTTCACTTTTTTACATGTTAAGTGTGCAAAGAGAATGGGATCTCAGAGCTGTAAAAGATTTGACTATCGCTCAAAGCCTACCGTATTCCCATATTCCCCTTGCAACTACAAAGAAATAAGCAATAACAAATTTCTGTAAATATTTATCTCAACTAACACGAAGAAGAAAGAGGAATAAGAGTATAAGAATGGTTAGTACAAGAGTAGAGACAGTCATGTGAGTGCACACATCAGATTTCTTTTTTATTTCTGATGCTGTTTTATCTTTCTTCAAGAGTGGGACAATTATTGCTCTTCACCATTCAGCAGGTACAGTGGACTTCCAGGATAGACTGTAGAGTTTTAGTAGCTGTTTTGCTGTTTTTCCAAGGTTTTTTTATGAACTCTGGATGTATGTGATCTGGTCCAGGAGACCTTTTGTTTTTTAGATTATTTATTGCAATGTTCAGTTCTTGCATATTAAAATTTTGAAAAAAGGTTGTGTCGAGTGTCATATTCTCTTTTTTGTTTCAAATCTTCCTTACATTGTTTATGTTCCTTTTTATTATTTCTTATTACTTTATGTGAAATAGCATAATATTTACTGAAGGTTTCGGCTATGACTGCATCATTTGTTAATATTTTATTATTATGTATGATAGGTATGCTATTTTTTCTTTCCTGTGCTTGACATTTTTTATGAACTTATGGGCTTTGTTACCATCTGTCCAATAATCCATTTTTTCTAAGAAATTGTTAAACTGAATCTTTTTAGCTGTATTGATTTCTTTTTTTAGCGAGGCACATTTCTTTCGCCACATTTGTGTATCCGATATGTTGGTTGTTTGTTCAGCTGTATTTCTAGCTATATCCCTTTGCTTTTTCAGTTCTTCTAACTGGGGGTTCCAAAAGGCTTTGAAATTTTTTGCTCTTCCACAAACAATGTTTCTTTTTTTTGTGGTTTCTAGGATGGCTTCACAGAAATTTTTGTTCATGTGATCTGGTTGGTCATGTAGCTGTGAGTTTCTTTGGTCTTTAAATTTATTTTCCAGTTCAGTTTTATATTTATTCCAATCTACTTTTTTGAAGTTCCAATACAGATTCATGTGATGTTGACTGACATTTGTATTATCTAGTTTTATATCAGCAATTACTGCTCTGTGATGAGAACTTGGGTCTTCTATAACCTGTTTTTTAATCTTTGAAACCATATCTGTTGCAGCTAACAAGAGGTCTGGGTTACTGCCTGCCCCAGAGTAATATATAAAGATTGTGGGATCTTCTTTATTATAAATCAGTTCAAAGGTTGTGGTATTCAAAAATTCTTCCATTATCTTCCCTGTAGAATCTACTTTTTCATAACCCCATCTTTTGGAATGGGCATTCAAATCCCCAATTATGATTGTTTTATTTAATTGGTCAATAACAGAGATCTGGTTCATTCCTGGGAGGACTGTAAATACTATATAAATGTAGATGTGTTTTGTTATCTAAAAAATTTAGCTTTATTATTCAGATTTATCTACGTTTTCCATTTCTTTAACAATTTAAAAGGAGGATTTAATATCATTTTTGACTCCAACTAATATTCCACTAATCTATTTTTGGGTAGTAGGTTTAGTAAAAATCCAGTAAAATGAAGTATTTAAGTTGATCATTTGTTAGAGTTGCTTCTTGGGTTAAAAATACATCTATGCTATTGTCAAATACAATTTTATTAAGCTCTATTCTTTTTGCTTGTGTGAGACCACATGTGTTCCATTGAAGAATTCTGATGTTAGATCTTCTATTAATATAATGTTTGAGTTCTTGAGAAGTAGTCCCTGCCTGGAGATCTGAATTGGGGACTATTTTAACTTTGGAATATTTTATCCCTCGAGTCATATTTCATAATTTATATTGGAGAGAACTGGCAGTAGAAGTAACTGCTTTTTAGCGAGCACTATATTTTTATGTTTTGGTGGTCACATCGCTCTCTCACAACCCCCAGAATGTCTGGAGGACCACACCTGTCATTGGTTTATGGGTCTCATCGACCTGACTGGGAAAGTTATCAAAATAAATTCATCAACCATATCCTCTGATTACCAATCAGAGGACACATTACATGCCATGACAGGTCAGCATGTTAGGGGTTAAGAGTTATAGAGAAATTAGAGAAGTGGAAAGGTTAGAAAAATAAAGACTCCCCAGCCCTCAGGTACCCTAATAGCATCAGGGTCAGAAGAAAATGATGACCAAGGTAAGGTTGTAAGGTCATAAGGTCAGATAGAAAAGCTACAGTGAGGAGCAAAACACCAGTAAGTGGAAGCAATGTTCTGCTCAGCTTGGGTAGGGAATAGCAAAAAGTGCAAGAAAGCTGTAGTGGCATTGGAGTCCACGATGTGCGTCAGAAAATTCTTGAAGCTGACTATATCCTCAACTTTAAATTCAGACAAGATGCTATTTACATTATTTCTATTGCTTAGAAAAGGGTACACCCATGACTTTCTTTTTTTATTCTTGCATCTCTTCCACCAAGCATATATTGTGACTACAAAGGTCAAATTTTCATAATCAAAATCCATAGATTATTGATATTAGCAAATGTACTGTGTTTACTCTTTACCTTACTTGTTAATGCAGTGGATACAGAATGTTGAGTGAGTGAGTGAATGTGTTGGGTTTAAGGGCCCATCGACAACTTGGTCATTAGGGCCCCGAGTCCAGAAGTAAAATTACGTACGGTCAAGTGTTAAAACATCACCCATTAAAAACTAAAAATCTAAGGTTAAAATAGATAAAAAACAGCTAAACAACTATTAAAACGTTTCGTTTAAAATGCTAAAAATAGAAACTTAAAATTGCTACAAAGTAAAAAAAACAACTAAAACGTTAAAAAACCCAAAAATACGGCAATCTAAAAGGCTAAAATCTCTGAAATAAAATAACCTTACACTGCTAAACAACTATTAAAACGTTTCGTTTAAAATGCTAAAAACAGAAACTTAAAATTGCTACAAAGTAAAAAAAACAACTAAAACGTTAAAAAACCCAAAAATACGGCAATCTAAAAGGCTAAAATCTCTGAAATAAAATAACCTTATACTTGCTTCATAAAATCAATTATGGAACAAAACCGCAGCACTGTATTTACAGATACTGGGTTGTTGCCTAAAACGGACGACAGTGTAAGGCCCAGGCCAACAGACTGGCACTCGCGAGCGTATCGCGGACAATCAAGAAGGACATGTACGACGGAGATTGGAATATTACACGTTGTACAGACAGGCTCCGGATCACCACGAAAAAGGTGTCCATGCGTGGCTCGGGTATGGCCTATCCTCAGGCGGGTTAAAACCACTTCTTCCCACCTGGAATCCCTGCAGCTGGTATGCCAGGGTTGTACCGTGTCCTTGATTGTCCGTAACTGAGTGCCAGATAACGCTTCCCAAGATTCCTGCCAGAGAGCAAATAGATGGCGACGGAAATATTTCTGCACATCTATATAGGGGAGCGTACGGTTGGAATACTCCGGAAGGCGACATGCAGACTTTGCAGCCGCATCCGCCGCCTCGTTGCCCGGAATACCCACATGGCCTGGGATCCACGTAAAAACAAACTGGTATCCGCGAGACAGTAGCTGAGAAATCAACGTCTGGATTTTAACAACCAATGCTGAGGTGCCGATAAACTGTTGCAGGGCCTGGAGAGCACTAAAAGAATCGGAACAAACAATAAAACTTCCAGGACCTGAACTGGAGATAAAAAGGAGGAAATTAAATATAGCAAACAACTCGGCGGTAAATACTGAACTGGCATCCGGTAGGCGGTACGTATGAGCATCACCGTTGCAGAATGTTGATGGGAATTTCAATTACACATACGACTCGATACAGGTTTCGCATAACATGTTTGCAAAGTTCTTTATCTTTAACAGTGAGTGTTATGTGTTGATTATTGAGGAGTGGAGACCCTCCTTTAGCCTCAACAAACTAGTGCAGGTTATAAAAATGTCATTGAGAAACTGTTCTTCTCATATGTAGATAGTAACAGAACAAATTCTGACTTAAATTTCACTGTTAGCCAGGGGTTAGTGCAGGTTATAAAAATGTCATTGAGAAACTGTTCTTCTCATATGTAGATAGTAACAGAACAAATTCTGACTTAAATTTCACTGTTAGCCAGGGGTTAGTGCAGGTTATAAAAATGTCATTGAGAAACTGTTCTTCTCATATGTAGATAGTAACAGAACAAATTCTGACTTAAATTTCACTGTTAGCCAGGGGTGGGTAGAGCATTGGAAAAACCAACACTATATTTGCCAACTTACTCTGACTGGAGATAGCTTGGTTAGTGATGTTGCTGGTGCTGGTGCTGAAAAATTTAAAAAGGAATTCAAGCAATTTGTTTCACCTGAGGAATTGGCACCCAATCAAATTTATAATGTTGACGAAATTCGGCTTTTTTACCAGGTGCTTCTGAGCAAAATGTCGGTATCAATGCTTGAAGATTCGGCTAAGGGCTACAAGAAAAGCAAAGATAGAGTACCTATTATGGCTTATAGCAATGCATCAGGGAATCATATGTTTTCAGTTGTGGTTGTAGGGAAATCCAAGAATCCCTGAGCACCAAAAAATGTGAACCACAACTTGATGCCGGTGGTTTACTAATCACAAAAATGGACAGATTTTGTTTAAAAACTGGTTTTTTGATAACTTTGTTCCTGAAGTTCGAAAATTTGTGAAGAAAATAGTTTACCAGAAAAAGTAGTTTTACTAATAAAAAATGCTCCATCTCATCCAGGAGAACCAGAACTCGTGATTGGAGGAATTAAAGTGAAATTTCTTCCACCAAACATTACCCATTGCTGCAGCCTATGGAGCAGGGAGTCCTTGAAAACATCAAAAGACTTTACTGAAAAGAACTAATTGGTAAAATAATTGAAGAGAAATGGGTGGTTGATTTGTTGAAATCAACTAACAGCAAAGGCATTATTTACATGGTTGCTGACACTTGGGATTGCATTACAAAACACTCTTTGGAAAAGTCATGTAAAAAACTGTGGCCTGCTATTTGTGCTACAAATGAAGTGGCAAGCGATGCTTTGGTGCAAGTGGCTGCAGACGACCTTCTGCAAATGTTAGGAACAATAAGTGGGTTCTCAGATGTTGATAAGGAAGACGTCAGTGAGTGGCTGAAAGACAACAATGACAGTGGCTACAGGTCTATGTCAGAGGAAGAAATTGTAGCAGTATGCACATTTACAGCCAACAGTGAGAGAAAAGATAACATGGACAAGGAGGGACTAATCACATCGCAACAGTGAACGACACATGCAGTTGCTGCACACCAGCTGACAAACATTATGGCGTACTTGGAGCGTCAGCCTGATACCACTCTAGCTGAACTGTTATTAATAATAAAGCATTTGCATGACCATACTTCTTCAAACGCTACACATGTTTAAAACAGAAGCCTGTGAATCAATTCTTTGCTAAGAAATTATGTGATTTTATGTGATTAAGATTTTTATATTTTTTAATGTCTTGTAAGCAATACATACTATGTATTGTTCATAATTTTGTTGCAAGACATAGCTGAGGGATAAATTATGGAAAGGGCATTGAAATTTTGGAATAGTATCTTGAACTTAGAAGAAAGAAATTTGTTAAAACAGTCAATTTCAGAAGGGATATTTAAAGATATTTCCCATATCTTGTTTCAATACTACTATTTCTCTCTTACATCTGCGTCTACGTTTCTAGCTTGCTCTATTTTCTGTCCCAAATCTGTCATGAATTTGTACAAATCAGCTAGCAACAATACTGCTTTTGCTGCATCACCTCTTTGACCTCTCCTCTGTTACGTTCCCTCCTTTATCTACAGTTTCCTCTGTTGCCACTTCTCATTTCTACTTCTACATTTTTACTCATCTTTGTCAATTTTACTTTTCTGCTACTTCTTAACAACATATTAACTGAGGAAATTGCAATCCTATTGTTTAATATCTTCTACTCTTCTGTTCTTCTTTTCTCCATGGTTTGTTCTTTCTCGCTCTACAGTCCTGATGTTATATAGCTGATTAGTGTTTTATCATTCCAGAGTTGTGCTGTCATCTGCTATGTGTTTATTATTTGGACAATGCCGAGATGCTGTCTGCTTTCATCTTATGCTGGATGTTGGTTTTTGAAACCATTAACTTAAAACAACTTCGTGCTTTTGTCTTTTGTCTTAATTCATGCCCTATGTTGTGCACCAATTACAGCGCTTTTCTGTTTTTTACTATTATAATATTCCTTTCAAACAGCCCCACCTTCAGGAGTCAATTGCAGCAGTTTTTCTAAGTTTCTGTTTGACGTGCTGGATTCAAGTCCTTGTGTCATTTCTGTAGAAAAGCAAAAGCAACATGGGTTCTGAAGACAGTTTGTATCAGAAATGAACTTTCTAGTATTTTTACTTTCTCTACTGGTCAGTAGGGGAAGTATTGCATTCCACCAAAAAATTCGATGTCGAGATTTCACCGGAAATACATGTTTTGAGGCCCCCTGAATCCAAAAAAAAGCATTTTTAGAAAATGGTCCGCGTGTGTGTCTGTGTGTCAGTCTGTCAGTCTGTGGACAGCATAACTCAAAAACGAAAAGTCGGTTAAAAACCAAAGTTGGTATTTAAGTTTAATCTTTCAAGGATGTGACACAAAGATTTTGAAGAAAATAGCCCCACCCTAAACTACCCTTTACATGGAAACTTTTTCGAAAATTTTGATTTTCTTGAAAATGGCTAACGATTTTGATTAAAATGTCATATGTTTGAGATATTTGTATGACAAATGAAATGTATATATTGAATTTTCTGGCTATAGACCCTGTAGTCCTGTTTGCTCTGGATGACTTTTGAATAACTGGTAAACCGTAAGAGATAGAACAAATCTTACTATACAAAAAATTTAGATCTTGCTAAAACACACAACTTATGTCTAAATGAAATTTTTTGGGGAGTGAACCATTTCGGAGATATTCCTTGTTATTTGTGCGAGTTTTCCAATACTTGCAATCCTTCACATAGCCAACAGCTTTAAGATTTGACTATCGCTCAAGGCCTACTGGAATCGTTATTCCTTTCTTCCCTCGTTTCTCTTTCCCATGGCAAGCGCTATACATCAATGTGGTTTTTGCAAGATATAAAGATTTGGTTACCTTAGGTACGAATGTAACAAACTTTGGGGCTGTCCATCAGCGAATTAAACTTTGAGGAGTTAACATTCCAGAAATACGTAAGACTGTTTCATTTTAACTTTAATTCGTATTTAGTATTTGTTATAACATTTACTTTTTTCAGCTGTTCGTAATATTTGTTTACCTTTATGTTTGAATAGTTTTCATAATAGAGGTTACCATTCCAGCAAATAGGTAACACTGTTTAGTTTTAAATTTAATTTGTTATAACAGTGGTTTTAGCAGTTGCTACTATTTGTTTAGTTTTATGTTACAAAAGTTTTCATAATGCATTGTAAAAGATGGACTAGCTTTAACTTTAATCTTAAGAAATCCTTTGCAGTAAAAGCGGTTAAAGTGATCGCTGGTTCTCTTAGCCAAAATCATGCTATATTTGGTGACATTAAAAACACTCAGTGTACAAGTAACTCAGTGATGATGTTATGTTTATCAACAGTGATAACCGTTAATGCTTGGAATTCGGACGTCATCGATAAAATTCTTCACTTAGGCAATGATTTGCACTTGAAATCAATTTCAAATTATAATGGTATAGGGCCAAATCCACCTTACTTGTGTGCTAATGAAGTTTGGCTGCAGGATATTATAATTGATGACGTAAAGGTAACCTGCATTGCAGTGACAAATAATTTCGAATTACAAGGGATCATATCAAGAGATGTAGGTAGTGTGCTAGAAAAGTTTTTCCAGTGTTATGAGTATGGTGTGTTTACTGCACAGTTAAAGTCTATAGCTCTTATTAAGAAAGAGGGCATGTACTGGTTGTTTGATCCACACAGTTGCAATCCAAGGGGTTTGTATGATACAGAAGGGTTGTTGCACTTGCTTTCGAGAATTTAAATGATTTATTGGATTTAATGGCAAAGAAGTTCCCGATAGCTAATGATTCCGATGACCCATTCACGTTAGTTCCTTTTGTGTTTAACGGTTTTGAAGCTAATGTCAGTTCAGACCATGTAGCAGTAAGTGATGAATTAATAGGTCAAAACATGCGTAAAAAGAGAAAGTTGCATCACTCCCATTCACAGCGCACAAAAAAGAGGAAAGCTGGCATGAAAGCATTGCGTGAGGGTAAAGAATATAATGACCAGGAACGTGAAAGAAATAAAGCAGATAAGCGACAGGCTAGAGAAAATGAAGATTACAAAGAATCTGAAAGGAAGAAAAACAGAGATGATAAGCAGCAAGCAAGGGAAGATGAAGGTTACAGAGAATCTGAAAGAATCAGAAACAGAGATGATAAGTAGCAAGCAAGGGAAGATGAAGGTTACAGAGAATCTGAAAGAATCAGAAACAGAGATTATAAGCAGCAAGCAAGGGAAGATGAAGGTTACAGAGAATCTGAAAGAATCAGAAACAGAGATTATAAGCAGCAAGCAAGGGAAGATGAAGGTTACAGAGAATCTGAAAGAATCAGAAACAGAGATTATAAGCAGCAAGCAAGGGAAGATGAAGGTTACAGAGAATCTGAAAGAATCAGAAACAGAGATTATAAGCAGCAAGCAAGGGAAGATGAAGGTTACAGAGAATCTGAAAGAATCAGAAACAGAGATGATAAGCAGCAAGCAAGGGAAGATGAAGATTACAGAGAATCTGAAAGAATCAGAAACAGAGATTATAAGCAGCAAGCAAGGGAAGATGAAGGTTACAGAGAATCTGAAAGAATCAGAAACAGAGATGATAAGCAGCAAGCAAGGGAAGATGAAGGTTACAGAGAATCTGAAAGAATCAGAAACAGAGATGATAAGCAGCAAGCAAGGGAAGATGAAGATTACAGAGAATCTGAAAGGAAGAAAAACAAAGATTGTATGCAGCAAATCAGGGAAGATGAAGACTACAGAGAATCTGAACGGAAGAGAAACAGAGATGATAAGCAGCAAGCAAGGGAAGATGAAGATTACAGAGAATCTGAAAGGAAGAGAAACAGAGATGATAAGCAGTAAGCAAGGGAAGATGAAGATTACAGAGAATCTGAAAGGAAGAGAAACAATGAGTATATGCAGCAAATCAGGGAAGATGAAGACTACAGAGAATCTGAAAGGAAGAGAAACAATGAGTATATGCAGCAAATCAGAAAAGAGGAAAATTATAAAGAAACAGAAAGAAAGAATAACAAGGAGCATATGAAGCAGGTCAGAAGTGATGAAAATTACATACATTCTGAAAAAGTAAAAAATAAGACATTAAAACTGGGGCAAAGAAGCAATGAGATTCTACGTTCAAGGCACTATTTTTACAACAAACTAGTGCAAACAGACAATGATTCGTCAAGATTAAAATCGAATTTTATCCGAAGCAGAAAGAATGTACCAGAGCACGTTTGCTGCTGTTGCGAAGGTCTGTTTTTTTAACACTCTGTTTCTAAACTGAACACAAATATTATTAAAAGAAAACATGGAAACAACAATTTTGAATATTTTCTGGAAAGGATATCTAATTATGCTTCTTCACACGTGTGTAATACTTGTAAGAATTATATTGTGAAGCTAAAAGTTCCGAAATTGGCGACAAGTTGCTGTATAAAATTTGTGGATGTACCAGAATGTATTAAGAAACTATCTTCTTTGGAGGAACAATTGTGCAGTCCTTATATACCGTTTATGCAAATGCGACCTTTGAAAGCTTTCGCACTTAATCCACAATTAAGAGTAAAGGGCTCGGTTGAAAACATTCCAATTGATATCAGCGAGTGCCTACATGTTCTACCAAGATCTTTCGATGATATGGCAACAATGCAGTTACAGTTAAAGCAGCATATTTTGCACAAATCGTACTACATGTATGAAACAATTAGACCAGCAGTCGTCTGTGACGCGTTGAAATACCTACAAGAAACTCCACTCTATAAGAATAATGGTATCCAAAGAGACGAATTGTATTTAAAGAGATATGAAAAACAATACACAGAAAATGTGGAGTTCATCATTGACGATAAAGCTAAAGAGACAAATTCTCTGGAAATCAGAGCAGAATATGATTCTACAATAGAGCATGAAAGTGAGGATGACGAAGGGGAAGAAGTACTTTTAATGTCCAAAAATAAAATAGGGGCAAACACGATAGAAATAATAGCACCAGGGCAGGACAAAAGACCAGTCGCTTGGCATTTAATAGAAAATTTCGATGAACTTTGCTTTCCTAAAATATTTGCGGGCCAGCCTTTTAATATGCCCAAATATCTTACATATAACGATCGTGCTAAATCTGAATGTAGACGAGTTGATCGCAGATCTTCCATACCAAGCAGACTGTTGTTCATGGCCAAACAGAAGATAGAAAGACAATGTGTGGTTAGTATGAATATGTGCTTGAGGAAAACGAAGAGATCCTCCAATAAAATTAATGCAGGGAATTTACTAAATCAGGAATTTGTCAATAATTTAATTAAAGTTGACAGTGGCTATCAGTTCACCAGAGACATCTGATCTAGTCCAGCATTCTGGGAGAAAAAGAAGAAGGATTTAATAGCAATGATCAGACAATTAGGAAAACCGACTCTGTTTCTCACGTTATCTGCAGCAGAAAGTTGGTGGCCCGAACTTCTTTCTTCCTTATACCATATGAAAC
This sequence comes from Tenodera sinensis, assembly GCA_030765045.1. NCBI lineage: Eukaryota > Metazoa > Arthropoda > Insecta > Mantodea > Mantidae > Tenodera > Tenodera sinensis. The sequence goes on from CM060962.1 coordinate 128,284,375, forward strand.
ATAATAAGAAGTTAACTATGAAAGCACTTGAAATGAGCAACAATGAAAAGACGCTGTTAATTAGGGATGATCCTGTTACTTGTGCTCGATATTTTGATTACAAGATTTCATCTTTCTTAAAACTACTTACAGCAGAGCACAGTATATTTGATCAGCATGCCGTCAAAGATTATTATCGGAGGGTAGAATTTCAAATGCGGGGCTCCCCACACGAACACATGTTTCTCTGGTTGAAAGATTCTCCACTTTATAATCCATCAAACAAAGAATCAATCAAAGAAGGTATACATTTTATTGATAAATACATCACTAGCGAGTACAATGAAAATGATCCATACATGGCTCTTCAGAAACACAAACACACATATACCTGCTATAAAGGTAGGAAGAATAAAATGTCATGCAGATTTCATTTTGCTTTACCTATGATGCCTAGAACTATTATTTTGACTCCATTGCCGGAGGCTGAAAACAGCAATGAAACAAGGGACCACCTGAAGAAGATAAATAAGTTGATGAGCTATTTTTATAAAAAGTTAGAATCAATTTCTTTCGTAGACATTTTAAAGAAACTTGATATGACTGAAATGCAGTACTTGAACGCAATAAGATCATCTTTGAAGCAAACACGCGTGTTCTTAAAAAGATCTAGTTTAGAAGTTGGTATTAATGCTTACAATAAAGATATGTTGCACTTGTTTGAATCGAACATGCACATACAGCTAGTTCTGGAAGAGTATGGACTGGTAACTTATATAATAAAGTACATAAGTAAAGTAGAATCTGGGTTGTCAAAGCTTCTGAGAAATGCAGAGAAAGACGTACAATCAGGGAATCAGAGCTTAAAGGAAAAATTGCGCAAAATAGCCAACGTGTTTTTAAACAGCAGTTTAATGTCTGCTCAAGAAGCAGCTTATTTTGTGCTTTCTCTCTCTATGTCAAAGTGCAGCAGAAAGGTCATCTTTATAAATACTAGTCCGTCACAAGAGCGGGTAGTGATGCTGAAGAACAAGAGAGCCTTAGAACAGCTGCCAATCGATTCGGAAGACGTTTACATGCAAGATGTTATACAGAAATACTGCCAACGTTCAAAACATTTAGAAAATGTGTGTTTAGCAGAATTTGTGGCTAGTTATTATAAGCCCTACAACAGAGCAGTTCGTGAAATAAATGATGATGAAGATGCAGACACAGCAGTAAAAAAGAGAGGAAAGCCTGCAGTGATCAGATACAGGAGATATAAGTTGGCGCAAGATCCCAATAATTATTACAGAGAAGGAGTGCTCCTGTTGGTACCATTTAGAGATGAGTTTCATGACATAGAGAGCAAGAATTGCTACGAATTGTATAGTGCTAAATTGGAAGAAATAAAAAATAATGAAAACAAGTTTTCTATTAAAACAGATGAAGCTCTAGACGAAGCCTTGCAAACAGTTGATAACATTTGAGACAGAATATTAGAAGACCCCAAAAGAAAATCGTTCATGTAAATGTTTGTTAAAAGTGTAATTCGTTTTTTGATGTTGGTATGAGATAATTAAATGACGAAAACATGTTGATAAGGTTCATTGTTACGAACAACTAAGTTTGCACAAAGACGTCATAAATCTTTCCATATTTGATTTTAATATATGTGTATAAATATTAGAATTGTTTGTGTTCCATAATAAAAGTAGGGGACGATGAATGGGATCGCTTCCCTAACGAGAAAGAACTATTTGCGTGGATGAATATAAAAAAGGCGGTGTCGCGTCAAAACGACGCCAAAAAACAGTTCATTAGCGTCTGTATCATTGGTGTGGATGGACGTATTTTTATGTGTACGCGTCATGAAATAGTAAAAGTGAATTTACTAAGTGTTTAGAGACCTTTAATTAAATTTTGGCGATGTTAGGGAAGTTGATCCGCTAAAATAAGACTTTCTACTGTGATAAGATTTAAAAATTGTGAACAAGAAGGTGCAAATAAAATGTTTGACTAAAGTTAAACCCGAGTGTATGTTCATTCCATCCGTTACCAAGCCCTGAGATCACAAAGATCTCATTAGCTAAAAGACACAGCGTCGTTAATAATTGCAAAAACTGCACCACATTTTTGAAAATTATGACAGCTGTTACGACGCAGAACTTCAGAACGAAGAAGCAATAAATGAGGTGGACATTTTGGAACAAGGAGGCTTGGAAGCGGCTGATAAACAAGGCGTAAATAGATTTGAAATTCCTAGAAGGGTATCCAGAGAAGAAATGTTTGAATTATTGAACAAATTAAATGGAAAACAGAGAGAATTTATTATGCATGTGCTAAACAGCTTTAAAACTAACAGGCTGCCAATGAGGATATTTCTAAGTGGCTCTGCTGGAGTAGGAAAAAGTACGGTCATAAATGTGCTGTATAAGACGATAACACATTACTTTGACAGCTTACCAGGAGGCGACAAGGATAAAATTGTAGTACTACTGTGCGCCCCATCAGGTAAGGTGGCATTCCTGATTAACGGAATCACATTACACACAGCTTTCGCTTTACCTGTGACACAATTTTCTGGCAACATGCCCTCCCTATCCAGCGACTTAGCCAATACGATCAGAGAGAAATTGTTTAATATGAAGCTGCTAATTATTGACGAGATATCGATGGTTGGAAGTGAAATGTTCAGCAGAGTCGATAGCAGACTGCGACAGATAATGGGTATTGACATCTCTTTTGGAGGAGTTTCGGTAATAACAGTCGGTGACCTTCATCAGTTACCACCTGTAATGGACACTCCAATTTATAAATTTGCTTCAAATGAATTCGCTTCATTAATCAATAGAAATCCACTATGGGATGAGTTTGAATTTTATGAATTAACAGAAATAATGAGGCAAAGAGATGAACTAGAGTTCGTAAAATTCTTAAATAATTTAGCTATTGGGAAAATAAGCACAAGTGACACTAAATTAATAAATTCTAGAGCTGTGGAAACAAATGAAGTGCCTGAAAGCGCAATAAGCTTATTTACAAGAAACGTAGATGTACAGGAATATAATGACAAGAGAATAACAAACCATGCTGCTGAAGAGTTCGTATCTGTAGCAAGGGATTTCATTATACGAAAAGTATCTGAAAGCGCTAAAAATGGCATCTTGAGTGCATTGAGAAAAAAAAAAGATAACGGAAGTCAATGGATTGCCTCATGAATTGAGGTTAAAAATCGGTATTAAGTACATGATAACGAGCGACATAGATGTAGAGGATGGTTTAGTCAACGGAGCATGGGGCATACTCAAAGAAATTGATTTGAAACCCAATTCCGGTGAACCGAATATAATATTCCTGGACTTCGGTGACGAAAATGTTGGTCGAAAAGCAAGAATGGTATGATTCAGTTATATGAAAAACAAAAATATTAATACAAATTTTACTCCATTAGATTTAAAAAGGCAAATATTAAATGTATCAAACAAGCTGGAACAACAAGTAATTCGAGTACAGTTTCCGGTTGTGTGCGCCGAAGCACTTAGTATCCATAAAAGTCGGACAAACATATAAAGAAATATGCATCGACTTTACAAAATGCAAAAGAATTAGTAGGTCAATGCTTTATGTTGCTTTGAGCAGAGTGACCACTTTGTCTGGGTTATACCTTATAGGTGAAGTTAAATATCCCCAGGCCCCTAAAGGCAGTGACCCTATAATGGCAGAAATGCTTAGATTAAGACAAGAAAAATGTCTGAAATTGTCTTATAATACTTTAAGGGAGGACAGAGGAATAAAAATCATCTACCAAAATGTTAATTCACTGCAGAATAAAATACATTGTATAAGGTCAGATCAATGGTACAGCTATGGGGACATACTAATATTCAGTGAAACTTTAGCCTCTCTTCAACATAAATTGAGTGTAGATGGTTTCAGAGAAATGTTACAAATTGAATTTTCAAAAAAATCACGAGGAATAAGCATATGTATAAAAGAAGAGATTCAAGTACAGGATGTAAATTACCTTAATACTGTAGATAATGCCGGCCACATTGATTTAATTTCATTTCAAATTAAGAAGCACTACATAGTCTGTGGATACAAGTCTCCCAGAGCCAGAAATAATACTTTTGAAGATGCTATACATAAAGTTTTTAAAATTATAAATTTGGATCAAATCGTATTAATGGGGAATTTTAATTACGATAATTATGAGGAAACAAAAAACAAATATATATCAAGCTATTTGGGTAGATTTAATTTAAAAGCAAGCTGAATACTAGCATTTAAACAACAAACTTTAATACCCAAATAGACATCATATTTTCCAATATTGACATTTCAGCAGGCGTATATGAAACATTCTTTTCTGACCATAAGCCTATATATGCAGTGTTAAACATAACACAGAAGGGGCAAATTATGCAATGATCCTACTCAGACAGGGACACGCGCCACCTGCAGTTACTGATAACTTCAAGTCATCCCATATTCGAAGTGTATATATAAGCATGGTAATAATTTTTAACTAAAGTATAACAATTTCTGTTACATATTATACGAGGTCTGCGATTGCAACAAGATATATCCTGCGTGAAGCCTGCACTCCTGGAGACGCTGGAATATAAGTCCAGGTGCAGTGGCGCCCGAAATAACAAGGTTATCATTATCAACTTCATAGGATGGAGGATACAAGAGAGGTCTCAATGAGCAGAAATGTGGCGGACTTCCAGTGGGGGACACTACTTGCATTGCAGTGTTGCGCAACCACCAGATGTTTCTCTAAATTGTTCTGCATTAAATCACTACATTTTAATTTAATTGTATTTTAGAATTGACGAAAGAATAAAATTATTCCAAATTTGCATTTTTGGAATTCCAATGTAAGACAGCGATTTTTACTTTCTTTACTACGTATAGTAAAGGAGAGGAAGTATTGTACGAGTGTTACACCCAAAAATTTGATATCGAGATTTCACGAAAATATATGTTTTGAGACCCAAGATTTTGAAGAAAATAGCCCTACCCTAAACTACCCTTTACTTGGAAAATTTTTCGAAAATTTTGATTTTCTTGAAAATGGCTCTAACGATTTTTATTAAAATGTCATATGTTTGAGATATTTTGATGATAAATGAAATGTATATCTTGAATTTTCTGGCTATAGCCCCTGTAGTCGTATTTACCCTGGACGACTTTTGCATAACTGGTAAATCGTTAGAGATAGACCAAATTATACTGTACAAAGAATGTAGATCTTGCTAAAATACACAATTTATGTCTCAATAAATTTTCTTGTAGGGTGAACCATTTTGGAGATATTCCTTGTTATGTGTGTGAGTTTCGGAAAACTTAGAACTTTTTGTTCATTTTTTTTATATGTTAAGTGTTCAAAGAACAGAATCTCAAACATTTGACTATCGCACAAAGCCTACTGTATTCTAACATTCCCCTTGCACCTACAAGGAAATAAGCAATAAGATAATTTGTACAAATGTGTATCTCAACTATCAAGAAAGAAGATATTGGAATAAGAATTTGTAAGAATGGTTAGTACAAGAGTAGAGAAAGTCATGTGAGTGCAACACATCAGATTTTTCTCAGTAGTGGTGTAGAGAAGACAATCATGGAGTAAATTATTTCATTTCAAACTATGAGGTTTTATTTCAAATATTCCAAATTTATTCTTATAATTATAACAGTATAACTATTACTAATAATCTGGCAATCAAAATCATCCTGGCTAATTAAACCACCATGATGATACAACTGCTGATTACTAACAAATTTGACTGAAATACTGAGCTGCAATGAAGAGCAATATTTCTATCCAGAATCCTGAAGAACAATGGTTTCCTTTATGAAAACTTTCTTATATATGCAGGGAGTACTAAGCGAGCAGTCAATGAAGAACAATGTATATACAGTGAGCTCCTGGGTGTAAGAAGATAAGTGACACAAGTAGCAATGAGAGAAGACATAACAGTGTACAGGGCAAGGATAGGACTATTCAGGCAAATGAAATTCATTAAAAAAGGGAACAGAAGGGAAGTAGAAATGAAATTGGAAAGAGCAGACAAGAGAAGATGATTCAACTTAGTATTTCTAGGGAAGAAGAGGTATCTGGCCAGTGCAAGAAGTATCCCAAATACTGGAAGGCATTCTAAGAACAGAATTACAGGGATGGGAGATTGTGGAAGGTTACTGCATAGGAAGACAAATGGGGAAAAGAGTAATTATTGTTCAGTTCACAAAAACTCGATTAATCTAAAAAGCACTCGGAAAGGCAAAGAGGTTGAAAGGGACTAACATATTTATCACAAGGATTTAACACCAGCCCAAAGACTTTTAAAATAAAATTTAATTTGATGGATGAGGGAAGCGAGAGCAGCAGGCGAATGGGCATACAATGGAAACCTATGGGTCAAAATAGTGAATGCAGCATTTACAAACACGAGAGAGATATGGAGCGGTGGGCCTTCTCAAGAGAAAATAACTGCAGAAATCCAATTATTTATAAGAACTACATGCCATCTCAGCAAGCAGAGAGGATCCAAAGTATGACAGGCAGGAAAGAGGTGGCAGAACACAGGACAGGACAGATACCACTACATCAGAAGTTACATCATTCCAAGAACATTGGAGAGGGATCAGCAGAAATCAAACTAGCCAGCGATGAGGACAAAAGGAGCAGCAAGAGAAAACAAATGTCACCAAGGAAGGAAGAGTCAGAAGCAGCGTAATTTAGCGGAGAGGAGGAAACAAAGTTGGACAACAACCATTGGTAGCAACAAAGATAAGGCAGAGGATAGTGGACAGGCAACAGGAGTCAATTGAATATGGAAGAAGGGAAAGACAACATCGTGTCCTTACCATACCATAGTATTTTGGTATTAAAAAAGGACAAGTGTGATCCAGATGAGAAACAAAAAAATGTTAGTAAAGTTTGTATGATCCAGTGGCAGAACAGGTTCTCAATAATACATTGTTAGGTTACATATTTGGACCTGTGAAGGTCTAAAAAATAAAATCATCACAGGAATATTACAGTACTTATTGGGGACTTTGGGTTATTCATTCATCATTATACACAAAAATATAAAAAAGAATATTTATATACAATAAATTAATACAATCTACAAAACTGCATATTCTTGAGTTGCAGCTGGTGTAAATATAGATAGAACACCGTGGTTATTAATATATTATACACCTGGTTCACCTATTTGTACTCCTCTCTTTTAATTAACTATATCAAATTTGCCTGATAGACATCCTTTCCAGTATCCAATTTTTTAATTTTCACAATGCCCTCTTGTATTTTTCTTTCGTACTTCCTAACAATTCATCTAACTTCCTAACCTCCTTTGTATTGTTGGACTTTCTAATTCTCATCTTTATTATTTCTCTTGGTAATTTTAACCACCTAAGCTGGTACCCATTTATCCCTCCATAATTTAGTCCCTTTAAAACCCAAAATAAAATGCATATCATTTTCCATTTCCTCACATACTGGGCACTTCTGTGGGTCCATTCCCCATTTCATTCCCCTTAATTTCATTGCCCAAGATCTGAACCATGCCCACCCTTCCCTTTCCAATTTATTTCACACATCAATATTATTTTTCCCTGTCCCAATAATTTTTTATTTGTCTGTACATTACCAAGGTTCTCTTACCCGTAATACTGCTAAATATCTGTTGTATATTAATATCCTCAATTCTCTGTCTAATCTCTTTCCAAAACTTTTCTTCTAAATGGTAATTATTATTTATTTATGCCAACAAATTTACTGTTGGTGTTTTTAAACACACAAGCCGTGTGTGGTTAGAGCGTCCGCCCGGTAAGCGGAAGGTCTGTGGTTCAAATCCCAGTTGTGGCATTGAATTTTTAAGTTCCAGTTCTACCTCTCAAACTTTTCTTCTAAAATTTCTCTCTCTCTCCCCATATATTCTGTATTCCTATTTCCTCTATAATCTCTCCAACTCTATAATCTCTTCCAACTATAAGGCACTAATGTTTTTTCTAGCATAATCATACATTGTTTTACTATATTCTGATCTTCCAACACTCTTGCCCGATACCAAAACTTTACTAGCCCTTTACTTCCTGTTCTAACTAATTCTAACAATGGTATTCCCTTAGGTAATGCAACTGGTAAACCCAAAATTAAACAGCAAAAACTTCTGAGTATTAAGTCCACCCTTTGCCACCCTTCTTCATTTCCCCAATCTCTATCCCATGCTACATTTTAGCTTCCACTATTGCCTTATACACTCTTTCTAACCGTTCAAATTGTATCCCTGGCATTTTGAAGACACATGTTCTAATCCCCTTCATTGAAATTTTACCCTTTGCTAAAACTGCTTTCCTTTGGTCATGCCATCTTCCATTACTACATACTTAACTGAACCCCCAAGTACTCAATTTTTCTCACTATGGCTCTTTCCTGGCCTTCCATGCTCCATTTTTCTTCTCTTTTTAATTCATATTCTTTTTTGAAAACCATGATTCTTGTCTTCTTATAACTTATCTTTAATTCCCAACTTTTATAAAACCTCTACAAGACATTTATGGCTTTTGATAATCCCCAATAGGAACAGACCCCATCATCAAATCCACAAATAGTAGACTGGGATTTCCCTATTATTTATTGTGGGTGAGTATACATTCTCTATACTAATTACTTCCAGGGTATCATCTATAAACAGATTAAATAGTATGAGGCTCAACTTACATCCCTGCCTGAGACCTATACTGTTCTCCATAACTTTTGAAACTCTATTCATCCCCTCTTTATGCAGTACCTGTTCTCTGTATAAATTTTTTGAATTGCTTTAATCATCTTGGAACTCACTCTTTTCAACTGAGCTTCAACCATAATGCTTCTGTATGTACTGTATCAATTGGACTATTCAGCAGTGGTAGAAACATGGTTAAAAGGTGAAGATATTGTAATAAAGGATTTTAATTGTGTAGCAAGAAAGGGTAAAATAATTGCAAACGAAAGGAGACTAGATAAAAGGAAGTAATTTGGGTCATAATGGAAGATACAACTCTTAGATGTTAGTATAATACAGTGCGTTTGTAGATCAGCTAAGGCACCCCATGCCGGCACCAGACCGGGCAAGAACTGACACACTCTTTGCCAGAGTGACATATAAACAACCGGCACGTCAAAGGTAAGGAAAAATTGCATGTAGACAGACCAGGCAAACAAGGTAGCCACAATCCTCGACTAATTATTCTGTCACCATATACACTTTGCAATTCATGCATAGAATTCCCAGCAGTGTGCTCTGTAGCTGAATCCTACTGCACGATCTTTCATTTTGTGTTAGTTATGAAAAAAAAATTATTTAAAACATATTTTACATAAACCTGTGAATCAACTGTTGTGTCATACATATGGGGCCGATAATTTTGTGTGTAGCCTCTACGCACTAAACCCCAACTTTTGCAGCATGGTGAGGAACTTCATGAATAATATGGGGATTTTCAGTAGCCCAGTATCAATTGTTTCAAGTAGAAACATGACCTTGAAGATAAAACCATGCTTCATCAGTAAGAATGTTAAAAGTGGGTCTATGTCGCCATTATGAATGGACTGCAAAAACTAATTGCAATAATTAACTCTACTTACAGGATCTTGCAGTAATAAAGCATGAACTACAGTTACCTTATATAGCTGAAGTTTCAAAGTTTCATTGCCACAAAAGTTGATATCTTGGAAATGTTAACCTCTTATGCTAAATGTCTCAGTGATTTTAATTTATGGGGAATTTAAATAATAAAGTGTACACATCAAATCTGCCCACATTACAAGAATTGAAGGATGAAATCACAAGGTAATTAGTCAGCATGAACTTAATCATCAATTTCTACATCTGTTATGATGCAGGTAAGCCTAATGTAAGTTAGACAGTAGTTAGTGTTCACTACCCATGACTTGTTGCTCTTTTATGTATAACGCCTGTCCTCACCCAAAGCAGTGCCGCCATGGGTCAGTCCGGCCCATCTACAGATGCACTGTACATATAGGTATAGTAAATAACCCCTCAGTTACTTCAGTTTCATAACCCAGAAATGTTTCATCACCTAAACAAAGACCTAGAAAGACTAAGAGATAAACGTATGAATACAGAGATTATAGTATTGGGAAGTTAAATACAAGAATTGGAGGATGTGGTGTAAATTTTTAGATGGATGGAGAAATAATAATGGTATAGAAAAAATCTGATGTGTTACACTCATATGACTTTCTCTACTCTTATACTAAACATTCTAACAAACTCTTATTCCTATATCTCTGTGTTAGTTGAGATAAACATTTGTACAAATTATCATATTGCTTATTTCCTTGTAAGTGCAAGGGGAATATTAGAATACCGTAGGCTTTGAGCGATAGTCAAATCTTTTAAAGTTTTGAGGTCCCATTCTCTGCACGCTTAACATGTAAAAAACTGAACGATGTTCCATTTCACAAAAGTTTTAAGTTTTCTGAAACTGACACAAATAACAAGGAATATCTCTGAAATGGTTCACTCTACAACAAAATTTATTCAGACATAAATTGTGTGTTTTAGCGAGATCTACATTTTCTGTACAGTAAGATTTTGTCTATCTCTTACAGTTTACGAGTTATTCAAAAGTCATGCAGAGTAAACAGGACTGCATAGGCTATAGCCAGAAAATTCAAAATATACATTTCATTTGTGATATAAATATCTTAAAAATATGGCATTTTAATCAAAATCGTTACGAGCCATTTTCAAGAAAATAAACATTTTTGAACAATTTTCCATGTAAAGGGTAGTTTAGGGTGGGGCTATTTTCTTCAAAATCTTTGTGCCACATCCTTGAAAGACATTTAACTTAAATACCAACTTTGGTTTTTAATCGACTTGTCATTTTTGAGTTATGCTGTCCACAGATTGACAAGACACACACACAGACCTTTTTCTAAAAATACTTTTTTTTTATTCAGGGGGTCTCAAAACACATATTTCCAGTGAAATCTCAACATTGAATTTTTGGGTGGAATACAATACTTCCTCTACTTACCAGTAGAGAAAGTAAAAATGGGCACATTAGAGATAATGACAAGATTGTTGAGAGAGGAAGTGAATAAAATACGATGAAGGGGCACTAACTACAGAAAGACACCAAGAAAAAGGATTGAGGCAAAGCTGCAAATTGAGCTCCATTTTAATTTGTTCATTGATATACTTAAAAAATATAATAATGATAATGATAATAATAATAATGATAATGAAGATGATCTATTGCCAGTAATAAATAGTGTGCAAATACCTGGTCTACTTTTTGCAGATGATTTAGTAATAGGTTTTGTTACCACAAATGGGTTAAAATTGTCCATACAAGAAATAGTCAAACATTGTTTAGAATGGGGTTTGAAGGTAAACAGAAAGAAAACCCAAATTATATTTAAGGGAACTAAACTGAGTAAACATGAGACGTGGATGTAGGGAGGTACAGAATATGAAGTAGTACATGACTGCACATATATAGGAATAAACATCCTTTTTCTTTTGCTTGATTGTAGTGTGTCTGCCTGATGTTCAGGAGGCCGCAAGTTTGAATCTCGCTTAGGGTGAGTTATCCAGATAAGGTTTTTTCCGAGGTTTTCCCTTATCCTGAGAAGATGAATGTCAGGTAACTTTAAGCTCCATGGGCTTCGGGCTCATTTGAGCATCATTTCACCCATTTCATTCATTCACCATCTGATATGACATTACGTTGGAGGACATTAATAAAAGAAAAATAGGAATAGACATAGATGCAGGAAGCACATGGGAGAAACAGAAGAAATAAGCACTGTGAGAGGATGTCTATACAAAATGCTGGGGATGAAGGTGGCAAGGGTGTATAACTCACAGGTCGAGGCCAAAATGTTATACAGTATTGAATTATGGAGACTTGAAAATAGAGGGAAGTATTTGATCACGTTCATAGGATATTTGGCAATAAAGTTCTGGGGATAGCAACAGCAAATGAAGTTACTCTAATTGAAATGGGCAGAGTAGAAAGAAAAGGATTCATTATAGAGAGAGCTTTAAAGAAATAGGTAGGTACAGAAGAAATTTTAGATCCAATTGTGATAAATTTAAAACAGTAACACAGAGGACACAACCAGTGCAGCAAGTGATGCTGATGACATTTGCTTAAGTGTCAATGAGCTCCTGGCCATTCCTCTAGAATAATCAGGTATGTTAATTTCTGCTACCATTTATTTGCTTTACTAAATAGCCAAATTTTACTTAGGTTTTAATCCACAGTTCCACTTCATAGCTCTCATTAACACACACAGTGAAATGCTATTCTTATGCTGTGCTGCATGCTACTAGCTCTCTCACATACAAGCACATGATACGACTAGGTTGTAGCACACCCCTCTTAGCTACTACCATATGCAGAGATTTGATGGGGATAATAGTTTATTCTCAGAACAAACATTTTCAAACGTCAACCTTTCAAGACATACATTGTCAAATGCATACAAGATATTTCATGAAATGTGCAGCAAATTTATTGTTTTTCTACAGTAATTGATGAGGGCACTGATGTAAAATATGAGGTACAACTAGCAGTGTGTATAGTCAAAGAATTAATCATAAATGAGGGAAACCCCTGGTCTGGGGTACAGACTATCTACCCTCTCTCCCCCAAGACTTTATTTCTGAACTGATGTTTAAAATGGGTTCACTTATTCCTATTCCTGAATGGAAGATTTTAAACAGTAATGTTTTTAATAGCCACTTGGCAGCAAAGCTGCTGTTCCATATCAAACTTCAGTGATCTTCAGTGATCATAGTGTTCATGACTCCGACTCATCAGTTAACTAAAATTCTCCCTCTCCCTCTCCCTCCCCCTGTCTCTCACCATTTTTTGTTTCTTTTTTAAATTCAAGGTACTCTCTACAGTAAAATCTCAATACTCAATTTTTGGATCAAATTAATCCTTCCTGTGAGCAAGACAAGGGTAATAGACTTCAAATGGTTCTCATTTTGAGTGTGAGACACTTTCTTAAAGAGAAAATGTTAGTTGAATTTGGATCTTAAATAAGCATACAAACTGCCTACCATCAGTGGGTGCTCCTTGCAACTGGATGTCAAATGAACGAAATTTGCGACGCTTAGGTGCAGGGGAGTTGTTTTCCTTTGAACTGCTACTCTGTCTCTTATTTTCATCTTGCTGTGTGTCTGTTGAAGGTGCTGATCCTGGTGGGGCACCCCAGCCTTCTTCTGGATCTTCTACCTCTGGAGCAATGGGCAAAAACTGAAGTGCTTCAATATCTTCTGTTTCTTCATCAGAACTACAAAATGCTGCCACTGGTTCAATGGTAGATACATCCACCTAAAATGTTTATTACAAAATTGTAATTATTCTGTTCTCCAATGTAACATTACTTTGGTTACTTTTCAAAATATTGCTAGTATTATTATCATACTTTCTGTGTAGTTTCTACAAATCTCAAAATGTTTACATAATGAGAGAAAATTATTTAGAAACTATCACACCTTTAACACTTTTCTCAAAAAACACTTTCTCATCAATCCCAACAAAGTTAATATAATGTTCTATCTGTATTTTTCATTTCTAAGCATTTTATTTCAGTGCAATGTACTTAACAAGTAATATCTGTCCACCAGCTCATGTCTCTGGCAGGAATGCAATGAGTCAGTATATCAGTAAATTCTAATACACAGCAATATCTGAAGCTGGACTCATCTTCTGATTGCACTTACTTTATGTGCAATCAGAGGCATGGGTCCAACTTCAGATATCACTGTTTGCCTCAGAATTATTTACTGATGTATCGAATCATTGTATGAGGTTAGGGCATTAGAATTTCTTCTGGTTTCATATTTCCAGCTTGCACCTAGAGAGAGCTCCAGGTGGCTATTTCATGTCACTACCACTTAGAATGACCTCTGCAGTGAAGAGTCTGATATGTACAATATGAATCTAATATGCTGTGTCTAAGAACAAGAAAGCTAAAACTTGACCAGGTCTTCTTTCGGTTCCCAGAGCTCAGGAAAGCTTCCCGTTAATTGTGAATGCTCCCATTAAAATATGTGTATTGTAACTTTGTCATTCTCCTCCTGATTACCGTTCTTGATTGTTGTGAACCAGCCTGAAGTCTAATGTTACACCACAACGAGAGGGAACAACACTGTCCTATATCACCAGTATGGCTCACCATTGCAAGCACAACTTCCACTACAAAGAAATGCAACAATCTCAGCATGCATTTACAAGTTGCTTTTCAGAGTATCCATCACAAACTTGCTCATCATCTGTATAACCATTGAGCTTACATGTATGCAGTCAAATGTGACATAATGAAAAGGATTTTTTTCCAATGCATACCAGCCTACTGAAAGCATGATACTGATAAACACACATACGACGATTGTTATATGGCATGGGTGTTACACTTCATTAATACACAAAGTAAGGTCAATAGAAACAGTTACACTAACAACTTATAAGGCTACAGCAAACATCACCAGCAAACCAGAATTCTTCTTCTGGAGAAGTTCTTTTACATGCCAGCAAACCTATTGTCAAGCAGCTGTTGCATTTAAGTACACTTATGACGCTGTCCTGCGCCAGGATTGACAAGCTATCTTGGAAACAGAAAGCCAGTAGTTACCCAACTCCTACAATCTTGCTGATATCAACACAATTACATTCTAATGGATGATCCAAAAGACTGAACTGGCTGAGCTGTTTTTTGTCCTCTGTGCTCGTCGACCACTGCCACTGTCATAGAACAGCGCAGATAAAATCATACAACATTTTTAAAACTAGTTTTAAAGGCTTTGCTTACCAATACAATTAAAGCAGATGCTGAAACTGGCCACCGTCATTGTCCATACAGTTTTGGCACCTCTTTAAGAAATTATCCATCACTCGCTGTAGTTCACATTGAGAAATGCTGGCAATTTCCTGATGGATATTTTGTTTTAATTCTTCCAGGGTGTGTGGGCTTGTCTTGTACACTTTATGCTTTAAATACCCCAGAGATAAAAATCGCAAGGGGTTAGAACAGGGGACCGAGGGGGCCACAAATTTCTACAAATAATTCTGTCCTGAAACACACTTTCAATTAAAATAGGATTTGAGTCAATTAATAACACTAAATAACACTCACTTTTTAAAATACATGTTTCAAAGGACATCAACTCTGGTTGATAATGGAGGAAAGCTACCCTCTGAAACATGTGCCAGGAAATTTTAAAAAGTGAGTGTTGTTTAGTGTTATTAATGAACTCAAACCCTATTTTAATGTGATTCCAACAACACTGTCATCAACTTCCAGTATTTTTTATTACACTTTCAATTGTTCTCATCGAAAGATTGGCTGTATGAGCGGTTGCAGAGTCTTGTTGAAAAAAGGCAACATCACGCTCCCTGTCAGTTAATTCTCTAAAAAAATCTGATGTGTTGCACTCACATGACTTTCTCTACTCTTGTACTAACCATTCTTACAAACTCTTATTCCTATATCTTCTTCGTGTTAAGATAAACATTTGTATAACTTATCTTACTGCTAATTTCCTTGTAGGTACAAGGGGAATATTAGAATACAGTAGGCTTTGTGCGATAGTCAAATGTTTTAAAGCTTTGGGATTTTGTTGCCTTTGCCCACTTAACATATAAAAAAATGAACAACGATGATCCTTTTCACGAAAGTTCTAAGTTTTCCGAAACTCGCACACATAACAAGGAATATCTCCGAAATGGTTCACCCTACAACAAAATTTATTGAGACATAAATTGTGTATTTTAGCAAGATCTACATTTTTTGTATAGTATGATTTGGTCTATCTCTAACGGTTTACTAGTTATGCAAAAGTCGTCCAGAGTAAATACGACTACAGGGGCTATAGCCAGAAAATTCAAGATATACATTTCATTTGTCATACAAATATCTCAAACATATGACATTTTAATCAAAATCGTTAGAGCCATTTTCAAGAAAATCAAAATTTTCGAAAAATTTTCCATGTAAAGGGTAGTTTAGGGTGGGGCTATTTTCTTCAAAATCTTCATGTCGCATCCTTGAAAGACATTAAACTTAAATACCAACTTTGGTTTATAACCGACTTTTCGTTTTTGAGTTATGCTGTCCACAGACTGACAGACTAAGACTGACACACGACACACACACGGACCTTTTTCTAAAAATGCTTTTTTTGGATTCAGGGGGCCTCAAAACATATATTTCCGGTGAAATCTCAACATCGAATTTTTGGGTGGAATACAATACTTCCCCTACTTACCAGTAGAGAAAGTAAAAAAGGGGGCAAAATTGTATTCACGTATGTACGGGCATCAACTGTTGACTCAAAAAAAAAAAATTGGGCCTATAACACTTTTGCCACTAATGGTGCACCATACACCAATTTTCTCATCATGAAGGGGTATTTCATGAACAATATTAGGTTTCTCAGAGCTCCAATAATAATTATTTTGTGGTGCACACACATATCCATGAAGGTGGAACCAAGCCTCAACCATGAAAAATGTTAAATGTGGGTCAATTTCGCCATTGTATACACTATTGAGAGTCCACTCACAAAATGTGTGCCTAATTGCAGGATCACCTGGTTGAAGAGCGTGTGTCACAGTTATTTTATATGGTTTTAACTTCAGCAATTCAGTAGCTCTTCATAAAGAGCCATAAGAAATACCTGCCTGTTGTGAAAGATACTTAACCGATTTTTGGGGGGAATTCTCCAAATGATGACCGAGGTCATCTAATGTTTCTTCGGTAAGAACCGTACACCATCTTTTAAACTTCTGAACCTGAACACTTCCTGTGGCCTGAAATTTACTGTAAAGTTTATGGATTGCTGTGCAGCCTGGAACTTTTACACCTGGAAATCGTTCTACAAATCGCACTTGCACCTGGGAAGCTGACTGAGTTAACACATAAGAATCATAAATAAATACATGCTGTGCAGTAGAAAACAAATGCTGAGCCATAATACACTTTGTGATTAAGTACAGGACTAAATAATAAAGCACACTGGTAATAATGCAGCCGCATGATATCAATACTGATTGTGAGTAGAGCAGAGAAAGATAAGTCATGCTCATGACCTTGTGTATATCAGCTGCTATCATATTCCTGTCTGCACAGTGGTTTCCATGTATTTGGATCTCTCTGTATATGAACAATACTTCACTTGAAATGTAGAACACATTTAAAATATAGGTTACGGCAGAAACAATAACCCACTTTAAATTGTACAACACCGTTGGACACGGCTTCCTAGAGAGCTGATGTTGATATCAGCGTGTAGTGCAGTTTAAAGCATTGTCAGTCCACAGGAAACATTGGTAAATTGACTATGATGCATTTACAGTTGGAACACTTTTGAAATGTGATGCTAATATCATACTGAGACACAATATTAAAAGACCCCAAAAGAAAATTGTTTATTTGAATACTTGTTAAGAGTGTAATTTGTTTTTGATGTTGGTATGAGTTGGTTAAATGACGAAAACGTGTTACTAATGTTCATTGTTACAAAAAATTAAGTTTGTTTAAAGACGTCATAAATATTTCCATATTTAATTTTAATATATATGTATAACTAAAAGAATTATGTGTGTTCAATATTGAAAGCGAAGCGAAAATGGCTAAGGATCACTTCCCTAACAATGCGGGAACTATTTGATGAAAGCATACGCGGATGTATACATGGCAGTCAGAATCATAGACTCGCAACTAAAAGAATTAGGATTAGCATCTATGTGTTTGGGGTAGATGGACGTATTTTTATGTGAGCCGTCATAAAATAGTGAAAGTAAATTTATTAAGTATTTAAAGACCATTAATTTGTGTAAAATAAGTAAGACATTAGCTAACTTTAATAAGTTAGTTAATACAAAGTGCGTGATTAAATAAAAGGACGTAAAATAGACGAAGTGTAAAGTGATAGAAAACACTTTTAGCGAAATATCGCTAAATTTTCAGACATTAAATCCCGGCGATGCTAGGGAAGTCGATCCACTGAAATAAAAGACTTACTACTGTAATACGATTTAAATACTGTGAACAAGAAGGTGCAAATAAAATATTTCACCAAAGTTAAAACTGAGTGTATGTTCATTCCATCCAGTACCACGACCCGAGATAACATAAGAGTCAAAAGCTCATCACCATCACATTCGTTATACATAAAAACAGCACCAAATGGCTTGCCCAATGTAGAGCACGAATTTTGGATGGAATGAAAATCTACGGGAAATGAACTTACGCAAAATACCAAGTGACGCCAAATCTTCGCGCCAAAAAGTAAGAAGACGCCATTAGAACATCGTTTGAAATTTACGACTTCGGAAACGCCGATGAACGGATAATCAACGCGGGAAAACACCAGAGATCATCTAGTGAAGCCAAGCGCCCAGGAGACGCACGTCACTGGATAAATCAACGAGAAAAAAGTAGGACCAAAAATTTTTATTTTCATATTCATTTTATTTTTATGTTACTGCGAAGCAGCAAAATAGTAGGACTCTTAAGCCAAAGTGAACTGAATAAAGAAACTAGAATGTCGCGAAAAGAGAGAGATCTAGTAACAGAAGTAGGGGAAGGGGCAGATAGGCCTAGTTATCAGATAGAACCAGAAAGCGAGGAACAGGTAGCAATAGGAAAAGACCAAAGGTTATTAATGATCATGTTTGAAAGACTAGAACAATGTTTAGGTCAGAAAATGGAACAAAATAACGTAGAATTGAGTCAGAAAATAGAAGGAGTGAGACAGGACTTAGAATATAATAAAAAGGAGATAAGACAGGACTTAGAAAATAATAAAAAAGAGATAACACAGGATTTAGAACAAAATAAAAAATATATAGGTCAAAAAGTGGAGGAAGTGAGAAAGGACTTAGAGCAGAAAATAGAATTAGGAAGACAGAACTTAGAACAGAAAACAGAATTAGGAAGACAGGAGTGTAAAGAAAATATGAAAGTAATGGAAACTAATTTAAAATTAGTACATAAAAACATAAACGAGACAAAGGAAGCTTTAGAAGCTAGGATAGAAATCATAGGAGATAGGATGGGAAAAATAGAATCGGAAATGAGAGAAAATAAGATTGTATTAGAAGATGAAATTGGTAAATGTAGAGATGAAATAACAGAATGTAATGCAAGTGTAGACTGTAAGATTACAAATGTAAAAACAGAAATAACTGAGGAATTAAGGAAAGAGATTGAGGTAGTAAAGAAAGGCATTATTAATGAAACTGTAGAACAAATTGTAATTCCTAAAATTAAGACTATGGCTGATGTAGTACAGTCACAACAAGATGCTATGAATGATATGAAACAAAGTCACTTAGAAATACAGAATGATTTAAAATCAATTTGTGAAGAAATGAGAAAAGGGAAAGAAAGTTTGGCTAATGTAAATGATGATGTTAATGCACTACAAAGGCAAAATGATGATTTAGATGTAAGTAATGTACAAGATGAGAGTTATTTGAATGATGCACAAAATGTTGACTCACCATACAGAGAAAGAGGTTCACAATTAAACAATGACACAATACACAACACATGCTACACCAACAGCATACTACATGAAATCACACCACCTACATTTGACGAGGAGAAGGGAGACGATCCAAAACTCTTTGTTAAAGAAATGGAAGAGTATTTTAAAGTGAAAAGGACACCAAATGAGCTTAGGATGATGACAGTTAAGAAGAGCTTAAAAAACAAGGCATTAGAATGGCTTAGGTTAACACTAGCTGGTCATGAATCGTATAGCTCATTCAGAAATCTATTCCTATCAAGGTATTGGGGCCCAGCTAAGCAGAACCAGACAAGGGTAGAGTTAGTGACAGGAAGATATGATCCGACCAAAGGGTTATCGCTAGTCAATTATTTTATGAAAGTAGCCAACAAAGGGAAGCTATTAGAACCTAACCTGTCAGAAGCAGAGTTAATTACCAGCATAACAAGACATTTCCCAGACACAGTGAGAACAGGGTTAATTGTTGCGAGACCAGTAGATTTTGCAGACATGATAGAATTACTAACAGCCTTCGAAACACAAAATGGTCGGCCTAATGAACATAGACATAGGAACGGTCATCCAAACTCACCTATCTTAAATAGGAGCACGGCTACAAACAACCAGAATGAGAGAGAAGATAGAAATACTAGGAGCACCCATGACAGCGGGAGAGGAGCACACCATTTCCCACAACCACACAATCATGGCGAAAGGATGGAGAACACAAGACAGCGGTACCACGACACGATACCAAGGGGTGAATCGAGACACCAAACATATACATATGATCGTGGGAGACCAGAAGACCGTACCCATCAAGTGAACCACATAAGATTCTGTAGAGAATACTTGAACAACCGAAGACTGCCATACAATAGGGGTGCACACCAAAGGGGCGGAAAGCAACGGTACACTGGCAACATAAGACGACAGGAACAGGAAGAAAATGTGCCGAATAGGGCAGATGTTGCACAGAATACAGAAACAACCACCACCACCAACACTCAGGGAAATTTCCACAACTAAGTTCGTCCCAATCGAGTAGATGAACAACACAAAACCCAAGAGATTGACAATTGACAATTAACATTGACACTACGATGGCTGCTCAAAGGGAATTGACAGAGAAGGAAAAATGTCAATTGCCATTCAGAAGGTTGCAGCAAAAAGCAGAAAAAGGGAGAAATAAGGTAAAAAGATTTATCAGGAAATGGTCCCCACAAATTGGAGAAAAGGTGCTCTTAAGAAGCCACAAAGCATCCAAGGCATCTGAGAAAAGATCTGGAAAGATGGAACTACTGTACATTAGACCGCTGGTCATAACAAAACAGCTGGGTGACCATACGTATGAGCTACAGAATACAAATGGCAAGTTGGTAGGAAGATATAAAAATAAATTAAAACCATACAAAGAAAGGACCAAATATTCTTTGCCAACAAACATGTAAGGCAGGAATAGTAGAGATAATGAAAAATAATAATTTTTAATGGGTTTCTTATGGAAGATTATGTTCAGATTGGAAAATACAACAGGAAAGAAAATCAACATAGTCATTGGCTATATTGACCACAAAGAGCATTGTCAACAAAGACAGATGAGGACACTGATTGTCATTAAAGAAGTGAATTATAGCGACGGAAAACAATGCGTTTTTGACATAAGGATGTCAGGTACAAAAAATAAAAAGGAATCAATTATGATGACAAAGAGAAAATATTTTTGACACAAAGGTGTCGAGGGTGAATTGAGAAGAAAAATAATACAATTGCAGAATAATTATAAGTATAGAAGTTTTCTCTTATAGAGTTAAGAGATACAGAGGTGACAATTAGTGAAGTAAGAAAAACCATAGTCAGAAGAGCAATGCCCATGAATTAAGATGGATATAGCCAATGCTAAGCTTGAAGAAATGTCGAACTAAACAATAGTGAATAAGGACCCAATTACATAATGGTACTATTAGTAACATCAAAGTTTAAGAATTGACTCAACGACCTGCCTATACATAATAAGCTTGCAAGACAGAGGACAAAGAAATGAATAAAATTGCCATAAATGTGATCATAATCATTAGCTCAAGATTTGTATCCTGTTTTTCTCTCCTCATAACAAGGAACATAAGTCAAAAGGCACACAATAAACCATGATACACTCAAAAAAATAATGTTTGTGTCAATGTCAAATGTATAATAACTGAATATGTGAAATTTATAGAGACATGCTGTGTCATACCAAAACAAAAGACAAAAACATACAGCAAAGAAGACTGTAAAGAAAAAAGTATTGTACAAAGTGATTGTATCAGAGGAACAGGGAGAAGTGTTGTATTGTGTTTCAAGATTGTAAATATAGGTGACAACTTGAAAAACAAAACAAGGGGCATGTGAGACAGAATATTAAAA
Organism: Tenodera sinensis; assembly: GCA_030765045.1. Lineage (NCBI taxonomy): Eukaryota > Metazoa > Arthropoda > Insecta > Mantodea > Mantidae > Tenodera > Tenodera sinensis. Next base: position 128,306,304 of record CM060962.1, read on the forward strand.
GACCCCAAAAGAAAATCGTTTATGTGAATATTTGTTAAGAGTGTAATTTGTTTTTGATGTTGGTATGAGTTGGCTAAATGATGAAAACGTGTTACTAATGTTCATTGTTACAAACAATTAAGTTTGTTTAAAGACGTCATAAATATTTCCATATTTAATTTTAATATATATGTATAAATAAAAGAATTATATGTGTTCAATATTGAAAGCGAAGGGAAAATGGCTAAGGATCGCCTCCCTAACAATGCGGGAACTATTTGATGAACGCATACGCGGATGTATACAGGGCAGTCAGAATCATAGACTCGCAACTAAAAGAATTAGGATTAGCGTCTATGTGTTTGGGGTAGACGGACGTATTTTTATGTGTGCCCGTCATAAAATAGTGAAAGTAAATTTAGTAAGTGTTTAAAGACCGTTAATTTGTGTAAAATAAGTAAGACATTAGCTAACTTTAATAAGTTAGTTAATACGAAGTGCGCGATTAAATAAAAGGACGTAAAATAGACGAAGTGTAAAGTGATAGAAAACACTTTTAGCGAAATATCGCTAAATTTTCAGACATTAAATCCCGGCGATGTTAGGGAAGTCGATCCACTGAAATAAAAGACTTACTACTGTAATACGATTTAAATACTGTGAACAAGAAGGTGCGAATAAAATATTTCACCAAAGTTAAATCTGAGTGTATGTTCATTCCATCCAGTACCACGACCCGAGATAACATAAGAGTCAAAAGCTCATCAACTTCAACTTCGTAATACATAAAAACAGCACCAATATGAACACAGTGTTTGTTTCAGCAACATTTGACATTGGTCAGAATGATCAAGTTCCGTCATGAAAGACAATTACGAGATGGATCCAGCACTTCAGAACAACAGCATCGCAACAAACAAGAAGCCTCATGGTAGGCAATGTTCAGTTCACACCCTGGAGAACGTTGTAATGATAAGAGCCACTTTAGAGCGAAGCCTAATGTGATCAGTTTGTCTGCATTTGCAAAGCACTTGTACCAACAATTTGCTATAAATAAAACTGGGGGAGGGGGACATAAGAATTGATTGTGTGGTATAGTCAGCAAGAGGAACATTCCCTAGAGTGTGCAACTGGAAATATCACCCGTGAGACATTGCATTACGAAATGAAGTTCCAGTGTTTCAGCAATTATTGCCTACAGAAATGTAGGCACGTCAAAATTTCTGTATGCAACTTTGAGACAATCAATACTACGAGGTGCATCCAGAAAGTAAGTCCCGATCTCTTCCAGAGATGGCACTACCAATCGGATAGGAATGCGCGTGCACAGGAGAATAGAGGAAGTATATGGTAACATTGCAGTAAAGTTTCAGTTTTGTGACGGCAGTAGTTACTACTCTGTGCTAGGAGAAAATGGCTGCTCCGATATTGTCTCCCGCCAAATGCGAGGTTCGTGCAGTCATCCGATTTTTGCATGCTCAAAAGCAATCTCCAGCAGAGAACCATCGGCAATTGTGTCACGTGTATGGACAACACATCGGTGACAGTAAGGTAAGACGATAGTGCAGACAATTCACAGAAGGAAGAACCAATATTCACGATGAAGACTGTAATGGCCGACCGTCCCTGGTGACGCCAGAAGTGTTGGAAAGTGTGCAGCAAGCAATTGTGCAGAACCGGCGCTTCACAATTTTAGAACTCTGTCAGTTTCCCCAGATGTCTCGCTCGCTTTTGCACGAAATTGTCTTCCTGTGGCTTGGTTTTCACAAACTGTATGCAAGATGAGTGCCTAGACAACTGACACATGAACACAAAACCAAACGTCTGGCCGCAGCATTGACATTCCTACAGCGATACGCAGCGGAAGGTGACCAGTTTCTCGGCAATATTGTCACTGGAGATGAAACATTGGTGGCGAATGCCACACCAGAGGCAAAACAACAATCAATGCATTGGCGGCATAGTGGTTCACCTGTGAAGACCAAATTCAAACAGACAATCTCTGTCAAAAAATCGTGTGCATTGTGTTTTGGGATAGACATGGGTGCAGAATGAAGTGACTTTGTGGCTGCGGACATTGGCGGCAGAATCCTATGACTTGGACATACAATTAATGGTGTACCATTGTGATAAATGCCTCAACAATGGTGGTGACTATGTTGAGAAGTAGCCAGTGAGTCTATTTAGTTATTCCAATAAATATTTCTTACTTAGTGATGTTTTTGTTCTCTTTATCGGTCATCAGGACTTACTTTCTGAATGCACCTCGCAGTTCATTTTTTCAACACTCATGATGTCTGATGAGGCCCATTTTTCCTTATTAGGCTACGTGAACAAACAAAACTTTAGGTACTGCGTTCCTACCAATTTATATCAGATTCACAAAAGGCCACTTCATAGCCCAAAACTTAATGTGATGTGGTGTATCTGCACAGGGCATTCTTGGTCCATATTTCTTTTGAGAATAATGCAGGTGACACTGTCACACTAACATCAGATTGATATGCTGCTATGTTGCAACAGTTTGTAATGCAGGAAATGCATTTGTAAGAATATCAGTATTCAGTTGTAATTCCAACAACTGTATGTGCAACAGCCAGAACATCCATGACAACCTCATGCAGAATGTTTCCAAGAGCATCTTGTTTCCTGCTTTGGTGAAGTTTACTGGCCACCCCATTCAGACGATTTATCGGCATGTGATTTTTCTGTGGGGATTCCTAAAATCCAAAGTATATGCTAACACAACAACTACTGAGGAGTTGAAAAACAATTTTCATCCTGAAATAAAGGCCATAATAGGAAATACTCATCATAAAATTGTAGCAAGTGTGCATGTTCGTGCTAGGCACTTGAAGGATATCAGTTATAAGAAATGACATGTGTAATTAATGGTATGAAGATTTCTTCAAATAGTGCACTCTAAAAATGTGTAGTTACATTTCTTCATGCTTAAATAACATGTGCAAAATGGGTTACTGTTTCAGCCACACTCTACATCACAAATGTTAAGACACCCACATATCATTGCAGCACATGTGAATATATCAATTATATTGCATGTAGAGTAACCAAAACTTTAAGAAAAAAGCACTTTCATGAAAAACCAGAGTGCCAGATTTAGGAATTCTCTCCTAATGTTACTGTGGAAGCAATACATGCTTTTAACTATACTGACCTCTAAGTCATCCTCTTGTTTCTCAGGACCAATTTCCACTGACTTGTCTTCATCACTTAAATCAAATTCTGATTCACGCTCCTCATATTCAACATTTTCATCCAATTCTTTGAAATCTGGTGCAAAAGCTGACCAATTTTCTACTTGATTTTGGGCCCATACTGATACAACACCACTTGATATTGAAGCAATGATGGGTCTTACTGGGTGCCACTAGAATACCAAGACATTATACATTTCACCTGCTTGTATTGAACTTACTACAAACTATTATCATAATTATTTTATTATACATGGTTATGGTTTCATAGATTCAAGGAAGAAAAGGAATAAAGGAAATGATACACTGTGACATGAAAATAGGCTCGTTAGAAAGACCCAAGGAGATGAAGGGGGGAAGGGGAATGAATTAGAGGGGGGGATGAACAATGGATGTAAACAAAAGTGATACAAGCAGGTAGGTTTAAATTAGGGGATAAGGCACAAGTTAACAAGGGAGGAGATGAGATAGAAAAAGGCAAAACTGGAAAAATGACTATGGTAGCACACACTAAACATGGCAGAGAAATAATAAGAAAGAAGCAACTAGTACTTGTCTTCCAAATATCTAAATGTTAAGAGCAATAATAGGCTGCCCAATGATAAGGACTAGGATCCTAGTTCATAGGCCAAAAATTGTACTTATATTTAATACTCATTTCAATTATAATCCCAAAAAGACTCAAGGGAAGCATCTATAATTTTCTAAGTTTTAAACCAACAAAATGTAAAGTGGTGTAAATCCACCAATAATAGATGCTCTGTGGCCACTTGCACTTGGAAAGTGCAATTTGTAGAAACAACACAGTCTTGTAGAATGTCTTGAGTCATCAAATTTCACTGTAGTAATCATTAATTTGAATATAGTACTATTACAACATTGAATGTATCTATTCAGAATCTAAAATGTTTAGCAGAAATGCAAGCTTCAGTATTCTCAGCTACAAATGTTTGAACAGTCATAAGTGTAAAATAATAATGATAATGATAGTATTTTTATTGTTTGTAGACTTGCAGGTTACAAGTATTAGACATAGTCAGTATCTATAGACTGTGCATGAGAGATTTTACAAAACAATTTACAATGTAATTACAACTACTCTATACATACATATTGCAGCTATTATATACATGGATATTTTTTACGTTTTTGATGTTAGCGTGGCTATGAAGTTGTGGCTTTGATGTCAGAGCTATGAAGACTCATATTATCTCTGGGTGTGGTACAGGACAAGGCATATTATTGGACTCTGATTTTAAGTTTGTTGAACTATTTATTTGTACCATTACAAATTAACACAATTATTGAGTCTTAATACAATATCAACACTTTTCTTACCTGCTTTGTACATTTTGGCACATTCGAAATTATATACTGTATGTTTTAGCGGAATCTAGCTAAACATGACATCTAACTTCTTATATTACGTTGATTAAAGAATATTATATAACATAATATATTCCAATTTCTTGAAGTACTGATAACAAATGTCCTTTTCCTGCAGAAACTTCAGTCCAAGAAGATAAAATAACTTAATATATGGTTTCCCAGAGCCTTACTGAGGAAAACATCTACCCCCTTCAGAATCATAGATCCAACAGAGAATTGAAAGTTACCGCATCGCTATGGTAATGCGTTTGTATATTATCTCGCTCAGATATGCTCTCTTGTGACGTCTTATGATGTCATACTTAGCATTGTGATAATTTGGGGCATGTGAAGGAAACAAAGCTATTTTACATTTTTAACTTGACATTTATATAAAACTATTAATTATGCAAACACAGCTGAAATATAAAAGTTAATAATCATTTTATTAACAAATTGGCAATATTCCAGACAGTAAAAGGGTGACACATATTTAATACAATATTTACATACTACAACAAGTAAATAATGAATAATAATAAAGATGATGATGATGATGATGATAGTAGTAGTAGTAATACTAGTAATAATAGTAGCATTAATAATAGTAATAGTAATAATAATAGTAATAGTAATAACCATAGTAATAATAATAGTAATAACAATAGTAATAACAACAACAACAATAATAATAATAATAATAATAATAATAATAATAATAATAATAATAATAATAATAATAATAATAATAATAATAATAATAATAATAATAATAATAATAATAATAATAATAATAATAATAATAATAATAATAATGTAAGATTTAAAGCTTTCACGGCGCACGTTATTTATTACAGTTTCACGGGCGATCAGCCGTGTGAGGTTTAAAAATATTGAGCTTTCGACCATTCTAAGCTCCATGGCCTTCGTCAGAATGAAAATGACCGTTAGTTTTCCGCTCCCCATATATATACAATGTTAGGTGGGAGGTAGTTTTCCGCTCCCCATATATATACAATGTTAGGTGGGAAGGGGTTGCGTTGCCCTGGCCAATGAGCGGGTGACGATTTGTGATTGGGCCTGCTGTTTTGGGCTATGTTTGTCACCGGCCACAGTGTTTTCTTGAGGGTCAGTACTTGGTCCAGAATCACTATAGTTGCTGTTGTGAATGTGTTTCATGGCTATTGTCCAGGCAGGGCTTAGCTGAAGTCCACGGTCCCTGTTGTAATTGTTTGGATGTAGTTTGATTTGAATCGCTTCCTTAATGACTCTGTCCCAGTATTTATCCGTATGCTCCAGAACTTTGATGCCTTCAAAGTTTATTTTGTGGACATACTCTATACAATGCTCGGCCACTGCTGACTTATCTGGTTGTAGGAGCCTGATATTGCGTTGATGTTCTTTACACCTTTCTTCTATTGTGTGTCCTGTTTGGCCTACATACACTTTACCACATTCGAAAGGAATCCTGTACACTCCTGGGACCTTGAGTCGAAGTGGTTCTTTTACCGGCCTAAGGTATGAGCAGGCGCTAATTAGTCTTCCGGCAGACGTAGCTGAAGAAATACGCACCGAAGTCAGCCTTACATTAGCAAGAGCCAAGAAACCCAGGGCCAATATTTCATCTGCTGAATTTAGAGCGCTGAAAGCACTGCGACAAGACACGACTCTAACTGTGCTTCCTGCTGATAAGGGCAATGCCACGGTTATCATGGAGACCATGGATTAACACCAGAAAATTACGAAACTACTTGAAGATCCCTCTTTCAAGGAACTGTATAAGCATCCGACGACCAAGATCACCAGAATAACTACAAGTCTCATAAAAAACTCCAGCCTAACCACTGCAATACAGAAAAACACCATTCCACACGCAGCAGCTCCACCTAGACTCTACGGACTGCCAAAGATTCACAAGACTGAAGTACCCCTTCGACCCATTGTGAATGCCATAGGCTCACCTACTTACCTGCTTGCCAAACATCTCACCACTCTACTGAATCCGCTGGTGGGTGACTGTCAACATCATATTGCAAATTCCAGCCACTTTATACAGAAAATTTCAGCGCTGAAAGTGGACCCGGATGATATTTTGGTGAGCTTTGATGTGGAATCCCTGTTCACCAGAGTGCCGCTAGAGGACTCACTACAGCCCCTATCTGAACGGTTTCCGGAAGACATCACCCAGCTTTTCAGACACATGCTCACTTCCACATACTTCAATTACAATGGCCAGTTCTTCGAACAGACGGATGGGGTAGCCATGGGTTCACCGTTGTCACCTGCTATTGCCAACTTTTTCATGGAGAGCTTGGAACATACTGCCCTGGATACCACCTCAGACAAACCAAAGGCATTCTTCAGATACGTGGATGATACCTTTGTTATCTGGCCACATGGAAAAGGAAAACTTTCCGCCTTCTTAGACCACCTCAACAACCTACATGCGAACATCAAGTTTACCATGGAAGTTGAGAACGATGGCTCACTCCCCTTCCTAGATGTTCTGGTCTACAAGAAGCCGGACGGCAGCCTAGGTCACACGGTATACAGGAAACCAACACACACCAACCGCTACTTGGACGCCTCCAGTCACCACCATCCTACTCAAAAGAAGACAGTTATCTCCACCTTGTTTCACCGGGCTTTCGATATTGCGGATGAAGACCACATTAAGCAGGAACTTAAATACCTACGAGGCACATTGCTAAAAAACTGATACAGTGATAACGACATCAAAAAGGCATGCAAGAAGGTTGAAAACAATCTAAACAACCCCCAACGCCTCACTCAAAGGATGGATGGCTGGCCGAACAAAGCCTACATACCATTCTACTGTTCCGTCTCAAACAAGATCTCCCGCATACTCGCCAGGTATAACATCAAGACCTTCTTCACGCCTCCAAAGAAGATCCAAGAATACCTTAGGCCGGTAAAAGTACCACTTCGACTCAAGGTCCCAGGAGTGTACAGGATTCCTTGCGAATATGGTAAAGTGTATGTAGGCCAAACAGGACACACAATAGAAGAAAGGTGTAAAGAACATCAACGCAATATCAGGCTCCTACAACCAGATAAGTCAGCAGTGGCCGAGCATTGTATAGAGTATGTCCACAAAATAAACTTTGAAGACATCAAAGTTCTGGAGCATACGGATAAATACTGGGACAGAGTCATTAAGGAAGCCATTCAAATCAAACTACATCCAAACAATTACAACAGGGAACTTCAGCTAAGCCCTGCCTGGACAATAGCCATGAAACACATTCACAACTGCAACTATAGTGATTCTGGACCAAGTACTGACCCTCAAGAAAACACTGTGGCCGGTGACAAACATAGCCCAAAACAGCAGGCCCAATCACAAATCATCACCCGCTCATTGGCCAGGGCAACGCAACCCCTTCCCACCTAACATTGTATATATATGGGGAGCGGAAAACTACCTCCCACCTAACATTGTATATATATGGGGAGCGGAAAACTAACGGTCATTTTCATTCTGACGAAGGCCATGGAGTTTAGAATGGCCGAAAGCTCAATATTTTTAAACCTCACACGGCTGATTGCCCGTGAAACTGTAATAAATAATAATGATGATAATAATAATAATGATGATAATAATGATAATGATAATGATAATGATAATGATAATGATAATAATAATAATAATAATAATAATAATAATAATAATAATAATAATAATAATAATAATAATAATAATAATAATAATAATAATAATAATAATAATAATAATAATAATAATGATAGTGATGATAATGATAGTGATGATAATGATGATGATGATGATGATGATGAGTATGATGATGATAATAATAATAACAATAATAATAATAACAATAATAATAATGATAATAACAATAATAGTAACAATAATAATGGTAACAATAATAATGGTAATAATAATAATAATAATAATAATAATAATAATAATAATAATAATAATAATAATAATAATAATAATAATAATGGTAATAATAATAGTAATAATAGTAGTAATAATCATAGTAATAGTAGTAGTAATAACAGTAACAACAGTAACAATAGTCACAATAGTAATAATAATTATTATTATAATAATAATAGTAGTAATAATAGTAATAGTAGTAATAATAATAGTAATAGTAGTAGTAATAAGAGTAATTATAATAATAGCAATAATAGTGGTGGTTGTGGTCGTCGTTGTAGTAGTAATAATAGTTTTTTTTTTTATAGTAAGGGAAAAATCTTCTTAGACGGCACTGCGAGTTGGATTCTTACCAACTAAAAAACCCTTACTCACATGGCATGCCACCTGGAACCGCAAAAGTGCATAACTTCAGGATGGTAGCCTTAAAAGATGCCACAATTAACCGGGACTTATCTGTTTAAAATAGCACTAGTGTATTTGCTCTACAAACTTCCTTTCATCACTGTCTTTGGTTTCAAGGATGTACCTTGCTAGCTGTTTCACCATAATCCATGCATCTTTTTTCTCGATCATAACAGTACAGAGGTTATTTACTGACAATTGCGTATCCAGTTTTGCATGTTTCCCTTCTTTTTCCCTCCCAACGTGGGCAGTGGAAGAAAGTATGTTCTACTGAGTCCTCATCATTGCAATATATACAATTAATGGTATCAGTCTTTCCCATTCTAAGAGCGTAACTCTTAAACCTTCCATGTCCGGTTAAAACTTGTGTTAGGAAGTAGTCCACTCGTCGATGTGAGCACCTTAGCCATGGTCTCACATCCGGGATTAATCTTTTGGTCCATTGTCCTACTAGTGTAGTTGCATCCCATCTCGATTGCCATTCATTGATGATTTGATTTCTAATCATCTCTTTTTCTTCGGTAGAAAGACATATTATATTGGGATCACTTGTCAGTCGCCTTTTCTTCACCAATAAATCAATTGGAATGGCTCCCGCTATTACCTGCAGTGCCCTATTAGATACCGTCCTATAGGCGCACACCATTCTTAGCAATACCTTCCTCTGGACTCTATTTCTTTTACATGTTTCTTCTTTTCTAGTACTGAATGCCAGGTCAGTGCAGCATAAAGCATAATTGAATAAACCACCCCACATAACATTTGCCGTTTGATTGTTTGCGGTCCTCCTATATTTGGCATTATCTTAGCTAATTGTGAGGCTCTCTGTTCTGCCCTTTTAGCAACTGTTTTGATGTGCTCACCGAAGGTTGTATTCTCACCTATCATGACTCCCAAGTATCTAATAGCCTTCATAGGGACTATCTCTGTTCCCTTCAGTGTAAAACAACCAGTGAACTGATTTCTAGGACCTCTCATGATGACTGCTTCTGTTTTGTGTGGTGCCAGCTCTAGTTCATTGTAAGTCATCCATCTATCAATACATCTTAGCGATTCATTTGTTCTAAATATCAATTCTTGTTTATCTTCGGCAGTTAACACTAAGGCAAAAGCAAAAGCAATTTGCATTACGCCTTCTGTCAATTTTAGCCTGAGAACACCGTCGTATAATATATTCCAAAGAGTTGGTCCAAGAATCGAACCCTGTGGCACGCCTGCAGTTATTTCTACATCCTTGCCAATCCTTATTTTCCTTCCTTGAAAGTAGGATGTTAATACATTTATTATGTACCTACGTGGAAATATTCCTTTCCTTTAGACCATCTAATATTGCACTCCAGGTGGCGGAGTTAAAAGCATTTTTCACGTCCAAAGTAATTAATGCGACCCACTTTCCACTCCATTCCTTCTTTATTTTGAGTACAGCATGAATGGCTTGTATTGTTGATTTCTGTTTACGAAATCCATATTGTTGATCAGATAACCCTCCTTTTTCTATGATCTCTTTTTCTAGCCTGGTCTTAATCATTTCTTCGAACATCTTGCCAAAGGTATTCAATAAACACAGTGGTCTATAGGCTGAGGGCTCTAGAGGGGATTTAGCTATTTTCCACTTAGCTGGAAATTCCTGTTTCCGTAACAAGTTGTTTATTGTCCCCAGCTCTGGTGCTATTTTAACAGCAGCTTTAAGTACCTCTGGGTTTATTCCATCAATTCCAGGTGCTTTCCCTGTCTTTATTTTACTTGCGGCCTCATTCATTTCCTCCATAGTAAATAACTCTACCTTGGCCTTCCTGGATACTGGTTCCAAGTTCGTCTTCTCTTGTAGGGAATAACACCCTAGCTATATCCATTTTCCTCTCAGTATTCAGGTCAAAAGGAGTTTTATGTGTCAATTTCCCTGTGACTATTTTGTAGCCGGCTCCCCATATGTCATGTTCTAACTCATCACACACCTTTTGCCAACTAATACATTTAAACTGGTAAATGAGTCTGGTCAACTCATTCCTACATCACCTGTATTCATTCTTTGCTACCTCAATTTCTTCGAAGTCTAAGTTTCTTCTACGAAGCTTGGTCATAATTCTTCGCTTTTGTATACACTTTTTCCTTGAATCCTCTATTTTGGTGCTCCACCAATATGGTACTTGGCTTCTATTTGATCTTGATCTCTTTATCTGACTTAGTTTACAAGCCTCCTGCAAAATCTTAGTCAAACACTCATGGGTTGCCTCTCCTATGTTAACATCCACTCCTTTTAACTTTCATTCAAGTGTGGTTTTTAACACCTCCCAATCGTATTCTATCTTCCTCTTTTCTACATTAGATTCTTTGCGCTCACTTGTGCCCTTGATTTCGAAATAAATAAACCGGTGATCACTGAGAGTTTCCTCCTCTAACAATTGCCAATTCGTGATTTTGCGAGCTATGTTCTGTGAAGAGCACGTAACATCTGTGTATGACTCACAGTTGTCTCTGACAAAGGTTGGTACACCCCCAGTATTATGCGCCACCAAATCTCGTGTTGCCATCCATTCTGTCCAGTATTCGCCTCTACGGTCTGCTACTGGAGATCCCCATTGTGGCGATTTAATATTTATATCGCCCAAAAGGATGCACTCACCACCTGTACGTATACTATCTTGCATTAGGAAGTCTATTTCACTCTTAAATACACCCAGCGGAATATTAGGTGAGCTGTAGCAACAATATAAATTGCACTGCTTCAAATACACGCAAACGTAACCTTCTTCTTCTCTAACCTTTAATACCTCCAGTTTCTTATTAACAAAACATAGTGCTACGTCACCTCTTTTATCCTTGACCCAACTGCCGTCAGACACTCGTGTCCTATTTGGCTCACAAGCGACTATGATGTGTAGCGTATTCACCGCCCCTTTTCTGGTCGACCTCTTCGCTTGAAGTCGTCGTCTCGTTGATGCAGCTGAGGAGGCGCCAATTTCTCAGGGTCAGCCTCGACGAGAGATGCTGGTCTTTGGGAGAGGAACGGTGTGTTGTGTGGTGATGAGAAGGAATGGGTTTTTATACGGGGTTCCTCAGAAGAAAAACACACGATGCACTTCCCCTATGGGCACTTCAGGTTACAGGAAACTCTGCAAGTTCTATCTTCCACCCGTTAACTAAATTATGATCTCCTGCTGTGCCGAATGAATCCCAATATCTATATAAATAATATACAATCACTGGACGTGTAACGACTCAGTGACACTTGACAAAACGCTTCCTAATAACGTGGCGTCTATCCCGCGACCCGCAGACACAACCTTCCCTTACACCTGGTAGCACTGAACTGTCGACTATCTCACCCACGCTTTTCCCCTGATTGGCTATGCTTATTGGGTTTTGATGTTCATTTGTTTTCTCTTTAAACGTTTAAATTTTAGCAACGGTTCGCGAGTTCGTTAAGAGACTCGCGGTACTTTAGGAAGGCAACAACAATAATATAATGCCAACGTTTTATTGCCTCATGCCAAAATTGTATCAATGGCCACATCAATTATTTTGTTTTCTTGGCGGGAAACTTGCAGATTTCCCTGCGTAACTGTGCCTACGTTTATTTATTAACCTTTATGAAACTTATAACATAAATATAATTCTACAAGGACTTTTGTTTTATATAACTTTCAAAGAAATTACTACAAAAACATGGATAATTAATAAACTATTTCCTTAATTATGACAGGATTAAAGTTCTGACACCCATTGTTAGGCGGAGATATCGCTACAGATGTCCGCATTCTTCTTAATTGCCATTGCTTGTACCATGTCGTGGCTCCAGTTTGATCTCATTAGATCAACCTGAATTATGCATATATCATGTATATCCATCATATGAATTTTAGTATCCTCGCTCTGGCATTCAATACCATTTTTCTAAAGGCTGGACATCTCATTTGGTCGAACCTATGTCCTTCTTTTCCACATATAATGCAAAAAGAGTTGTTTGTACACTCTTTGGCGTGGTGTCCCTGCCCACTACAATTAAGGCAATTCTCTTTCTTGTTTTCTTCTTTCTTGCATTCATGAGCCCTATGTCCTAAATCGAATCACTTGTAACATCCTGATATGTAAACCCCTTCTCGCCTCGCACCTGGCATTCTGTCCACCCTATTTTTAACCTTCTTTTCCTTAGCAGCTGACTAGATCGCTCTATTGGCATACCTATAGTTGTGTTTAAATTTCCTGCTCTGCCAGGTCTCAAAGCGTATATATTTATTTCAGAGGCATTTACTCCCACTTCATCGCCTATTGTAGTCTTCAATACGTCCTCATTAACAGTAGGCTCCAATCCATATAAGAGGATAGTAGCTTGCTTCCTTCCTACTCGTAATAACTTTTAATTCTTTGCTACTCCTCTCTATCTCCTTTCTCAGGACATTTGCTTTTCCTTCCCCTTCCACCGTGAGCACCAGCTCTTCTTTACCACCTTTCCTTAAGTTCTTTATTTTCATACAAATTTTGTCTGTATCAACATACTTCTTTACTGTTTTCAATATATCTGCAAACGTTTTTTCATTTGCTTTGACTCTTACCATTTCCTGGGGTTCGTTGGTTTTCTTATCAGCCAATTTCTGTGATTGCCAAAGTTCTTTTCCCTGTATCTTTTGGGCATTTGCAGGTAGCATGTAACCAACTTTGATTCCACTGTCATGGAATACCCACATAATCCCTATCCAATCTACTAGCTGTCGCAATTATTATGTCTTTCCTCTCTTGTTCTTCTGCTAATCGCTTCCATTGGTGCAGGATTGTACCCAACTGTTCCATATCGTTCATACCAGCAGTGTCCACCAGGTAAGGAATCAGGTATATATATACTGGGAAATTTCCTTTTTATTTCCTCTTCTGGAGTATATGCTTGTGGTTGTTCTGAAGTATTCTACCTTATCTAATTTCCCTGATATGAGGTCAAACACCTCCAGCTGGGATTCTTTTAACTGCCTCAGTAAACCTTGTTGCCCTTGATCATCAGCATTTACTATTGCAATGTTTCCTTTTATTCCCATTGGATTTCCATACAATATATGAGTGCTTTGGTAAATACTTTCTAGCCAATGCATATCTAGCAGGGCGGTGAAAGCTTAGAAACTTTTGGCATTCATAATAGTCTCCGTTAGCTCCGTTTCCCTTTTCATATCAACCTGTACTCCTGTTTCCTTCTTATTTCCGATGTTATCAAAATCACCTTCATGAGTTTGTATAGCCACGGACTTCATTTTAGTTTTCTGCAGATAAGTTTCCCTTTCCTTCATGCGTGTGAGCATAATTTCAGTGATTTGCTCCATATCTTTAATTCCTCTTTTTATGTCTGCCTTAGTGTTTGGTGTGCTCTTTATCATAGCCATTAGTTCTCTGCTGCATTTACTCATATCCTCAAGGAGCGAACGTATCACCTTAAGATCCTCTCCGTCTAGCAGGGATAGCATAGACTCATCATACACCATCTGTTCTTTACCGGGTACTTGCTGGGATAACAAGTGCTCGACTCTATTCTTTGTTGATTTCTCATGACTTTGGAGTCTTTTCCTCTTACTGTCCGTATTAATGTCCTCCTTAAATATGTCAGTGATACTAACTTTACTACTCCTGCTGGAACTAGCATCTTTATTCTCCTCAAATGGACACTCAGTTGTCATGCTTCCTGTCGAGCCACGTCTTTCATAGGCTTTCTGTGGCGGCGACCTTACAATTAATGGACACCTTTTAAAAGGATCAATTCCTTTCTCTCCATCAGGTTTGTCTACCTCAAATGTTTGACCTCCTGGATTCTGTGTTTCAATAGCTCTTTCTTGAATCTTTGTAACTGCCCTTCCCATAGAAGGATCTGACTTCCCAACTTCTTCCTGGGTTTCCATCTGTGTTAATGTTAGCCCTATGCCGGCTATACTCTCATTGGTTTTATGTGGTGGAGAGCATCCAATTAATGGGCGTCTTTTAAAAGGGTCAAGTTCTTTCTCACTTAAAACTTCACCTGTCCCTAGAAACTGACCTGTTATTCTCTGTGTTCCAGTAACCATTTCTTGCATTCTGGCCTGGTCCCCTACCAAGTATGCCGGGCAGTCGCTTGCTGACAGTCGGGACGGGCCTGCTCACTCACCCGTGCTCCCGACCGGAACTGGAGATCCGACCTCCTGCTCCGTAACCATGTTCTCTCTATCTGCTCTATCCATATTAGCATTTCCATCACCTCTTCATGTGTATGGTCTCCTGCCATACTCGGGTGGCTGTTTGCAGTGGATAATTCCACTGGGCGATGGGGTCGCCACATTCCTACGCCAAGTAGTAATAGTAGTAGTCGTAGTAATAGTAATACATAGTAATAAATAATAATAATAATAATAATAATAATAATAATAATAATAATAATAATAATAATAATAATAATAACAATAATGATGATAATAATAACAACAGGAACATAAACAATAAGTAATTATAGTTCATTCACACCAAATAGCAGAGAGAATTTACAACACAGCCACTACAGGCATGTTGCCACATTTGCGCCAGAAAAAATCTGATGTGTTACATTAACATGGCCTTCTCTAGCCAGTACATTTATGCCTCTACCGTGCACTATTCTTACAAAAGCTTATCTGAAATTCCAGACTCCTTGCATGATATAAGAAACAACTGAATGGCGACCACTTCAAAAAATGACCAGCTATTAAAAATTCAAACCATTTAACAATGAATATCTCAAATGGAAGATGCTGCAAATAAACTTAAAAAACATTGGATGTTTCAACAAGATCTACATTTCTTGCAGTATGTTTTGGTCTATCTCTTACAGTTTACAAATTACAGAAAATTCATTCTGAATGAAGAGAACTTTACAAACTATTCACATAAAATTCAAGATGTACGTTTCATTTGTCATGAAAATATCGTAAACATTTTTTTTAATCAAAACCAACAGCTATTTTTTAAGAGTGGGGTTTACGGGCCCGTCGACAACTAGGTCATTAGGGGCTATTTTTTTTTTAAGAAAATAACAAAAATGTTTCCATGTAAAGGCTAGTTTAGGGTGCAGAGGATTTTCTTGAAAACTGTGCTGTGTCCTTGGAAGATGCTGAACTTAAGCACCAAGTTTGGTATTTAATTGACTTTTAGATTTGATGTTTTGATGTTTTTAGTTATACTGTTTAAAGACAAACATGAACACATGCACAAGAACCTCCATCTAATTTTTCTGACTTTCTTTTTCTTTTCAGGAAACTCCAAAAATGCATTTCCAGTGAAATTTCGACTTTATGCTTTTGAGGAGAATACTTACTATAATTAAGCAGATGAGAAAGTAAAAATGCCAAATGATGTAAAATCCAAATCAATAACAATGGTTATCTTGGAAATGGTAGTTGCAACAAAAGTTATTTGAAATAATTTGTATGTTTTAAAGACAAGTATATCTTTGTTTAGTATGTTTTATTCTACATGCTATTGTTTAAATCTATAAAGAACTCCTTCCAAACATAGAGAATATCACAGCTATTCACAGAAAAGTCAAGATATATATTTTATTTAACATGCAAATATCTTAAATATATGGTATTTTAATAAAAATTGTTACATTTTTGAGGAAATAAAAATTAATGAAATATATTTCCCACATAAAGGGCAGTCTGGAATGGAGGAATTCACTTCAAAATCTTCATGTTGCATCTTTAAGGATACTGAACTTAGATATCTAGTTTGTTAACTTGCGTTGGAATGAGTCGACAACTTTTTATAACTCTTTCTTCAATTACATCTATTTATTAAGACTAGTCAAATTTATATTTAAATAGATGCAAGAGGAGAAAAAAGTGTTAAAATTGTACACTCATTTCAGTATAAGTTATTGGTACTCATCACTATACATTATATTTCTTGTTTATTTTCATAAACCACTTTGATATTTGACATTTTGTTTGAGTTATGCTGTTTACTGACACACAGGCCCTCTTTTCTAAAAATGTATAATAATAAAACTAAAAATCACATATTCAGTTTATGAAACCATAAAGGCAAAACAATCTTTATGTTAACCTAATCTAAATACATTAGGATCAATTTAATTTAAAAGGTGAGTCAATTAATAACACTAAACAACACTTACAACATAATTTTCCGGAACGCATTTCGAAGGTTAACCTTCCTCCATTATCAACCGGACAATAACACCACTGTTTTCAAACTTCTATGAAAGGAAGATAACATTAGGATCAACTTTACTCACCACAACATCCAGAAGCAGTTCCCCCTTTGTTCCATGTAGAATCTTCACCAGATTTCCAATGCTCTTCTCCCAAACATAGAGTGCATGTTGGCGTGCAGATCCCGCACAGATATATTCTCCATCACCAGAGAAGCAACACTTCTTCCACATAGTTCTAAACATTAGATACATGTATATTAAGGTTACAGAGGCACACTTGTTATTTACAAACAGGGCAAGTTTGAAAGCTAGTCATCCATTCAGTATTGAAATACTAAAAATGTGCATTTAATATAAATACCTAAGTATTATATAAGTATATAAGTAAATATGTTTAGAGAAATTTAGTAACAGTGACATTCAAATTATATTTAATTTAAAAGGTGAGTCAATAACACTGAACAACACTTACAACATAATTTTCCGGAACGCGTTTCGAAATGTGTTCCGGAAAATTATGTTGTAAGTGTTGTTCAGTGTTATTAATTGACTCACCTTTTAAATTAAATTACAATACTGTTTTCAAACTTCTATGAAAGGAAGATATCCAAATTATACTTGAATATTTGTTGAGTCAATTTGTCATTTAAACTTTAATTTATGAGGGACTAATTTCAGGAGCTGTTGCTTCCATTTTCAACCCTGTGGGTCCAACTGCCATTGATGGTTGTAGCTGAATACAGCCTTTTCTCCAGCAGTGTAACCACAAACTTCTTCACTATGTCATCAACTGACAGGACATCGGTCTGGGTGGTTCAGTTGGTTAGACACTGGTCTACTGAACCCAAGAACGTGGGTTCAAATCCAGCCCAGACCGCTGGTGTTTAAGTGTGCTTAAAAATGACAGCTCCATGTCAGTAGATTTACTGGCATGCTAAAGAACTCCTGCGGGATGCTGATGTGATCCTGGCAATTGACAGCGTCGTTAAAGAACAAAATAATTTGTTTAACTGACATGATTTTGAAATTTATTACATTGTCTTTGTGCTTCCATCTTAAAATGTTTTACCACATTGTGAGTTTTTTGTGGCCCTGTCATGCTTTTTAGCAATTTCAAATTTGGGTCTAGGTTATGGTTTTCATGCCAAAAGTGAAATGCTGCTGCTAACTTGTCTTGTTTTAATTTAATGAAACACTGTGTTTTCCTCCTCTTTTAGTAGACCTCTACACCATAATTTCATGATCCTTCCAAAGATTATTCCTTTCCTCCTTTTCTGTCCTATTTCTAATAATACTGCTTCCTCTGGTGCTGCTCTTGAAAGCCCTAATAATTCTTTGCAAAATAATTTGTCAATGTGGTCTGCTCGGTTGCTTATTTCAGCCAGAAAGGTCATGGCACCAGTGTTCTGGAGTGTGAAGGAAATTCTGTTTGTAGATTGTCTCCCCATTGGGCAAATAATTACTGGAGAATACTATGCTAACTTCCTGGACAATTACAACAAAAGATATGCAAAAAAAAAAAGACCAGGTTTAGCGAGGAAGAAAGTCATTTTCCATCAAGACAATGTATGCCTGCACACATGTACCATCACCATGGCAAAATTACAGGAACTAAGGTATGAATTGTTACCACACCCAACTGATTTGCCTGATATGGCTCCATCAGACTTCCATCTGTTCCTGAAGCTGAAAATTTTCCTTGGTGGATGAAGATTCACTTCAAAGAATTGATAGTCGGGAGTTGACAACTATTTTGCAGGCCTGGAGGAATCTCATTTTCAAGATGAGATCAAGGCATTGGAACATTATTAGACTAAGTGCATTAATCTACAAGGAGACTAGATTGAAAAATAAAAAAAGTTTTAGTGACATAAGTACTTCTTTCTATTCCACTCCAAGAACTTTTCAAACCACCCTCATAGTAATATGTTCACAATCACATGACTTCTATACCCACCATCATTTATTTGCATATAGTTTCTAGTAATTATTCTTACAAAAGCTTACTGTTTATCAACTTATTATGTTAATCAAGCTATTTGTTTGCAGGAATAGTTTCATATATAGTCAAAACCAGTTATAATGACGTGGGAGGGACCAATGCTTTATGGTAGCTAATATTTGTACAAACCAGATGTTTGCTTTGGGTTTTTTTTTTTTGGGGGGGGGGGGGAGGGGGGGGTGATTTGTATCTGTAAATGTTAGGCTGCCATAGTTAAAACTTCAAAAAGTAGCAAAAATACAGTCAGTACACCTACAGTATTTACAATTCAGTATTTGCAGAGAGGGGCTGAAGAGGAATTTTTCTTATGTTTATGCAGTACGTACAGGAATAACATGCCAGAAAAATGTAAAATCCCATAATAAGTGAGGAAACAAGTAGCAACAACATAAATTGTTCAATAATGTCAAACATGGTCCTGGATAATGAATGGGATAAATTTTTAAAACTTGCTGTAGGTACTGTGTAGCATAGTAGTCAATTTGAAATCTACAATCTACAGAAAACATGAGTTTAAAAATAAGTGTTACATAGTTGTTAACAATCCCCACATACCTAACAAACAAAAATAAATGCTGGATGTTATAGGCGATATATTGCTCCAAAAATGAAATAAAAATGTTGTTTTATATGATGAGTCACAATACACGATATTGTACCAAGTAATTTTTTAATTTTTTTGAATTTTTAAATGTGTTATAAAAAGAGGTTTAAGCCTATAAATGTTTAATCATTATAAAAGTCATTTCTACTTAATACATAAAAATAAAGATTTTAAAGTTTGTGTAATTATTGTGATGTTATTGTTATATACTATCATCAACAATAAGCGGAAGGTCTGTGGTTCAAATCCCAGCTGTGGCATTGAATTTTTAAGTTCCAGTTCTACCTCTCAAACTTTGCCCACACACGGCTTGTGTGTTTAAAAACGCCAACAGTAAGTTTGTTGGCATAAATAAATAATAACATACATTCAGCTTCAAAATGAATTGTAGTTTACTGAAATCCGAAGTAGCATTCTTGAGTTATACAACACAGCGGTTGTCTCATTCAGAACAAACGCATATTTTACTAATTATTATTTATTTATGCCAACAAGCTTACTGATGGTGTTTTTAAACACACAAACCGTGTATGGGCAATGTTTAAGAGGTTGAATCAGAAACTGAAAAATTCAATGCCATAGCTGGGATTTGAACCACTAAATTTTAACTCGTAAACTATGAACATGTAGAAGGTAATTTTCTGAAAATAAATTGCTTTCTTTTACAGTAACTGATACATAAATAAATTATTAATGATTTTAAAAAATGCGAGGTCAATTTTCTCATTTTTTGTCCAATTTGAAATGGAGTAGCCCATATGAGGTCTTCTGCAACTGAGGACAGCAAAATAGTAGATGCTTCAAGATCGCAATACACCAGCTCACAGAGCTCTCTCAACACGCCAGTTTTGTGCTAATAACAACATGATCATCCTTCCCCCCCCCCATCTCAAGTATTTACCAGATTTAGCACTCTACGACTTCTTTTTGTTTCCCAAGATGAAATTGAAGCTGGAAGGTCACCATTTTGGGACGGTGGAGGAGATCCAACGTGAATTGCAGCAGGAGCTTAACATGCTTAAAGAAAGAGACTTCCAGGGTGCATTCCAAAAATGGCATAGGTGCTGGGATCAGTGAATAGCTGACCAAGGGAACTACTTTGAAGGGGATGGCAACCAAATTTAAATCAGGTTATTTTATTTTCATTTATGAGACCAGTCATGGAATTTAACAATCGCACCTTGTATGTCTTACCTCTGTTATATAAAGTAATCTCAGGTAAATAAGACGAGATCTTTGAGTTTATATCTTTGAAAGAAAGACAAGCTAACATGATCAATATATACAATAATTTTAATTACAGAACTTTTGCAGTGCAAAATAAATTTCCCCATTTCAAGTTCCATGATGCAGGCATTTATTTCTGCTTTTGATAGTAATCTTGATGCAATACTTATCACATATTTGTTCTTGTTTTCCTCAGTAACTATTGTTTTCTTCTGTAACTATTGTTGTTCCAGTCTTTGCTGATGCATCTGAAAATATGTAGTATGGTAATTCTGCAATCAGTCAATTTTAAACAAAATGCTGTTCTGGAATTCTATCTTGAGATTGTTGATTCTCTAGTTTCCAGTTCTACTTGGATTCTTTCTTCAATACTCATCTCAGTGGAGCAATTGTCGTTGGATTGCTTTTATTTGTTCAGGAACAGCTTTTATGCCATTTTGCAGGATTAAATGCTTTTAAAAATTTAATTTCTGTACTTACAAACTTACACTTCTTTAAATTTACTGTCACATTACACTAATGAAATCTGTTTCGGACAAATTTTATGTGCTCTAGATGGTTTTCAAAATTATCACCGTAGATAATATCATCCACTTCCTTCTACTAAGAAAACAAACACTTTGTGTAGCACTCACAGTAGAGCCCTGCTACTCATAGATAAGCCAAAGCCACATATCAAAAAATTAAAAGTTCAGCCTTGATAATGAAATTGAGACAGGATATTGTAAGACCCCAAAAGAAAATGTTTATGTGAATATTTGTTAAGAGTGTAATTTGTTTTTGATGTTGGTATGAGTTGGTTAAATGACGAAAACGTGTTACTAATGTTCATTGTTACAAACAATTAAGTCTGTTTAAAGACGTCATAAATATTTCCATATTTGATTTTAATATATGAGACAGAATATTAGAAGACCCCAAAAGAAAACTGTTTATGTGAACATTTGTTAAGAGTGTAATTTGCTTTTTGATGTTGGTATGAGATGGTTAAATGACGAAAACGTGTTACTAATGTTCATTGTTACGAACAAATAAGTTTGTTTAAAGACGTCATAAATATTTTTATATTTAATTTTAATATGTATGTATAAATATTAGAATTATATGTGTTCAATAATAAAAGCGAAATCAGGATAGCTAAAGATCGCTTCCCTAACCATACGGGAACTATTTGATGGATGCATACGCGGATGTATACGAGAAAGGTAGTATCACGTGAGATGACGCTGAACTTTTTTTTCACTAGCGTCTACGTGTCCAAGACGATAGGACGTATTTTGGTAGCGTGTGAACATTGTAGAACGTTTACCAGACTTTCATCAAGCTTTTGTTCCACTTTTTGAAAAAGTGGAAAGACTTAAATAATTTAAAACGGTGCTAAGAGGATTTATTTTAATGTAAAATGGAGAAAAAGTGTTAATAAAATAATACATTGTGGTGAAGAAACATCGTGTGATTTTTCATTCCATCCATTACCACACCCTGAGAGAAATAAGAGCCTCATCGCTCAAACGTGAAACAACGCTCCAATAAAAACAGCACCATATATATGTATAAATAAAAGAATTATATGTGTTCAATGTTGAAAGCGAAGAGAGAATGGCTAAGGATCGCTTCCCTAACAATGCAGGAACTATTTGATGAATGCATACGCGGATGTACACATGGCAGTCGGAATGCTAGACTCGCAACCAAAAGAATTTGGGATTCGCGCCTGGGTCTTTGGTGTAGATGGACGCATTTTTATGTGTGTGCGTCATAAAATAGTGAAAGTAAATTTACTAAGTGTTTAAAGACCGTTCATTTGTGTAAAATAAGTGAAACATTAGCTAACTTTAATAAGTTAGTTAATACGAAGTGTGCAATTAAATGAAAGGACGTAAAATAGACAAAGTGTAAAGTGATAGGAAACACATTTAGCCAAATATCGCTAAATTTTCAGACATTAAATCTCGGCGATGCTAGGGAAGTCGGTCCACTGAAATAAAAGACTTGTAACTGTGATACGATTTAAATACTGTGAACAAGAAGGTGTGAATAAAATATTTCACTAAAGTTAACTCTGAGTGTATGTTCATTCCATCCAGTACCAAGACCCGAGATAACGAAAGAGCCAAAAGCTCATCCACATCACCTCTTATAATTTATAAAAACAGCACCAAATGGCTTGCCCAACGTAGAGCACGAATTTCGGGTGGAATGAAGATTTACGGGAAATGGACTTACGTGAAATACCAAGTGATGCCAAATCTCCGCGCCAAAAAGGAAGAAAATGCCATTAGACAATCCTTTGAGATTTACGACTTCGGAGACGTTACCAAATTGGAAATCAATGACACAGTGCCTAAAAATGCCAATGAGCAGATAATCCATGTGGGAAAACATCAGAGATCGTCTAGCGAGGTCAACCGCCCAGGGGATGCACGTAACGAGACCAATCAACGAGAAAAAGTAGGACCAATAATTTTTATTTCTATATTCATTTCATTTTTATGTTACTGCAAAGTGGCAAAATAGTAGGACTTTTAAGCCAAAGTGAACTGAATAAAAAAACGAGAATGTCGCGAAAAGAGAGAGCGGAAGGAACAGGAATAGGGGAAGGGGCAGATAGGCCTAGTTATCAGATAGAACCAGAAAGTGAGGATGAGGTAGCAATAGGAAAAGACCAAAGGTTACTAATGATGTTTGAAAGACTAGAAAAAAATAAAAGAGAGATAGGTCAGAGAATGGAACAAAATAAGGTAGAATTAAAACAGGACATTGAACAAAGTTTAGGTCAGAAAATAGAAGGAGTGAGGCAGGATTTAGAACAAAATAAAAAAGAGATAGGTCAGAAAATGGAGGAATTGAGGCAGGAATTAGAACAAAATAAAAAAAAGATAGGTCAGAAAATGGAGGAAGTGAGACAGGACTTAGAACAGAAAATAGAATTAGGAAGACAGAACTTAGAACAGAAAATAGAACTTAATAGGAAAGAATTAGAGCTAGATTTGGGAAAGAGAATAGAATTAGGAAGACAGGAGTGTAAAGAAAGTATGAAAGTAATGGAAACTAATTTAAAATTAGTACATAAACACATAAATGAGACAAAGGAAGCTTTAGAAGCTGGGATAGAAATCATAGGAGATAGGATGGGAAAAATAGAATCGGAAATGAGAGAAAATAAGATTGTATTAGAAGATGAAATTGGTAGATGTAGAGATGAAATAACAGAATGTAATGCAAGTGTAGACTAAGATTACAAATGTAAAAGTAGAAATAACTGAGGAATTAAGGAAAGAAATTGAGGTAGTGAAGAAAGGAATTATTAATGAAACTGTAGAACAAATTGTCATTCCTAAAATTAAGACTATGGCTGATGTAGTACAATCACAACAAGATGCTATGAATGATATGAAACAAAGTCACTTAGAAATAAAGAATGATTTAAAATCAATTTGTGAAGAAGTGAGAAAAGGAAAAGAAAGTTTGGCTAATGTAAATGATGTTGTGAATGTGCTACAAAGGCAAAATGATGATTTAGATGTAAATGATGTACAAGATGAAAGTTATTTGAATAATGTATAAAATGTTGACTCACCATATAGAGGAAGAGGTTCACAATTAAACAATGACACAACACACAACACATGCTACACCAACAGCATACTACATGAAATCACACCACCTACATTTGACGAGGAGAAGGGAGACGATCCAAAACTCTTTGTTAAAGAGATGGAAGAGTATTTTAAAGTGAAAAGGATACCAAATGAGCTTAGGATGATGATAGTCAAGAAAAGCTTAAAAACAAAGCATTAGAATGGCTAAGGTTAACACTAGCTGCTCATGAATCATACAGCTCATTCAGAAATCTATTCCTATCAAGGTATTGGGGCCCAGCCAAGCAAAACCAGACTAGGGTAGAGCTAGCGACAGGTAGATATGATCCGACCAAAGGGTTATCGCTAGTCGATTATTTTATGAAAGTAGCCAACAAAGGGGAGCTATTAGACCCTAACCTGTCGGAAGCAGAGTGAATTACCCGCATAACAAGACATTTCCCAGACACAGTGAGAACAGGTTAATTGTTGCGAGGCCAGTAGATTTTGCAGATGATAGAATTACTAACAGCCTTCGAAACGCAAATTGGTCGGCCTAATGAGCATAGACACAGAAACGGTCACCCAAACTCACCTATCTTAAACAGGAGCACGACTACAAACAACCAGAATGAGAGAGAAGATACAAATACTAGGAGCACCCATGACAGGGGGAGAGGGGCACACCATTTCCCACAACCACACAATCATGACGAAAGGATGGAGAACATGAGACAGCGGTACCACGACACGATACCAAGGGGTGAATCGAGACACCAAACATATACATATGATCGTGGAAGACCAGGAGACCGTACCCATCACATACGATTCTGTAGAGAATACTTGAACCGAAGACTGCCATGCAACAGGGGTCCACACCAAAGGGGCGGAGACCAATGGAACACCGGCAACATAAGACAACAGGAACAAGATGGAAATGTGCCAAATAGGGCAGATGTTGCATAGAATACAGAAATAACAACCACCACCAACACTCAGGGAAATTACCACGACTAAGTTCGCCCCAATCGAGTTGATGATCAACACCAAACCTAAGCGATTGACAATTGACATCGACACATGATGGCCACACAAAGAGAAAATGGAACTACTATATACTGGACCGCTGGTCATAACAAAACAGCTGGGCGACCATACATATGAGCTACAGAATACAAATGGCAAGTTGGTAGGAAGATACCACAAAAACAAATTAAAGCCATACAAAGAACGGACCAAATAGTCTTTGCCAGCAAACATGTAAGGCAGGAACAGTAGAGATGATGAAAAATAATTTTTAATGGGTTTCTTATAGAAAATTATATACAGGTTTGAAAATACAACAAGAAAGGAAATCAACATAGTCATTGGCTATAATGACCACTGAGAGCATTGTCAACAAGGACAGATGAGAATACTGATTGTCATTAGAGAAGTGAATTATAACGACAAAAAAATGTGTTTTTGACATAAGGATGTCAGGGACAAAAATAAAAAGGAATCAATTGTGATGACAAAGAGAAAATATTTTTGACACAAGGGTGTCAAGGGTGAATTAAGAAGAAAAATAATATAGTTGCAGAATAATTATAAATATAGAAGTTCTCTCTTATAGAGATAAGAGATAAAGAAGTGACAATTAGTGAAGTAAGAAAAACCATAGTCAGAAAAGCAATGCCCATGAAGTAAGATGGATATAGCCAATGTTAAGCTTGAAGAAATGCCGAACTAAAATAGTGAATAAGAACCCAATGTCACAATAGCATCATTAGTAACATCAGAATTTAAGGATTGACTCAACGACCTGCCCATACATAATAAGCTCGCAAGACAGAGGACAAAGAACTGAATAAAATTGCCATAAATATGATCATAATCATTAGCTCAAGATTTATATCCTGTTTTTCTCTCCTCATAACAAGGAACATAAGTCAAAAGGCACACAATAAACCATAATACACTTAAATAATATTTGTGTCAATGTCAAATGTAAAAACTTAGGAATATTCTAGGTGTTGTATTGTGTGGTAACTGAATATGTAAAATTTATAAAGACATGCTGTGTCATGCCAAAACAAAAGACAAAAACATACAGCAAAGAAGACTGTAAAGAAAAAAGGGTATTGTACAAAGTATTAAGTATTAGAGGAATAGGGAGAAGTATTGTATTGTGTTTCAAGATTGTAAATGTAGGTGACGACTTGAAAAACAAAACAAGGGGCATGTGAGACAGGATATTCTAAGACCCCAAAAGAAAATCGTTTATGTGAATATTTGTTAAGAGTGTAATTTGTTTTTGACGTTGGTATGAGTTGGTTAAATGACGAAAACGTGTTACTAATGTTCATTGTTACAAACAATTAAGTTTGTTTAAAGACGTCATAAATATTTCCATGTTTAATTTTAATATATATGTATAAATAAAAGAATTATATGTGTTCAATATTGAAAGCGAAGGGAGAATGGCTAAGGATCGCTTCCCTAACAATGCAGGAACTATTTGATGAACGCATACGCGGATGTACACAAAAAGAAGTGTAATGCGGTGCCAATTGTCTAGTTAATAGCGTCCGCGTCTTTGGTGTAGATGGACGCATTTTTATGTGTGCGTATCATAAAATAGTGAAAGTAAATTTACTAAGTGTTTAAAGACCGTTAATTTGTGTAAAATAAGTGAAACATTAGCTAACTTTAATAAGTCAGTTAATACAAAGTGTGCAATTAAATGAAAGGACGTAAAATAGACGAAGTGTAAAGTGATAGAAAACACATTTAGCGAAATATTGCTAAATTTTCAGACATTAAATCTCGGCGATGCTAGGGAAGTCGATCCACTGAAATAAAAGACTTGTAACTGTGATACGATTTAAATACTGTGAACAAGAAGGTGCGAATAAAATATTTCACTAAAGTTAACCCCGAGTGTATGTTCATTCCATCCAGTACCACAACCCGAGATAACTAAAGAGTCAAAAGCTCATCACCATCACCTTCGTTAACTCATAAAAACAGCACCATACGTTAGTGCAAAACATGCTTTCCGTAGTTGTTAATGACAGAGCATGCTTGTTACCATTTCAATGCAAATATATCTCCAAAATTGCTTTGTAGATACTATCAAACTGTCTGTTTAAAATGCAGTAAAAGTTTTCCAGAAGATATTGGCCACTACTTTTACTATTTTCCTCATCAAAACAACACCCGGTAATTTGCAATCTCTTGTGTTATATTCGTAACAATATTATTAATGTTGCATGTCTCAATAACTAAATGTAGAATTTAGTTTCTCTGGTTTTCTACCTTAAGGAATTCTTGTTCATATGTCTCAGAAATTAAGCACTGATATATCCTGAAGATGCATGCTGTTATATCTTACGTGAATTGTGATGGCCACTCCAGCTTTCCCATCAAAAAATTTTACCCAGCAACAAATTTATTACTTTTTTGTGATCACTGAACATTTTCACCTTCTCTGATAAATATTTTAAATGGAATGATTTCAAATTACTATTGGGACTGAGGGTTTGAGAAAGTAGTCAGAGGTAATCAGGATGGGGTAAAGGAAGTAAATTGTAATCACATATCTGTGTATAAGCTGCTGATTGAGAAAAATGAATTTAGAACGCTCATATAGTGGACACAGTTTATCGGCAGTTCCCAAGAGTTCAACATGGCCAACAATATACTAAACAGCAGGCAAAAGTATCCCAAAAGCAGTCCTGCCAATTTACATAATAAAGGCATTTCTAACCTCAAATATCACAGGGTTAAAATATCATGCTTTCAAACGATAACTATGCTTGAACATTGTTAACACACAACAAAGAACGTACTCACCTTCGGCAAATCTTGTTCTGCAATAACACTTTTGCATAAAATCACATCCGAGCGCTAAATATCATAATATTTAATGCACCACTGTGTAGCAAACACAATAGTAATTATAACTGCATATACTGCTCTAAATAATTTAAAACAAAATCACATGAGCACGAGCAATACGTCCACTGATTAACTAGTTAATTAATATGGCGTCAAAACAAAATCTTGTTTTAAAAACTATCGGTTGGCCTCTCTGCAACTGTTTACAAGGGCTTCTATGGCAACATAACAAATGCAATAACACCAGCTATAGTTGTAGCTTTACCATGGTTATGTTACGAAGAGTTGGCGGCACTAATGCAACCTAATGGATGCATTATCACCAAATATAACCAGACTGCACCATAATGGGGGAAAAATGTCAAGGTTGTTTTTTGGGATATTTCAATAAGCTGTGCCTACTATAACAGGATATTGGGAGTAATTTAATTGGCTTTTGACTAACTAATATTATATGTTCTTGCAGAATTTAGTTTTGAAATATTCTGTAGAATCTTCATTCATTTCCTCCAAACATTCCTTTAAAATGTGGCAGCCTGAAGCAGTGTATGCTGTGTTTGTTCACTTGCTATTGAGAACCATGCAGATGACTTAACAGAGACCAAATTTTCACCATTTAACCAATATCATTTCTTTACCAAGGATCTATTTGAACTTAAGATTGGGTATTACAAGCTTACCCTGTTCAACCTAAATAACAAAATTGGAATTAATTAGAATTAGAAATTTGTATGAATTGTGTGCTGAAGAGGAAGTAGAGAAACAAATCTGTGTTTTGTAAAAGAAGAGTTGAGAAAACCGTGTGAACGTAATACATTGCATTTCTATTTCAAACATACAGAAAATTGTAAGAATTGTTTGTAGAAGAGGGAGTAGAGAAAGAAGTGTAATTGTGTTTCGTAAAAGAAAAATAAGTAGAGAAAACCATGTGAATGTAATACATTGCACAGTAAAATGGATAGCATAAAAATCTCCATGAAAAAACAGATGTATCAATTTTCATGGTGATTGGTCAACAAGTGTTGGAGTTTATCAATGACATAATACAAACATCCATTTTTCTGGCTATAGCATGTGTAGTCCTGTTTAGTCTGGATGACTTTTGAATAACTCATAAACCGTAAGAGACAGACAAAACCTTACTATACAAAAAATGTAGATCTCGTTAAAACACACAATTTATGTCTGAATACATTTTTTTGTAGAGTGAGCCATTTCGGAGATATTCCTTGTTATGTGTGTCAGTTTCGGAAAACTTAAAACTTTAATGAAATGGAACATCCTTGTTCACTTTATATGTTAAGCATGCAAAGAGAATGGGATTTCAAAGCTTTAAAAGATTTGACTATCACTCAAAGTCTACTGTATTCCCATATTTCCCTTGCACCTACAAGGAAATAAGCAATAACAAATTTCTGTAAATGTTTATCTCAACTAACACGAAGAAGATATAGGAATAAGAGTTTGTAAGAATGGTTAGTACAAGAGTAGAGAAAGTCATGTGAGTGCAACACATCAGATTTTTATATATACAGATAGTACATTGAAGAGTGAGTAGAGAATATGTAAATGTGTCACAAAAGAAAAGTGAGTAGAGAAAACCATGTGAATGTAATACATTACATTGCTCTCTAAAAAGCGGTTACTATTACTGCTATTGCTCTCTTCAATATCATCAGTGAAAAATATTGGAGAGCAAGAGGATTAATGACTTCATTGTCAGAAATCCAGCATTAGCTAACAACAACATTTCTATCACAGAAAATTATATGAATTGTTTGTTGAAGGATGAATAGAGGACATATGAGGAGGTACTTTTCAAATCGTACTAAGTACACATTTTTATGAAATCGAGTTTTATATGTATTTGTGATATTTTGAACACGCTTTATCCAATGGTAAACTCATTTGGCATCAAACCATATTAGTTTCCAAGCAAACAAGGCTTGAATTATGGGACTTCAAATTGTATTTTGTCCACAATTTGATCCACTTCAAATCATATTAAGTCCTTCCTCTTCCAAGCAATCACACATCGTAAATAGACTGTCAAGAATGAGCACCAATGTACGGCAATAGCTTGACAAGAATGAGTGCCAAAACATTCAGTACAGACAAACTTATACACAGAAATTGCCCATCTGATAAAGAAGAGGACAGTTAAGACTTTGAAGGACTCAAATTCAGTAATTTCATACTTTATCAATAACCTCAGTAAATAAATATTGCACTAACTCATTCTTTAATAGCCTTTTCAGAATAATTAGAAACTCGAACTTCTAAGAAAACATCAGCCAGGAAAAGAGTCTTAGGGAATCTGGATGGACGAATAGTATTCGAAAGAACCTTTAAGTAAATGGGATGGGGGACTACTGGGGGAGAGAGGAGAATAATCGTAACAAATTCTGGAAAATAATAAGAAAGAGGTTTGAATACATAGAAATCCAAAAACTGTTTGGTGGTATAATGGAAAAAAGGTCCCTGGTAGATTACAAATAAATGAAGGAAACATGGGAAAGGGAAACATTGATAAGGCAAACAATGAACAAAGGGAGGCAATAGCATGGCTAAGAACAGGTGTTTGAAGGCTGAGAGGGCTAAGAAAGGGTATCCCTCAGAGTCAGTGTCCTATTTGCGGGGGGAAGGAAGATCTGGAGCACATAGTCTTTGAGTGCCAAGGAACAGACGTATGGAGGAAAGAATTTCTGGGGCAGAAATGGGAAAAGGGAGATATGATAGCAGCATTTAAGAGGATTTTTAGAAAGGTCAGGAACTTAGGTCAGTTTTTAAGTACAGTTAAGAAAAATGGAATTGGTAGGTACAAAAAGAATAGAATTAAAAATTTTGTGTTAGTTATATGTTAAATAGCTATAGAAAAGCAAAATGTAAATATAAGAAATTATGTTGAGTGGATATGACAGGCTATGAGCCTGGGCTGAATGTCTGTCATATCGTATGTATTAATTTAAAGTAAATAAATATCAAATAAAAATAAAAATAAAACATCAACTTGAATATTTTGTTACATTTATGTAAGGAAATGTCTACATTTTAAGTATGTTCAAAGCTCTGAGTTCATTTCCACATCAAATTATATTTATGGTGTCTAGCAAAATTTGAAAATCAAATTCAAGGTGATTTACAGGATTTTTCAAGGTGAAAAAATTCTTTTTCAAGGAGACATGTAAACAAACAATACTGGAAAATAGCTAAACATGGTAAATGAAAGTAACCTAAGATAAATGGCATATATGCATGGAGTTAAAATTTAGAAAGGAACTCCAGAATAGATTTTCTTTAATGACATCATTGTTTACTACACCCCCATTTATATATAAGCTATATGATAAAAGAAGGTGCACAGAAAATAATGAAATATTGTTTGAACTAATTATATTACAATATACATAACAACGTATGAATTCTTACAACAAAGTAAATGCAGTATTCATAACTAAAATTAGAAATTGGAAAGGGAGTCAATTGTGACTGCACTATATTAGCAACTCATATTTAGATGTGTGTCCGTAGTCCACACAAAAATAAGGAAAGTGATACTCCTTTGCTACATACCTGATTTGTGTGATAGAACGCCCGAAGGTATATCACTTGTGACCGAAAGAGACTGACAGAGCTTTAGAAAAATATAGAAAAGGTAGAAAATTATCGGTGGGAGAAAGACTAAGTATTTGAAAACATTGTTTACATTTTGTTAGCCAAATATACTGCACAAACTCAAAATAACATTGAAGTTCTGCTATTTTGAGTGACTTCTTTGCTTTAATGTAGCATGAACACACATTCCAAGGTTGGCACTATTATTGTAAGCACTATCAGAGGCACAAGTGCTGCTTCAGATATCCCTGTACACCTGGAAAAGTTTAATGACATACTGACTCGCTGCATTTTTGCCAGGAAACATGAGCTGCACAAAACATATAAGAGAGCTGTGAACAAACTGTGGTGCTACTGGCGGGTTAAGTCTTCGTGTAGCTTCAATCTTGGCCGGAAAGAGTGCAGTGGAAGACTGGCATAAATCACGCGTGAGAGTATCAACAATCCCATTATCATACCCACAGCAGCATGTATCTCAAGTGCGTGAATGAACCCTCAGAATGTAACACAGAAATGTTTTAGGAAAAATTTAAGGAGAGTTTCTGAAAATCAAACTGAATTCCAGGTTTTCAAAGTGTAGTTTTAAATTCAAGATGATTTCCAGGATATTCCAGGATTTCCAGTGTGCTAGACACCATGCATATTATGTCCACATTGTTTTTACAAGTAACTACTACCATGTTTAGGAATTGATTGCAGTGAAAATACATCCATAATCTTGGAATCCAGAAACTATTTTGTACTTTTAAAACTTCAATTTATCTCCAAGGGTTTAGGAGTTATTAGTTTTTCTTTTCTCTTGAAAAATTTGCTCTAATGTGCGTAATAGGGTCTGAAAAGTACCTCCTCATGTATATGTGTTACATAAAAGAAAAAGCTGTGTGAATGTAACATGTTGCATAATAAAATGGATGGCATTGAGACAGAATATTAAAAGACCCCAAAAGAAAATCGTTTATGTGAATATTTGTTAAGAGTGTAACTTGTTTTTGATGTTGGTATGAGTTGGTTAAATGACGAAAACGTGTTACTAATGTTCATTGTTACAAACAATTAAGTTTGTTTAAAGATGTCATAAATATTTCCATATTTAATTTTAATATATATGTATAAATAAAAGAATTATATGTGTTCAATATTGAAAGCGAAGGGAAAATGGCTAAGGATCGCTTCCCTAACAATGCGCGAACTATTTGATGAACACATTCACAGATGTACACATGGCAGTCGGAATCCTAGACTCGCAACCAAAAGAATTTGGGATTAGTGTCTATGTGTTTGGTGTAGATGGACGTATTTTTGTGTGTGCCCGTCATAAAATAGTGAAAGTAAATTTACTGAGTGTTTAAAGACCGTTAATTTGTGTAAAATAAGTGAGACATTAGCTAACTTTAATAAGTTAGTTAATACGAAGTGCGCGATTAAATAAAAGGACGTAAAATAGACGAAGTGTAAAGTGATAGAAAACACTTTTAGCGAAATATCGCTAAATTTTCAGACATTAAATCCCAGCGATGCTAGGGAAGTCAATCCACTGAAATAAAAGACTTACTACTGTAATACGATTTAAATACTATGAACAAGAAGGTGCAAATAAAATGTTTCACTAAAGTTAAACCCGAGTGTATGTTCATTCCATCCAGTACCACGACCCGAGATAACGAAAGAGTCAAAAGCTCATCACCATCACAACTTCGTAATCCATAAAAACAGCACCAGCATAAAAAAATGTTCCATGGAAAAATACATGTACATGATGAATTTTGTGGTGATCAGTTAAGCGATTTAGGAACACAGAGGACAAACATAAATAGATTAATTTTTATATTGTCACACTGACTGAAAGCCCAGGTGCAGCTGGTAAGATATGCCAGTCCGGGCCTGAGTACTGCCAGCAGCAGGAACAGGCTGGAAGCACTTACCTAACTTAATGACCCGTCCTCCAGCAGCACAATAGAGCCTATGGAAACAATAGCTATTGTGTAGTGGTCCAGTGTCTAGACTGTTCTGCCGAAGTCATTCTCAACCATTCTATTTCCAGAACTTTTGCATTGTCTAAAGACCTATATAAGGAGCTGCTGAGAGCTGAGCAGTGAGTAAAATGTTTACAAAGCGTTCAGTGGACAGCAACTGTGAATCGTGATGAGTAGCAGTTCAGTGAGAATTGTAATCTGACAGTTCTTTATTGTGATTCAATTCAACAGTTATTCTGTTGCTCTGAGTTGTACAAAAGTGATCTAAGTGTACTGTTAGGACTACACTAACTGACTAGAAGTCAATAAAGTGTGATTAGCAGCAACTGATGTTTTCTTATTTGTTACACTGGTGTCAATGTGTCAGGAAAGACGCGTCTTAGCGTCCTAGTGTCTAAGAAGAGAAGACGTGTTTTGGATAAGTGCAGGTTTAGACGCTAAAAGTGTGATTTAAAACGATGAGTAATGCAAAGAAACTGTTGTAGTCGGTTCATGTGTAAGGAATGTTGACTAAAGTGTCACACGTGTAATATTCAACAAGAAAGGTGCAAATAAAATGTGAATAAGTTATATCCTGTGTGCACATTATTTCACCCTATACCGTGACCCGAGATAACGAAAGAGTCTAAAGCTCAACACCATCACTATACTTAATTAAACAACAGCACCAAATGGCTTGCATAAACGCGTGGCTCGAATAAGGGTGAAACAAAAGACAATGAAAAATGGACACGCGCAGAACTTCAAGAGACGCCATTAAACAAATCACCGAAGCTGGAAACAACAAGAGACGCCTAAGCAGTGGGAAACATCGAAGGACGCTACGTGAAATCTACTGCCGTGGGAATCGGCGTAAGGAAATAAACCAACGAAAAAAGTAGGACCAAAGATTTTTATTTAATATTTACTTTATTTTTGCATGTTGTTGAGAAGTGGTAAGAAAGTAGGACTTTTAAGCCTAACTAATTCAAATCAAAAAACAAACATGCTGCAAAAAGAAAAAGAGATAGGAACAGGAATAGGGGAAGGGGCAGACAAGCCTAGTTTTCAGACAGAAACGGAAAGTGAGGAAGAAGTAACGGTGATAGGGAAAGACCTAAGATTACTGATGATCATGTTTGAAGATTAGAACGAAGCTTAGGTCAGAAAATGGAACAGAATAAAAAGGAAATAAGACAGGACTTAGAACAGAATAAAAAAGATATAGGTCTGAAAATGGAGGAAGTAAGGCAGGACTTAGAAAAGAATAAAAAGGAAATAGGTCAGAGAATGGAACAGAATAAAAAAGATATAGGTCTGAAAATGGAGGAAGTAAGGCAGGACTTAGAAAAGAATAAAAAGGAAATAGGTCAGAGAATGGAACAGAATAAAAAAGATATAGGTCTGAAAATGGAGGAAGTAAGGCAGGACTTAGAAAAGAATAAAAAGGAAATAGGTCAGAGAATGGAACAGAATAAAAAAGATATAGGTCAGAAAATGGAGGAAGTAAGGCAGGACTTAGAACAGAATAGAAAGGAAATAGAGCAGAAAATAGAACACAATAGGAAAGAATTAGAGCTTGATCTGGGAAAGAGAATAGAATTAGCAAGGCAGGAATGCAAGGAAAACAAGAAAGTAATGGAAAGTAATTTGAAATTGGTACATAAAGACATAAATGAAACAAAGGAAGTTTTAGAAGCTAAGATAGAAACCATAGGAGATAGGATGGGAAAATTAGAAATGGAAATGAAAGACAACAAGATTGTATTAGAGGGAGAAATTGGTAGATGTAGGGATGAAATAACAGTGTAAAACAAATGTAGACTGTAAGATTACCAATGTAAAAGTAGAAATAACTGAGGAATTAAGAAACGAAATTGAAGTAGTGAAGACAGGAATTATGAGTGAAACTGTAGAACAAATTGTTATTCCTAAAATTAAGGTTATCCTGTAGAAGCCCGTCCTCACGTGGTCGATAGGCAGTTGTTTGTGACTGAAGCATTGTTGTTATGAGGTTCATTTCCTTTAATTCGTTGGTGACGTATGTATTGCCAACGCTGGAAAATTGAAATCAGCGGAAGTATGTGAATGTTGCCAACCAACTTGTTAACGTTATTTGTTGTTGTTATTTAGAGTTATTGTTTTGTAATTAAGTGATGTGACTTAATCTGACTTGTGCGGTGCAGTTGTGGTTTTAATCTGTATTCTACATACGTTTGAAAATGAAAAATTGGACTGAGGAAGAGATATTGTGGCTCATCGAAGCATATAAAAATGAAAATTACCACAACAGGCACAAGAGAAGGTGGTAAACCGAGAAAGGATGCTCTCAGAGCACCCGCCTAGTAAGCGGAGGGTCTGTCGTTCAAATCCCAGCTGTGGTATTGAATTGTTAAGTTCTAGTACTACTTCTCAAACATTGCCCACACATGGTTTGTGTTTAAAAATACCAATAGTAAGTTTGTTGGCATAAATAAATAATAAACTTGAACTTGTTGTGCATTTTCACAGATGACTACACTTATCAAAGGTACAACAATCCGTATTTGAGATTGTATAATACGGTAATTTTATTACAGATTACGCAGTACAACAACAATAATAATGTCGAGGTTGTATAATACAATAATTTTATTACATATTACGCAGTATTACGCAATAGTGCAACAATAATAATGAAGTAATTAATAATATTGAGGTTGTGTAATACAGTAATACAGATTACGCAGTATTAACAACAATATTAATAAATAATAGTACATTGTTTTGGCATTTTGTGATGCGTGGTTGGTAGTTTTAGTGAGCTGTACAATGTTAAGTTGGCAACAGATATTTCTGCCTTGCAGCGCCTTCTTCTTCAGTTGTAGGTCAGTGACATAATAGAACTGTCAGTGAACCACGTGACGACGGTCTCCTACAGTTTTACCAAAATTAAGATTTTGGCTGATGTAGTACAATCACAACAAGATGCCATGAATAATATAAAACAGAGTCGTTTAGAAACAAAGAATGATTTAAAATCAATTTGTGAAGAAATGCAAAGAGGAAAAGAAAGTTTGGCTAATGTAAATGATGTGAATGCACTACAAAGGCAAAATGGTGATTTAGACATAAGTGATATCCAAAATGAAAGTTACTTGAATGATGTACAAAATGATGACTCACCATATAGAGATAGAGGTTCACAATTAAATAATAACACAACACACAACACATGCTATACCAACAGCATACTACACAAAATTACACCATACACATTTGATGAGGAGAAGGGAGATGATCCAAAATTATTTGTTAAAGAAATGGAAGAGTATTTTAAAGTGAAAAGGATACCAAATTAGCTTAGAATGATGATAGTGAAGAAAAGCTTGAAAAACAAAGCATTAGAATGGCTAAGGTTAACACTAGCTGGTCATGAATCATATAGCTCATTTAGTAATCTATTCCTATCAAGGTATTGGGGCCCAGCTAACCAGAATCAGACAAGTGTAGAGTTAGCGACAAGAAGATACGATCCAACCAAGGGATTATCACTAGTTGACTATTTTATGAAGATAGCTAACAAAGGGAAGCTATTAGACTCTAACCTGTCGGAGGCAGAGTTCGTCACCAGTAATATGAGACACTTCCCACATACAGTGAGAACCGGGTTAATTGTTGCAAGGCCAGTAGATTTAACTAACATGATAGAACTGCTGACAGCCTTCGAAACACAAAATGGTCAACCTAATGAACAAAGAAATAGAAACATCACCCAAACTCACCGAACTTAAATAGAAGCACGACCACAAACAACCAAAGTGAGAGGGAAGATAGAAACACTAGGAGCACCCATGAAAGGGGAAGAGGGGCACACCATTTCCCACAGCAATCACACGATCATGGTGAGAGAATGGAAAACACGAAGCAGCGGTACCACAACACGATACCAAGGGGTGAATCGAAATACCGAACATCTAGGTATGATCGTGGGAGACCAGGAGACCGTACCCATCAAGTAAATCACATACGGTTCTGTCGAGAATACTTGAACAACTAAAAACTGTCATACAACAGGGGTTCACACCAAAGGGGCAGAAACCAATGGAACACTGACAACCAAAGACAGCGGCAAGTAAATGAAAATGTGCCAAATAGAGCGGATGCTGCACAGAACACAGAAACAACAGTCACCACTAACACCCAGGAAAACTAATTACCAGTCAACTTTGTGTCCCAAAGGTTGACCTGTGTGACAATAGGTGCAATATTAACTCAAATCATGTGTGTACCTTGAGAAGGCAGACAAACGACAGGAAGGAAATGACTAATCCACCAATGATTAAGCTAAAAGTATGGGGAATCGAATTACCAGCAATGATCGACACAGGAGCCAGCACATCAGTATGCGACGAGCAGCTGTTCCAGAAACTGGTAACAAATACAAATGCCGAATTCTTACCTGTGTGCGGGGTATATTGCAGCACAGCGATAGGCAAGAAAAAGGAACACGTTAAACACCAAGTAAGGCTGGTAATCAAGACTGAAAGCTGGAAGTTCGATTTTGTTGCATTGGTGATACCGAGACTAACAGCTACTCTGATCATTGGCAGCGACTTACTTAACCTTTGGAGGTCGGTAATTGATTATGATCTACACAAGTTCGTCGTCAAGGAGGGAACCTCAGAGTGCACCACAAAATTTCTGGAGGAGAAAACATGCATGAGGAACCAGACCAGACAGGAATCCATCCGGATGAGCAGTTTTTCGTGGAGAACATCCATATTCATGAAAATAGGTTGGTAGACCTGAGCATAGGTGAGAAGAAGACAGGTTGGACAAGCGGGGAAAATACCTATGTTTGCAGCCATTGGATCTGTACAGAAGACGACAAGTACACCACCTCGAATCCCTGCCAACCTGAGGTACTACCAACATATGATGGACTGACATCACGACTAATTAATGAGAAAGTCCAGGGAGCACATGGCATCACCGAAGTGGAAAGGAACCAGCTTAGGAGGATATTAATCAAAAACAAGAGGGTTTTTAATAAAAAGCCAGGTACATACATACCTTTCAGGTTAAGGATATCATCCCTACTCACATAAATCCAGGCTCATCCCCAATTTCCAAAAGGGAAGAAGCTGACCGCGTCATACAGGAGATGTTGGCAGATGAAATTATAGAACCATCGGCCTCCTGTTATGTGAATCCAGTGGTATGGATTCACAAGAAAGAAGGTAAATTAAGAATGACAATTGACGCAAGGAAGATAAATGCCCAAACCTTTGCCAGATTGTTAAAGGCCTGAGAGGGTAGACCAACTGATATCTAAGCTAAAGGGAGGTCAACATTGCCTTGACCTAATAGCATCATTCTGGCAAATTCCTCTACACCCAAACATCAGGAAATATACCTGTTTCCTACACAAAGGAAAGGTATGCCAGTTTTTAAAGTGCGCCTTTGGATTATCGACCATAGCAGTGCATTACTGAGAGCACTCAACAGAGTTTTCAGAGATACAATCGAGACTTTTGTGACACAATATGTGGACGATTTTCTAATACACAGCAATGACCCCGAATCATACTTGCGTCATATAGATTACGTGCTATCCAAGTTCCAGGAAAGCAATATGACTCTGAACTTGATGAATTCTTCGTCGAAGAGGCTGAATTTCTGGGCCACATCATTACACCCGATGGCATACAGCCTAATCCGGAAAGAGTCAAGGCCATAGAATGTATACCACCTCCATGAAACTTGAAACAGTTGAGGTTTCTGGGCATTCTACAATACCAATCAAAGTTTGTGATTAACTACGCTAAGGAGTTAGTACCCCTTAAAGAACTATTGAGGAAGGACAAGTGGAACACCAGGTGGCCTTTGAGAAGATTAAAGAACCATAGAAGAAGTATTCTCCTGGAACGACCAGGTCCGAATTCACCTTTTCTAATCTATACCAACGCTAGTGCACACTCGTATGGGGCAATATTAGCACAAGAAGAAGCAGATGGTAACAAGTGTGTGATTGCCACAGCTTCTAGATTTCTAATAAAGATAGAAGCCAATGCATGCATAACAGAGTTAGAAATAGGTGCAATCCATTTTGCGTTGCAAAAGTTCAGACAGTATATCTACCACTACAAAATAATTATTTTTACCAACCATGTAAGCCTGTCCTTCATCCAGAAATGCAAGTTAACCAACTCCAAGATCTTGAGGTACATAAATGAGATAACATCACACGACACAAAGGTTAGACATATCCCAGGCAAGGAAACATCTTTAGTGACTTATTCAGGCTGAAATCAGAAAGTCACATGCCCGAAACAATATCTAACCCTTACCATGAAATTAAAATTATGCATATGAATAGCAAAGAAAACAATGAAATTTTAAAAGATTTCAAAAACATGGCAAAGCTACAGCAAGAAGACTGAGGAGGCTATTCGACAAGGCACGAGATATAGTACCTAAATTGAATGCCAAAATAGGAAAGTTTAGGAACATCTTGTTTAAGTTACATGGACATGATATAAAAAAGTGGAAAATGATGGTATCTAATTCCTTGCAGAACAGTTATTTTGGCATACCACCACTCGATGCTCCACTCAGGCAGTGAAAGAACGATGCTTGCAATCGAGGTACTGTATATTAAACATCTGGGTAAGAAAGTCAGAAAGTTAATTTCCTCATGTGACCTATGCCAGAAACCCAAGCCTATAAATGTGAAGTATGACACCATCCCACAGTCCATCTTGAGAGACAAGAAGAATGCCTTGGTATGCATCGACGAACATGGCGAGCTGCCAAAGGGGAAAGACGGAAACAAATATATCTTTGTCATATTTGATGTCTTTACAAAATTTACTAAAATTTACCCCGTCAGGAACATCAAGAGCAGGACATGCCTGAACAAGATCGTTAAAGATTATATTCCAAAATATGGGCATATTAAAGCAATTCTCTCCGATAATGCAACGATGCATAAAAGCAAACTATTCCAGAACACCTTACAGACACTGGGAGCATTATTCTTCAGCATACTACCTGTAAGGAAATCCAACAGAAAGGACAATGAGAGATATCTCTATATATTTCCGCCTGCTTAGCCACAGAGACCACACTTCCTGGACCGAAAAGTGCAGCTACATAGAGGAGGTGATTAACAATTCAGTGAACCCCACGACTAAGTTCGCCCCAATTTAATTGATGACCAACATAAAACCTACGCGGTTAACAATTGACAGACACCACGATGGCTGCCCAAAGGGAATTCACAGAAAAGGAGAGGTGTCAAGCATTGAGGAGACTGCAGCAAAAAGCTGAAAAAGGTAGAAATAAAAAGGTACATCAGAAAATGGTCCCCACAAATAGGAGAAAAGGTGCTCCTAAGAAGGCACAAAGTATCTGAAAAAAGATCTGGAAAAATGGAGCTATTGTACACTGGACCACTGCTTATAACAAAAGAGCTGGGTGACCATACATAGGAGCTACAGAATTTAAATGGCAAGTTGACAGGAAGATACCATAAAAACAAATTAAAAACATTTAAAGAAAGGACCAACTAGTCTTTGCCAACAAATGTGTAAGGCAGGAACAGTGAAAATAAGGAAAAACAACAAGATTAAATGGGTTTCTTATAGAAAATATGTATAAAAGCTAAAAGCTACAACAGGAAAGGAAATCAATATGTTGTTGTTGTTAGCTAATGCTGGATTTCTGACAATGAAGTCATTAATCCTCTTGCTCTCCAATATTTTTCACTGATGGATGGGGCACTAGAAGTGGCCGGGCATATTTGAAGGTGGTCTCAATCCATTTCAGGAAATCAATATAGTCATTGGCTATAACAGGGGAAGACAGGTATCGCTGCTGTGACGTCAGCCAACTCAGCTCAGATGCTCGCAATGACGGCCAGTCGAACGTGTGACGTCACAGCGGGCAAGAGGAGAGGCGTGCGGGACATCGCAATTTTAATGCTGACTGTTTCAATTACGGAATAGTCACAGATTACAAATAATTACATTTCGGCTTTATGCCACATATATGTGTGTGTATATATATATAAATTCTAGTTTATGTGAACAGCCATGTTATGACACCAATAGAACAGAAATTATAACTATTTTGCCTGAGCTAGAGAGGAGAGGAATACAGAACAATTAGGTGGACATTTTCTGACATTTGCCGTTTTGCTTTTCTTTAACTAGTTTGTCAATGTTAGGGCGTAATGTACGGCACATTTGTAACCGAAGGCTGCATATTAGTTGTGATCTCACAATATGCTTCGGGATTTTGACTTAGGAAGTTTCATAACAGAAAAGAATTGTTCGCACACATACGTGGAACCATACATAATATCCGTGCAACAAGGACATATAACCTTAGAAATCTGGTTTGAGGAACATTCTTATAAAAATCAGCCAAGTCTTCCTTGTGTTTAGATTTGTCCTTCAGCAAATCGTCGCACTGTAAATTTATCAATTCAATTTGCTACCTGCTAGAAACATTGTTAACATCCAATGAATACGGGGTCACAAAGACCTGAAACGTAGTTGACAATGTTTCTACATCTTGAAGCCTGGTCACAAACTGGTGTGAAACACGGGGAACTGAACACAAACATAAAACCACTACACACAACACTACACGTCAACAAAAACACAAAATACAAAACAAAATTCACACTAACGCCGTTGAGATCCCTCACACAACAAATAAAATCCCTCAGACTAGGCTGAAGAGGGTTCTCCCTAAACAGCCCGGGCACATTTTTCATATTCATTCAGTTTCGTGCAAGTAGCACCGTTGATCTAGGCAGCCTAGCAATACACCGCTCTCGCTGACGTCATACGAAAGTACAAGCTGGCTCTTCGTTTAAATACGTCACACGGCCAGAAGTTGTCTTCCCCTGGGCTATAATAACCACCATAGAGTGAGCATTGTCAACAAAGACATAAAAATTCTGAATGTCATAAAAGAAATGAATTATAGCAACAAAGAGAATATGTTTTTGGCATAAGGATGTTAAGGACAAAATAAAAAGAAATTAATTATGGCGACGAAGAGAATATATTTTTGACAAAAGGGTGTCGAGGACAAATTAAGAAGAAAAATAATATTGCTACGGGATAATTATAAATACAGGAGTTTTCTCTTATAGAGATAAGAGACAAAGTGACGACAATTAGTAAGAAGAGAAAAACCATAGTCAGAGAAAAACAATGCCCACAGATTAAGATGGACATAGGCAACGTTGAGCTTAGAGAAATGTCGACGAGCTAAACAATAATGAATAAGAACCCAATACCATAAGTATATCTTTAGTAACACCAAAATTAAATAAATGGCTCAACTACCTGCATACAAGACAAAGAAGTAAGGCAAAGAACTGAATAAAATAGCCATAAATATGATCACAATTATTAGCTCAAAATTTATATCCTGTTTCTCTCTCCTCATAACAAAGAGCATAAGTTGAAG
The DNA here is from genome assembly GCA_030765045.1 of Tenodera sinensis. Classification (NCBI taxonomy): domain Eukaryota; kingdom Metazoa; phylum Arthropoda; class Insecta; order Mantodea; family Mantidae; genus Tenodera; species Tenodera sinensis. The sequence goes on from CM060962.1 coordinate 128,349,697, forward strand.
GGCACAAATTAAATTATAATACACTTAGATAATATTTGTGCCAATGTCAAATGTAAAAACTTAGGAATATTCATGATATTGTGTTGTGAAATAACTAAATATGTTAAAATTATAAAGACCTGCTGTGTCATGCCAAAGCAAAAGACACAAACATACAGTAAAGAAGATTGTAAAAGAAAAAGGTTATTGCACAAAGTGAGAAATTGTATCAAAAGAATAAGGAGAAATGTTGTATTGTGTTTCAAACTTGTGTATATGTGTGACAATTTGAAAAACAAAACAAGGGACATGTGAGACAGAATATGTATATGTACTTTATTAAAAAAGCAGCACCAAGACACTAACTATAGTTTAGTCACACCTCAATGAATTTCTCAAGGTGATTGACTTTAGTCAACCTTGCTACGAGTGCTACGTTATGTGATGTCACATCGCTATTACGAACCTCAATAGTAACAGTGACATTTTGTTTAAACACCTGCTGATTGGGCAGAACTCATAAGAAATACCAAGGCAGGTACAAAAACATTTAATGTAACTTAAGTACACCAGGTTGATTTTGTAACTACAAAGCCTATAACTGACAAAATAACTAATAGAAAATACAGAGAAGAAAATGGCCAGTTGCTTTTAGTTGCATTATAATCCTGTTACTTGGCAGTGACATAGAATGTGAGTTACCTTCGTCCTTCAGTTTTGCACACCAGTGTATTTGTTCTCCAAGTGGAAAAATAGTGCCTTATAGCTATACAATCAAGAACAGTAAAAACCTGTAAAACTGGTGACCCTCTTGTGGACAATCCTGTATTGTGCAGGTTGTGTATAGTTCTGTACTAATACTCTCAAAGTCACAAACTGGACAATTTGGAACATCTATGACACTATAGATCATTTCTGGCGAGTTTTTAATTAATTTACAATAGCTTTGCATGACTTTTTGAGTATTTTAAAAATGCTGAATATTTAGGAAATTAATTCAGCAAGGAGGAGTGTGCTCAGTTAAACATATGTCAGCAATAAAAAGGTTAATAATAGTTATATACACATCACACGGAAGACTTGAACTTGTAAGGATAAAATGTGTTTCATTTTCACTGCTATGTTGGATGTTTTTCATTTAATTTGAAAAAAAAAAAAAAAAATACATATCTATTGCAACAATTTTTTTTCTGTACTAATACAGAAGAAAAAGTATCAGTGCAGCAGTGGCCCAACCCAAAAAAGGATTGGCAGCACACTAACTAAAACTATTATATCTCAAAAATCTTTTAGTACTTGGCAGTGCATTGTTGTTTAACCTTCCATTAGGTGCAATGTTAAGTATAGCATCAAAGAGTGCAATAAGCCTGACAGGCACACTTTAGAAATTAGTATTTTAAAATAACTTAGTGAATTTGCTGGGTTCAAATATTGTATTACTTTAATTGCTTCTTATATTTGGCTTATGCTCAACTGAATATTATCAAACGAAAGATGATTATATTGAGAAATAGCATTTTTCTTGAAAATGTCTGTTATTCACTATTAATTCTTCTCATTTTCATTGGCTAACACATTAACTTCATTGTGTTCACATGCAACTCTCTGACAGGTTAAAAAGGATTGGTAATGAGTTTTAGTACAATAACACAAACATTTATTATTCATGCTATGCATTTTCATTGGTACAACAAATGTCATAACTAGGGCTAGGAAGTTCATGCATTTGCATGTTTTTTCATATGGACTAAAAATGTATGCTTTTACGTTATGTGCACGAATTATGGAATTTTCAGCTATTTGGACGTGATTTTATGGTGCATATAACTGCATATTTTCTTGATTTTGATAAATGCATATTATTTCAATATTATAGCCCCTATATTGCATATTTTAATGATTTTTATGGTTTTTTATTATTTTTTCCATCTGGATAATATTTTTCATATTGGTAGTATTGCACATGATGATGCAACTCACGAAGATTTTAATATTATAGCCCCTATATTGCATATTTTAATGATTTTTATGGTTTTTATTTTTTTTTTCCATGTGTATAATACTTTTCATATTGGTAGTATTGCACATGTTGATGCAACTCGCGAGGTGAGTCATGTTGTTACGCAGTGAATCCCCTGTTTCCATCCTTTCATTATATGTATGTGCATAGAGAATAATCAGTACGTTATCTGAGAGGTTTATATTAACAAAGATAAGGTGCAGGTCGGTTGGTTTTGAGCAGCACGATTATCGCAACGCTTCCCTGCTCTCCTATAGTTGTGCCATGGTCTTCAAACTTAAGTGTTGTGAACTGGTTCCCACCAAATTAAATTAGGCGTATAAAATGTTAAAACGCTCTTCAAATGCCGAAAATAAAACCAACTTCAAGTGCTAGATTAATTAAATTACAGAAAGAGTTTTTGGATGATTTAATATCTACAGATAATAGGGTACTGTAATGTGGAGCGTGTGAGAAAAAGGTAGGGAGTGAGAAAAGATTTCAAATAGTTCAGCACATAAACACAGCAAAACATAAGGAGAATTTAATCAGAAAACTCGCAAACTCAGAACCTGTTCAAAAACAGCTAGTAGAGTGTTTAGGAAGTAGGGTTACTGAATTTTCCTGACTTGTGCCAAGCATTTTTAGCTGCTGATATTCCCTTGTTCAAAATTAATAATTCCACATTTAAAAACTTTCTTGCCAAGTACACTCGACAACATGTGCCTAAAGAAAGTACACTGCGTAAGACTTATGTAGGACATTGTTACAATAACGTATTGTCAAATATACAAAATGAATTAGCGGATCAGTTTGTGTGGTTGTCTGTTGATGAAACCCCTGATTCTGAGCGCCGTTCTATTGCTAATATAATCGTGGGCGCTTTAAATAATGAACAAAAGACGACACCTTAACTTCTTAATGTGTGCGAATTGTCAGCCACTGACAATGTAACTGTAACCCAGTTTGTGATGGACTCTTTGAAATTATTATGGCCATGTGGAATCAAATACGCCCGGTTATTTTTATTTGTTACTGATGCAGGTCCTTATATGGTAAAATCAGGACAAACCCTGAAAGGTATTTTTCCTAACTTAATTCACATAACTTGTTTGGCACATGCTCTTAATCGCATTTCTGAGACAATACACGATTCTTTCCCATTAGTAGATAGATTTGTGTCCTGTACAAAGAGAATTTTTGTTAAATCTCCTAAAAGAGTTAAGTTGTTTAGATCAACAGCACCTAATATCAGATTCCTCCTGCACCACTGTTAACTCGATGGGGAACATGGGTCGATGCAGTTTTATATTATGCTGAGCACATAGAAATAGTCGAAGAGGTTGTTAATTCATTGGACTCGAAAGATACTTCATCAATAGAAACTGTGCAAAATATTCTGTCAGGCACTGGGTTAAAAGAGGATCTTAGTTTCATATCTGCCCATTTTTCTTTCTTACCAACAGCCTTAACAGCTTTGGAAGCTGTAGGATCTCCTTTGCATGAATCACTTACTGTGTTTGAAAAAACGATTTGTGATCTAAGTTCGGTTCCTGGTAGAATAGGACAAAAAGTGAAAGAGAAAGTCAATTATATAATTTCAAAAAATTCTGGTTATAAACAGATGTGTGATATTCGAGACATCCTTGAAAGAAAACCATCTACCACACCAAGAGACTTGACTCTCTCTGTGAAGCAGTTAACATCATTTAAATATGCCCCGATAACATCTTGTGACGTGGAGAGAAGTTTTTCACGTTACGAAAGTGTTTTGCGAGACAACAGACGATGTTTTACAGTTGAAAATTTGTGCAAAGTGTTGGTTGTGAACTGCAATTTAGCGGTTAATACTAGCGGTGAGACCACTTCTGCTTCAACCTCTAAGGAATAAGGTAACTTTATTTATTATTTATACTAATTCGCCTTGTCTACTGCGAAGGGGCATTGTTTTAATTCAATAGTGCATATTTCTTGGCATATTTTCAAGTTTTTAAGAGCATATTTGCATGCATATTTCAGTGTTTTTTAGGGCATGAACTTCCGAGCCCTAGTCATAACACAAATCATATACAAGATTTGTATGTGACATACAAAGCACACATTTACATTTTTTGCAATCATGTCTTGTTATTCTTCTAACACCAGTATCTGTGGTACACGCTGCACATCTTTTTATATTCGGTCCTAGGTTTAACTCGTCTCATTTTTCTTTCTCTGTTGCTGGTTAAAATATTTGTAATTTTCACTGAAGATCCAAGGCCATTTTAATAGTTTTTATTGTTCAAGCTATCTGTCCTACAAGAAGTTTGTGTGACAGCTGCTTCAAGAATACTCTCATTGTTTTTAATCCATTACCTAGATATGATCTGGGAATTTATACCATTGACATTTAGCATGGTAAAAAATATCACAATTGGCCACTGTTTGATGTTTGTCACATCAAATGTGGCTCACATTTTGTCTGCAGTATCAACCTCTCCCTTGTTGAGTTATAAAAGGTAACAATGGTGGGCTTCTTTTTTTCTTTTGAATCAGCATCAATTGATGCACCATTTTGGAATGTAGATATAAGAATTACATTTCTTTGCTTTTTGGGGATGTATGACATTAAGATTATGTTCTTCTCTTCCTTTGGTGGTGACTGCCTTTTTTTTCCCTCTTTTTTATAGTGAGTGAGTGAGTGAGTGAGTGAGTGGTGTTTAAGGGCCCATCGACAGCTAGGTCATTTGGGCCCCAAGTCAATTTTAAAGGATAAAACACTCACTAACTTCTGGTTAAGAACTAAGCTAAAATACAAAACTAAAAAATGCTAAAACGGTTAAAATACTAAAAAGGTTAATGGTAAAACCGTTAAAACACCAAAAAGATTAAAACGCTAAAAAAGGTTTAAAATACTAAACAGTAAAACAAAACAAACCTAATTGCAGATTTTTAAATCTTACTCAAAAGTCTAATACTAAAAGCACAAGTTATACTTGTTTGGCGAATCCAATTTCAGCAACGAACCGCAGCACCATATCTACAGAGACTGGGTCGTCGCCTAGGATGGACTGCAGACTAAAACCCAGGCCAAGCAACTGGCGCACCGGGGCGTATCTCGGACAATCAATTAAAACGTGCGACACGGAGAGTTGGACGTCGCACGTGTGACAGACAGGGGCCGGGTCACCACACAGATGGTGGCCATGTGTGGCGCGTGTGTGACCTATGCGTAACTGCCTTAAAATGACCTCTGCCCGACGGGAATCCCTGCAAGAAGTCCGCCAGGGTTTTACTGAGTCCTTAATTGTCCGTAGTTGGGTGCCAGTCAGCTCTTCCCAAGATTTCTCTTTTTTATATTCTTTTCTTTTTTAGTTCCTCAGAAAGTGCTATGTCACTGAACCAATTATTATCTGCAATTATATTATGCCCTGTATAAAACAAGGGCTCAGCCATACATATAACCACATCGCCTGGCTTGTTACCAAGAAAGATCATGCAGGTTGCTTTCCAGTGTAAACTTCTAGGTTATACAAACAAAAGACTTTTGCATCAACAAGTGCATACATTTTTATCCCATATTTGCTATGCTTTGATGGAATATACTTGGAATCATTTCATTTAAGGTGGTATTTTCCCCAAGCGAATAAGTTTTCTAGCAGTTCATCACAACCTGGGAGAAGATATCACGAATGGATGCAAGGTGATCTTCTATTCTTCTGGCTGACCTTGTGTCTCTATCATCAAACCTTACGCAATGCATTAGTATCTTGAAGCTTTTAATACTCATTACTAATCTAAACTTCCATCTCCGTTTATGCTCCAGAGTTCCTCTATTTCCCATGTACTCTTCATTTGCAATACTATCATTATCATCATCAAAATCCTCATTCAGGTCTTCATTGTTTTTGTAGGTATCTCATGATCTCCGCAAGATCATTAGCTTTATTCAAATCATATGTTTTCACCAAATGTGCCATTTTTAAGAATAAAACCTGAAACAATTGAATACAGATCACTTTTGGGTGTAATGTGTCTGAGGAGCACAGAAATAAGGAATGATCCCATTTCTGTGAACGTTTATAAACTACTACCTCGTTTCATAAGTAAAACAAAGATACTGAAAAAAGAAATGAATAACAAGTACCCTGCGCAATTTACACAATCGGGCGGAATGTGCCTTGCATATCCTTTGTTAACAACAGCATATGTGCAAGTCCACTGATGAACTGACTGATACGGGCTTGAAGGTCAACCAGAACCAGGAAGCTACTCAATTGCCCTTTTAATGACCAGTAAGAAAAGAATTATGGAAATGTGCCTGTCAGATCAGTTGCCCCCAACAGAAGATTAATAAACTGGAAAAGTATGCGACCAATGAGTATGATTCAAATGAGCTTCTCCTTATTTGGAAAAGAAAAAGAAAATCAGATGTGTGTAACTTTAACTCAGTTTTTCCTCATTTTAAAAAAATATGGGTTAGGTCAGTTGCACTGACCTCCTCAATTAAAAGAACCATTCTTTGCTAATTTGCAGGGGTAATTTACTCATAAGCTAAACCAAACCTTGAGAGTTGAACTGTACATTTCAATTCTGTACAAATTCTGTTTCTCAATGGCAGAAATAGCTCAGTGTGCTATTCAAGAAGTAGGTTTCAATCCAATGACCTGTATAGTTTTTTTTCTTTTTTCCCCTCCTCAGTTTCATGTTAGTACGACCTCTTTCGGTGATGAATAGAACTAATCACAAGTGTATGACCAACACAAAAAGAAAACAAGCAAAATAACTGGTGCAGTTTTTATCGGAGCGGTGTTTCAATTTTGAGCCTTTGAAATCTTTTTGATCTTGGGTCGTGGTAACAGATGGAATGAAAAATCACACGATGTTTCTTCACCACTATGTATTATTTTATTAACACTTTTTCTATATTTTACATTAAAATAAATCCTCTTAGCATCGTTTTAAATGATTTAAGTCTTTCCACTTTTTCAAAAAGTGGAACAAATGTTTGATGAAAGTCTGGTAAACGTTCTACAATGTTCACACGTTACCTCAACGTGTCTTTTCACCTTGAATATACACACGCTAGTGAAAGGATTCTGGCGTCATCTCACGTGACACTACCTTTCTCGTATACATCCGCGTATGCGTCCATCAAATAGTTCCTTCTTGTTAGGGAAGCGATCCCTAACCATTCTCCCTTCGCTATCAAGACTGAACACATATAATTCTAATATTTATACATATATATTAAAATTAAATATGGAAATATTTATGACGTCTTTAAACAAACTTAGTTGTTCGTAACAATGAACATTATTAACACGTTTTCGTCATTTAACCATCTCATACCAACATCAAAAAACAAATTACACTCTTAACAAATATTCACATAAACGATTTTCTTTTGGGGTCTTCTAATATTCTGTCTCATAACGATAAAAAAATCAAGTATATCACCATCAATTGGAAGCATTGGCTATGATATAGATATATCTGCATTTATCTGACTCTCAATTATAACAAATATTGTGGAAAATCTATTATAGTTTAAATTAAGAATGTGAAGTAGTTACCAAACACAGAAGAAAGAAAATTAAGGGGCACAAAAATTAAACACTATCACCAAGATTTAACTTAGGTTTACAAGTGCCTGAAGCGTGTGCATTACCTATGAGCCATAAATGCATGGGGTTCATTCTGTTGCCACATACAAGGTGCTATAACAGCAGCCATGATTTTTATGATAGCACAATTTATTGTATTCAGGCTACTTTATAGCTTATGATTCAGGTCACTGATTCTTTCAGTCACACAGGTTTTGGTTGCTCCTATTTGTATGAATGACAATGAGCACAGCATTAGACAGATATACTTTTGAGTTCTGTTGACAGAGTGGCTAATGAAGAATAGGAAGGATGGCACTGGTTTGCCACACTGCCCCTTTTCCTTATCAGGAACAATGCAAATGAGAAATGTGATTCAAAACACAGCCTATATGTGTGTTTCACATACAATAACAAATGTCTCAGAGACTATTAGTAAAGTCTATCTGCATGCTGGAGATATGGACTTGTATAAACCATGCTGCAATATGAAATGGGACTTAGAAATATTCTGCCCTCAGCATGTGCTCAAGCATGTTTTCCAGGACTATAGTATATCTGCCTACCTCTATCTATAAATTTTTATATGTCCCTCGGAAATTTTGGTGCCCAAAAGCGGTGTCAGAGAACATCACAAAAGATTCTGTTTTGGGGCATTATGAGATGGTAACATTTCTTCATACTAATTCAAAAACTTCCTGGAGTCATATCACTGGCAGTGTTGAAATTAACATCTGAAATCAGCTGAAGATACATCAGCACAATGCTAGATTTCGGGTATGATTTTGCTAACCAAAAAATTCTATAATCTGAACAGGCACTGGTATCAAAAGTCTGGGTTACTGACCTTCACCATATAATGTGTATCCAGGTTTGACACTCACTTGTTTACGAGATCCTGAAGTTTCTGTATGGGCTCCGGTTCTCCATCTTTTCCACATGTCAAAACTTCTTTGCTGTCATACACTCTAATAACTCTATCTGCTGTGTTAATTAGAAAGCAGCTGTATAAAAAAAGAGAAAATTTAATTAGCTGTAAGTTTCACAAGCTTCTTCACAACATAACTCAACAATATAAAATTGATGAAAATGAAGTGTTTAAAACAGTGGAGCACATTGATAAATTTAAAAATACATTGATATTTCTAAACACATTCTGCTCCAATCTACTTGTAATTAAGTTCATCACAGAACTAGTTTCGGAGAGGGTCCTCCCATCATTCAGCTGTTGATCGACTGGTTGAACATCAGGTAACTGCCCCCCCTTTTCTCATTGCTTGATATGCTGTTCTTATGACTAGTGGTAAGATGTTGTCTATGATTAGTATGTTGTTTTCATTTGTATCCATAAAAGCTTGTGCTAAAGCCATAGACTTCTCTTACCTCCATTTCTGCCATTTTGTTACCAGTACGATCTATTACACTTCTTTGGCTCGTTAACCAATCGCAGACATCTTATGACTAGCCAATAAGAACAGCATACCAGGCAACGAAACAAGGGGGAGGCAGTTACCTGATGTTCAACCAGTCGATCAACAGCTGAATGATGGGGAGGACCCTCTCCGAAACTAGTTCTGTGATTAACATAATTACAAGTTAGAGCAGAATATGTTTAGAAATATCAACAATTTTTCAATTTATGACTCAACAAATTTATCTCTAGCTTATACTTAGTTTCTTCCTGTCCCATAGGTCATCTTGGATATTTATATTGTCTATGGGGAGGAAATCTCTAAACTACTTTGAAGCTCCTTCACTTAAAACCCCTTAAAAACCTTTTTTAATTCTGAAACCTCCCTTCCTGTATTATGATATGATAGGAGAAACAATTTAATGGCAAAACATAAAAATTCAATGTGGCTGATACACTAAATCAAAGTATTGCCAATCTTACAATGGGATTTACTTGTATCAAAGTAGTCTATAAAACCTATTTTACTAATTTTGTTTTGGAACAACACTTTTCAAGTTAAATATATTGTATTGCATTTACTACTATGAATTGTGTTGTAATATAAACACTGAGAAAGTGTGAAACACTTATTTTAGGCACTAAAACAGTACCATAAACTTATATGCACACATGAGACACAGCAGCATCTGCACAACCACTTAAATCGAAGTTTAGCTACCTGCAAGATATGATTGCATTACCAACTTAACTATAATTAACAACAATTATGGCTGTATCTTTACCTGGGATATCTTCTAGGAAAAGTTGCTACTATTGATGTCAACTGAACAGACAGAATGTCACCAAAAGTAACCAGAGAGCACTATAATGGGGTAAATGTGTCACACTTGGCTTTTGATAAATTTCACTGGCTTGGGCTCCATACATATTTATTTGCACCAAATAAATACAGTTTCAATTACGTACATGTCTTAATTTCACCTTATCCAATGTAAAAATTTGTCTGAAGGGTGCTCTCTGGCATGCTTGAACCCTGGCCTTTTGCAACGCTGTGGAGACCTTTACCTCTCTGATCCATCTAAATCTGAGACTCCCTCTTCTCTTTCTGCTCTTGTATTCCTAACTTCCCTGATCCTTTTTACTTTCTCTAATACGTAAAGTATAGGAAGTATTGTATTCTACCCAAAAATTCAATGTTGATATTTCACCGGAAATATATGTTTTGAAGCCTCCTGAATCCAAAAAAAGCATTTTTAGAAAAAGTTTCCATGTCTGTCTGTCTATGGACAGCATGACTCAAAAATGAAAAGTTGGTTAAAAACTAAAGTTGGTATATAAGTTTGTCTTTCAAGGATGCAGCACAAATATTTTGAGGAAAATTGCTTCACTGTAAACTACCCTTTACAAGGAACATTTTTCGAAAATTTTGATTTTCTTGAAAATGGCTAACGATTTTGATTAAAATGCTATATGTTTGAGGTACTGTTGTGACAAATAAAATGTATATCTTGAATTTTCTTGCTATAGCCCCTGTAGTCGTATTTACTCTGGATGACTTTTGCATAACTGGTAAACTGTAAGAGATAGACCAAATCTTACTGCACAGAAAATGTAGATCTTGCTAAAATACACAATTTATGTCTACATAAAATTTTTTGTAAAGTGAACCATTTCAGAGATATGCCTTGTTATCTGTGTGAGTTTTGGAGAACTTATACTTCTGTTAAATATAACACTGTTATTCATTTTTTTATATGTTAACCGTGCAAAGAGTTTGGAATCTCAAAGCTTTAAAAGATTTGACTATCACTCAAAGCCTACTGTATTCCCATATTCCTCTTATACCTACAAGAAGATAAGCAATAAGATGATTTCTGCAAATGTTTATCCCAACTAACACGAAGAAGATATAGAAAGAAGAGTTTGTAAGACTACAAGAGTAGAGAAAGTCATATGAGTGCAACACATCAGATTTTTTTCATTACAATTTAACCATTTATATAGATAGTTATGTTCAGATTTTTCACATTTGCTTTGAAAGAATATAGCAATGCTAAAAATAATACTTGTAACTTTGCTATACAGTCTCTCCTCTCACTACTGAAAGAAGAATACACTACATTTCATGTCACAGGCTGTTAGTAGCACTTCTATAGAAGCGCTCTGTAGTAAGGGTTCCATTCTGTAAAGTTCAAAATAGGCAGATATTTGTCATATTACTTAAGGTCTTTTCAATTATATTCTTTTTCAAATAAAATGAATTACAAATTGGTAAGTTTAACTGGAATAGAAAGTAGAATGAAAGATATCTGAATAAAAAATTAATAAATAAAAGAAATGTACTCTGTGGACAGAAACTTTTAACACACACCCAATATGCTATGACCCGAGCCAATCTCCATCAAAAACTAAGGTCAATTCCTGGGTTAACACATTGCTGATATATCCTATATTTACTCATGTACCACATGCATGCGAGTAAGATTTGCACCCAATTTTTCAAGAACCCTCCCCCTCAAAAAAAAAAAAAAAAATTAAGATACAGTAATATGCATTATAAACACTCCTATACACAAGATTAATATCACTAGCTTGCAATGAAATTCCTGCCTCCAAAGTGTGAACGTTTTTGGGGTATTTTTAGTATGCTGAAATCAAACTCAAAGCCAGAAAGTTCCATTCATGTACCATTTTTTCATTTTTTTTTCTTTTTTTTTTCTTTTAGCACGATTTTCTTATGTTTGTAGGAACTTACAGTATCTTATATATACTGCAATGCTTTAACATGCATAGTTTTATTATGTCAGTATTTGAAAACAAAATGTATTTGAAATACTTGATTCAAATACTTGAAAAGATTGTTCATAGTAAAAACTGAAGGCACGGGATGTCTATCTGATACGGGGTGCGAGCGAATTTAGAGTGAGTTAACATGCTATCTTGCCATTAGTGTATGTTTATTTGTGGGAGATAGGTATATATTGGCCACTTTTTGGTGATAAGAGGCACTCTTTGTGAGCACATACATATCCCGTCTAGTTCCTCTCACATTTCTTTAGTCTGTGTTTCATCTGGAAACGAAATCAGTTTCAGGCTTTATTATGGAGTAGAATGTTGTGATATACTAGTTCAATACAAAAGTATTTACCATGTCGCATCGCTCATGTATAAATGATCCAAACCACTTTTATTATATATGTGAGAAATACACATTGCCTAAGCTGAAGCGTAATATTACAGATTTTGTGAAAAAAATCATATCTTGCTATCTTGCCTACTTTGGAATCAAACTTGATACCAAAGTAAAGCTTGGCCACTGCACAAAGTATGTAGAGCATTCATTTTACTTGATATGCAGTGCTCCTTGAATGACCTCTTGAAGAGCTGACTGGAATTCAGTCCCATGCAAATTTTTCCCAGTTGCATACCAAAGATAATGTAGGTCTTTGAAGTTTTCCAGTGGCTGTTAAATTTTTGTTGTTTGCCATCCACTCTGTATTATCCTTTCAACTCAAGACTTAAATGGACGATTTGTGGAAAAAAAGAAAAAAAAAAAAATTGATTGTAGCAGTACAGTCATTCCACATGGAATCATAACCAGATCTGAATCTGCTGCAGCTAATCTTCTTTTCACATCTTCTACTTAATGCCCATGAAAGCTATCCAATACTAGCATGTTTCTCTGGCCTGATAGAAGTGCTCCAGGACATCACTCCCATACAATTTTAATTCAGTCAAACAATGTATTGAGAGGTAGAACTGTCATTCTGGCAGATTGTCATAGTAGCTCAATGGTTAGGGCAGCCGTCTGGTAAGTGGAAGGTCTGTGGTTCAAATCCCGGTTGTGGCATTGAATTTTTAAGTTCCAGTTCTACCTCTCAAACATTGAATAAGTTTGTTGGCATAGATAAATAGTAATGTATTGTTCATCCAACCTTTTCCCCAGGCCCTCATCAGTACTCCGGGAGGAAAATTCTTTTCCTTGGTAATAGTTTTCCGCTTAAATATTATAAATGATGGAACTTTCCTGTTGTCAGCATACATAACAGTGTAGCACTGCTTTTTGCGTACATATTACCACAGTCTTTGAGGCTTTCCTCGAACAGGTATTTGATTAGCATTTTCAATTTGTGAAAACAGATATTCATACTGTTTATGAAGATCTATAACATGTCTTTGAAAGGCCAGATGTTTCTCTTCATATCAAACATTCTCTTCATATCATAACAAACATTGCATTATTGTGGTATGCCTGCAAATTGAAAATCTGTGTCATACAAAAAAGTGTAGAATCCAGCTCTTGCTTGCTTTGAAATTCTGTGCAACACCGAACTTTTGTGCAATATTCATTGCTAAAAACTGCCACATTTCTGTAGTCACAGCATAATCAAACTGGCATCTCAAATTCAAAAGCTTGCCAGATATTTGGCCAATAATCCTAAGAAAGGCCATCTTATTGTGGTTGCTTGGTTGCTCGCTTGCAACTTGTGCTTTTTCCTCTAATCTCTTACACAAGATTCAAGGGGCACTGAATTTTCTTCCTCCAGCACAATTTCCAATTTGTGCTGCTTCCTTGAACATTTTCAATTTTTCTGCAGCAGTGAATAAATGCAGTCTTATAATATTCATTTTTGTACATCTGCTGAGGTGAGAACACAAACGCTGTTCACAAAGAACAAATTATAACTAAATCAGAACTATTACGTGTGCCAGAGACCACCTGGAGACAAACAAAGACTGATACTGACATCATCCCTGTTATACTTTATGCATACCGGAAATGTACATGCATGATTATGCAAGTGAAAAGCAATGCTTTCAGCATAACAAAACCAAATAAGATGCACACCTCAATTTTCAAAACAGGTGTGCATGGTACACAAGTAATTACAGTACCTTCTAACAGCTGTATAGTTTCAGTAAATACTGCATAGAATTGCAACACTGCCAGGATTTCAACCGCAGACCTTCTACTTTATGTGGACAGTCTTTCATTGATAAATAAAACTGTACCTTAACTTTGTCTTAACAAAAGACAAATATGTAATAATATATAAAATAAATATAAATAATAATGATAATAATGATAATAATGATAATAATGATAATAATGATGATAATAATAATAGTAACAGCTGCCGCCGCCACCGCCACCGCCACCAACACCAACACCAACACCAACACCAACACCAACACCAACACCAACACCAACACCAACACACACACACACACATACATACATACAGTGTGCAAGAGGGTGTTTTCTCCTAGATTTACAGAGATGATAATGTTGCAAACTAACATCTTTAATCAGCTTGTTGATCTCAATGATTAATGGTCATGAGCACAATGTGCATATAATTAGACAGCTCTTTTGCATTTTCTTCCTACAGTTATCCTACATTTTTCTTTTGTTCTAGATGGTGCTATTAGCAGTCTGTGATTGTTACTTGAAAAGTCTATCAAGATTACTAACCCCTATGTTTAAATGTAACTTCTTCCAAGGTGGAATCTACTGTTAAAATAATCACTTTAAACACTGAAAACAACTAATGAATAAAACAAAAATGTATTCATTTCTAAGGTGTGAACTTGGTTGTGTTGTAAACAACTATTAGTGAGCAAGACTGGGTTGAACAGTGACAACTCAAAGTTACTTACTCTCCCCTTCGTGCAAATTCAATGCTCTTGACTGCAGTTGCGCTGGTAGTCCCTTGAGTTACTTTGAATGAAGCTTTTAGTGACAGATCTGCACTGGATAACACTAATACCTTTCCTTTAGCATTTCCTGTGTACACATATTGTCCTCTTCTGTCAAATGATGCCACAATATTCAAATCAGACTGTGAAAAAGCATAAAGACACAAAATAAAAATTATGATGTACATACTTAATTATTTATAGCATTAACATTGATAATTAATTTAAGACATTTAAAGAACAATCAATTCAGTAAACAAAATAATAAAATGTTAATTATTCATCTCGATACTATCAGTTCACCCAATACACAAGAACCTTGTTTTTCCAGGCAAGGTGGGACCATAGCTGATCCTAATCCAGAAACAAATTATTAACCAACTGGGCCTGACATTCGTTGACCTTTATATGTTCCTTCGAGCTGCAATATTTTTTTAGGAATGTTAAGCAAAAACTATTATTTTCTTTGAATTATAATTAAGCAACTCTTATAAACTTTTCGTATTATAATTGTTTACATGTCTTCTTTACATGTACATATTACATTTTAAGTGCTTTAGTAGTAATTTACATGGTAGGCCTCAAAACACTCCTTGCCCATCATTTTCGTTCCCAGCTAATGCAGTACTCTCTGCATTTTCTTATTTCTCTTTACAATCATAATCATCACCATTGGAACTGGATTCACTAGAACCAAAGTTAAAAGCTTCATAGTCGCTCTGAATACTTTCTAATTACATTTTCCCAACCATCTTTGCTTGGTGTTTTCACAGTGAAATTGTTTGCAATGTGATAGGACGTTGTTTTCATACATTTATCTCTTTCAACAACAAAAAATGCACAGAGAGTCAATGCAAAAGTATAGCAAATGAACATCAGATAAAAGCTGAAAAATGGGAAAATGCTATGAGAAGTTTTCGCATGTATTTATATATTAGAGGCAAGTCTCTTCAATATCTGTGAAAAATATTGGAGAGCAAGAGGATTAATGACTTCATTGTCAGAAATCCAGCATTAGCTAACAACATATATTAGAGGCAGTTCGATTTGTAAAAAAGAATAGATTTAATTTATAAAACAATGAAAACGTCCATAATCATTACACTAGACATAATAAGGATAGACACTTAACCACAATCAGAGCTACGATGCGTAAGAATGGAATACTGTACTCCAGCACAATGATTTATAATTGTCTTCCTAATGACAACAAAAGTATAAATAACTATAATGTGTTTAAGGTTAGAACAAAGGATTTCTTGCACAAACACTGCTTCTACACAGTAAAGGAATATCTGCAATTTAATAAATCTAAGACATTACATTAACTTGTCTAGTCATTTTGTATCATTTCCTTCACTTTATAGACACATTTTAATCTATGATATATAATAAGTTGAACACAGATTAGAAATATGTATCTGACTTTATTGCAATGTAAATATATAAATTTAATTATTGATATATCCTATATCAAAGTACTCTGTACAGAATTGATTTTAAAGGATTAAATAAATGAATAAAATAAATAAAAATAAAAGTCAGACAACAGAACTGTTCCATACTCCGGGTCTAATGGGTCAAATGAATATTATTAATTTATACAAATATTCTTGTACTAACAAGAATAAGAAAAAAGGCTTTTTGGCACTTAATACTGCGCTCATGTTTATTTTCTGAAATAGCAGGCAAGTTCCTTTTGTTTCAAATTTGTACCACATCTGAGAAGCAAAATAAGCAAAAAATTTATCTGGATAAACCAGAAATCCAGATTAATGAGGGGTGGATAAATGAGATCCTTGTGTACTTTATTCTGCATCCCAACAGTAGCACGTGGTTTTAGTCTTCTATCGCCTCTTAGATTTATACCATTTATAAGTACTCCATTTAAGACCATTATTTTTTATATATTCAAAGAATCTCAAGAACATACTTTTTATAAGGGTATCCAAGAAATAAGTAAACAAAAATGTTGCCTATTTATATTTTGTCACTATGTTTGAAATAGAGGGAAGTTATCTTTTATGTTTAGATTTGACTTGGCATACCAAGGGCACACATATATCTCACATGCTTATCGCTTAGATATCAGTTATGAGTTTACCTGCGTTACTGTAAGCTTGATGTTATTCAGAGAATTAAAAGTTCACAAGATTGATGTGTATTGTAATAAAAATCTGATGTGTTGCACTTGCATAACATGCTCTACTCTTGTACAAACTAGCCCTACAAACACTTTTACTCTTTCTACTTCACGCTAATCGAGATAAAAATTTGCAGGACTTATCTTATTGCTAATTTTGTTGTAGTACAAGGGGAATATGGGAATACAGTAGGCTTTAAGTGATAGTCAAATCTTTTATGAGTTGGTCACTATGCGGTGTCATTTGTAACAGTTCATTTGTTATTTCAGTACCTGTATTTGTTCCTTTTCAATATAGTAGTATTATGGTTTTAGGGCACACAACTACGGAGGTCATTAGCGCCCAGGCAAAACAAAAGCTAGAACCCGTTTATTGTATAACAATTAAAAACAAAACAGTAAAATGTCAACAACACAGTATCTGGAACACTAAAACATGAGATAAAACAAAAGCATAAAATGACAAGTGCTAAAATAAGTCGCTAAATCGTGAATAAAATGTAACACTCGCTCTACAGCACATGATGTGTCTCCCAGCACCTCGGCCAGGGTCACTGCCAAACCCAAGGATTCCTGCAGTGGAGTAAAATACTACCACTGAATTAGAACATGCAGCACCGTCAGGGGCTCATGGCAATGAGCACAGAGCGGTGCAGCATCTGAAGATAAAAGGTGACAACTAAAAAAGCAGTGCCCAATACGCAGTCTTGCTAAAATCACTTCCTCCCGACATGAGACGTGCAAGGAAGTCCTCCAGGTGACAGGGAGGGGCTTCACCAACCTAAGTTTGTTCCCCTAAACATTACTCCAATCACTATGCCACCGTGAAAGGAGTGCACGACATAAAAATAAGCTAAAATCATCAGAGGGAACACAAGCGCTAAAAAACCTGGGGGCTAAAACTGCTGCCTTAGCAGTGGCATCAGCAGCCTCGTTTCCTTGCAGGCCTACATGACCAGGTACCCACACAAAGGAGATGCAAGTGTCGGTACTGGCAAGGGTGTGGAGGTGGTTACGCTGCACCAGTGGATGATAATTGTACAGCATTCGTTGGCTCTGAAGGGCGCTCAAGGAATCCGAACAAATAATGAAGCGCTGCATGGACTGTCGACGTATGTATAAAAGGGCTTGATAAATACCAAATAACTCTGCTGTAAAAATTGAGCACTGTGGTAAAAGTCGAAAGCTAAAACTCTGGCGACCGTGGATAAAAGCACATCCTACTCCCCGATCGTCCTTCGAGCCGTCAGTGTATATAAAACTGCAGGATCCAAACTGCGCCTGAATATCTAAACAGGCAGAAAGAAGAACGGAATCTGGCGTCGACGACTTCGGCAGGGACAACAAACCCAGGTTGACATGGGTCTCGCGGCGAAGCCATGGGGGAAATCTAGTTTTACCTTTCGGCAACGTCGCGGGTAATTCGACGTCCAAAGGCCTAAGCATTGAGCGAAACCGAACGCCAGGAGGAAGTAGGGCTAGGGAGCTCGCTAAGTATTGGCGGTCCAAGTTATCATTAAAAAATAAACTAAAAGACGGGAGTTCGGCTAGACTAGAGAGCCTGCAAGCATAGCTGCAGAGAAGAACATCCCGCCGATAGCTGAACGCAGGTTCAGCAGCTTCCGCCGCCAGGCTAGTGACTGGGTTCGTAGGAAATGCGCCAATACTCAACCGGATGCCACGGTGTTGTGTACGATTGAGCCGATTTAAAACAGATGGTCGAGCCGAAGCATACACAACACAACCGTAATCTAGCTTCGATCGGACCAGTGAACGGTATAATCATAATAGAACTGTCCGATCAGCTCCCCAGGATATGCCACTTAAAACACCTAAAACATTAAGAGAACGTTCACACCTTGCTTTTAAGTAGGAAATGTAAGAAGACCAACTAAGTTTTCGGTCAAAAATCAATCCCAAAAATTTCGTCTCGTCTCCGTAAGGGAGTGCATCTGGGCGAGATGGAGGGAAGGCGGGAGAAACGCCTTCCGACGCCAGAAGTTTACGCAACGGTCTACTCGGCGGAGAAATGAAAACCATTTTCGACACTCCTAGTGAACAGTCGGTCCAGACACAATTGGAGACGACGTTGCAAGAGAGAAGTCCGCCGGGAACTATAGTAAATAGCGAAGATGAAACGCCAGACTGGACGCACTCTACAATGGGATTGACTGCAATAGTAAATAGCGTGACGCTGAGTACCGAGCCCTGCGGTACTCCGTTCTCTTGACTAAAAACACGGGACAAAACCGAGCCCACCCGTACCCGAAACACACTATCCCGCATAAACTCCCGAATAAAAAGGGGCAGCCGACCACGAATGCCCCATTTATGGAGGGTACGAAGAATACCGTACCTCCAGCAAGTGTCGTAAGCCTTCTCGAGATAAAAAAGACAGCAACCGTTTGGCACTTGCGCACAAAGCCTTCCATCACGTGCGTGGATAAGGAAACTAAATGGTCGACCGTTGAACGGAAGCGACGAAAACCGCACTGAACGTTGGACAGCAGGTGTTGAGTTTCAAGCCACTACGTCAGTCGCCCGTTGATCATCAGCTCCATCACTTTGCAGATGCAACTAGTGAGGGAGATTGGACGATAACTGGAAGGTAGATGCCGGTCCTTTCCAAGCTTTAAAATCGGGACGATGGTGGCTTATGGCCAAACGGATGGGAAAGCAGCGGAGTGCCAGATGTGGTTAATTACTCGTAAAAGATACTGCTTGCCAGGCAAAGACAGGTGCTGCAGCATCGAGATGTGAACACCATCCGGCCCAAGAGCGGACTGCCTCGAAGAGACCAGGACCCGCTCCAGCTGCGACATAGTGAAGAAGGCATTATAACACTCGCGGTTGTTAGAGTGAAAAGAAAAATCATGCGTCTCAGCTCGTTGCTTGATTGGTAAAAAGTCCAGGTGGTAATGTGATGAGCTAGACACCTCTGCAAAAGCGCCTCCAAGGGCGTCAGCAACAGCCCTAGGGCAAACTACAGTGCCATTATTGATCTTAAGACCAGGCACCGTAATTCACGAAACTTTGCCGGCCACGCGACGGAGCTTGTCCCAAACCACCGGCGATGGTGTGAAGCAGTTGGAGGATTCCACAAAGTGGTGCCAGGATGTCCTCTTACTGGCCTGTATGATACGAGCACGGGCGCGTAATCGCTTGTAGATGACCAGATTATCGAGGGTAGGGTGGCGCTGAAATACCCGTAGTGCAGCCCGCCGTGCACGAACCGCCGCCCGGCATTCGCCGGTCCACCAAGGAACGGGTAAACACCTCGGTTGGGCCGACGACCAAGTGATAGCACGCTCGGCAGCGGCTTTGATCACAGTAGTAAGGTGATCCACCATCTGGTCAACATCGCCGAACACACGGTCGTCGAAAACAGCTAAGTGGCAAAAAAGAGGCCAGTTCGCTCTACGTAGCTGCCGGGTGGGTACACCTGACGAGGGTACGTAATTGGAAAGCAGGCTGATCACGTAGGGAAGGTGATCACTGGAGAAGGTATCCGAGACGACGTTCCACTCAAAACGATGGGCAAGCTGTGCTGTGCAAACAGATAAGTCCAGGTGAGAAAGAGTGCCTGTGGAATCAGAAATAAAAGCAGGTTCGCCAGTATTGAGAAGACAGCTGATTACGATGGAACAAATCTGCAAGGTGCTTCCATCTTACGCAAGCCCTAGAAGATCCCCAAAGAGGGTGATGGGCGTTGAAGTCTCCCAACAACAGGTAAGGCGCTGGGAGCTGGGACACTAGATCAGAAAGGTCCCCAATGGCGAAGGGGGAAGAAGGCGGGAGATAAACGGAGCATACTGTAGAACGAAAACCAGGTAAACTCACGGTAACGGCTACAGCTTGCAATGTAGTAGTGAGCATAATAGGCTGGTAAAATATGTCGTTACTGATCAGCAGTATGATACCCCCATGTGCAGGAGTACCAGGCTCCGATGGTAAATCACATCGCACCGGAGTAAAACCAGGAAAGTTGAAAGCATCCTGCAGGCAGAAAAGACTGGGGGGCAGCGAATTAGCCAACAGTTGCAGTTCTGATTTATGCCTGCGCACGCCACGTGTATTCCACTGTAAGATAGACATCCTGTGGGAAAATGGGAAAACCCCGTCACCGAGTTCATTTAGCCGATGGCTGTCGCTTCAATTTGCCCTTCTGATTCCACGTAGGACTCTGGCTTTGTGGAGCAGAAGGTTCATGCTCCATAGGCTCCTATGGGTCAGTGGGTCAGTGTCACCAGAAACCTGAGACAGAGGTACAAACCGATTGCCAGTGGTCACGGGAGGTGGAGAATCCCACTTCACGCGACTGCGCGCCCTAGTCTCCTGGGATTGAGATCGCCGAGGAGGTGAAGGAGAAGTGGCCTTAAAGGCACACTTTGCACTGGCCGAGTTAAAAGGCTCTTTAAGAAAATCGGAGCGTTTCGGGTTGACTTTGAATTTCCGAGTTTTACTACTTATGGTAAGGATCGTGGAGCTGGTGGAAGTGGAAGCTGGTACTACAATGCGAGGAGCGACGGTTGTGGAGACTATAGAGTCTGTGGCACTGGTGTCGAAACAATTGAACTAAAAGTACCAAACTTCAGGAGAGAAGGCTGCCGAGCTAGATGGCGTTTGCGGGCTTCAGAGAAAGAGAGACGCTCTTTCACCCGCAGCTCTTGAATGGACTTCTCATCCTGGTATCGTGGACAGTCGCGGGAAGTCACTGGATGTTACCTCGACAGTTCACACAGCTAGAAACCGATGCACAAGCTCCCTCATGAGAATCCTTACCACAATTGGCACAAACCGCAACCGAAGTCTTACAGGAACTATGGCCATAGCGTTGGCACTGGAAACAATACATAGGCCTGGAATATAAGGTTGGACCGTAATAACCTCGTAACCTGCCTTGATCTTCTGAGGCAACTCGAGCCGATCAAAAGTGAGAAACAGCGTGTGGGTATCAACCTGCACGCCATCACGCTTAGCTCTTACACAGTAAACTTCAGTTACTCCTTGGTCCGACAGATCTCCTCCTCCGGCATACCATCCAAAAGTTGGGTGGTAATGACGCCCTTAGAGGAGTTCAGGCTTCGGTGCTTCTCAACACAGATGGGATATCCATGGAGGAGTTTGCCTTCAATGTCTTCTCAAACTGTTGGGCAGTGTAGCTCTCAACAAGTAGTGAACTGGATCGCAGACGGGTGCACGATTTTACAGGACCGGCCATTTTATCTAGACCTGGCTGAATAATGAACGGGTTGACCTTAAAAAATGACTGACCATCTTCCATCCAGTGAATAACTAGATAACGTACCGATGATGCGTGTACCTCTTTTTCAACTTGCACTTGTTTGCGGCATTTAGGTGTGTTTGTTGCCATAGGAAAAAGGCTAAATATTTCATCCCCCAGTGCTCCCCACCCACCATGGAGCCCAACAAGGGGTCATCCCACTGGGATGACAGGGCTACACAGGGGATATAGCGGGCTCGCAGTCCCGCTCACCCTGGAGTTCGGTGCATTACCTAGTCCTGGACAATTGACTAGGGGTGGGTTAGTCCCAAGCCTCCCGCTTAGATGAAGCAGAAACCAAAGCAGTGTATTGGAAATGTACACCCTCCCCAAATTCAGAAAGAAAACTGGACCGAGCTCAGATACGCATCCCTCAACCACCAGGGTAAACCTTTCCACCGACACGGGTCTCCACGCACGGCCTACACGTGGGTGGGCGTTTTGAATGGGTGAAAATGAATCCCTATTGGAAAAGATAATGCAGCAGTTAACTAATTTATCAGTGGATTTAACACAGAAAGCTGAAAGTAATGTAGGTAGTTTAACACAGAAAATTGAAAGTAAATAACCCTAGCACAACAGCCCTTTGCAGACCAAGGTTTACTGCACGACCGCTGCATCCCCCACCTCTGCCCATTACAGGCGTCATGAGTGAGGAGCAGAACTGGAGGATGGGACATACTCAGCAGCCTGAGCCTTCCCGACCAGTTATGCGGCCTTCGTGACCTGTAAAATTGAAAGTAAAGCAAATAATTTAACACAGAACATAAAATTAAGTATGAAAGAAAGTAAGGAAGATATGAAATTATTAACACATAATGTAAATGACTCAACACAGAAATTGTAAAAAAATGTGAACAGCTTAACACAGGAAA
Source organism: Tenodera sinensis (assembly GCA_030765045.1). NCBI lineage: Eukaryota > Metazoa > Arthropoda > Insecta > Mantodea > Mantidae > Tenodera > Tenodera sinensis. The sequence continues at coordinate 128,372,676 of CM060962.1, forward strand.
TAGAACTGGGAAGAAAAATGGTATGAAATAGCATTACATAGAGCAGATATAGCTGTAGGAAAATTCAGAGAAAACATGACGAAACTAGGTTAGTACAAAATAATCTTAATGGGGAAATTAATAGTCTTTGTGATGTTAAGGTTATGGGCACTGAGATGCAATTACAACGTGAGGAATTTAATAAATTCAATGGTGAAGCAAACATTCAAATGAAAGAAATGCAAGAGAGTTTTGAAAAAGAGAAAGAGAATACAGAGAAAATGGCACAAGTTGTAATTGCATTACTGGCAAATAAAAGTAAGTGAAAGTCAACATGTAAATAGATACAAGAATGTAACAAACCCACGACAATTGTAGCAATATTGATCATGAGGAGAGTGACCTTGCTGAACACACACACACATGTACGCACACACGCACACACACATAGCAGATACATATGCAACAGAAATCTTTACAGATGGCAGCAGGGTTGGAGACAAGGTAAAACCTGCAGGAAACATATGCAAATGGAAACAAAGCAATTCTGCAAATGGAAACAAAGCAATTCAAGTTTAAATTGTATGGCCAATGTAGCAACTGGGCAAAGCAAATAGCAATTCTGAAAGCCCTCAAAGGACTAAAAACACAAATAGGGAACAAAGTCCATGAAAAATGTGTAGCAATATACACAAATAATTTTAAAACACATTGAAATGGAACAGCCTAACTGATGAAATAAGGAGCAAGATAATGAAATGCATCATGTACCTTGGCTAGGTATAAGGACTTGCGGGGATAGCTAGGAATGAAATAGCAGATCACCTAGCAACACAAGCTGCTGAAGAAGAACTGAACATTGTATATGCAAAGAGTCCAAAAGAAGTCTTAGTAACTTGAGAAAAGAAAGGTGGACCTCAAGGATGGCAAGATCAATGGACAAGTACGACAAAAGGAGCAATCAAAACTGTACTTCCCGTAAAGTTATACACAGAGTTTGGTGGCAGTGAATTCCCTTATTCCTGGAATTCACAGATTTAGTAGCAGGACATTGTAAATATGATTGTAATTTTCTAAGATTTAAACTAACTTACAACCCACTTTGCAAGTGCAACAAGGGCCCACAAACAGTACTCTGCATAATACATGACTATAAACATTTAACTACACAAAGTACAGAAATGCAAAGCATAAGGAAAACTGAAAGCACCTGGCCTGTAATCAACAAAGAATCAATTAGCAAACATCTAATCACTATTGTTAAATTTACAAAATCAATAAACTTTAGTGACATGTAAATAAGCAAATACTATAGACAACAACAACAGTGAGCATGTCAACAAAATAGGTGTTTTATGCATTCTGATGATTATAATAATCATCATTAACATCTTTATGATCATTATCATAATTATCATCACTATTACCTTCATAATGATCATTATTGCCATCATTATTTTGTTATTGTTAACATTGTTTTCTTTAATTCATAGATTACAAATTTAATGTTTAGTCTAATCATATAGTGAAAATAAATGAAAAATTAAATACTGTATTTATTCAAATTGAAATCCCCCTCGATTGTAAGACCCACCTAGTTTTGCAGAAAAGCTTTTAGAAAAAATGTACCTACACAAAGAGACATGTTAATTTGAGACAGGCTGTAATTCCTATTTTAAAAAAAAAACTTTCTTCAGAATTTCTTTGCTACTGTACATAGAGATGGTTGGCCAAGGACAAATTCTACCTTTCAGATGTTTGCAAAGAAAGGAGCAGGGAATTAGACATTGATCTTCTCACTCATTAATAGCTTCAACCCTTCTACCTGCTTTCTTCTTAGTAGTAAAAACAAGATCTTTGGTTACAACAGCATCACTTTCTTGAAAGTGAATTTCTCCTGTACCTGTCTGTGTTAGCGGTAATGTGAATTCACGATGAAGTTTTACTATAGGTTTTAAGCTGGATATTTTGGAATTTGCTGACAAAATTATGTATGAGCAGCAAGTTGAGTGTATTTAGTACAACCAAACATGATTCGTTACTGGAGAAATCGGAGAGGTAAACCTAAAGCCACAATAAAAGGAACTTGATCTTTTTGCAGCCCTAATAAAGGATGCTATGCTGCAGTGGTTGATGCAGTGACAGAGTGGACGGAAGAGAAGAGAGTGCTGTGCTGGTAGTGACCTGTGAAAGATGCAAATTAAAGGGTGTAAAGTAGCAAAGCAGCATGTGAGTAGCAACAATAGTTAATGTTTAATAAAACATAAGCATTAAATTTACAGTTCAATAATACTTTTATTTTCATTTTCCAAAATACTCGTTTCTAAGACCCTCCCAATTTTTTGACTATAATTCCATTAAAAAAAAGGGGGGCCTTATTTTCGAGTAAATACAGTGGTTATAACCACATTAATTAATATGCTTGTATGTAGTATTACAATGTAATGGAGCATGTTGTTAAATAAAACATGCACACACACAAACTTTCTAAAACTGTTTCTTGGATTCAGGGAGTCTCAAAATATGTATTTTCGGGGAAATCTCAATATTGAATTTTTGGGTGGAATACAATACTTCCCCTACTTGCTATACATAGTAGGTAAAGCAAAAAAGATGTATTTTGCAATACAAAAATATAGACTTGGCAGGTGGGGCAATTTTGTTAACATTACTGTGTGTATACATGTGGATAGGACTTTCTTTAAAAATGAATTTCCAGTAATAAATAGTTTCACCAGTAATACATAAAGATCCAGAGTTACTTAATTCAACAGATTAAATCATTAATTAATTAAAATGAAGATTAAGTCCAACTATTTAAACACTTGTTAGATGATTAACCCTTTGCTGCGCATACAGTATTAACTAGTTGTTCTTCAGCAGACTTGTGTCCCTTTAAATTCTGAACTGCTACTGCAGATATTAAACTAAACGTGACCTATATACTTGCATAATTATAGTATCTTTTACTGGCTGAAACAATGTGTTTAATTAATAGCTTATTTGATACTGGTTTGCAGTAAATACGATATAAGTTTTATTTCAACTGTTTATAACGGAAAAAATCAACCCTGTTGAAGGGAAACATATGCACCCCTTTGTAACACATTTTTAATATTCCACAATATTAAAGAAATTAAATTTTGCTACTTTAGAATATTAACACCAGACCAAAATATCCTAAAGTTAGCTAAGATAAATTAAAATAATTTCTGCAAAATTTTATGGTACTCACCCTTAAAAAGTTTACATCCCTGCCATTATTATATTGAATATACTGAAGCTGGTCCATAAAATGTTATTCACACTATTCTGTTGCACAATAAAAATGTTCTATATACACTTATGCTTATTAATGTTTTGGTATGTACACCCCATGTTAGTTTTGAATTTCCACCCCCCTCGCTTGATGATAACTGAGGGAACACCCAGTTCTACACAAGGCAATATCACACTGTTTGCACTTGTACTGTAACTGTATGCCATGGCCTGATTGTGTTTTTCTTTTCTTCACAATACACTGTACACACGATTTCACCCGGCCTAGAATTTTTATGAGAGTGTGAAGAGAACTGGGCACAGGGGTAGCAGAAGGTAGGCTACGCTGAAATCCCACTCGCTTGCGGGACGTGAAGTTCGCGATTAGCTGTCTGTAGTGAAGAAGCCTGTTGCCATGAGCTGTAGAAGTAGGTCTGTTTGAAATGTCCTATATTATAGAACTATTAACAATGGCAACATTCACTACGAAATGGAACAAGTATTTCCACCATTTTTTTTAAGGCCGGCCGACACCGTAACACTCCCCCCTTAGGTCTGTGAAATCAATCCCTGCCATATTACGTGTGTAATTGGTGCAGTTTTTATAATTATGCTTCGTTGGGTCTTTGAGCTATTGAAATCTTTGTGATCTCAGGGCGTGGTAACGGATGGAATGAAAAATCACACGATGTTTCTTCACCACTATGTATTATTTTATTAACACTTTTTCTATATTTTACATTAAAATAAATCCTCCTAGCACCGTTTTAAATGATTTAAAACGTTTCCACTTTTTCATTTAGTGGAACTAATGCTTGATGAAAGTTTGGTGAAAGTTCTACAATGCTCACACGTTACATCAACACGTCCTTACACCTAGAATATACACACGCTTGTGGGAAGATTATGTCGTCACCTTACGTGACACCGCCTTTTTCGTATACATCCGCGTATGCGTCCATCAAATAGTTCTTTCTTGTTAGGGAAGCGATCCCTAACCATCCTCCCTTACTTTTATTATGGAACACATATAATTCTAATATTTATACATATATATTAAAATCAAATATGGAAATATTTATGACGTCTTTAAACTAACTTAGTTGTTCGTAACAATGAACATTTGCAACACGTTTTCGTCATTTAACCAACTCATACAAACATCAAAAAACAAATTACACTTTTAACAAATATTCACATTAACGATTTTCTTTTGGGGTCTTCTAATATTCTGTCTCATAATTTATCACGGCATTAGGACAAGGTATTTTTATTTGTTCTCTCCCCCTGCCACTCTTCCTGTGTACCTCTCCATCTGTTCTAGGATCAGAATTGATGGATAATAAAAGAACGTCCCTGTTATCATGCCAAACTACTGCAGTTACACCTTCATGTTGCAGTTTGCAAGATTCACCCCTTTTCAGTTTTAATTGTTTTGGCTAAGAAAACTGTTTTGGCCAGTCTTTCTTTCTGGCACGCGTTGTACCACACGCATATGTCTTCTTCTCTAAAAGTAATTTCATTAACCGCGTGGAAGTAAAAAAATTATCAAAGTAGACGTGGTGCCACAATCCCGTGTATTTCTCACACATGTCTAAAACCACCTGTTCTCCAAGCAGAAGATCGGTGTTTCTCACATCTTTTTTCCCCAGATAGATTTTACAGGTCAGTAAATAGCCACTTTTACTGTCTGCAATACCCCATACCTTTATCCCCCACTTTGTAGGTTTAGCAGGCATGTATTGTTTCAAAAAGAAGCGCCCTTTGAAACCGATCATTGCTTCATCAACAGAGAGATCGTGATTTGGTTTGTAGACATTTGACAACCTTTTGATTATTTCTAACGCAGGTCGTGCCCTATACAGATAATCATAAGAATCTACCCCAAATTGTGGTTTTGCAGATTCGTCATTCAAGTGAAGATATTGATATCTTTTTAACCTCTTGAGGGATATCGACGTGAAATCACGTCCATTTAAAATGACGGATGAGCGATATGGGCGTGTATACACGTCCTGTGTGTTTAAGCATTTAACCCTTATTTATCCCTTATCCAACTCAACTTATTATAATTTTCTCTTTATGAAACATTTTAGTAAGGTCTATAAACTTTATTGGCTTACCTTAATATGTTCGTTCTGCAGTGATTTACCTCAAAACAGGGATAAACACACAAGGGTACGTACATCTCCACATTCGCAAATTCCCTTCTTGCGGCACACGAAACACTTTGGAGATGGGCGGGACTTCTTTGCTGTTGGTGGTATCCTTTTAGGATAATGTTTTCCTTGAAGTCTGAGGGGTGCAGGGGTTTTGAATTTTCAACCCCCAACGTGGTATTGTTCAATTAGGCTGCGAGCTATTTATAGTCGGAAGTCAAGGTCGGTCACTGTCCTGTGTGGGTTTAGAGCTCTCCAAATTACCAAACAATTGTATATGGTTATATCCAGTTGGTGCAAAAATCTTTTTATACCACTTCTCCCTTCAGCTACAAGCAGGAAAGAATACGTATGTATTTCAACAAAGAAAGACACGGACTCTATTAAGTTACGAAACTCGTGTAAGCAAAAGTTGCAATGTTGATCTATTCTGATGACTCAAGAGACCACGCATACAGTAGCGCTTTATTACACAGTATACTGACGCATAAGCCACACATACAATGGATGTTTCTTTACTGTTTCTTTCCGAGAACTTATATTAGATGCGTTCGACAGAGCAAAGTTGACTTTTCACCACAGTGAAACAAAATTGTGCCATTTCAACGTTTTGTAAATACAACTCAACTTTGCTGATGACGTACATTTATACTGCATATAACGAGTTTTATACCAGTTTTTGTTTCATTAAAATAACTTAATATTTACATAAAATACAGCTGTGTATATGCGAAGCACTTTTAGCGCATTTAACAATTTAAATGCTAGCAGTTCTCGGCTCGCGGGCGTTTTAAATGGCCATCGCTCAAGAGGTTAAAGTAGAGCAAGGTCATTGCTTGTCTTACAATTGGACAAGCGCAAAAATCCCCCAAAAAGCAATACCTAATTTCAGGTAAATCCACCATCCCCATATATATCAAAATACCTAAATAGGCCTGTATCTCCCTTGAATTTGTTTCTTCCCATTTTGGATCTGCATTTTTAGCTTGAATCTGAGCTGCATACCTATTGGTTTCCTCCGCAATTTTGCCGCAAAAGCTGGAATCTATAAAAAGTTCAAAATAATCTATTTCTGGACTTCCTGGAGGAACAGAATGATTTACACCTACAGGGGAAAAGAATACTTCTAACTCATTGAAAGTCAAATTGGAGGTCCACTGTGCAGGTACTAATTTAGTTTTAGTTTGCTTTGCATTAATTTTAGCCACCTGTTCTGCTACCTGTTCCTCAGCACCTTCACTGTCACTTTGTTCCTTATCACTGTCTTCCTCTAACTCACCAAACCAAGATTTGTCGGAGCTACTTTTGTGATCTAATTCCTCATAAACAGCTGCAAGTATTTCCTCATCTGTTACCAAATACTTATCACTGCAGCACTTGCTAGCCCGTGATGTATTTGGAATGGCCTCCATGGTACTGAATTAGCTGTAAATGCGCCAGGAAACTGCTTACTTACATGACTGCACTCAGCTCTAGGAAGTGCTATTTATAGCTTGGTATTAGTTTCTTTCACATTGCTATTGCTGTAACAGTGCAATAGGAGAACTTTTACATTGACACAGCTCCTAAAAGCTGGGGTCAGCATAAGCAGAACCCATATGAAACGATGAACAAGCTTACTACGTTCTACTACGCTGTGCGTGGCAGGCCATTTTTCATTTCACTACGCTTTACTACCCTAAGCGCTGCAAAGGGTTAAATTAAGAATGTTTTCGGTGGCATTTGCCACCATCCTTAGCTGTGCATCAACTGAAGTTATCTTCTGAATCCTGGGCTTCTTCCAGCTGAATACTGTTGTGCTGGTCTCATCTTCAATAAGATGCTAATTGGGATTTCAAAGTTATCAAATGGCCATGGTTTTTGATGATACACAAGGTGTTAGGGATGAGTGTGCAGACATTAACAGTGTCTATGTGACAAGTTGAAACATAATTTTCTCTACCATCTTATTCTAAAATGCATGGCTGCCTAAATAAAAAATAAAATTGCTTGAATGATTACCAATAGGTCACCACTCCTTTATTGCTTACTTCTACAGTTAGTATAGAGAGGTAGAGCTACAAAAGATGAGTTATTTGTGTCTGTTCCACAAAATGATACTAAATATTTGGATTCCGGCATGTCTATTGGAATAAAACTGTCATGGACATACCCTTAGCAACATCCGCACAACATCGGCGTGCGTGCGTGCATAGACAGAGGTCAGGAATATCAACAGTAAAAGCTACCTGCTTGGAAAGCTTGAAGGAAAATCACCCCACTCCTCATTACTTGCAGTAGCTGATAAATGCATTGACCCCTGGCAGCAGAAGAAGCATTAGGAAACCAAACATTTGCCTCTTCAATGAAATTCTGTTGCCAGACTGTGCAGATAATGTATTCAATAATGTTCAATTATTTCCTTTACCTTTCACGGCAGATGAATTTGTTATCAGACTTGCTTATTTGTCACATTTGAATCTACCATCACACGAAATCTGCACACTCATACCCCTAACACCTGTATATGTTTTCCCATGTGGTTAGTACAAAGCATGACACGAAGGGTTTAAATTATTGATATTCTTCATTGTTGTGGTTGCTAGTCCAAAAATGGTGTCAGACTTGATTTCTCTATCTGTCTGTATTCGATATTCCTTTGATGTTCTTAAGCATGATGTTCAAGATTTCTTTTTATTTGTCTTGTATAGCATTTATGTAATCTTCACAAGTGATGTGAAGATGTATGTGTCCAACTTCATCTTGTGCAGAATTGAATTTTGAAGGGGCCTGTTTAATAAACTTCCCAAACTGAATTTTTCTGTGGGGCTAACCTTATGTTGCATACTTTGAAAAACTTTTCTAACATTTTGTAAGCTGTGGGATGATAGGTGAAATGTTTGTATGACTAATCATGGTCTTTCGACAAACTTAAGGCTGGTTCACAACCACCAGTAATAGTACCGAGAAAGTTGAAATACGTGTATTCAAATGAGAGTATTCACAACCAACAGGAAGGTTTCCCAGGCCCCAGGAATGGGAAACAATACTTGGCCAAGTTGTAACTTTCTCAATCTCGTTACTAGGCATGCATGGTAGATTCATATTGTGCATGTTAGGCTTTTTGCTGTAGAAATTATATAAGGCAGCCATAGCATGAAACAGCCATTAGAGCTGTACTCTAGTCACAAGCTAGAAAAAATATTGATCAGAAACAAATTAATTCTTCACGGGCAATATCAACCACCACTTTCTATCCATAAGCTGATTGATAATATGCCTTCCTGTTCTCGTTACTGGGCTGTTGTGAACCAAAATATAGAGTGCTGTCTTGTGTCCCATTCCTGTTCTCATTGCCGTTCTGGTTACTGTTTTATGGTGGTTGTGAACCAGCCTTAAATGTGGTGATATGTTTTAATTTTTCTATTTCTTGTCTCTGTTGATCATTCTGGTTATGCAAGAGGGGTTCAAAACACCTAGCTCACCTACTTTTAATATGACACATTACACTGTCATATTCAATTATGCTCAATGGGATACTGTTTAGTTTGTGGATCAGGATTATCAAAACTGCTAATTTGTGTGGATATGGGTTGTAACCAGTCTGTTTAATGTGTATGTCTCTGTTAGAATTTTCTTACAAATTCATGGTTTTCCCAAGTTTCAATACTAGTATAATAAGGAATACATAAGAATGCAGTTATACACAGAGAATATATGATTGAGTACTAAAGTGAACACACCCCAAAGCTGAGCACTGACCCTTTCGCTATTAAGGAAACCTCTCAGTACACTTACATGCTTGGTACATGTTCGCTTCTTTCTACTATTAATTTTAACTTCCTCCCTTCCCTTTATTATTTCTTCAATTAATGATTAGTTTTCCTTTACTTGTCTGTCTTGCATCAGTTTTTTGCTATTAGCCATATTGTCTTTCCCCGTCTATTATTTACCTCTTGTTTCAACTTCTTATTGCTATCAGTTCACTCTGCCTGATTTTACATTTCTAACTTAATAAATCTCCCCTTCTCCTATCCCAATTATAATTAAAATTCCATTTGCCACTTTTTCAACCCTCCTGATTACCTATTATTTCGTCTCACTTTCTCATACCTTCTCCTTTGCCTCTCATGATCCCATTCTATTTCCTCTTCTCTTTCTGCAAATTTGCAGTCATTCTTTTGCATTGTTACCCTTGGTGATATGCCCCCACCTCTTGTTCTCCACTGCCTAGTTCTCATTCCTTTTCTAATCCCCTGTGTTTCCACACTTGTGTCATTCTGTACTTGTGTCGTCCTCCATGGTCTAGGGGTAACATGCTAGCTCTGGTTACTAAGGTTATGGGTTTAAACCTGGCAGAGGGCAATGGATTTTTTCAGACAAAAATTCTTAGTATGGCTTCTGTCCGAAGGGAAGTAAAGCCAGTGGTCCCATGTATATTTATAGTATGTAAAAGAATCTCACGCCTGATAGAAACGCTTCTGTGTAAAATTAAAGATCTTCCACACTCAATGTAGAATGGGATGCTGAGAACCACATCAGTTGAAGTATGCCCATAAATAACTTTATTTCATTAGGGGTAGTAAGGGGTAGTGATGCGCCTCCTATAGCCTCTCCTACACAATTCCCATCCTCATCCTGCCCGTGGTGCACCCTGCTTTTAACAGATGAGGCTCTGGGGACCGAATCACAACGGTATAACTGTTTCATCTAAAATGGAGGAAATGTCATTTATATATGTGCTGGCCTATCACAGCACAACAGCGTCCCTCAGAGGCACATGAGGGGAAGGTCGGTGGATCTAAATACCACCTATTTAGTCCTCCCGGCTAGGTCCGATGGACCCGTTGACCAACGATAGGTGTGGTCCTCCTTGCAAAATGGGGGTTTAAGTCGGGTGATGTAACTGCCACATTGTAAAACTGGTGCCCGTTAAGAAAACAGTTACATGAAAGCCACATACATGAATATGAGTCCATTCGATAAATATTCCGGAGTTAAAACTGTCCCCCAATCGGATCTCCGGGTGGGGACATCTTTAGGCAAATTTCATCACAACAATTCCAATACTTTAAGAATTCTACAATGGAATGCAGGAGGCATGTCCCAGCCTAAAAAACAAGAGCTAATGAAAATATTAAAAGACCAAGATATAGATGTCTTCACAGTACAAGAAGCCAATATATCAGAAGAACAGGAAATATACTTTGAAATGGATCAGTACACTACACATATACTTCCAAAGGCTCGTCAAATAGCAAGTGGTATTCTTACAGGAATTAAAAGAAATATGAAAGCTACTATCCAAATCCAAAAAACAATGGAAGAACAAGATAAATCAGAAATAGTTAAAATTGAAGTATGGAAAAGTAACTACCACTATAGAATTTACAGTATCTACAATCCTCCAGACAATACACTAGATCTAAATTCTATTCCCATAGAACCCAAAAGTATTTTAATAGGTGATTTTAATGCACACTCCCCTAGGTGGGGCTACAGAGATATAAATTCAGCAGGAAGAGTCATAGAAGACCTATTAAACTCATCAACAATGGAATTAATATTTAATCCAAATGATCCACCCACTTACCTTCATTATAATGGTTCAGGTACAAATCCTGATCTTCTGATGGTGTCATCTGACATAATTGACAATACAAAAAGAGAAATAATAGAAGACCCAGGTTCAGGCCACAGAATCACCATAAACACCATAAGAGGTCTAATAAATAAAAGTAACAAACCAAAAATTAAAACTTCTTGGAATTTTAAAAAAGCAGATTGGTCCAGTTTCCAAAATGAGATAGAAGGGAAGTGTAATATACTGTTAGAATCAGAGTTCAAGTCAACAGATGAAATGAATAAAAAAATTTGTGAAATATTATTGACAGCAGCCAAAACACATATACCCAAAGGAAAGTTAAAGAAATATAGCTACTTTTGGTCTCCATCTTTATCTAAGTTAAAACACGAAAGAAATATAGCAAGAGTCAAAGCCGAAAGAACCAAGTGTCCAGAAGATGTACAAAACTGGAGAAGAAAAGCAGCCATTTTTAAGAAAGAATTAATTACAGCAAAGAGGGCCAGTTTCACAAATTTTGTAGAACATATGGACTATAGGAAAGATGGAAATAAAATATACAAATTCCTTAATAAAACAAAATTATCAAAAAATACAACTGAACCATTAAAACATAATAACAAAAGCTTAACTACAGATAGGGAAATAGCAGAATCCCTTAACAAGTTTTATGCTCAGTCACAAAGAATACCCCAAGCGTATAAAAAACAAGATAAGGCTATCCAAAAAACTATCAGAGAAACTAATAAGCCAAAAGGTATACGAAATGATATTTTTATTCAGGATTTTAACGAAACAGAACTGGATTTAGCAATAGAACAATTACAGAACAAAAAATCTCCAGGACCTGACAAGATCCACCCAGAGTTTATTAAACACCTTGGCAGGAAAGGAAAGGAAAGGAAAGGAAATCCTACTTAAACTGTATAACACGTGTTGGAGAATGACTGTACCTTCCGACTGGAAAAAAGCCATTATCATCCCGATTTTAAAGAAAAACAAACCCTCACACAATATTAATAGTTTCAGACCAATATCTTTGACCAGTGTTATTGCAAAAGTGATGGAAAGAATGGTGGCATCTAGACTTAACTGGTTCCTAGAATATTACAACTTAATTAATAGTTCACAGACCGGCTTCAGACAGAATCATAGTACAAGTGAAAATGTACTCCTACTAAGCCATGACTCAGTCTGGAGAAACAAATTAATTGAGAAGTTGCAATCAATAGGTGTGAAAAGTAACATGCTTAAATGGATAACTCAGTTTATTTCACAAAGATTTTGTGCCACAAACTATAATACATACATTTCCAAATATAAACAAACACACTGAGGACTTCCACAAGGTGCTGTTCTGAGCACAACACTCTTTAACATATATATAAATGACCTTCCATCAATAATAAAAACTTTAGAAACCAAAATTGCTTTATTTGCTGACGATGTAGTCATTTGGACTTCAGGCTCTCCAAAAAAACCTGAATTAATTAAAGACAGAATAGAAACAGCCCTAAACAAAGTACATGAATGGAGCTCCAAAAACCTCATGACTATCAATGTGGAAAAAATAAATTATGAATTATTTACACTAAAATACAAACCAGTTAATACTAACATAAATTATAATAGTAAACCACTCAAAGCAGTTGATGATGCCAAATACTTAGGCATCACTTTCGACAGAAAGCTAACTTGGAAAAAACATATAACAAACATCTCAGAAAAGGTTAAAAAGAAACTACAAATCCTGAAAAGGTTAGCTGGTGCTAAATGGGGCTGCTCAAGGAGAGTCCTTAACACAACATACAAAATGTATGTTAAACCAAACCTCTTGTACTGTTCTGAAGCTTTAATAACAGCAGCAAATGCTAACATAAATAAACTTGAACAAATACAAAATCAGGCTCTTCGCTTAATCACTGGAGCAGTTAAATCCACACCTATTGATGCCATGCTTGCCTTAACACGGACCCCATCAATAACAACAAAAATAGAAGAACAAGCATTGCTCCAACACAAGAAAATGTTACGACTGCCAAACTCTAAATGGACAGAAGAGAACCTCCCCCCTTCAATCCTTAAAACTCATAGTAGTTTCCTAGAAAAGGTAACACAGATTAAATCCAAATTGAACATTCCTAAAACCAGAGAAAATCTACTTATAAGAGAAAATCCATTGGAATTATTACAACCTACCTTCAGTTTGGAATTAATAGAGGAAATAAGTAAATCAGACACACCAAAAGAAATACAAAAACTTCTAGCTCTGGAAACAATCAATACTAGGTATCCCACAGAAGAATGGCTGCACATATATACTGATGGATCCTCCAAGGAAAACCTTACTGGAGCTGGAGTTACGTGTTCACATTTTTCCTTTTATCATTCTGTTGGCAGAGACACAACAAATTATGATGGAGAAATAGAGGCTATACACATTGCTCTCCGACAATTATTAAATCTTCCCTTAAATAAATTTAACAAGGCAGTAATTCTTTCAGATTCTAAAGCTGCAATTCAAGGAATATGTTCAAATACTACAAAGAAGTCAACAAAAATTAGGGAATGCTACAAAATGTTAACACAACTCCAAAAAGTTAATAAGACTGTTCATCTCCAATGGATTCCAGCACACTGTGGAGTCATGGGGAACGAAGCTGCAGACTCACTTGCAAAGAAAGGCACAACAATAAAACAAAAATCTAAATTCAATTTCTCATATTCCTCAATAAAACGCTTGATCATTAAAAAATTTTCTCATTCATACCTACAAGAAATAGAAACAAATGCCAAAGATAAAAAATGGATTACACTATATAAGTTTAAGAGGTAGAACTGGAACTTAAAAATTCAATGCCACAACTGGGATTTGAACCACAGACCTTCCGCTTGCCGGGCGGACGCTCTACCACTGAGCTATTGTGACAAACTGCCAGAATGGCATTAAATTCTCAAGCCAGTTCGTATTTTTCCTGGTAAACCACAAAGGCAGTCTCACATCAGAGACAATTACCCCAATGGTGACTTACTATTGCAAGTACTTTATATCCCAGGATTAAATAACCTTCACATGGTAATTATTATTTATTTATGCCAACAAACTTACTGTTGGTGTTTTTAAACACACAAGCCGTGTGTGGGCAAAGTTTAAGAGGTAGAACTGGAACTTAAAAATTCAATGCCACAACTGGGATTTGAACCACAGACCTTCCGCTTGCCGGGCGGACGCTCTACCACTGAGCTATTGTGACAAACTGCCAGAATGGCATTAAATTCTCAAGCCAGTTCGTATTTTTCCTGGTAAACCACAAAGGCAGTCTCACATCAGAGACAATTACCCCAATGGTGACTTACTATTGCAAGTACTTTATATCCCAGGATTAAATAACCTTCACATGGTAATTATTATTTATTTATGCCAACAAACACCAACAGTAAGTTTGTTGGCATAAATAAATAATAATTACCATGTGAAGGTTATTTAATCCTGGGATATAAAGTACTTGCAATAGTAAGTCACCATTGGGGTAATTGTCTCTGATGTGAGACTGCCTTTGTGGTTTACCAGGAAAAATACGAACTGGCTTGAGAATTTAATGCCATTCTGGCAGTTTGTCACAATAGCTCAGTGGTAGAGCGTCCGCCCGGCAAGCGGAAGGTCTGTGGTTCAAATCCCAGTTGTGGCATTGAATTTTTAAGTTCCAGTTCTACCTCTTAAACTTTGCCCACACACGGCTTGTGTGTTTAAAAACACCAACAGTAAGTTTGTTGGCATAAATAAATAATAATTACCATGTGAAGGTTATTTAATCCTGGGATATAAAGTACTTGCAATAGTAAGTCACCATTGGGGTAATTGTCTCTGATGTGAGACTGCCTTTGTGGTTTACCAGGAAAAATACGAACTGGCTTGAGAATTTAATGCCATTCTGGCAGTTTGTCACAATAGCTCAGTGGTAGAGCGTCCGCCCGGCAAGCGGAAGGTCTGTGGTTCAAATCCCAGTTGTGGCATTGAATTTTTAAGTTCCAGTTCTACCTCTTAAACTTTGCCCACACACGACTTGTGTGTTTAAAAACACCAACAGTAAGTTTGTTGGCATAAATAAATAATGGATTACACTACTTTCCAACCAGGTATAATCCCCCAGAGACCAAGGAAAACAGCTGTTGCAGCCTTCCGACTATTAACAAATCACGACTGCTTAGCAAGTCATCTCTACAGAATAGGTATCTCATCCTCACCGATATGTGTCCTGTGTAACGATCCAGCAGAAATGAACGAAGACCACTTGAAGACCTGTGAAGCATTAAGATCAGAAGAAACTACAATTTAAAAGTATTTTTAAGCACGAATGCTAATGGCTTCATTGCCAGATGCAAGGCACTAGAAAACAACAACAACAACTTTATTTCATTCTGTACTTGCCATATTGCAATTACCTCTTGTTCTCTTTTCTTGGATATAAGGGCAAATCAAAAAGCCTTTGCCCTTATTTTTTTTTCTGGTAAAATAACATACATACAGCCAACTAAACATGTAGATATTATTCCTTGTACCTTTCACTATTTTTCCACACAGTCCCTGTGCCAGTTCAGACATTTGTCCCATCACAGCACTAATTTTACGATGCCATTGCATAGAAGTGGGTCATCTGACTATGGAACCACTGTTGCACTGTTGTCTTCACTTCGTCAAAGCAAGTGAATCGCTGTACTGCCAGAAACTTCCTCAGCAGACTTAAAAGATGGAAATCACTAGGGGCAAGATCCAGCCTGTATGGTGGATGCTCTAGAAACTCCCAGTTAAAGTTCCTTAGCTTGTCGACTGTCTTGTTTGCAACATGTTGTCTCGCGTTGTTGTGGAGGATGATCATGTTGTCAACATCGAGAATCCTGCAGCACTTCTTTCTGATTGCAGCCTGCAGAAGTGACAGTGTGGAACAATATCTGTCGCAATTATTATTTATTTATGCCAACAAACTTACTGTTGGTGTTTTTAAACACACAAGCCAGTTCTACCTCTCAAGTATGTCACATTGATGGTAGCACCTCATGACATAAAATCCCGCAAGAGTGGTCCATGGCAATCTCAGAATGCTGTTAACATCACTTTGTGAACAGATGGTGCAGCACAGAATTTCTTTTTCACAGGAGACTGTGGATGTTTCCACACAATACTCTGCTTCTTTGATTCCGGTGTGTAATGCACTACCCATGTTTCATCGCCAGTAACAACGCAATCCAGGAAATTGTCAGCCTCCTCGGCATATTGTTGCAGATGATTCAAAGAAGTAATTCTTATTTATTTATGCCAACAAGCTTACTGCTGCTGTTTTTAAACACACAAGCCACGTGTGGGCAATATTTAAGAGGTGGAATCAGGACTGAAAAATTCAATGCCATAGCCGGGATTTGAACCACAGATCTTACAGTAATCATTTGCTTGCCTTTCATCACGCCATCCAACTACTTAGGAACCCATCAACATGAAACCTTCCTGTACCCTAAGCACTCATGAATGATGTCAAAAGCACTTCCAAAAGAAATGTCGAGCTTCTGAGCAATGTCTTTGATGCGCAAACACTGCTCTGCTTTCACCATTGCATCCACGCGGGCAATATTGTCATCAGTCACCGACACACGCGGTCTCCCCACACGCTCATTGTCATGCAGGTTTTCACAGCCATTTTTGTATTCAGAACACCATCTCACACTTCTCAAAGCAAGATACCTTTCCCCATAAGTTTGCTGCATATCCCTGTGGATCTCAATGGGTGTTCGTTCCTTACTCCATAGAAAATGGATCACACTTCACTGTTCGAAAGCTGTGGACGTGTTGAACACACCTGGCATTTTGAATGCACTGGCAGCAGCTGGAAACTCAATGAGGACCGGCCCATGAAAAGTCCACTACTTTGAATGTGTATGCTGGTTTTTGTTTTACATTCGTCACTTGGCTGAAAAAATCAAAGAATTTTTGATTTGCCCTCGTACTTTTGTGCTTCCTCCAGGCTATTTACACTAAACATTTCCCACTTAGGGGCCTACTTTATTTTCTTCTTCGTTCCACTGATCAACATTTTAGAATTTTCCCCACCTCTCCTCTTCCATTAATATTATTAATCTGAGTTTCCCTCCCTTCCCCTCTGCCCACACACACACATCCAATTATCCATGTGTCTATGCTCTCTGTTCATTCTCTCTGGAAGACAGTACACATCCGTTATTTGATGACATTAGCTCTTTCTGCTCCACATGTATTACTGCTGTGTCATCATTTGGATGTTGCACTGATTTCTTAATATTACACCTGTCACTTCTCTCCTCAGCTCTCGTCCATCAATCCAAGTTTCATATGAATGTTTTGTGCCCTTGTTTCCTCATCTTACTCCTTTCTTCAATTAGGCTCTTCCTTTGTCCTCTTTGTTCATATAATAGATCCTTGTTAATATAAACAGATGTTCCTCTGATTCCTTTTTTGCTTATTTTAGTACTTCTATTGCTAATTCCGTATTAATGACTTTCATGAAGATGTTTCTTTTGCCTTCCAATTTCCCAATTATAAATGTGTCCCATAGTTCAAAGCCTCTCATATTCATTCTCAATCTCTTCACTAATAATTCTGTAGCTCATGAAATGCTCCAATCCCTCTTCTCTCCTCCTCTCTGGAAATTATTAGGTTGCATCTTCTCATTGTTCTTTCCATTTTTATCATCTTCGTTTTTATTACCTCCGGCTCTTTAGTTTTAATCTCTAATTCTTTGCTCCCCCATTTTCTCCATTCTTGTTTAAATCCCATTCATACACCATTGGGGAATATGCATAAAATTCAACCTTTGTCTTGAAGATTAGTTTTTAAGCTAAAGCAAAAGTTTTAAGGCTACATTAGAAGATTAACTCATGCATAAAAGGAATCTTAAACTAGCAAGCTTTCAGTAGGCATCTTCCCAGCAAAGGCATGAAATAAGTTGTGTGCACAGCTGTCATCTGTCGCTCACATGGAATTGTTGTCGCATATTGTGTGTACCTAAGTTTTCTGCAAATAAGCTAACCTAAAAGTTGCATGCATTATGGCAAGGGTGGCGGTGGCGGTCGTCGTCATAGTACTATGGTTTTAGGGTGCTCAACTGCTAAGGTTATTAGTGCCCAAGTAAAACTAAAAGCTTAAAAACATGCAAGTATGGTAGAGGAAGTAAATATTCAGAATACATTTGTAGCAATTCTTAAGCAGTTTTCAATACTACTGAAATCTCAGATCCTGAGCATCTAAAAAAGACAAAATGAAAGCTCCTCAGACCTGTATCAAGCTGGAAGAACTTAAGGTAGAAAATTCACTCCGAAGTACAAAAAAAGATTCAAAATATGAAGATTGAACTAAAAATGAAAACTGACACAGGAAATCAGAAAATAAATTTAAAGAGATGGGAAGAAAATTTCTTCTGCTGTTTGATGGAAAAAGCAGCCCAACAGTTAGTAGGAGTCCAGGTAAGAATACAAGCTGACCTCAGGGACCAATTAAGTTATTTATTGAAGGTTTCAATTTTTTAAATTTATTCTTTTTTTGCACTGGTTTGCAGTATCAAATGCAATTTAAAATGTAATGTGAAACATATTACACATAACTGGTACAAAAATATAAATATGTTGAAAAATTACAATGAATGATAAAGTAGTAATGATATATTACTTTGGAAATAAGAAGATATTGGTACCAATTTCTTGCTTCACTGCAAATTTAATCAGGTTCTTAAGACAATGGTTTTCAAATGGGTTTACACATGATTTTCCTGCACACAACAGTAAAATTGCTTATTTTATCTGCCTTTATTTCTGGATAAAGGCTGCAACTGTATATTGCTGAGTTAACCATTTATATATGTTTTGTTGGAAAATCCTTCTGTTTTATTGTGGCTCCTCTAGCTCGAATGGTTCTAAAATGTAACGGTCTATAGCTCTTGTTTGCTGGTGCTAGTTTTACTAGCTCAAAACTACTTTTTCTTAACCATTTCTCTTTTTCATTGAGATTTAAAGTTACTATGAGCAAAAATCTCAGTGTTTATACGTAAGAACAATGGCAATTGCCTTCATCTACATCCCCTTGCTACTGAAGAAATTTCACACATATGGATCACCTCTGAGTAAGCAGAGGCCTAGTCAATACTGTCACCGCGCCCGCCGCATCTAATTGCCGACAACAGCAGTGTCACCCATCGCATTATTGTCGGCACTACCGCAAAGGAGCCGAAGGAAAGAGACAGAGCATGGCCGCATTGTTGGGGCGCTTGCCGAAAGAGAGAAAAGGATAGACACTTCGAGAATCTTCTCTGCTTTGTATCTTGCCGCAATAACTGAACGTTCCTGAAGCTTCCAGAATAGTGCCTGGGAGATATAAATAGCGGTAAAGTGCGACAGAAGAGACAGTCAGACGTATGTGAAGGTTGAGTAGTCGTGCTGACGGAGACGGACAGACGATGTGAAGAGTGGTGCCGACGGAGAAGGGACGGTTCTTTGTGTTACGAATTGGGAGTCGTGCTGTTGGAGAATCGGAAAAGACTTTCTTGCTGTTGCAACGAGTGTACAAGTTACTGTTTACGGAAATAAAAGTGTTTCTTTATCTCGACTACATCTGTCTTCTTACTTTTCAACACAACCAAAAGTCACAATACTAATCACATGGGGTCAGTTAACCGGTAGACATGTCCTTGCATCCACGTGGCAGTAGACTATTGTCAGCAATAATCGTGGCCATGGCTGGACAGCAATGCATTTCCAGGAGTCATGTGATATACTTATGTGATCAACTCCAAGCAGCACATATAGCTAACTTTCCCAACTAGCTGTCCTTTTGCCCCCCACCCTTGCAGCTAGTTCTTTTAGTTTTTTGTTTACTATTTAAGTGAATTGGCTGTGGATGGGAAGGTTTGGAAGAACATCTACCAAATGATACATTAAAGCAATTTGAATTTTAATCTGGATCTGCAAATAACAAGAGCATTGCACCAAATCCCAATAAGAATGCCAATAAAAATGTACACTATCAGATAAATCCAAATAACCTGAGACCCCAGGAATAAAACTTGTGACTACACATGAACTGCAAAGACTGATATTCTTAGAACAACTAAAACTGTTACACATGCAGCAGGAGGAAATATTAAATAGACAAAGCTTGCCTCCAGTAATAGAAGTACAGGGATAAAATTTTATTCAGAACCTGTAATTATATCCAATGAAAGTTTAAGCATATTAAACATATAGTGGCATATAAAGGTGGAATTTATTTATATTTAACTTAGAGCTGCATAACTATTTGCATACATATGTAATAGTATACTTCTAAAGATTACCATCAAACTTTAGATTCACAATAGATTAACTCTGAGTCAAAATTCCATATTGAAATTTTACCTTACCTTATTTTCCTTTACTAACTTTTTCTTATATAGCACATATATTTCACAGACATTGTCTGCATCATCAGCTACCTTCGACAGATGATGCAGACAAGGTCTGCAAAACATATGTACCATGTACGAAAAAGTTAGTGAAACTCAAAAGTGTTAATTTTGACTCGGTTACTCTATCATAGTATTGCTTCACTGTGTACACCTCCAGCCAGTTTAATTAATTTAGATTTATGGTTTATATTTCTAAACATATATAATTTAGTCATTTGCAACATGTTCATACAATAACTGTAAAATGTTGTTTCTTCTTTGTGTTCCATGTTGCCTTCAATCTTAATTTTCATTCCTGTCTTCCCCTTCTTCATATCCCCTCTTCATTTCCATTGTTGTCATCAACATCTTCCTCTACAGCATTATCTCTCAGCTGGTTTTGTGATATCATGCAACATGAAAGCAACATACAATACGCAGCACCATTTCCATTGGAATTCTGATGGTGTTCATCAATATAGGAAACCATCTCTTTAATTGTCTGAAACATATCTCTACTGCAACTTCACTTTGGGCTTGTTGAGGATTATAGTACTCTTCCACAGTATTCAAAAGTTTTCTGTATTAGTAACCAAGAAGCAATCCCACACTAGGAGTTGACCAATGGTGTCACTGTTCCGTCTTGATCTCATAATCTTTCAAAAGTATTTTAATTTCTGAATAAATGGGTGTCATGTCCATTGCCAGACCACATTGCATCCACACTTGTGAACACTTCTACACTGCTTGCTGCTTGAACATTAATGGAACAAAAAGTTTTGATATTGATATACAGTGTAACTTCTTTTACACATTTCACACTTACACATTTTTTATACATATACTCAGGGGTCTCCGTCTAGGGGATATGTGAATGGCGACCACAAGGTACCCAAGCTGAGCAGAACATTACTTCCACTTACTGGTGTAGCTCCTCACTGTAGCTTTTCTATCTGACCTTACCTTAGTCATCTCTTGTTCTCTTCTGACCCTGATGCTATTAGGGTTCCTGAGGGCTAGGGAGTCTTTATTTTTCCAACCTCTCCATTTCTCTATAAAATCTCTAACATGCTGACCTGTCATGGCATGTAATACGTTCTCTGATTGGTAATCAGAGGATATGTTCAGTGAATTTATTTTGAAAATTCTCCCGGTCAGGTCAGTGAGACCCCTAAACCAATGACAGGTGTGGTCCTCCAGACATACTGGGGGTTGTGAGAGAGCGATGTAACCGCCAAAACATAAAAATATGGTGCTCTCTAAAAAGCGGTTACTATTACTGCTAAGTCTCTTCAATATTTATGAAATATGACTCAAGGGGTAAAATGTTCCGGAGTTAAAATAGTCCGCCATTCGGATCTCCAGGCGGGGACTACTTCTCCAGAACCAAAACATTATATTAATAGAAGGTCTAACATCAGACTTCTACAATGGAATGCGGGTGGTCTCACCCAAACAAAAAGAATAGAACTGAATAAAATTGTATTTGACTATAAAATAGATATATTTGTCATACAAGAAGAAAATCTAACAAATGATCAACTTAAATACTTCAATTTTACTGGATTTTTACCACACCTACTACCCCAAAAATAGACAGATAAGTAGTGGAATATTAGTTGAAGTCAAAAATGATATTAAATCCTCCTTTCAAATTGTTAAAGAAATGGATAACACAGATAAAGCTGAATTAATAAAGCTCAATTTTTGGGATAACAAAACACATCTTCATTTATACAGTATTTACAATCCTCCCAGGAATGAACCAGATCTCTCACTTATTGAACAATTAAATAAAACAATCATAATTGGGGATTTCAATGTCCATTCCAAAAGATGGGGTTATGAAAAAGTGGATTCTACAGGGCAGATAGTGGAAGAATTTTTGAATACCACAACTTTTGAACTGATTTATGATAAAGAAGATCCCAAAACCTTCATACATTACTCTGGAGCAGGCAGTATCCCAGACCTCTTCTTAGCTACAACAGATATTGCTTCAAAAATTAAAAAACAAGTTATAGAAGACCCAAGTTCTGGTCACAGAGCAGTAATTGCTGATATAAAGCTAGATAATATAAATAACAGTCAAAATCACACAAATCTGTATTGGAACTTCAAAAAAGCAGATTGGAACAACTATAAATCTGAACTGGAACATAAATTTAAAGAACAAACAAACTCACAACTGCATGACCACCCAGATCATATGAACAAAAATTTCTGTAAAGTCATCCTAGAAACTGCAAAAAAACATATTCCTCGTGGAAGAATAAAAAATTTCAAACCCTTTTGGAACCCACAGTTAGAACTGAAAAAGCAAAGGGATATAGCTGGAAATACAGCTGAACAAACAAAAAACATATCAGATACACAAATATGGCGAAAGAAATGTGCCCCACTAAAAAAAGAAATTAATACAGCTAAAAAGAATCACTTTAATAATTTCTTAGAAAAAATGGATTATAGGACAGATGGCAACAAAGCCCATAAGTTCATAAAAAATGTCAAGGACAGAAGAGAAAGCAACAGCACACCTATCATACACAGCAGTAAAACATTAATAATGAAACAAACAAATGAAACATTCAATAAATATTATGCTATTTCACATAAAGTAACAAGAAATAATAAAAAAGAAAGTGAACAATTTAAGAAAGATTTGAAACAAGAAAGAGAATGTGATCCTAACACTCAATGCAATATCTTTTATCAACATTTTAATATACAAGAACTGAACATTGCCATTAATCATCTGAAAACAAAAAGTCTCTTGGACCAGATCACATACATCCAGAGTTCATATAAAACCTTGGAAAAACAGCAAAACAACAACTACTAAAACTCTACAATCTATCCTGGAACACCACTGTACCTGCCGAATGGCTAAAAGCAATAATTGTCCCACTCTTGAAGAAAGATAAAACAGCGTCAGAAATTATAGACCAATAGCTCTTACTAGCATAATAGCAATAGTGATGGAAAGAATGGTGTCAAATAGGTTAAATTGGTTTCTAGAATCCCAAAACTTAATTTCCCCATGTCAAGCTGGATTCAGAGAGTTCCACTCTACAAATGAACAAGTCTTACTTCTCAGTCAAGAAATCAAAGACTCCTTCAATAGAAAATAAGATAATTTATCAGTTTTTATTGGTTTCCAAAGTGAATATGATTCTATATTTAGAACAAAAGTGCTAAAGAAAGTAAAACAAATAGGGATACAAGGTCCAATGTTTTCATGTTGTCATTTCCTAACACAGCACTTTATTGCTGCCAGATATGGAAGAAATATATCTAAATATAAACAAGTACACCGCGGCTTACCACAAGGCGCAGTGCTCAGCACCACACTTTTTAATATATTTATTAATGATCTGCCACAACAAATACAAGAATCAGGTGTGAAGTGTACGCTATTTGCTGATGACTTAGTAATGTGGACTTCAAAACCAAAAAGCAAAAGTACAGAACTAGAAAAAACCATGCAACAATCCTTAAACAACCTACAAAAGTAGACCAAAGAAAATTTAATGACTTAATACAACAAAATCAAACTATCAAATCTTTTCACTAAGAAAAAAACCACTAAAAGTAAAACTAAATTTTGAGGGTCAACAATTACCAGAAACAAAGAAAGCAAAGTATTTAGGAGTTACATTTGATACCAAACTTACATGGACCAAACAAATAGAAAATGTAATACAAAGAGCAGAGAGGCACCTTTCACTGTTAAAACGTCTAACAGAAATGAAGTGGGGATGTTCCAGAGCAACTCTTAACACAACATACAATGTATATATAAAGCCATTATTTACTTACTGCAGCGAAGCTCTTGTAACAGCAAATACAAAAAGCTTCAAATTTTTCAAAACCAAAGTCTGAGACTAATTACACGTGCTATCAAAACCACACCAATACCAGCTATGGAAATACTAACCAACCAATACCCCATTGAGTATGAAATAGAAAAAGTGGCTCTTATTCAACACGAAAAGTTGATCAGACTTCCATTCAGTACATGGCACAAGAGAAATTTTACACATACACTAAAGACTAAGGAGAGCTTTCTTTCTAAAATTCAAGACATCAGGAAGAATGTATACCTTCCTAATTCAAAGGAAAACTTCATATCTAAAGTCAATCCGACACAAACATTAGACATCACATATTATTTACACTGGAGACAATCCATACTAGATTTCCAGAAAATGAATGGCTACATATTTATACTGATGGATCATTGATATCAAAGCGAGATGGAGCAGGGGCTGGAGTCACGTGTCACCTCTTTTCCTATTACAAATCTTTAAGTTATGGAACTACAAACTTTGATGGAGAAATTGAAGCAATTCGAATTGCCCTACAAAATCTTTTGTATAGAATTTCACATTTTCATCAAGCAGTTATTCTCTCAGATTCCAGGGCGGCAATTATAGCAATTACTTCCAAGTTGTCACCAAAAAACCAAACAATTATAGAATGTTGGAAAATCCTTACCCATCTAACTGCACTTCAAAGACACCTAGTCTTCCAATGGATACCAGCTCACTGTGGACTGAGTGGTAATGAGAAAGCTGATTTTCTTGCAAAAAAGGGTACTGGCAATGTGCAGAAATCTATAGTTAATCTACCATTTTATGCAGCTAAAAGATTAGTCAACTCTGAATACGAAAAAATTATTGCAAAATATTACTATGAAAAATCAAAAAATAAAAGATGGGAACTGCCAAACATTCACACAGTATTCCTGAGTATCCTCGAAAAAGAGCAGTTGCAACCTTCAGGTTGATTACAGGACCTGATTGTCTGGCAAAACATTTAAACAGAATTGGGATATATTCTTCACCACTCTGTCCTCTATGTGATCTGCAAGAGGAAATGGACCGAGACCACCTTCAAATATGCCCGGCTACTTCTAGTGCCCCATCCATCAGTGAAAAATATTAGAGAGCAAGAGGATTAATGACTTCATTGTCAGAAATCATTAGCTAACAACAACATTTTTTACACTTACACATTTGTTTTTAGCAGTCCCAGCAAAACCCTTTAGCACATTATGGAAAATTATTTTATTTATACAATGTTTACGCTTATATGATCATAGCTCACATCCCCGAGAGCAAAATGCATCATTTATACATTTATGATGTTTCCTTCTTTAAAATCTCAAGAAATATTCAAATCCGAAACTTATACTCACACTGTACTACCTGGCAAAGCGTCCAGGCATACTGACCTTGGTTATCAAAGTGCTCCGATCGCCTGTTATTTGTTTACTAAGAGTATTTAGCAAAATACTAGTGAATTGACATCGACGTACAGTCAGTAATGTAACACAAAAGGATGATCTCTCGCACCTGCCGATATAAGAGACATTGCTTTCCTGAAGACATGATTGCTTCTGAACATATTGTACATTATACACCATCTCGCCGTGTATGTGTGATAACCTCATGTGAACAACTCTGCAGTTTCACATTCTTTCTGATGCACCTCATGAGTTTGTCAGGTAGTACATTTTTCAGAAAAAATCCCTCAGTGCAGAAGTGAGAGCAGCCTTGAAGCTATTTTTGACCAAAGTTGTGAAATACCAAACTGTACTTGCTTCAATCATTTGTGCTCTGTACTTCAGTTGGCGAATGTGGGTGAAAAGAAAAGGAAGTACATTACGACTGCTGAAAAATGCAGTGAAGGAAAGTGGCAACATGAAATGCATAGAAAATGCTAAGAAATTAGGAATTGCTCTGTCTACCTTAAATATAATTGTAGCTAAAGCAGTGGAAATTGAAGAAAGCATGCGTGTGTTATGTGTTTCTACAAATAAGTAGACCCACTTTCAGGGTGGAAAATACAAACATTTTCTGACGCCTATCAACCTCATCCTCCTCCTCATTATTATTATTTATTTATGCCAACAAACTTACTATTGGTGTTTTTGAACACACAAGCCGTGTGTGCGCAATGTTTAAGAGGTAGAACTGGAACTTAAAAATTCACTGCCACAGCTGGGATTTGAACCACAGACCTTCCACTTACCAGGCGGATGCTCTAACCATTGAGCTACTGTGACAAACTGCCAGAATGGCATTGAATTCTCAAACCAGTTCATATTTTTCCTGGTAAACCACAAAGGCAGTCTCACAATTATTATTTCTTGTTGTCAACTCTTAACTTTAACCCATATGCTGTATAAATTTTCCCATTTTTATTTGCTGACTTTCACTTATACGCTTTTTTCCTCTGGTCCCCTGGAAAACATATAAACAAAGTTTTACTGTACTTGTCACCATGTACTCATGGCTTCAGAATTGGCACATGTGTGCAATCAATTGTTCCTATTACACTTGCAAAATTAAATTTATTTTGCCAATCTTGTTTTGCAGCATTAATATCTTGCAGCCATGATATATTATCCATTGATTAAGTATTTCAGAAATTCTTTCACTCAAATAATTGATTGTTCTACTTACAGTTGATTGATGAACTCTAGCATCCTCTCCGATACCAGTCTGAAATCCCGATTTGTCAATGAAACAAAGAAATATTTGCACCCTTTGCCTCGATGGCAGTGCAGCTCCTTGTGTTTCTGCACACTCTTCCAAGAAATGATGCGAAATGACTCAACATTTTCCTCACCAAATCTATAAAACAATTTATATACACTCTCTAAACCTTCACTTCACTTGATACATTTTTTCTTTGCTGAACACTCAAACTGTACCATTTTTTGGGACAAAACAACTCTTAAGACTTCTCTAGCACAACAAGTCACCTACTGAGTTAGCCTGAAAAAACTCCCCATTAATCTACAAGGAGTTGGCTTGTTTTATGCATCAGATATGCACTTAAAGTCAAGTCATTGCTGGAGAATTCAAGCTTAAGCTAGGCAGCTAGCTGGCTCCAAAGCAAATGATATACTCAAGTTGAAGCTATTTTATACATTAGAAGCCAAGATTACAACTGAAAATTAGCAAGGTAAAGTTTGGGCTTGACTTTATGCATACCACCGAAAGTCTTTTGCTATAAGCCGCTTGGAGTATTTTCCTTCTCTTCTGTGGGAGTAATTGAGCATTTTTCTCAAAACTTGATAGATGCAAAATTTTACAAAATTGAGTTATATATTGTAATAACATAATTTGAGCCTCCTGCATTGAACTGATGAACCAGATTTTGCATATCTTGATACATGCCCTCTGAAGAGGGCAGTGGTGGCTCATGTTGCTTATACCTAGAGGGCTGCACTGATTATTGGAATTTTAGCTTACCTTAATTATTTGAAGATGAGTTGTATATGGTAATCTTTCTTTGTAGCAAACATATTAACCACTCTCTTGAACTTTTCTATTTCCTGTTATATGGACATCATTGCAACTGCAGTTAGTATACCTTCTTTAATAGTGTTACTAAGGAATGTTTTAACTCTTTTCGACAGGCCCTTAAACCCCACTCACTCACTTTTAACTCTTTTCATTATAGACTGACTGAGTGAGTGAGTGAGTGAGTGAGTGAGTGAGTGAGTGAGTGAGTGAGTGAGTGAGTGAGTGAGTGAGTGAGTGAGTGAGTGAGTGATGTTTAAGGGTCCGTCAACAACTAGGTCATTTGGGCCCCAAGTCAGAGCATGAAAAAATCAAAAACTCGTAAACTTAAATGTCCAAAGCTAAAAAGAAACTTTGAAAATTTCAAAACTTCTAAAGGAACAAACCACCACCGAGTTATGTGTGCCTAGTGCTAGTGAAAGTTTGGTAGAAGAACATGATAGTGAAAGCTCCTCATCCTCTAGTGACGCAGTAAGTATGGTCCAAACAGATGTAACAGATAAACTGAACGATAGTTTGGCTGCAATAGGAGAATTTCCAAAAAAGAAAAGAAAACTCACAAAAACGCTACCCCAGAGAGAAGTTGCAGAAAATACCACAGGCAATGAAGCAGAAAATATTTCATGCTACAGACTCTGCTTCATATGAAACTTCAAATAATTGTGAAATAATACAAAAATTAACAGATTCTTTCCATGAAACGGATAACAAAAATCTTAAAATACAAATACTGATGATTTTTGACAGCTGGTCGTACAATAAAATAAAACAACATTTTGGTGTCTCAACTCACATGATACGAATATCCAAACATTACATGGCTACCCCAAAGAAAGGGAAATTTTAGCAAACCCGTACCCCAAGTCCGGAAAACGTTTAGACCTTACAAACGGTTTCTGAATTTTATTCAGTGTTTAGTAATTAAAATATATTTTAAAAATACTACCCCCTAAAAGGGGCCTATTTTATATTTTGAGTGAACCTAAAACAATGGCATGCAAAACTGCAATTTTTTTACTTTAGACTGCTGCAACCACGAAAATTCTAAACTTCAAATAATATTCGGTATAATGATTTTTATGTAATACAGTATGCGAATATACCGTAAAAATAATATTAATAAAGCGCAAAATGAACGTGTCACACCAAAAAGAAAACATACAGATTATTTAATCTCATCTATTGATAAGATTAAAAAAATTGGAGAAAACAGTATGTCAAGTTTCAAAAATGTTTCATTTGACGTGAAATGAGCCATTTCAGTGTTTATGCTAACAGTTTGACCTTGACGGAAGTACAATGCATGACTCGCTATCAGCTGCACGCGGTGGTATACCTTCTAGCCATGAATGCAGCGTTACTCCAGTCTGCACGGCTTGGTAAGTTACTTTATTTCTCTGCATGTATCTAGAATTCCATTCTGAACTTTTTCTAGGATTACATGGCAACATCAAGCTATATTTTAAAAATTTTCCCGGAAATTTTTACTTTAGAGTAAGTATTGTTAATGATGTTTATAATGTCAATGGCCTTGTAAAAATAGGAAATATCAATCTAATTGTTTTTTGTTTAACGTATAAATAAAGTACACATTTCAATGTTCAAAATGAGCTACAGGTCATATTTATCTGAAACATAATACCAGAGATGTTTATGTAGAACGGTGTGCGAGAAATATCCGAAAATTTAATGCTTTATATTTACCAAAATAATTAATTTAAAGACAAACAAAAAATATGGGTATCATTTTTTCATTCACAGAATACGCCTGGTAAGCGGAAGGTCTGTGGTTCAAATCCCAGTTGTGGCATTGAATTTTTAAGTTCCAGTTCTACCTCTCAAACTTTGCCCACACACGGCTTGTGTGTTTAAAAACACCAACAGTAAGTTTGTTGGCATAAATAAATAATAATTACCATCTGAAGGTTATTTAATCCTGGGACATAAAGTACTTACAATAGTAAGTCACCATTGGGGTAATTTGTCTCTGATGTGAGACTGCCTTTGTGGTTTACCAGGAGAAATACGAACTGGTTTGAGAATTTAATGCCATTCTGGCAGTTTGTCACAATAGCTCAATGGTTAGAGCAGCCGCCTGGTAAGCGGAAGGTCTGTGGTTCAAACCCCAGTTGTGGCATTGCATTTTTAAATTCCAGTTCTACCTCTCAAACTTTGCCCACACACGGCTTGTGTGTTTAAAAACACCAACAGTAAGTTTGTTGGCATAAATAAATAATAACGTACATTTAATATTAATGAAATCGGAGACATGAAGGTCAAATTTTGTGCGATTTGACATGGAATGACTCCTATAACTACCATATCCTGATGAATTATTGTCAATTACACTTATAATTATTACTACAAGTTCTGCAATAAAGGAATGCACCAATATAATTCTACACATCTGCAATTAGCAATTTTGATTGTTGACCGTGATACTCAATTTAGATGCCGCTACTGCTTTATTTCAAATATATATATATATCTAACTGCATACATGACACAGATCATAGTTTTTAAAAAAGGAGGGAAATTGAGCAAATATGAAAAATGGAGGAATGAAAATAAAAAAGAGTATAGGGTAGTGAGAGAATGCATGTATCTAGGAGTGAAGTTAGATAGTAGTGGTAATTGGGAAAAACAAAAGAAATTTGCATTAGCAAAAGGAAAAGGGGCTTTATCAGCAACCAGAAACTGCAAATACAAAGTACCTAATATAAATGTTAAATGGTTAGAAAATGTATACAATATGGTAGTTGAAGCAAAGATGTTATATGGGACAGAAGTATGGGGATTAGGAGGAGGTTGGGAAGTCATAGATGAGGTGCATAGAACTTTCTGCAAAGAATTGCTTGGATTACCAAATGCAACTGTTAGGCAGGTAGCACAAATAGAACTGGGAAGGGTAACAAGTAAGGGGAAGATTATGGAGAGGGCACTGAAATACTGGTTTAGAATATTGAATTTGGAAGAAAGGAACCTGTTGAAACAGTGTCTACTATATCAAGAAAAAAGCCTAAAGAATAAGGGTTGGGCAGACTGTCTCAGAAATAACTTGGAAAGTAGTGGTTTAGGGGAAGTATGGAGGAATAGAGAAAATAATATACACAATTTTTGGAAACTGGCAAGAAAAAGATTTGACGATATAGAAATACAAAACATATTTAGTGAGATAGCTGAAAAGAGATCCTTAATTTTTTATGTACAAATGAAAAACTCTTGGGGTAGGGAGAAGTATATAGACGTGACAGATAAAGAGGAGCGAGAAGGCATTGCATGGATGAAAGCAGGAGTATGGAGATTAAAGGGTCTAAGGAAGGGCATTCCTCAAAACCAATGTCCTATATGTGGTGGAAATGAAGACATAGAACATATAATATTTAAATGTATTGGGACTGAAGGTTGGAGAAAAGAATATATTAATAAGAAATGGTCGAATATGAATAGAAATAGATCTATAGTTGAAATGTTTCATAAAGACAGTAAGAGGGTAGGAAGATTTTCACATAAGGTGAAAAATAAATGGATCTGGACAGTAAATAGAGTTGAACAATAAGATATAAGTGATAGAATAAATTAGAATTAAGGAATTATTGTAGAATAAGAATATGACTGGCAATGAGCCAGGGCTGAACACCGGTCATATTCACATGTATATAGCTTAGTAAATAAATAAATAAAATAAAATAAAAAAAAAATAAACTGCATACATATGTAAGTGTAACTACCATATCCTGACAAATTGTCAATTACATGTATTACTACAAATTGTGCAATAAATGGGTGCAACATGCGGAAGGTCTGTGGTTCAAATCCCAGTTGTGGCATTGAATTTTTAAGTTCCACTTCTACCTCTCAAAAATGGTACTACATGTTTGCGATATTAAGTGTTTTAGAAAAACACTAAATCTTAACCTGCATTTCTACCAAGATCAAGGAATTTCAGATACAGGTTCAATCCCTTTGAGGAATATGACAACTTAGAACTTAAAGTTATATTTATGTTCTCCAAACAAAGATACATGGGTATCTTGTATGTGGTAGAATTGCAGAGTGAAAAACTGACTGCACAAAGTATGTAAGAACATATGTCCATGTTGCCACAAAATCAGCTGTTGCTATTACGAAACCATTTGTTGATTACCCTTCGTTATTACACAACAGGAGTCTTTCAGAAAGTGACAGATCATATTCATGTGTACAGTATCAAATGATAAGATGCTTGTGCTCCAGCATTGCCAAATGAGATTACAATACACAAATATGGCTCAAGGTCAAGGCAATTATTTACAAACTGTGAGGCAAAGTTTCTAGTATTAGTAATTTCTCCAATGTGACTGGTGCTATAAACTACAATTACCTACAAGAAAATTCAAAGGCCTAGTGAAATGTTCAGAAACAGAGCAGATTACTAATTATTTATTTTTCAATTGAAGTCCAAGCAGTCTGCACTCTGAGGACATAGTTCCATATTACCAACTTTCTTACTTCAATTTGTAACTGCATCCATGACTTTTATTTTATACTATTACTTTCTGAAATTAATGCTGACAATATGTTGTTCCTTTAACACAAAAGTTTACTTCTATTCATTTTGTTCTACATTTTGGCTTGCAGAAAACACAAAACGATTTTATCAACAGAATTAGAAATGCAATCCTGAACGCATTCTAGTTGTTTGTTGCAGCGACATCATAGGGTGATTATGAATGCTGACTACGTGGACTCTGTTGCCTTGCAGCGACATCATGTATGATTAAGATAACTACATGCTGACCATGCCGGCACTGTCACTTTGCTGCTTATCTTCTTGAAGACCAGAGTAGTTAACCGACCATATAATGTTCTTGCAACTGTCTGAAGTTTAGAGACTTAAGTACTTTACTCAGTCATTAACTAAAGAAGGGAGTAGCTACTTATAAGGCAGATTTCTTGCAACCCAGCATTAGGATTACATTGACTTTGCAGGTCTGTGCATGTATTAATCTTAAGAATGAAATAGTAATATCAGCATGTGGAATATTGACAGGCAGATCATTAATCTTAATAAATAAAACAAAGTTGGGTTTGTTCAAACACTTATAACTCGAGAATGGTTGGATCGATTTTCATGGTTTTTGATTTGTTGTATTTGTCTCCATCCCAAATAGCAGAGTAACTATTAAAAACACTGGAAAATTGACACAAAAAAATATAAAAACATTTTCCCATACAAAATGTTCATGGGTTTCTTAACTGTCAAACATTTAATGTTCATCCCGTCAATATGGTAAACTCTTCCCTCAAATTAAAAAAGATATTTAAATAAAGGTTTTGAATCAACAAGATATATCCACAATATTCGGATAATGGAATATTTTAGATTTTAAAAATGTAGAATAATGACAGTAATGCAAAAGGATTGATATATATATATTGGTTGTCAAATATTTATGCATGCATTCAGAAATTTATTTTGTGTAAACCAAGCGAAATATATCATGCTATTTAAATATAGAACAAATGACAAATGAACAAATTACTTAATTTAAAAAAAAAAAAAAAAAAAAAAGAAAGAAAGAAAAAAAAGAAGAATTGTCAAATCGATTGGATTCACTCAATCATTACAGATTATTTTGTCTATCCAGTCAGAGCCAGTATATTATATAAATATTTACATCGTGAAAGTGTAATTTATTTAATTAATGTTGTCTGTGATTTGTTTTAAAAATTGTTTTGTGTGAGTAGTATTATTAATAATGCCGCAACCAAGAAGATCTAATCTTTCCCAACGGAGCCGTAATGCAGCAAACATGAGAGTTGCATTGTTGAATGACCCACCTGCTGAAGATTTCTCCAAGCAATAGCTGACTATTGGTAATGGCCGTGTTCCTGCGAACGAATCAAGTGGATTGATCTCATTTCCTCCGAATTTTTGCAATTTCATCTCATCAAAAGACAAGCCCATCAGCAAAGTATTCCTGAACATCACTGATAAACACAAAAATAGCAAATGGTTAAGCAAGCGAGCAATTTTGGCGGCTAAGAGTACAGATGTGAATGACTTAAACTTTATAATTCAGAATCAAGTCGTTGGTACTCTGCATTCATTCAAATCTATTGACTGTGTAACAAATGAAGACAAAGCCACTAATTATCCAACTAAATTTTTAAACTCCTTGGATGTGCCTAGTTTACCACCGCGCAATTTACAACTGAAGGCGGGCTCGGTAGTCATCATGCTTCAAAATCTAAACCAACCAAACCTATGCAATGGAACACGCTTGGTGATAAGAGAACTGATGAGTAATGTGATTCACACGACGATACTCAAAGGAAAATTTAAAGATGAGTTAGTTCTCATTCCAAGGATTCCAATGATTCCAACGGATATGCCCTTGGAGTTTAAATGGATTCAGTTCCTGATTCGTCTTGCCTTCCCCATGACGATTAACAAATCACAAGGGCAATCCTTGACTGTTTGTGGTCTCAACTTAGAAACTCCATGTTTTTCTCATGGTCAGTTGTATGTGGCATGTTTATGTTGAGACAGGATATTGTAAGACCCCAAAAGAAAATCATTTATGTGAATATTTGATCATTTCTGATCAACTCAGCACACCATAGAACAGGATATTAAATTACTAAAACACACCAAAATAACAGCAAAACTAATAATTTGGGTTTATCTATTCTGTTTTTAACTAAAAGTAACAGTAACTTAGAGAGAGCATGAGAGCAAGAAATGAAGAGAAAGGGAGGAGAGAGAATGCATTATTTTTCTTCAGGTTAAGTAATATAGCAAGAAAAATAAAAAGGCAATTTGAAGTTGGGTGATTTTCATAAAAGTCATGAGGCATTCCTATGGTGATTTATGTAAGTGTATTATAGCTGTTTATACATGCTGACCTGTCATGGCATGTAATACGTCCTCTGATTGGTAATCAGGGGATATGGTCGGTGAATTTATTTTGATAATTCTCCCGGTCAGGTCAGTGAGACCCGTAAACCAACGACAGGTGTGGTCCTCCATACATTCTGGGGGTTGTGAGAGAGCGATGTGACCGCCAAAACATAAAAATATGGTGCTCTCTAAAAAGTGGTTACATTTACTGCTAAGTCTCTTCAATATTTCCATCAGTGAAAAATATTGGAGAGCAAGAGGATTAATGACTTCATTGTCAGAAATCCAGCATTAGCTAACAACATATTTGTTAAGAGTGTAATTTGTTTTTGATGTTGGTATGAGTTGGTTAAATGACGAAAACGTGTTACTAATGTTCAGTGTTACAAACAATTAAGTTTGTTTAAAGACGTCATAAATATTTCCATGTTTAATTTTAATATATATGTATAAATAAAAGAATTATATGTGTTCAATATTGAAAGCGAAGGGAGAATGGCTAAGGATCGCTTCCCTAGCAATGTGGGAACTATTTGATGAACGCATACGCGGATGTACACGTGGCAGTCGGAATGCTAGGCTCGCAACCAAAAGAATTTGGGATTAGCGTCTCTGTCTTTGGTGTAGATGGACACATTTTGTGTGTGCGCGTCATAAAATAGTAAAAGTAAATTTACTAAGTGTTAAAAGACCGTTAATTTGTGTAAAATAAGTGAAACATTAGCTAACTTTAATAAGTTAGTTAATACGAAGTGTGCGATTAAATAAAAGGACGTAAACTAGACGAAGTGTAAAGTGATAGAAAACACATTTAGCGAAATATCGCTAAATTTTCAGGCATTAAATCTCAGCGATGCTAGGGAAGTCGATCCACTGAAATAAAAGACTTGCAACTGTGATACGATTTAAATACTGTGAACAAGAAGGTGCGAATAAAATATTTCACTAAAGTTAACCCCGAGTGTATGTTCATTCCATCCAGTACCACGACCCGAGATTACGAAAGAGTCAAAAGCTCATCACCATCTAGTGCCATAATTTATAAAAACAGCACCAATGTGTAGGCAAATCATCCACTTTATTTGTTCTTGCGCCTGATACAAAAAAAAAAAAAAAAAAAAAAAAAATTGTTGCGTATCACAAGGTGCTTCAATGAAGAGAATTAAACCAAGTGCATCCCACACTGCACAATATGTTAATAGTTTAATTCGATCATGTCTTGCTGACATGTGATTGACATACTTAATTTTTGTACTTTATTTAGTTTTGTGTTATTATCTTAAAAGTACTGAACTAATATATTTATTTTGTATTCATTGTATTACTTTCATAAAATCATATATTAAGTTCAGCTAATCTGTAACACAACCCTCATTGACTGTTAAGCGGTACAAAGTTCGACGGGTCAGTTAGTGCATACTAAGAAAAGTAAAGGTTACAGCCTTGGGGAACTTCACATGTATCTTTGCATTAGAGTTTACAATGTTGATACTATACTTATTATAGAACCCGTTATCTGTCAGTTAAGTAAGATCCAAAACATTTATATGCCACCTCCCATACTTCATAGGCTTCCAATTTTGATAATACAGCATGATCAACTGAATCAAATATCTTGTTGTAGTTCATGAATATGTCAACTGTAGTGTTTTGAGCATCAACTCCACCCAATGTTATCTTTACGAATGCATAAAAAGCATTTAATTTGGATTTGTTTTTTTCTAAAGTCACTTAGTGTGTCACTAAATCAGGGTTGCCAACCCGTACGATAATTATGGGGGCATACAATAGTTTGAATGCTTGTACTCATGGTTGTCAACCCATACGGTAATTATGGGGGTGTACGATAATTTGAATATATGATAGATCGATACCGGCGAAATATCATTTTCACTGGTTTGTCACACCAGCGAAATGAAATTTATTATAAATAGCGACACCACTTCTGCCCTCATGGCCTTTCTCAACCCTTCTAAGGCAACCATTTCATATCCTACTAATCCTCATACGCTTTATCCTCGTACGGTTCAAAAAATTGATGATCAATAGAGAAAACTCGGAACATGTGAAATAAAGAACATGCCTGAACCTGACAGTTTCTGTAGTGCTGTTAAACATATGTCAGCTTGGTGGAAATACTGATTTGAAAGAACTGGTGGAGTTTGCATTATCAGTGATTTTGTTACCCCACAGAAACACTTCTTGTGAAGGAGTTTTTTTCTAAACTATGTGTAATAAAAACCAAAATTAGAAAAAGATTGGCACTACATACGGTAAATGGACTTAATCGGTCGTCTCAGCTTATGAAAGAATGTGGTGGGTCCGGAAATCTGCAAGCCACCGAGATAATAATGTTTATCTCAACAACAAATTTGTATAATGATGCAACAGTTGAGAAAGATGAACTTTCAGATGAATAGTGCAAGAAACATAAATGCCGAAGTTGTACTGCTGACTGAGGTCATCAATCTTGTAAGTGGATACCATAAACATCAATACTGTTACATTTTCATAAGTATTATGCTGATATATTAATTGTTGTAGCATATGGTTTATGATGTACAATAATTTTGAATCCAAATCTATAATTTTGAGTGTTGGTACGATAATTTTACTTTTAAATATTGGCAACCCTGCGCTAAATGCAGCATACTTTTCCAAGAAGGGAGTGATTCGGTTGCACATAACTGTTTACAGAAGTTTAGGAAACCCAGCAATAGGTCTATAATTGGAGACACCTAATTTCGAAAATGTGACGCAAGAAATTTTCTAAGTTCAAAGTTTTCCACTGCGCATGCACAAGCAGACCAAAACAACCGATAACTATTGCTTTTCGCATAGCAGCCAACATACACTTCATTTGAACCTCCATAGCCAACCTCTGTGAGAAATCCCCACACATTTGCACAGTTGTAAACTATAATTTGAAAGCAAATAGCAACCAGTCACTGACCCTGCTTTCTCTTGCGTTTTATTGCTTTCTAATCATGATCATGCAGTGGAGCAGAATTTATTGTAGCGCAAGAGGTGAAGTTCATATGATCCTGGAGATATTGTTGCAGATAATAAAACTTTTAGAAATGGCTGAGCACCAAGAACTGTTTGGCAGACTCTTTCCAGAAACTAATGGAGGACATTAGACAGGCCTATCCAGTGGTGTAGCAATTAGGTTAGTTAAAGTTTAGTTTAAGTGTAATTATGACTATGTTTGGAAGCAGGTTTCCCTTCTGCACCTCAGCATAAAGAGACTCTATGTGCGCTTCTTGTGCGCATCTAGGGATCTGTATCTACATCAGCGGAAGACAGGTATCACTGCTGTGACGTCAGTTCACTTAGCTCACATGCTCCCAGCGAAAGCCAGTTAAACGTGTGATGTCACAGCGGGCAAGAGGAAATGGCATACGGGACATCATAATTTTAATGCTGACTGTTTCAATTACAGAATAGTCTATTTGATATTTATTTATTTAAATCAAATTAATACATATTTGACTATGACATTCAGCCCAGGCTCTTAGCCTGTCATATCCACCCAACAAAATTTCTTATCATACATTTTGCTTCTCTATTGCTGTTTAACACTTTATAACCAACACATAATTTTTAATTCTGTTCTCTTTGTACAGACCAATTCCATTTTTTCTTAACTCTACTTAAAAATTGACCTAAGTTCCTGACCTCCTTTCTAAAAATCCTCTTAAATGCTGTTATCCTATATCCCTTCTCCCTTTTCTGCCCCAGAAATTCTTTCCTCCATACGTCCGTTCCTTGGCACTCAAAGACTATGTGCTCCAGGTCTTCCTTCCCCCCGCAAATAGGACACAGACTCTGAGGGATACCCTTTCTTAGTCCTCTGAACCTCCAAACACCAGTTCTTAGCCATGCTCTTGCCTCCCTTTGTTCTTTGTTTACCTTATCAACATGTTTCCCTTTCCCGTGTTTCCTTCATTGATTTGTAATCTACCAGGGACCTTTTTTCCATTATACCACCAAACAGTTGTTGGATTTCTATGTCTTCAAACCTCTTTCGTATTATTTTCCAAAATTTGTTATGATTATTCTCCCCTCTCCTCCAGTAGTCCCCCATCCCATTAACTTCTAAGTTCTTTTGAATACTACTTGTCCATCCAGATTCCCTAAGGCTCTTTTCCTGGTATTCTACACACTGCCTTAACAAGTTATTTTTATCCGAATTTAAAATTCTGTACCAATATTTCAGAGCTCTTTCTATAATCATGCCCTTCCTTGACACCCTTCCCATCTCCATCTGCGCTACCTCTCTTGCCACTGCACTTGGAAGACCCAACACTTCCCTGCAAAACATCCTATGAACTGTATCTATGGTTTCCTCCCCCTCATTTAATCCCCATATTTCTATGCCATAGAGCATTTTTGGTTCCACCACCATATTATAGATTTTTTCTAACCATTTGACCCCAATATTCGGTACTCCGTACTTACAACTTCTTATTGCTGACATAGCTCCTTTCCCCTTTGTCAGAACTAATTTCTTTTGTTTTCCCCACCCCCCAATCCCATCTAATTTTACTCCTAAATAGATACATTCTCATATTACTTTATACTCCTTATTCTCCTTTTTCCACTTTTCATGTTTACTCAATTTTGCTCCCTTCTTAAATACCATTATTTGTGTTTTCTCCTGATTAAGAGGTTCCATTCATTGCAGTATTTATCTACCCCTGCAACGCTAGCTTCAAACCATTTACTGTAATTGATCCTACTACCAGATCATCAGCAAATAGTAGCCCAGGGATCATGATATTATTTATTGCAGGCATACAACTATTATTCTTACTTATCCCCAGCAGGATATCATTGATAAATAAATTAAATACTATAGGACTCAATTTACACCCTTGCCTTAGTCCTTTCCCTTGTGCTATTTCCTGAGAGACTATTCCTTCCCCCACCCTCACACAGAAGGTGTTATCTTTGTACAATGCCATCAAGGTCTTTACCATCTGTTGACTCAATCCTTTGCATTGCAATTTGTACCATAGTAATTTTAGATCCACCTTATCATATGCTTTCTCTAAATCTATAAAGGCCATGTATAGTTTACCTCTTTTTTCTTTAAGGTATTTATCCACTAGTGTTTTTATTACAAAGATATTATCCACAGCTCTCCTCCCACATCTGAAACCCATTTGAAATTCCGACAAGATATTGTTTTCTTCTACCCACTTCTGAATTCTGTTTGCCAAAATTACAGTAAAGATTTTTCCTACATTAGACAGCAGTGCAATCCCACGATAACTATTTGGTTTGGATGTACTACCTTTCCCTTTATAGATTGGGTGTATAATTGCCTTTCTCCAATTCGCTGGAACATATCTCTTTTCTTTTATTGAATTAAACAGCCCTGTTAATTTCTTGACTCTTTCTATGTCATTGCACCATACTTTAAGGAATTCTGTGGGGATCCCATCTAGGCCAGTAGCTTTATTTCTTTTCATTGTTCTAACTTGTCTCATTACTTCTTCATCCCTAATTGGACTGTCTAGAATTTCCACATGTTTATTATTGACCTCAAGGTCTACCGTCATTCTATTTCCCCCTACACCACATAAAGGGTTCCAAAATACACTATCCACTCTTCTGGGTCAATATTCGGCTGGTCCACATATTTGCTATATGGTGATTTTAAGGCCTTCCATACCTTAGTAACATTTCCCTCCCCTAACACCCAGATTAAATTACTCCCCTTTTTTCCCCTCCATCTTAATTTCTTTTGTTGTATGGTCTGATGGTAAAATGTCCTACCCTGTAGGTATTCCTCCTTCGCTTCAACATTTCCTTCATTTCTCCATTTCTTTAACATCTGTTTCACTAACTTTTTTGTTACTTTACATTCCTCATCAGTAAAGTATATAGACTTTACTTAAATGTTTCACAAAGGGAAAATTAAAATAAGTCGAGTTAGATAAGGGATAAATAAGGGTTAAATGCATAAACACACAGGACGTGTATACACACCCATAGTGCTTATCCGCCATTTTAAATGGATGTGATTTTATATCCATAGCGCTCAAGAGGTTAACTAGATCCTGAGAATTCCTGATGGCTCCATAAAATAATTTCAGCATACAGAAATTACTATGCAACTAGTCAAAGGTCTAAATACCACAGATCAAAAAAGCAGGAATCTATAAAATTAGTTGTCTAGATTGTGGCCAAATTTACATAGGAAAAACTAAGAGGAGTTTAGAAACCAGACTAAAAGAGCAGATGAGATGCATCAAATACAAACAAATGGATAAATCTGCAGTTGCACAGCATTTTTAGACATCAAATCACATCACGACGAGCATAATACTTTTAAAGGCTACAAAACTTGCTGCAGAGTGGGATACTTGGGAGAAGATTCTTATCTTTTTAATATATGACAATTAATTGAATGAAAACTAGAATACTGTACTTATTTTAATAATTCTCCCGGTCAGGTCAGTGAGGCCCATAAACCAACGACAGGTGTGGTCCTCCAGACATTCTGGGGGTTGTGAGAGAGCAATGTAACCGCCAAAACATAAAAATATGGTGCTTTCTAAAAAGTGGTTACTATTACTGCTATTGTTC
Organism: Tenodera sinensis; assembly: GCA_030765045.1. Taxonomy (NCBI): domain Eukaryota; kingdom Metazoa; phylum Arthropoda; class Insecta; order Mantodea; family Mantidae; genus Tenodera; species Tenodera sinensis. Next base: position 128,413,874 of record CM060962.1, read on the forward strand.
TCTTCAGTATCTTAATATTGGAGAGCAAGAGGATTAATGACTTCATTGCCAGAAATCCAGCATTAGCTAACAACTACAACTTTCCTCATCAAACCAGTCCTCCCCCACAGATTATAAATAATTACATTTCGGCTTTATGCCATATATATAAATTCTAGTTTATGTGAACAGTCATGTTATAATGCCAATAGAACAGAAATTATAACTATTTTGCCTGAGCTAGAGAAGAGCTATACAGAACAATTAGGTGGACATTTTCCGACATTTGCCGTTTCGCTTTTCTTTAACTAGTTTGTCAATGTTAGGGCATAATGTGCAGCACATTTGTAACCGAAGACTGCATGTTAGATTGTGATCTGACAATATGCTTCGGGACTTTGACTTAGAAAGGTTCATAACAGAAAATAATTGTTTGTACACATACGTAGAACCAAACATACATAATACCCGTGCAACAAGGGCACATAACCTCAGAAATTTGGTTTGAGGAACATTCTTATAACAATCAGCCAAGTCTTCCTTGTATTTATATTTGTCCTCCAGCAAATCGTCACACTGCAAATTTATCAATTCAATTTGCTACCGGCTAGAAACATTAACATCCAATGAATACGGGGTCGCAAAGACCTGAGACGTAGTTGACAATGTTTCTACATCTTGAAGCCTGGTCTCAAACTAGTGTGAAACACAGGGAACTGAACACAAACACAAAACCACTACACACCACACTACACAACGTACAAAAACACAAAATTCGCCCTAACGCCATTAAGATCCCTCAAACAACAAATAAACACCCTCAGACTAGGCTGAAGAGGGTTCTCCCTGGTCAAGTAGTAAACATGCCCAAATAACATTTTTCATATTCATTCAGTTTTGTGCAAGTAGCGCCGGTGATCTAGGCAGCATAGCAATACACTGTTCTCGCTTGACGTCACGCGAACGTACAAGCTGGCTCTTCGTTTAAATACGTCACACGGCTCGAAGTTGCCTTCCTCTGATCTACATATATAGTTGTATTTGTTCCACTAGATTAGTGCCTTTCTCTAATTTCTCCATTCTGTGACTTTGCATTTTAATAAGAGATGTTTTGCGATTTCATTGGCTTTCAATCAAGTGACAAATTGAGTTCCATTTGATATAGTCCCACTGTCCTTAGATGTTTTCTGAATGTTCCATGTCCAGTTATATAACTTATAACTCTTTTAAGTTGCAGCTTGGTTAGCCTAATGAGTGACTTACTTCGTTTATCCTCAGGCTTATTAACTATCTGCCTGTAAAGTTTGTTTATGGGTATTATTTCCAATTTGTTTTGGGTTTCATTACGAACCCAATTTTGTACTGTGTTTTTGGTTTCTAAGATGCTTATTCCACAGAAAAGTTCTGGTCCTGTAAAGGGTAGAGATGCTCCTTTCTTTGCTAGGACATCAGCCTTTTCATTTCCTGCAATACCCGTACTCTCTGCCTCTAGGCTTCTGATTTCTCTGTGTTCATTTACACAGCCGCCGGTATCACAAACTGATGAGCCACTCACCCTATTTAAAACTTTTCTGCCATTTTTTCCTCTATTCTCTCACTTTTTATGTGCCATGCCACAATCTATCAACCTGGATGGACTTTCTAATATATTCCGAACTTGGTATTTCCCTTGTCTCTAATGACTGAGGTCTAAGGGCAAGTAGCCATCTTGTTCCAACCCCATTGTGAATTTGATGTATTTATCCTGTAGATTTAGTAATTTTAGTCAGCTATCAATCTATGTGGAACAATTTCAGTTATATCAACTCAACATTAATTTAAATTACTAAATTATATTACCATCTCAGTTTATAGTGCTTCTACCTTTATTTCGTAACTCTACATGAATTGCTTAAGGTAATGTAAAATTTCGAACATTTGTTTCATTAAATCCTAGTAAAGTTATACACATAGTTTGCTGCTTCTTTGGATTTGTTTTCATGGGAATTTATGCCTTGGCAAAAGAAAAGGAGGGAACAGCAGGTCAGCAACAGCTCTAAACACTGAATTTTACTTATAGAATCGTATTTGAATATGAAAAAGACTGCTCAATTAACAAACACCGCAACTGCGAGTTTAATATTCTCTATTGATAGCATACACTTGAATGCCTCTAACACTTCATTTGGATAAATGTATACTTGTTGCATTTCACTTGCAGTTATGTCATATCAATCATTGGCCACTATTTTCCGAGTGTTAGGAAGTGATAAGCTGCACTTATGCTACAAACAGCTTCAGCTATAGAGAACTTGCAGGAACATACCCTGATGTGTTTATGTGCAGAATAAGCTGGAGTATACATGGATCACCATGATTAAATAATGGTCAAACATACCTTATATCTTAATTCTATTATGTGAGTTACAATTGAAAAGAATTCATTCACTCTAAAAATTTCTGACCTGTCACTTACATCATCATCTAAAGGTACAATTTGATGATCTCCGTCGGTATCAACCAGCACTGCTGCATGCCGCATAGGACAAACTAGAAATACTTTATCATTGCGTGGGTGGAACTGGACCTATAGAAATTAAAAAACCAAAAGCTTTAAAATTACATTTCAAATGCAAATGGTGTTAATGAACTACACTGAAATAACTCAAAAGATTGTAGATGTGACCAATACAACTAATATGAGATAGGCAATGTATAGTCCGTGACTAAACATAACACAGTTATAAGGTGTTAAACATATTAATATCAAGTGCTGATAAGTCTGTGTTAAAGCAAAGCCTGATGAAAAATTGGTTTAGAATGTATTTAAAGCTGCTGCCCAAGCATAGAAATATCAATTTTCAGCAGCTCGTTATCAGCACTCTAAAAATTTAATGCCACAAATATCTGTCAAATCTCGAACTAATCACCTGACAGTGCGACACTGAATGATTAGCTGCGTTCTTGTATTGTGAAGCCTAATTGAAACATAATTTAAATCTAGATCAAAACTGCATTAATATGCTCTACTCAAAATAAAGAAAAGAAGAAATAAAAAAAGGGAACGAGACGAACTCAAAAACGATGACAACCTTATGCTCGAATGCTAACGTTATAATCACTGCACCAGAGAGGTACTTTATACAATGTCCTTTCCTTTTCATGTGTTGCGCTCTCAAGTAGTTGATATTAGTCAGTGGTGTACTGACACTTTAGAAACTTGTAGCCGTAGCTTCAAAATTTGAACGAACACATCATAAGTCTAAGAGGTAGAACTGGAACTTAAAAATTCAATGCCACAACTGGGATTTGAACCACAGACCTTCCGCTTGCCGGGCGGACGCTCTACCACTGAGCTATTGTGACAAACTGCCAGAATGGCATTAAACTCTCAAGCCAGTTCGTATTTTTTTCCTGGTAAACCACAAAGGCAGTCTCACATCAGAGACAATTACCCCAATGGTGACTTACTATTGCAAGTACTTTGTATCCCAGGATTAAATAACCTTCACATGGTAATTATTATTTATTTATGCCAACAAACTTACTGTTGGTGTTTTTAAACACACAAGCCGTGTGTGGGCAAAGTTTAAGAGGTAGAACTGGAACTTAAAAATTCAATGCCACAACTGGGATTTGAACCACAGACCTTCCGCTTGCCGGGTGGACGCTCTACCACTGAGCTATTGTGACAAACTGCCAGAATGGCATTAAATTCTCAAGCCAGTTCGTAATTACCATGTGAAGGTTATTTAATCCTGGGATACAAAGTACTTGCAATAGTAAGTCACCATTGGGGTAATTGTCTCTGATGTGAGACTGCCTTTGTGGTTTACCAGGAAAAAAATACGAACTGGCTTGAGAATTTAATGCCATTCTGGCAGTTTGTCACAATAGCTCAGTGGTAGAGCGTCCGCCCGGCAAGCGGAAGGTCTGTGGTTCAAATCCCAGTTGTGGCATTGAATTTTTAAGTTCCAGTTCTACCTCTTAAACTTTGCCCACACACGGCTTGTGTGTTTAAAAACACCAACAGTAAGTTTGTTGGCATAAATAAATAATAACATCATAAGTCTCCTATCTCAAATTACTTGTTTAAGACATCTCCATACCTCTGAAAATATTCCAGCATAGTTCATTAACACTCTGTATAAATCTTTTTATTTCCCAGTATAATACACTTTTATAAGAATTATACTATTCGCTCAAGAGAGATTTTACCAAAAGATCGCCAATCTATAAAATCTAAACATATCACTGCTAATCAACCAGTAAAACACATAATGAATTGGTGGCAACTGGAAGAAGAAAACTGGAATATGCTAAGCACAAAAAGTAAAAAATCTGTAATAGTTATTATTTCAAAATAAGTTCCAAAACATATTTATTCAACTAAATTAATTATATGTACAGTAGAACCACAGTGATTCGACTCAACATTCCACATCTCAAATTTGTTGATTTTTTATTGTTAAAGTTGTAATAATTTCTGTAATTCATTATGTGGTATAAACAGTATAGGTAAACTTTAATTAGTGTATGTATACAACCTATCCCATTCTCCCTCACAAAACAAAAGGGCTGAACTAGTATTGGCCTTTGATATCTACTCAGAACATAACACAGCCAGCAGACCATTGTCAGAAATCAAAGGCATGCCACTAATAGTGTGGATCTCTTTTTTTTCACATTTTTCTTTACCTGATTGCCCTCCATTTAGGTAGGACTTCCATCCCCTAGGACTTATAAGCCAGTGCCTAGGGTCAGACATCTGTTGGGGAGCAGAGGAACCTATAGACGTGAGTGAAGACCTGGAAGTGGGTGGTCAGCCAAGCACCAGGTATGATAGTGAGGAAGAGGATGATATGAAATGCACGTGAAATCGATGATTGGAAAGGTGATAATGGAGCAATTGGTGGAATGAGTGGCGGGGGAAATTGGAGAAAACCCACCCCGATGCCACTTCATCCACCATGAATAGCATATGCGGGTCCGTGGGATGGAACTCAGGCCACCTAGGTGGTAGGCGAATGCTCTTAACCATTCGGCCAGGCACCGCCGTAATGATGTGGATATATAGCACAAATACTTGTTTGGCAGGCTTGAAAGTTTAATGCTTTACCCAGTACATAGATGGTAAGCTAAGCTTTCAGTTGCACAATTCCTGGTCACAGTACCATTCCTCAGATTTCAGGCTTACTGTTGTATTGAGTTGCATTTGTGCCAGTGAAAATGTCAAACGAGAAGAAAAGACAAGATAAACATGACAATCGAAATTAAATTGGATGCATTAAAGAGACCTGACAAAGGGAACATATTAATACATAATAAACTTCAAGATGTTATACTTCTATTTCTTTTATTATGCTGGAACATGTATTTGTGTAATTAGCAGTATTATGTTGAGTTTTGAATAACAGGCCCCTTATTCCGTGAAAAGGCATTGCTGTAACCTGACACCCCCTCAGTCCACAAGAGGTCGAGTATTCAGGCTTCTACTGTATAACACCAATACAGGTGGCGGTGGCGGCGGATATTTGAAATTGTTTTGTTGTTTAATGACACTATCAATAGCCAGGATCACATCTGCATCGCCAGTGTGCCGGAATTTCGACCTGCAGGAGTTCTTTAACATGCCAGTAAATCTACTGACATGGAGTTGTCATTTTTAAGCACACTTAAAAACCATTGGTCTGGGCTGGATTTGAACCCGCAACCTACAGATCAGTAGACCAGCGTCTAACCAACTGAGCTACCTGGGGTGCTGATGAGTGAGTGAGTGGTATCTAAGGACCAGGGGCCCTAATGACCTAGCTGTCGACGGGCCCTTAAACCCTACTCACTCACTCTAAGGGCCTGTCAACAGCTAGGTCATTTGGGCCCCAACTTGAACAATAAAAACTGGGAAACCCACCATCTGTTAGGATGCACTGTTAAAACGTTAAAAAGGGAAAGATAAAACAAGTTAAAAAGGTAAAACAGTTAAAACTTTAAACTGATCATAAAGCAGTAAGCTGTTAAAACGATAAAAAGAAAGCAATAAAACATCCTAAAAGTCCAAACAAGCTATGAAATAAAATGCAAGTTAAACTTACTTAACAAAGCCAATTTGGGCAACAAACCATTGCACTGTATTGATAGCTACTCTGTCATTACCCAAAATTGACTGCAGATTTTACCCAGGCTATGAGACTGGTGCTCACGAGCATATCACAGACAATTAAGGAGAGCATGTGCTACAGAGAGTTGAACATTGCACAGGTGGTGCCAGGTCACCATGCAAAAGGTGCCTATGGGTGGCTCATGTTTGGCCTATCCTCAAGTGGATTAGCATCACCTCTTCCCACCTGGAATCCCTGCAAGAGGTCTGTACAGTGTCCTTGATTGTCCGCAATTGAGTGCCAGCTAAACGCTTCCCAAGACTGCTGCCAGACAGCAAATAGATGGTGACAGAAGTAACGGTGCACATCTACATATGGCAGCATACGGGTGGAAAATTCCGGGAGGCAACATGCAGACTTAGCAGCTGCATCCACCTCATTGCTGGGAATACCCACATGGCCTGCGGTCCAGGTAAAAATGAACTGGTATCCATGAGATAGCAACTGAGATATGAGGGTCTGTACTTCAAGAGTCAATGCCAAGTTGCCAACAAACTTGCAGTGCCTGAATAGTGCTCAGAGTTGCAACAGATAATAAAATGTCCAGGAACTGAACTGGAGATCAAAAGTAAAAAATAAAAGATGGCAAACAGCTCGACAGTAAAAACTGAACTGTTATCCAGTAGTCGGTACTTGTGAGGCTCACCGTTGTGCACAAAACTACATCATGTAGTACCCCCACCTGGGATCCATTGGTAAATACCAGACTGTAATTCCAGTAACACCCATACATGTGGTGAAGTCTGCGCAACACCAAGGGAGGGGTAGGTACCTTCACACAGACCGATAGTTCCAGGTCAAACCATGCACACTGGAGTTGCCAGGGAGGATAGCAGTCAAAAGAGTATCACTCTACAGCAGACAGGCTGAGGGCATGTGCAGTGAGAGTTAGCAAAATCTTATACCACTCAGATGGGAATTAGTTGTATTCCACAGATAATGGTGGGCAAGGTCTGGACGCAAAACAGATGTAAAAGAAGGATAACCTGGGTAAGTGGCCAACCATGCACGTAGAAGCAAAGCAAGTATGAGCATCGGACAGACAGTGGAGGTTCACCAGAATCAGCATATTTTTTTTAAATTTATTTATTTATTTATTTAAATTAAATTAATACATATTTGAATATGACAGACATTCAGCCCAGGCTCTTAGCCTGTCATATCCACCCAACAAAATTTCTTATCATATATTTTGCTTCTCTATTGCTATTTAACACTTTATAACTAACACAGGAAGAGCTCTGAAATATTGGTATAGAATTTTGAATTTGGATAAAAATAACTTGTTAAGGCAGTGTGCAGAATACCAGGAAAAGAGCCTTAGGGAATCTGGATGGACAAGTAGTATTCAAAAGAACTTAGAAGTTAATGGGATGGGGGACTACAGGAGGAGAGGGGAGAATAATCATAACAAATTTTGGAAAATAATACGAAAGAGGTTTGAAGACATAGAAATCCAAAAACTGTTTGGTGGTATAATGGAAAATAGGTCCCTGGTAGATTACAAATCAATGAAGGAAACATGGGAAAGGGAAACATGTTGATAAGGTAAACAAAGAACAAAGGGAGGCAAGAGCATGGCTAAGAACTGGTGTTTGGAGATTGAGAGGACTAAGAAAGGGTATCCCTCAGAGTCTGTGTCCTATTTGCAGGGGGAAGGAAGACCTGGAGCACATAGTCTTTGAGTGCCAAGGAACGGACGTATGGAGGAAAGAATTTCTGGGGCAGAAAAGGGAGAAGGGATATAGGATAACAGCATTTAAGAGGATTTTTAGAAAGGAGGTCAGGAACTTAGGTCAATTTTTAAGTAGAGTTAAGAAAAAATGGAATTGGTCTGTACAAAGAGAACAGAATCAGCATATAAATATTCAACTCTACTGGTGCGGAAAGCCCCAGTAGCAAGACGGATACCAGTGTGATGGACAGTGTCAAAAAGGGGAAACTTAGAAGTGGACGCCACGCCATAGATAAAACTGCTGTAGTCGACTTTGGACCTGACCAGTGAGCAATACAACCTCAACATCACCAACCCAAGATACTCTAAATAAAACTTGGAGCACTCAAAGCGAACAATCGTAGGAAGCACAGAGGTGACGAATATGGTGCTCCTAGGTGAGTGCCATCAAAGTGAAGGCCAAAGAACTTGAGGTGTGGAATAAATGGCAGAGCCGTGCCACGCAAATGAGGATCAGGAGGAGGTTGTCGACTTCCCACAAAGTTGATGAAAGTGTATACACTGTGTTTTCGTAGGCAAAAACTGAAATCCAGTGAGGAGCACCCACTCGACTATGAATGTTATGGTCAGCTGTAGTTGACACTTATAGTAGTAGTAGTAGTAGTAGTAGTAGTAGTAGTAGTAGTAGTAGTAGTAGTAGTAGTAGTAGTAGTAGTAGTAGTAGTAGTAGTAGTAGTAGTGGTGGTGGGGTTTAGGGCACACAACTGCCAGGGTTATTAGCGCCCTAATGAAAAAAAAAAAGAAAATAATAGTGCAGGCCCCACGCCTACATGCTAAAAAGTTAAAATGAGTCAACTATTAACTAGTCATCAAAGAGTGCTAGCAACTAAAAGGGTAACATAAAACGCAAAGGCTCACAAAGACAAAAGCGAATCGCATCCATTAGGAAACGACTCAACAAAGAAACAATAAAATATGTTTAAATACGGCCGCCCATACTGCTGAGCCGAATGAAGGTAAGCAATCGCTCTGTCGCACTGAAAGTGTCCTTGAGTACCTCAGGAAGCATGGCTGGCATACTCAAGGACACACATAGTTGAACTAAAAACTGGCACTCAAGTAAAACACGTCGCACCATCAAAGGGTCATTACAGTGAGCACAGAGCGGTGCAGTGTCAGAAGATAAAAGGTGACTATGACTAAAACGGCCATGCCCAATGCGCAAACTCGTTAAAATTACTTCCTCGCGACGAGAGGTGCGCGGGGCAGTCCTCCAGGCCACTAGGAGGGGCTTCACCTCCCTAAGTTTGTTCCCTTGTAGACCACTCCATGCAGCACTCCAACGTGAAAGGAGGGCACGACATAAAACTAATCAAAATCGTCTGAGGGAACTTTAGCGCTGAAAAGCCTGGGGGTTAAAACTGCTGCCTTTGCAGCAGAATCGGCAGCCTCATTACCATGCAGGCCTACATGTCCAGGCACCCACATAAAAGACATGGTAGTCCCAGCACTAGCGAGTGAGTGAAGGCTGTCCTGGACACGCTGCACCAGTGGATGGTAATTGTACAGCATGCATAGGCTCTGAAGGGCACTCAAAGAATGGGAGCAAACAATACACCATTCCATGGACTGCCGACGAACATAAAAGGGCCTGATATATACCAAAAAGCTCTGCCGTAAAAATTGAGGACTGCGATAAAGACGAAAGCTAAAACTCTGGTGACCGTGAACAAAAGCACATCCTACTCTCTCATCGTCCTTCAAGCCGTCAGTGTAAATAAAATAGCAGGAACCGGACTGCGCCTGAACATCTAAAAAGGCCAAACAAAAGACTGAATCTGGCATCGACGACTTCGGCAGGGACAGCAAACCCAGAATGATATGGATTGCAGAGCGAAGCCCTGGGGGAAAGTGCATTTCTCCCTTGGGAAATGTAGGTGGTAAATTGGCGTCCAAAAGCCAAAGCAGTGAATGAAACTGAATGCCAGGAGGGAGTAGGGCCAGGGAGCTTGCTGAATATTGGCAGTCTAAGCTGTCATTAAAAAACAAATTAAAAGACAGGCGTTCTGGCAGACTAGAAAGTCGACAAGCGTAGCTGCAAAGAAGAACATCGCACCGATAACTAAGCGGAGGTTCAGCAGCTTCCGCACATAGGCTCATAACAAGGCTCGTGGGAAAGGCGCCAATACTCAAACGGATACCACGGTGATGTGTAGGATTGAGGCAATTTAAAACCGACAGTCGAGCTGAGGAGTACAGAACGCAACCGTAATCAAATTTTGAATGGACCAGTGCTCGGTATAAGCGTAAAAGAGTGGTCCTATCAGCTCCCCATGATGTGCTACTTAAAACCTGTAAAACATTAAGAGAACGTTCACACCTTGCCTTTAAGTACAAAACCTGCAAAGACCAACTAAATTTTCTAACAGCATTTAAGAGGATTTTTAGAAAGGTCAGGAACTTAGGTCAATTTTTAAGCAGAGTTAAGAAAAAATGGAATTGGTCTGTACAAAGAGAACAGAATTAAAAATTTTGTGTTAGTTATAAAGTGTTAAATAGCAATAGAGAAGCAAAATGTATAAGAAATTTTGTTGGGTGGATATGACAGGCTGAGCCTGGGCTGAATGTCTGTCATATTCAAATATGTATTAACTTGATTTAAACAAATAAAATAAATATAACTTAAGTTTTCGGTCAAAAATTAATCCCAAAAATTTCATCTCATCTACAAAAGGAAGTGCATCTGGGCCGAGGCGTAGAGAAGGCAGTAAAAAGGCCTTCCGGTGCCAGAAGTTAACACAGACAGTTTTCTCCGTGGAGAACTTAAAGCCATTAATGACACTCCAAGTGAAGAGATGGTCTAGACACAATTGGAGGCAGCGCTGTAGGATAGAAGTCTGCCGAGAACTTAGGTAAATGGCGAAGTCATCCACAAAGAGGATGACACACCAGCAGGAATGCACTCCACAACGGGATTGATGGCAATAGTGAATAGTGTGACGCTTAGTACCGGGCCCTGCGGTACTCAGTTCTCTTGGATAAAAACACGAGATAAAAATGAGCCTACCCTTACCCGAAAGACTCTATCCTCCATAAACTCCTGAATAAAAAGGGGCAGGCCACCACAAATTCCCCAGTTATGGAGAGTGCAAAGAATTCCATGCCTCCAGCAAGTGTCATACGCCTTCTCTAGATCGAAAAATACAGCAACCGTTTGGCTCTTCCTCAGAAACCCATCCATGATGTAAGTTAATCATTTGCTCCATCACCTTGCAAATGAGACTGGTGAGGGAGATCGGACGATAACTCGAAGGGAGAAGGCGATCCATTCCAGGGTTTAAAATCGGGATGATGGTGGCTTCACGCCAAACAGAGGGAAATGTGGCGGTGTGCCAGATGCGGAAGAGGAAGAGTTTGCCAGTCGAAGACAGATGTTGTATCATGAACTTGTGGATACCGGCCGGCCTGGAGTGGAGGGTTTGGAGGAGGCCAGAGCCCACTCCGACTCCTGCATGCTGAGAAAGGCGTTATAACACTCCTGGTTAGAACAGGCAAAGGAAAGATTTTGAGACTCAGCCCCATTCTTGATCGGTAGAAAATCCGGGTGGTAATGAGAAGAGCAGCAAAAGTCTTGCCCAGAGTGTCAGTGACAGCTCTAGGGCAAACAACGGTAACATTTCGTATCCGGAGACCAGGTACAGTATATGGCGAAGCTTTGCCGGCCACACGACGAAGCTTATCCCAAACTACAGACGAAGGCATAGAGTAATTAAACGACTCTACAAAACGGAGCCAGGATGTCCTCTTTACTCGCCTGTATGATGTAACGAGCGCTGGCACGCGACTTCTTGATTGCGACCAGGTTATCAAGGGTAGGTTGGTGCCGAAACACCCGCAGCGCCGCCCGCCGTGCATGGACTGCCATTCGGCAATCGTCGGTCCACCAAGGGACCGGTAAACGTCTCGGATGGCCAGACGACCGAGGTATAGCACGCTCGGCAGCCGTAAGAAAACCAGATGTAAAGTGAACCACCATCTGGTCAACGTCTTCGAAGACGCGATCATCAAATACAGCCAAGCGAGTATACAAAGACCAATTCGCTCTGTTGAGACGCCAGGAGGGTATACGTGGCTAAGGTACGTAATGAGATAGCAAGCTGATAACACAAGGGAAATGATCACTGGAGAAGGTGTCAGAGACGACGTTCCACTCAAAACGATGTGCAAACTGATAAGTCCAGTAGTCCAGTAGAATCAGAGAGAAAAGCTGGTTCACCAGTATTTAGTAGAGAGAGAAGGGGAGGGGAGTGGGGGGGGAGAGAGCTCTGTAGGAAAAAGTCTGCTAGGTGTGTTCCCCTTACACAAGCCCTATCTGAACCCCAAAGGGGGTGGTGGGCATTGAAGTCTCCAACAAAAGGAGTTGGGAGTTGCGACACCAGGTGGGACAGGTCAGCTATTGTGAAGGGGGAAGAAGGAGGTAGATAAATGGAACAGAGAGTAAAAGAAAAACCAGGTAAACTCAGGACAACAGCAACACGGAGGGGTAAGATTAAGAGGTTGGTAAAAGATGTCGTCACGAATTAGAAGCATGACACCTCCATGAGCAGGAATACCAGGTTCCAAAGGGAGGTCAAAGCGCACCGGAATAAAGCCTGGGAACGTAAAAGAATCCTGCTGGCGAAGCTTTGTCTCCTGCAAGCACAGAATGCTAGGGGATAGCGAACTAGCAAGTACTTGCAGGTCGGTCCTATGTGCATGTATGCCACGTATATTCCACTGAATTATGGACATCCTGGAACGAAGGGGATAGGCTGTCGATTACGGTCACTTGACCAGCGGTTGCCGCTTCAATTTGCCCTTCTGAGAGCACGTGGGGCTAGGGCTGTTTAGAGCACATGGTTCATGCTCCATAGGCTCCACGGACGGAGGAGGCTCTGAGTCACCACTAACGGAAGATAAAAGAGCATATCTGTTACCCGTGGTAACGGGAGGTGGAGAGACCCGTGGCACCCGACTACGCCCTCTGGTGTCCTGAGAGCATGAGCACCAAGGAGGGGGAGGGGAAGGTGAAGCACGCTTCCCAGTGGCCGATGTCGGAGAGTCTTCAAGGAAATCGCTGCATTTTGGCTCAACTCTGAACTTCCGGGTATCGGTACTGGCAGGAAGGTTCTTGGGGCTGGTACAGGTTGACGTAGGAAGCTGTGGCCTGAATACGTTGAGGTGCAATAGTGGTGTTGGTAACAAGGCTAGTTTGAGTACCGACATCCCGCTCTGGCATTGGGGTTGACACAACCGAACTAAAGGTACTGAATTTGAGAATCAAAGGCTGACGAGCAAGATGTTTTTTTGTGGGGTCAGAAAACGATAAACGCTCCTGCACCCGCAGCTCTTGTATAGCCTTCTCGTCCAGGTAACGTGGACAGTCACAGGATGTCGACGGGTGGGCACCTCGACAGTTTACACAGCTAGGAGCAGATAGACATGCTCCGTCATGGGCATCCTTCCCACAGGTGAAACAAACAGGAATCAAAGCCTTACAAGAGGTCTGTGTATGGCCATAACGTTGACATTGAAAACACCACATTGGATGCGGGATATATGGTCGAACGTTAATAACCTTATAGCCGCCCTTTATCTTCTGAGGGAGATCGAGCAGATCAAACATAAGAAACAAGAGTACGAGTATCAACCTGTACTCCGTCACGTATCAACCCGTACAGACAGATGTTATTCCCTAGTCAGATAAGTAACCCTGAATCTCTTCCTCCGGCAAACCACCCAACAAGTGGGTGGTTACGCCCTTGGAAGAGTTGAGGCTCCTGTGCTTCTCAACACGGATAGCATATCCGTGGAGTAGTTTCGCCTTCAGCAACTCGTCAAACTGGGTGGACGTATACGTTTCAACAAGTAGCGATCCTGTTCTTAGGCAGGTACATGATTTGACCGGGCCGGCTATTTTGTCGAGACCTGGCCGTATCACAAAGGAGTTTACCTTCAGAAACGTCTGAGCCTCTTCCGTCCTACTGATGACTAGGTAACGAGTGGCAGGAGCTACGTGTATCTCTATTTCATTCACTTGTCATTTTCTCTTAATAGTTTTATTGGTCATAGAAAAAAGGCTACAAATTTCATCCCCCAGTGCTCCCCACCTACCACGGAGCCCAACAAGGGGTCATCCCATTGGGATGACAAGGCTACACAGGGGATATAGCGTAATCGTCGTTCCATTCACCCTGGAGTTCGGTGCATTACCAAGTTCTGGCCGATTGACTGGGGCTGGGTTAGTCCCTATCCTCCCGTTTAGATGAAGCAGAAACCAAAGCAGCATATTGGAAATGCGCACCCTCCCCGAATTCAGAAAGAAAACTGGACCGAGCTCAGATACGCATCCCTCAACCACCAGGATAAACCTTTCCACCAACACGGGTCTCCACGCACGGCCTACATGTGGGTGGGTATTTTGACTGACTCCCTCACCACGAAGAGGAGCCCACATCGAGGGAGTCAGTTGGCTCGGGGCCCCGGGTGCGCCAAACCCAAACCTACCATAGTAGGTCCCCCTGGGGGTGACACTCGATGTGCATGGTTGTGGTGATGGTGGTTGTGGTGGTAATAACGGCAATGGTGGTAATTAACATTGTTTTTAACGACACAGTCAATTGCTAGGATCACTTCAGCATCGCCGGTGTGCCGGAATTTTGTCCTGCAGGAGTTCTCTTACACGCTAGTAAACCTACTGACATGGAGCTGTCATCTTAAGCACACTTAAACCATCGATCTGAGCTGGATTTGAACCTGTGACCTTGGGAGGTGATGGTGACGGTGGTGGTAGTGGTAGTGATGGTAATGGTGGTGGTAGTGATGGTGATGATACAGTTTAGGCTTGGTGACTACAAGAAGTAAATGTGCAATTTAAACAATCTTTACCTTCAGAATGGGTGATGGGAAGCGATATTTCTGCTCGCATTCTCCTGATAATACGTCCCATATGCAAACATTATTATCTGTTGATGCACTCACAAGCTTGTGCCCGTTTCTTGACCAACTGAAACAAATGAAAAGCTTTAACCACACAATTGTAATTGAATGGGTGCTTGCAGAAATTGGCTAACCATCATTTCAGAACAGGTGAAAATCAACCTTTGCAATTACCAATAAAACAAATTGCCCATGGATGTATAGAAATAAATTAGCAATAGAGGCACCATACACAGCTACACCATCTGAATGGCTTCCTGTTCAAAGTATCAAAAGACGTAATTTTATTGTAACAAAACAAAATGGAATGGTTTTCAATAAGCCATCAGTAAATTCAAAGCTCTAAATCTCGGCAAACAGATCCTAATGTTCACTCAAAATCAGAGAGGATGTACATTTAGACTCGACTCAAGCATGTAACCTACGTTTTGAAAAAAATGTATTGTTAGCCCATTTTTGCAAGCATCCATTCGATTAAACAAAAGGGACATTATTATCATCCTGTGAGTGATCACCCAACCAAGTAGTTACATTGCTGGTCTTAATTATATTAGAGATTTTCAGTCATTCAGGAATGTATACACTACCAATTAGTTTCTTGTATTGTACAGACAGAGGGATCCTAACAAATTGATGCAGGATTTACATGTTGAATAGATTACACACATGCAATGACCCTATATTGATCACATGGCTATGGCATTGAGGGCCACAATGGAAAAACAAGGAATGTCACAAAATGAAGATATTTGACCTGACCTGACATTTTATGACATCTTGGGATACCTTTCGATTAGAGGTGACAATTCAGAGTATCACTAACTACCAAGCAATAAAAAGCTAGGAGTGGGAACTGTCAAATCATCTAATCTCCTCATGGTCTGTGGCTTTGCAACCTTTGGAAGCACCAGTCCTACTTTGGTATTTTCACTAATTCTTTTAAATGAACTTCAGCCTCTGCACCTAATATAACCATAAGCTTACAAACATACATATGCTCACTTTGCTCTAGTGCTTTTGTGTGTTCAATGTTTCTCCATGTTTGATTCATGTGCTTCGGTACAAGGAATATTACATAACCGATGCAATCAGAAGCTTTGGTATAATTAATGTTTCATCATACTCTTTGGTACAAGAAATAACGCCAGCCAAAAAAATTCAGATTTTTTCTGTAACAGTGATGAGAACAGTTGATCTTTGTTTTTAATGGTGCTGAACACGAAAATATAAAACAGAGTTTGGCTCCTGTTTTTTTGTTATTTCAAATTTTTAGATCTTCCTTTAAAAGATTATGCATATTTACCTTGTTCCCCCTTGGAGGAAGGTCACTGATGTTGCAATTGCTTTACCTGCTGTTTGTGATCTGTTGCTGGGGATTCCCTGGTGAGTGTCCAGCAGTAATCTGCTAACATTAATTCACTCCACTTTCCATGGTACATTTCTTCCATTTCCGAAATTTGTTAGTGGAAGTGTTCCCCATATCCATTACTAACAGTCACCAACAGTTCTCAGGGAAAAGGTCCAAGTGGGAACACAAGAAGTGTATCTTCAAAGACATATTACACCCAGTTTCTCATAGCACTGCAGCAGATTTTCCACGTCATAGTTTTCTGTCTTCCTACTTGCAAGGAAGCTGCTGGACACTTGAACAAAAACATGCCAGTCTAACTTCATCACCCGTGAGAATATTATATTATGTTCATCTCTGAACAGTTTATGTATCTGTGAACCAATGAAAACCCCTCCTTTATTTTGTTGACTATTTAATGTGGCAATTTCTGATGCAAGTACAGAAATGCTTCCCCTAACTTATCCATGGCCTTAAGAACTTTTTCATAATGCCCAGTTTTGCATGAAGAGCAGGAAATATTGCTTTCCTGGATTCTGCATGTGCAGTATAACATTATGCATTCGAGGTTCAATTGGCCAATCTTTCTATTTATAGAGTGACAGGATACATCATCATCATCATCATCACTATCATAATAATAATAACAACAATTTATTATTGTTGATAGACTTGAAATAGAAGTTTTTGATATTGTCAGTGATATACATACGATGATTAAACTTCCTCCAGTGTATAAATACATTTCTCAGTGATGTAACTATTATACATAGAACTACTTTCTTGACAGTTTATGTACAGTGGAAGTTCTTGAATCTTTATCACAAACGTCAGATTTACATTTTCCCTATAATAATCCTTCCTTCTAATATATATTATAGCAATGTCAGTTCCTATTAGAAAGCTTGTCATCACTCAGTATTGCAAGTAACGTAACATCGGTGTACAAACCAATAACAATCACATTTGTTATTCCTAAAAAACTTCTCCTCTCTGCATTACTCCTTTCTTTTTATAAGATATATAGATCTCAAGCATCTTTTTTGCAACACTAATACTCTGTTCATATTATTAATGCTAGAGTGAGGGAGTGGCGTTTAAGGGCCTGTTGACAACTAGGCCATTTGGGCCCCAAGTCGAAAGATAAAAACTAGGGAACCCACCACCCATCAAAGTCCTCCCTTAGCAGTTTGTAAAAAACAGATTACAAAAAATAAAAGGTAAAACAGTTAAAACAGATAAAAGGTAAAACGTAAAACTTAAAACCAATCATAAAACAGCCTTTAAAACATTAAAAACTAAAGAGATAAAACATCCTAAAAGTCCAAACAGGCTACTAAATAAAATACAAGTTAAACTTGCTTGTCAATGTTAATTTGGGAAACAAACCACAGCACTGTACTGACAGCTACCGAGTCATTTCCCAAGATGGACGGAAGAGTAAAACCCAGGCCATGGGACTGGTGTTCACAGCCATATCGCAGACAATCCAGAAGAACATGAGCTACAGAGGGTTGTACAGAGCACGCAGCACAGATAGGCACTGGATCACCACGCAGAAGGTGCCCATGAGTTGCTCGTGTGTGGCCTATCCTCAGGCGGGTTAGGATCACCTCTTCCCATCTGGAATCCCTGCAAGAGCTCTGCCATGGTTGAATGGTGTCTTTGATTGTCTGCAATTGAGTGCCACTTAACCCTTCCCAGGGCTGCTGCCATACAGCAAATAGATGGCGTCGGAAGTAATGTGGCAGCATGCGGGTGGAAAACTTAGGGAGACGACAGCCAGGCAGCACCTGCATCCGCCTCCTCATTCCCGACAATACCTACATGATCTGGGCACCAGGTAAAAACGAACTGGTATTCACGAGACAACAATTGGCATGCGAGAGTCTGTATTTTAAGAATTAATGCCGAGTTGCCAACAAGCTGCTACAGCGTCTAAATAGCGCTCAGCGAATCGCTAGAGATAATAAAACGTCCAGGAATTGAACTGGAGATAAAAAGTAAAAGATGGCAAATAACTCGGCGGTAAAAATGGAACTGCTGTCCGGAAGTCGGTACTTGTGAACCTCACCGTTGTACACTACCCCCCCCCCCCCCCACACACTTGGAATCCGTCGGTAAATACCAAATACCGGAGTAAAATTCCGGTAATGATCCATAAGTGAGGTAAAGAGTTGGCGCAACACCGAGGGAGCACAACCCGATAGCTCCAGGTCGAAGCGTGCACGCTGGAGTTGCCAGCGAGGAAAGCGGCCAAAAGAGTATCGTTCTACGGCAAGCAGCCTGAGGTCATGTGCGGTGAGTAGTTCCCGAAATCGGATACCACTCGGACGGGATATAGTTGAGTTCCGCAGATAACGGTGGGCGAGGTCTGGACGCATAACAGACGGAAAAGAAGGATGGCCTGGATCAGCGGTCAAACGTGTCACGTAAGAGCAAAGCAAATACGAGCGTCGGACAGATAGCGGAAGTTCACCAGATTCGGCATACAGACAATCGACTCTACTGGTGCGGAAAGCCCCCGTAGCAAGACAAATACCAGTGTGATGGACAGTGTTTAAAAGGCAAAGTTTAGAGGCAGACGCTGGGCCGTAGATAAAACTTTCATAGTCCAGTTTGGACCGCACCAGGAAGCGATATAACCTCAACAAGACAGTCCGATCGCAACCCCAGGATACTCCAGGTAAAACCCGGAGCACTCAAAGCGAACGATCGCAGGAAGCACGAAGTTGGCGAATATGGCGTTCTCATTTGAGTTTACTGTCGAGGTAAAGGTCCAAGAACTTGAGGTGCGGAACAAACGGCAGAGGTGTGCCAAACAAATGGAGACCAGGAGGAGGGTGCGCACCACGAAGTCGATGAAAGTGGATAAACTGTGATTTCGTAGGTGAGAACTGAAAGCCGGTGCGAAGGGCCCAGTCTCCGATAGGTGTTGTGGTCAACTGCAGTTGACGCTCGATGTGTTCAAGACTATAAGAGCGATAGTAGATCACAAAGTCGTCAACATACAGTGGCATCTGTATTCCACAACGAACAACACCAGCGATGCCGTTAATAGCTACGGCGAAAAGCGTGACACTGAGTATCGACCCCTAGGGTACACCATTCTCCTGGATCATTTCTTGTGAGAGCGTTTCCAATGAGGACACGAAAGCGTCGAAGTTGTAAAAAGTTTAAAACAAATGCGGCTAAGTGACCCCGTAAACCGTAACCGTGAAGGGTGCGGAGGATGCCATAGCGCCAGGTAGTATCGTAGGCCTTCTCCAGGTCGAAGAAGACACCCACGACAAGCTGCTTCAGCAGAAAGGCATTTTGAATATACGTGTCCATGCGTGTCAGATTGTCGACATTGGAGCGATGGCGACGAAAACCGCAATGAACATTGCTGAGCACGTTATTCGTCTCTAGCCACCACACTAAATGACTGTTAATCATACGTTCTAAGGTCTTACAAACGACACTCGTTAGGCAAATAGGGCGGTAGCTAGAGGTCAGTGTCCTGTCTTTTCCTGGTCGAGGGATAGGGATGACTATACCCACTCGCCACGAAGACGGAATAACCTGCCCACGCCAGATAAGGTTATAAATGCGCAGCAGGAACGATAAAGCCACAGGTGGAAGATGAAGCAGTATTTGTCGATGGATATCATCTGGACCAGGAGAGGAATCCTTAGCAAGAGAGAAAGAGTGCGGTGGCCCCACTACGGTAAAGGGTGTGTTGTACGGTTCACTACAGTCACTGTAAAAAGCAAGAACTATCCGCTCGGCAGATTCCTTGAGAGGTATAAAAGCTCTGTCGTAACTATTCGTTTGGCTAGTAGCAGCGAAAAAAGTAGCAAGGGTGTCGGCGATATCCTTTTCGGAGGTATAAGTGGTGCACTGTACGGCAGGACCGGGAATTGTCGTCAGGCGATACTTACCGTACATACGCCGAACAGCAGTCCACACCCTTTGTGCCGAAATGCGACAACGTTTGAAGGCAATAAAGTTCTCCTCCGTAGGATGTGAACTGAAAATATGCAAAGCACGCTTTGATTGCAAACGGCATTCCTCGGTCCACCAGGGCACAGGGACGTGACGAGGTGTACTGGAACCACGAGGAATGCTGGAATCCGCTGCGAGCAGGATAGAATAAGTAAAATACTCCATGTCATCGATGGTGGTAGAAACATCGTCTGCAAAATGAATGAGGGAACGAAACTTCCCCTAGTCAGCCTTGGAATTAATCCAGTGAGGATGCCGTGTCGGCACAGAATGGCTACCAGATAGGTGAATGTTAATGGGGTAATGATCACTGCCAAATAAGTCGGAAAGTACCGACCATTCAAGAAGTGGTACCACTGACGAACTACAAAAGGAGATCTCTAGAACGGAGTGTGTACCATAGGCAGATGATAGGAATGTAGGGACACCAGTGTTTACCAGAATTAAGCCGGACATATCGCAAACATCTGCTAAAAGGCACCCGCGAGCATCTTCAGTGTCGGAACCCCAGTGAGTATGTTTTGCGTTCAGATCGCCTAGCGGAATCTGTGCGAAAGGAGCCCGTAGATCGTTCTCGTGTACGACACTGACGGGTGGCAGAAAAACATTGCAAATAGAGAAACAGAGGGTCTGCAGCTGTACGCGTACCGCCACAGCTTGCAGCGGTGTGATAAGTGGCCGGTGGCAGAGATGTTATGCGCCACCAAAATAGCAACACCACTGCATGTTCGCCCATCAGCCGCAGTGATGTCTATTAAAACATAAATGTCGAAAAACCACGAAGACGGAGAGCGTGGCTAGGGTGCAAATGGGTTTCTTGTAGACAGACGATTGATGGATTGCGTTGAGAAACTAGATATTGTATGTCCGGAACACGTGCCCGGAACCCAATAACACTCCACTGGATTATTTCCATGGTAAAGAAGAGCTTAGTGCCAGTCTTAATCTTTTTTTTTTTTTTTTTTTTTTTTCATCTTCACCTTGGCGCTCTTTGGACCCATGATGCTCTTTTCGCCGTCCTCATGTGACTCCTCCGATGTACGGGAGTCCGAAGATCCCCTACGGCTCACGGAGCGGGACTTCAGAGGACATGCGGCTACTAGACTCGCCCGAACGGTGTGCCTAGAGCGAGGACGTTCGACAGGATGGCTAGCGTCTGAGGACTGCTTGGAAGGTGGCGTCTGCACGGCTGATGATGTAGTTGCCGGTGCAGGTGTGGCTCGGTACAATGGAGAGGTACTCGCGGTTTGCGTCGAAGCATTGGCAACAGGGACATGCTGTAAACCTAGTGTTTACAGGAGGGCGGCGGACCGCGGACGAATAACTCGTGGTGTTAGAGGGTTTAAGCAAGGCCATTTCTATGTAACAGACCTGGATGTCCGATTCGTGACGTCACAACGCGAGGCCGACGTTCCAAGCAATTCATGCGGAATAATCACATGTTTTACAGCATTTCTGTACTGGAAGAAGCGTGCATTCATTTATATTTTCACATTTCGTATTAAAAGTTGTGTGTTAGTATGTTAGTGGGAAAACATCCTTTGCATAGTTATTAATGGCAGAGCATGCTTCTTACCTTCTCAAGGCGAATATATCTCCAGTTTACTTTTTTTTTTGCCTGTAGATAATACCAAACTGTTTTGTTTAATACTAGAGTAGCTTTCCAAGAGGATGTTGGTTATTACTTTTATCATTTTCCTCATTAAAATAGCACCCGGTAACTCGCAATCACTAGCATTACAGTCAGCGCCGATATTATTTATGTCACACGTCTCAGCAACTAAATGTAGAATTAAGTTTCTCTGGTGTTCTACTTTAAGAAATTCTTGCTCGTATGTCTCAGAAATTAAGCACTGAAATGTACTGAAGATGCATGCCGTTATATCACAGGCGAACTTCAGTCTTCACCCGTCGATTATCCTTAAATAACCACTAACTTCAGAATTTTTAACATCAAAATCCATTCTGCGTTCAGAGCATAAATTGTTCCTACAGTTTTCACACTTTAAATTACGCACAACACTGCTAGCTGCATATCCTACAATATATATTAGGGCCATTTTATTCTGCTCACTTATGTAGACGTTCTTACATTCATAAATTATGTTTTCAAATGTATCAAAAACATTTTCCTGTTTCCTCTTCCATATGACTTTCTATTGAAGTGTCATGGGTTATATCTTTAATTTTAAATTTGCCACCTTTTGAGGAATGCAGCTTCACAAGACTCTCATAAGCTTCAACTTCTTTTCTGACTCCCAAAATTTGCACTACTGAAACATTGTAATTTCCTCCGATCATTTGCCTGTATTGACCAAAACAAGCTTCAAGGTGATTTGACTGAAATCTTCCTAGAAGCACATATTCGAATTTCATTTCTTCCAATAAGAATTTTGTGAGTCTGACCAGAGTGTTAGTGGTATGAAGAAGTACTGTATGGGTTTCAGATGATCACTTCCCATGTCATTTATCCCCACTCTCATAAATGCTGTCCCACTCCTCTAACGACCTTGCGAAATTTTTTAGAAAATCTATTGATGGGCACTCTGGGCTTCTGACTGGATCAGAAAGTTTTTCTCTTACGTGCTTTCCTTTGAATGGATGTTTCACATTTACACCAGAACAAAATTTTTCCAAAAATTTAACTGTCCCTCTTGCATCCAGAGTTTTTATTGCTTTAAGTACTGCAATGTTCTTTTCATTAAAACGTTTCAGTGCATATGCCACGTTTTCTCTTTCAATTGATGATGGGTATAAAACCTTAGCAGAAAGTGAAGGTGCTAGTTTCACAACACTTCCTTTTTCATTTGCATGCATTTTTTCAAAACTCCAATAGTTGCTTTTAAATACTGTGCTGGAGGAGCAGGAGGAGGAACATCTAGTAGTGCTGGTACTAACTCTGATGATATTTCTGCTGAAGAAGGAAAATATAAGGCTGGAATTAGTATGTGGAATGTTTGTTCACTGTCCTTTTGATTTAACCAACTATTTCTAATGGACTTAATTAGGTGCACTGTATCAAATAGTGTGAAGATATCTTCACTGGGCTCTTAAAGCAGCATTTTAAAGAACCATTGCACAGCTTCTCAAGTGTTTCTATTAACTCTGTTATCTGATATCAAGGTCAATACCCTAAATCCACATCCAGTCAAAGCTTTAATTACAGCGAGAATCTGCTCATGCAGCTTTTGTGCTGTTACATTTTTCACTGGATACAGAGCTACATCTTTATTCCTGGATGTTAAAGATGTTATCGTAAAAGTTTGCACTGTTTTTGCAGGTTCTTGTATATTTGAAAGACCTTGTATGTTACCTCCTTTATAAGAAATTGCAGGTTTTACATAAATTCCATCCAATAACAAATTTACTACTTTTTCATGATCACTAAGTATTTTCAGCTTCTCTGATAAATATTTTAAATGCAACGATTTCAAGTTTCTATCAGGACTGAGGGTTTGAGAAAATTCTCTGAGGCAATCAGGATGGTGTAAAGAAAGAACAATGGAATCATATAACTATCTATAAGCTGCTGGGTGAGAAAAATAAATTGAGCACGTCCATAACAGGGTATCGTGCGTACATTTAATTCACTTTTGACTGACCAATTTTACCTGCTCTTCTAGAAATTTAGTTTTTAGATATTCTGTGGAATCTTCATTCATGTCCTTCCAACATTCCTTTAAAATGTTGGTGGCCTGAAGTAGCTTATGTTCTGTTTGTTCACTTGCTATTGTGAACCCATTCATATGACTTAAAAGAGCATCAAATTTAGACTATTTATTCAATGTCATTTGTTTATTGAGAATCCATTTAAACTTACTATAGGACATTACAATTTTACCCTGTAAAACCTGAATAATAAAACTGGAATTAATTTTCAATGCTACTACAATTTTAGGAATTTCTTCAGTATCAATTTTCACAAAAATACATTGTTTTCTTTTATGATGAAAAGGGCAAATCCCTCTAATTTCATGTCACTAATTCTATTTTTAAAGCTCTGAAAATCAACAATTTTGTCATCTTCGAGCCATTTATGAAATGCTGCTGCATCCCTTTCCAACATTTCTCCTCTTCTTTCTTCTGGATCCCTACGTTTCAGAGCTGGTTCAGAAGTCAGGATGGTAAATTAGGAAAGAGTGAGGGGCATGCATCTTCAGTAAGTTTAAGAGTTGTTCTGGGCACTACAAGAATGCTTCCATCATTTCGCGTAGCAGTAAATTCGTTCACTATGTGCTGTTCAGAAAAATGTTTCATACATACCACAGCAGCGACACATGGTACATAATTATCCCTATCAATAGCACGTAACCACTGCTCTCTCCTGTGTGAATCCTTTGGAAATGAAAACACTGTAACATACTTTTCTACACTTGTTTTATAGTTTGAGGCACAACCTCACACACAATACTTCCTAGGCATTTTGTATTAAAAACTATACCACTTTGTAATTCGATTTTTCCCTCGCTTAATTGTTTACTTACACGTAAGAGACAAGCAACTTCTTAGCATTCCAACCACGCACTGATGTGTTGCATCCCCGTAATAAACAAGCAGGTGATAAACATGAGCCCCCGATGATGGCGTCATTAACATAATCACTTTCAGTCTCCAGGTCTGTTTAGATATTGATGGCCTTGGTTTAAGTTGTTCAAAGTGCTGCCGTGCCTCAGGAAAGGTGAGATGTTTCTTTACACGTAGCTCCTGTATACATTTCCCATCGATGAACTTCGGACACTGTCGCGAGCTAGATGGATAGCATTCTCCACAGTTCACACAAGGGTCCCAAACACAAGCTGGGTTTTCGTGGGCGGACAAACCACAACATTTGCAAATAGCAGAGTTAGTGCACGAGGTCTTAGTATGCCCAAACCTCTGGCACTGAAAACAGTGCATGAGGTTTGGGACATACTGGCAAACGGCAGCACGCTCATAGCTACAATAGATACATTCAGGTAAATGAGTGCCCTTAAATGTGAGAAACACTGTACATAACTCACGCTCTTCGCCATCCTTTCGTATTAATTGGTACACTTGACACACTCTTTGATCCAAGAGGCATTTGGCTATTTCCTCATTAGATAAACCATTCAGACTAGAGGTGGTGGCAACTCCTCTACATGAGTTTATCGATTTGTGTGGGACTATCCCGATTGGGTAGGAGCCCAACAAACTTGCTTTCTGTAGCTTCTGAGACTGGTCGGCAGTGGTCGTTTCAATTAAAAGTGGACCATCATGCAATCGTCTCACGTTCTTCACCGGGCCACAGATCCTGTCTACTTCACGTTTAATGTAGAACGAACTAAGATCCTTCATCGATTTTACCATTGCAAGCCAAGATCATAACCAGAAAACTGTCAATGAAAGGAGTTTTGCGCAGATGCATTTTGGATTGGATCCCCATCCGGAACCATCGGCGTCAGCCTGCCATCCGGGGGTCAAAGATAAAAGACACCAAAGTCCCCACGGTCTGTGCCGCCATGGAGACCCCTTCTTGACTGATCTCAAAGCGTACGTCAGAGGGACAACCCTCTGACCTCCACTGCTTGTCCACATGGGTAAACCGTTCACCACGCACACTCCGGCTTTATGCCCCTACCACAGGAATAACCATCTGTGGCTCCCCACTCTAGGTCACACTGCCTCAACGGAGTCAACGTGGATTCAGGAGACTTGCAGTTGATTACACCGGAGTTCTGTCAGCGGCAACACATCCGGCCGGTGATACTAACCCGACGGCACATGGCCATCATGGAATTAACACAGGCAGGGCACTCAGAGCTACATGGGTTACATGATGGTGTGGACGGGCTCCGCACCTAAGGCTACACATGGGAGATGTGTGAAGGGTCCGCCCAACCTTCGCACCTGAGACCTCTGAAGAGCACACAAGTCGGGGGCCACACCGAAACCGTGGGACAGAACCATAGAGATAGGAAAGATCCCTGCTGGTGAGACAGGAGGTATAAACCGAAGACCTTACACACTAATAATCCTAGAAGAGGATAAGGGTGATAAATGGTAGCAACATAAAAAACTGGACGTGGCACAGTTGATGGACATGAAGGGGGTGAAATGATGGTGAGTGGCTCGGGACCCTGGGTGCGCCTAATCTGTAACTAACGAAGTAGGAGCCTGGGGGGTTAATGAACTCATGCTATTCTGTATATTAGGTGTGAACATACAATGCCATAATATATAATTTTCAAGAACTCTTGACTCAAATATACTATAAATGCCTTATAGCATATATACTCCACAAGCGCACTGCAGCTGTTATATCCAAACAATGGAATAAATCACTACAAACCCTAGATTCAGGAAACAATACAGTATGGCGAATAGCCAAAATGTCTCCCAGGGACAAAATCTCCATCCCACCTCTTCACCTGCAACAATGCATTGCCACCACGGACAAAGAGAAGGCAGAGGCACTAACAGAAGAGTTAGAAAACATGTTAAAGCCAAACATCTCACCTTCACTGCCTGCATTTGTGAGCGAAATTGAGCAACCCATACAAAACTTATATGAACGACAAATGCACAATCCAATACGAGAAGTGCATGCTTATGAAATAAAGTGGATCATTAAGCATCTCCCCAAAAGAAAATTACCAGGACCAGATGAAATACGGAACATTGCACACCAACACTTACTGCATGTTAACTTCACATAAACTAATTAGCGCATGTAACAATCAATAACCATTAGATAGCACTCGTAGTGCGCACAATATCACTCATCCCCCCCCCCAACCCCACCCCCAGCTGTAATCAGGACTTGTTCTTGGTTACAGCCAGGGACCTCATCGCTTGACACAATCGCATGCATTGCATACCAGCATCTTACATTACGGGACTAATGGTGCATATGCGGGACCCGGCTGTCCTACACACTAACTCATAACACAACTCTCCCCTGCACATTAGAATACGATTATGTTCATTCTTTGCTCATTAGATAACACACATGTAGTTTTTTAATTTCTCTACATGTACATAGAGAACTACTGTACCTCACCCAAAAATTGAATTCCGAGATTTCATGGAAATAAATGTTTTGAGGTCCCCTGAATCAAAAAAGCATTTTTAGAAAATAATATGCATGCACATGCGTGTGAGTCTGTGAACAGCATAATTAAAAAACGAAAAGATGGTCAAATACCAAATCCGGTATTTAAGTTCAGCAGCTTCTAAGGATGTAACACAAACATTTTCAAGAAAATCTCCCTCACCCCATACCACTCTTTACATGGAACATTCTTTGAAAATTTTAATTTTCTATAAAATGGCTCAAGATTTTGATTCTGTTGAACCTAGTCTATTACACAATGAAAACGATGTTTCAGATCATTATCATGCTGAAAACACCATTTCTGAAGCGTTTTTTGTCTAGCATATGATAGCATATGCTTATCCAATATCTCCCTGTAGTCAGGACCCTTCATTACACCTGCTATATGCACTAGAAGACCTACATCCTTAGTGGAGAAGCACCCCCATACCATGACATTCCCTCTCCATGTTTTACAGTAGAAACCTGGTAGTGTGACCAGCTCTGTAGTGCAGTTGGTAGCACGCTTGCCTCTGGTGTGGAGGACCTGGGTTCGATCCCCGGTACTGGGATGGAGATTTTTTCCCCCCGCTGGGAGGTCTGGCACAGGATGCATTCATCCTCGTGAGGTCCCAGTGTGACCAATTGAGGAGTTACTTGATGGAGAAGTAGCGGCCCAGGTTGCGAAGGCCACTGACCACGTCCCACCCTCCAGTACTGCACCCCACCAGTGACGCCTGTAGTGGGCAGAGGTGGGGGATGCAGCGGCTGGGTGGCAAGCCATGGTCCTTCCTGGGCTGTTGCGCTAGGGGTTTAGTTTTTTTTAACTTGGTAGTGTGGATTGAATCTTTCACCTTTAGGTCGAATATTGAATACCATCAGAAGACATCAAATTAAATTTACTCTCATCGCTCCATACTACTCTTGACTATTCCTGTTCTGTCCAGTGACAATGTTCTTTTGCAAAGGCAAGTCTCTTCTGTCTGTTGCAAGAACTTACGAAGGGTTTCTGGCATGCACGATGAGCTGTAAAATCCACATCCTTTAATCTACATTTTACGATAGATATATGGACATCTACTCCATAATTATGCCTCAGATCAGCTCTGATTTGTCTTGCAGACTTTCAAGGATCTTATACTGATTGCCTTCTAATTATTCTACCTATTTTTTTTGGTTGATTTTCTGGGTTGACCCTGTCATGATATGTTGTATACATGCCCATGGACCTGGTGAAGTTTGTTCCAGACAGAAACAAGTTGCCTAGATAGATGAAAATTACAACCAAGCTCTGCTTGTGATTTCCCTTCTTATAAAGCATGTATTGGAACTGTACACAGTATTCTTTACATTGAGGCAGTGGCATAGTATTTTGTGAATGATTCACAACTCGTCTGAAACATATGCGAAGTAAAATGTGAGAAAGAGAAATCTAAACAAGTTTTGTCAACTTTTGAGCCAGCTCTGCTATGTTATTGCCCCATTTAGAAGACACCTAGACGTGCTGACTCTTCTGTGTTGTAGTACCACTGTCAGCCACCTGCATCTGTACAATACATTTGGGTTGTTTGTGTAAGTACTGCCAACATTAGAGATCAATCAGGCTTTGTCAAAACACTTAAGAGCGCTACTATATATGATATTTTCATGATAAATGAAATGTATATCTTGGATTTTCTGGAGGACTTTTGCAGAACTGGTGAACCATAAAAGAGACAAAAACTTACTACACAAAAAATTATCTCATTGAAGTGCACAATTTATATCAAATAGATTTTGTTTTAGTTTACCGTTTTTGATATATTCCTTCCTATTGGTTTGAATTTTCAAACACATCATTTTCTCAGACAGGGAGTCATTCTTTTTTTATATGTCCGGCTGTGCAAAGGGAACAAAATTTCAGAGCCATCACAAAGCAATCAGCACTTTAAAGATCTATCACTTAAGATTACTGTATTCTCCTATTCCTATCGTATTTATAAGGATATATGTAATAAACACATTTTTACTAACATTTATCTTGATTAACATTAAGTTGATAGCAGAATAAGTGCTTGTAAGAATAGTTTATTCAAGAATGAGCAGAGAAAGTTATGAGTGTGCATGCATCAATTTTTCTTGATATTCACCACAGAAATGATGTGTCTCCTTCCAAACTTTTCTACATTAAACCTGTAAAGAGATTTGTAGTCCTCTATGGGACTTTTTGTATGTTATTTACACTGCTTCTGTTTTCTTCCATACACACTTAGTATATCTGCACCATTCCACTTATAACTGCAGTCACCTAATTAGGTACCTCAGAAAAACTCCAAGAAGCAAGTGACAGTTGCTTTCTATTCACACAAACTCCCACCTTCCACCTGCTGAGGGCAACTTATCTTCGACTCATGGATGCAGAGTCAAAGCTCTGGCTGGCTACATGTTTTTATTCACACCAAATTGAGTTGAACATGAATTTTGAATCTCAGTTCAACTTCATTCACACCACCCAATGTTGGAATAACAGTAGTTTTGTCTATAAGAACACAGTTTTGGAAGAAAAGGATACTAATTAAAGTTCAATTTATTAGAATGTTCATTGCAGTTACTGTGTAGTATGAATTTCCTATCTGGTATGTAATTCTAGGGTTTTGCAATTTCTTGTCCACTTACTGAGTACAAAAAAGAGCTGGGGTGGTCATTACTGGCATTAACCATTAAACTCTATTAAATATTTCACTTTAAGTAAAACTGTAATATTTGTTACAAATGAAACAGCTCTTTTCCTTTCATACCATGCCTAACTTTTTTCAGCAAATGGAGCTGATGCAGAGCACCCTTGGTTATCTTTTTTTTTTTAACAGAAATACATATGACCTTTGCCAAGATAATCCAGTACATTTTTGGTACAAGTGCAGTAATGCGCAATTTTAGGTTTCTGTTTTTCAGGAACAATGTCCTTTGTGACACAGTGGAAAGAAGCATAAATGCTTTACCTATGTTGTGACACATATGATACATTAAAACTCAAATATTGAAATTTTCTCTTTATCCACAGAGCAAAACTTCATAAGTATGAATGCTCAATTTTACTGTTTCCAAGATTGTTAATCCATTTTAGAAAAGATTATCAACCAAGTCCAGAGATGTGTAGTTGTCCAAAGTAACATTCTTATGATTTCTGAATAATTCTGTCGCTGTCAGCTAGGTGCCAACAATGAAACTAATATTGGAATCAAATCCATACTTGTCAGGAATGAAACTCAAAAATTCTATAAAATACTTATGCAGCATTTTCAAAAGGACACTACTGCTAATCAACATATAGATCTTCTTGTGTAAGATATTTGCCCAAATTTTTATTTTTCAGTTTCCCACATATCCCAAAAGCAACAAACTATGCCCTTTCCTTTTTGCAAATCTTTTAGATTCATCATCAATCATATAAATCATCCATCAGTGAAAAATATTGGAGAGCAAGAGAATTAATGACTTCATTGTCAGAAATCCAGCGTTAGCAAACAACATAAACCCAAATTCTTAACATCTGTAGCAACTCCTAGCTGCCCTGAAATTAGTGTACATATTTTTCAGTCTGCAATATTTTAACATTAGACAGCTTGTTCCTCAAGTGTTCTGCCATAATAAGTATGTCCATCATCAGGGCACTAATTTCTGTACAGTCATAATTTTCCCCAAATTCCTGCATTTTGTTTGCCATGTATAGACTTTCACATTCTACGTATCTTGGTGCAGAGAATATTTTTTTCAGTAATTAGCTGAAGTAAGATATCGATCAAAGTCAGCAATGGGAGTTTCAACAGTTTTCATGTGGCAACTTTACAAACTGATCTGACACATACCATTACACTTACTATCTTGGTGACTATGTATCACCTTTCTTGAACATAATTTACCTCACTTGCCCCAGATA
The DNA here is from genome assembly GCA_030765045.1 of Tenodera sinensis. Taxonomy (NCBI): domain Eukaryota; kingdom Metazoa; phylum Arthropoda; class Insecta; order Mantodea; family Mantidae; genus Tenodera; species Tenodera sinensis. The sequence goes on from CM060962.1 coordinate 128,444,948, forward strand.
CTCCTTACTATTTTCATCACCAACCCCTAAAAATGTCTGCTAATAGAACCACAGAAGAATCTTGAAGTTTTAATTTCTGAACTTGCTTCTGTATAGTTTGTAACTGTCATGAAACAGCATGGAAGAAATTACTTTGCACTTATTACCAGGGAAAAACATTTAGTTATAAAAAAAGTAATAAGTAGTTACCATCTCACTTTCTTGAAGATAGCTGTAACAATAACAGTTGCAGTACATTCAGAACGTGTCATTATGTTAGATTTATGTTGTATCACAGATTATGAAACATGAATGGTTCAGCAAAAGAATAGTACTTTATATTAAAGCAACTCACAATCAACTTGTCCGGTAGCAGTCACTTTATTCAGGTTCAGACTGTGATCTTTATATGGAAGAGCTGCCAACATTTGAATGAAAAAGAAAGAGCAAAACATAACCAAGGAATTAAGGACCCGAGGCACAAAGCATAGCTCAGGGATTAGAGCCCCAAGCCTCAAAGCACAGCCAAGACATGTTTTAATATGAAGAGGAGTGAAACACTTGCATAGCGATGACAAGGTGTACATATGTGATCTATGAAGGTAAACCCCAATGTTCGAAGAACTACTCAAGGGTTGACACTTTCTGACATGCCATGCACAGTAATGTAATGCACTAAAATGGATCAGTTTGTTTACATTTAGCAATTTATTTTATATATAAGAAAATCAAAATCTTGAAAAGGGAGTGTTAGTGGGCTACAGGTTCTTACAGATCACGTCTACTTCTAAACTATGCAATGAAGGTACATTACTACTTCAAATCATCTTTCTTCCACTTATATTGGTGGGCGTAGTTATGAAACCTTGCAATCATGTTAGATGTTACAGGGTTTGCTAACCCAACAAAATATTCAGCTTACCTTAGGGAACAGACTGGATGTACATGTGAACTTATTATTTTGGCAATTCCTCTTGTAAGGAAATCCCAAATGACAATACGACCATCATTGCAGCCCACAGCCAAAAGCGTCCCGCGTTTATTAAACGCACAAGTAACAGCCAATGATATACAATCTAATGCTCCATCGAATTCCTTAAATTAGAAAAGTGCATTTAAAAGCATTCAAACACAAGAAAGTGAATTAGGACACATTTTACTACATATTCTTACTAACCTCTGGATAATTCTGGCCAAATGATTCTGGAAATAAATGCTCAAATTAATACACCAAGGTTTTAAAATAAGTACATTTTTTTAAACTAAAAATCCTCAAAGCATGGTTAAGAAGTGAGTACTTTACCAAGAAGTTCCAAGTTCATACTTTGTTTTCTTTTTATTTATATCTACATCAAAATACTAAAAAAAACATTCCACTATTGAACAAATGCCAGACAACAACAAAGACACAACCTCAAAACCAAACTTGAGTAACTAACTCTAACTTAACGTTAACAGAAGGTACCTGTCAACCGAATGTGAGCGGACAAGGCCGAAAATCATCGGCGGAAAAAGCCGAACCCACAGATTATTGGCCGAACCAATGGAATCACAAGATGGTACCTTGTTGGAAAGTTGAATGGGAAAAGTGGACTGTGGTTCTTCATTACGAGTAGCTATGTCTTCTGTGACTGTGAGTGAGAAACAGCTCAAATACACTGAGTGTAGATAAGCCTACAAATTTAATAAACATTTGCGGTGACATGTTTCAAAATTTCATTGCGCCTCTCCTCAAATGTGCATCAACATAATCTCTTAAGTACTGCTTGTGTGATTTTGAGAAACATGAAAAGAATGTGTACTCAGTCGTTTTTTTCATAATAACTCTTATTCATAAACTTTACATTCCTGGCTATTTGTATCCTAATCCCAAGGATTGTTGTGAGAAATAATTACAATACACATTTGATTATAATAATGTTCAAGTTTGTCTAGTATATTTAGTGTTCTAAGTAACATTTGAGTACTGAATATTTACATTTCCTCTAACTTAACATTTTATTAAACAAAAACAGCATAAAATTCTAGTTCCTTCGTGTAACTCCTGTGATACTTTATACTTAAAGTATCCTTACCAATACTTTTTTAACCTTTCTTATTCATGTTTAAATTGTGTTCTACAGATTCATTAGTATGCTCTGTCTTTATGACAATCCTAAATTAGCACAATTATCAATTCACTGGATTTCTTCTCTTAGTATGCTAATTGTTCTTCATGCATGCTTTGTGTAGGCCAAAATTGAGGAGCCTAGTATCAAACATGGACAAAAGCCACAAACCACATTTTACAGGAGATCCATTTACATTTGTAATTATTCACGGATTTTTATATTTTTAAGTGATGACAGCATGACTCCATATAACACAAATATGTCCTTCACCACTAAAAGTCTGGCAGCTTTATAGAGTAAATTGACTTTTGATAATCGAGATGTCCACTTTTGAAAGAGATTGGTTCGTGTCCAGTTTTAAAACAAAATTAATTTTCCATGACACATTTTTCTGCAAATAAGTGAATTTAACATAAAACAATAATGATAAACGCATTATATTCCACATTTTTATAATAACAGTAACATTTTATAAAATTTTCGTTGCAACAACGTCATGGTCTTAAGTTTCAGAATGCTGGAATTCACACTCAGCACTATTACTAGGAACATAAGCGTTATTTCCATCTATAACTTTCTTATACCATTTCAGAAACAGTATTTTGTTCTTTAATGACGCTGTCAATTGCCAGGATCACATCAGCGTCACCGGTGTGCCGGAATTTTGTCCCGAAGGAGTTCTTTAACATGCCAGTAAATCTACTGACATTAAGCACACTTAAAAACCATCGGTCTGGGCCGGATTTGAACCCGCGACTTTGGGATCAGTAGGCCAGCGTCTAACCAACTGAGCCACCCAGACCGACTACCATTTCAGAGACTCGGTGTTCTTCCAATCAGATGCTTAGTGCTGGCACAGTAACTTTTCAACGTCATCTATTTTGGCTTGCTTCACTTTAACCCCTATGGAAATTTCTTTGGGATTCACTTCTGTTAACGACTTTCCTTTTTTTACGATTGGAGATTCTACACCAATGTCAATATTATAAGCCATTTCCCTAGAAATCGCATATTGCTTTTACTAGTGCACCTAAGTATAATCCTGTTGCATTTGCTTATTGAGAAACGAAATTGAGCTGCAGAATTTGCATATTTTGATGCCCCTGCTTCCCAGTCATGAGGCATCTAGTCATTCTTAATCACCTTAACATACCGTATTTGGAAAAAAAAAAAAAAAAAAAAAAAAAAAAGAAGAAGAAGAAGAAAAGAAAAGGGAAAAGAACAAAGGAAAATAAACAGCATGGTAATCACTCACCTGAGTAACAGTCTTCAATTATTTCAGATCTTTCTCTATTAGACCGAACAGTCTGTCTGATGGCAAAAATGAATGTCCAGTAACAGGAAAGATAATTTCTAATTTATTTAAGCGTGGAGGCGCACAGCTCTTAAGTCATTTTGCACTCATTAAAAGAACATTGCAATTCTTATTTTGTCCACCACTACCATCCGCTATTAAACGAACTGCAGTTACACTATCAAGGCTCTTGCTATTCAGTTCACTATACACCATTGAAACTACCTCATTTGACGACTTTTTTTGCTTCATTTTCAGTCCAAGTGTAGACTGAGACATTCTCAGGTTTGAGTTTTCAGTTGACAATCCCGTTACAACTGTCAATTTGCAGCAATAGAGTTGTCTTGAATAGTTACATAATTGGTCACTGAGTTTTGGAAGCACTACCTTTTGTGACAGTCAAAAGAGAACATAGTTCTCATATACATCTTTCTTTTCAAATGTTTAAAAAAAACTGCGTGCCTTTTGTGTACAGCTTTTCGTAATAGTAAGTCTGCTTTCTCATCTTCATTTTTTATCACTCTGAGACGTTCATTGACTTCCAAACAACTGCTACCTTCATCTGAGGCAGGGGAAGCAAAACTAAAATTGAAATGTGTATTGAAAATGTTACTAAAATGCCATTCCTTCACTTTCAGATCTTCCAGGACGCTACTATTGTACATGGACCACAGTTTAGCAGTATTCAGTTCAGATGAAAGATATTTCCGTTCGGTTTTTCCTCTCTGGTAATGTGATTCAACTGCTTGTAAGCTTCCGATGAAATCTAACACTGACTCCTTCTTATCATTCGATAATTTGCCTTTCCTAGAACCACCTCTAGTTTCCATAAGCACTGATGAACCATGTTCCTTGAATCGATTAGATACTCTTAACACCCTCAACTTTGTAATATTCAAAACAGATAGGAACGTATCCCTGCAAAACTTCAAATTTAAACCTGCAGCATTTGAAATCGTGTATTCAATTGTGGTGCCTTTAAACTTCTGTGGATCTTGCTTCCGACGCCTTTTAGGATTGTTTGAGCGAAAATATTCTAAAATAAAGGTACCTTGTCTCAGTCTGTCACAGAATAACATGCATAATGAAAATCTCTCATACCATTCATTGTTAGCAGTCTGCATTGCAGAACCCCTTTATGTTGACAACATGGATATTGAGGCAAACCTGTGCTGAATACTTATAGTATATAAAATGAAAAGGCAATATTAGCTAAGTAATAGCAGAAAACATAATATTAAACCTATATGCTTTAAAATATTTGCTATTTTAGGTTAGGCCTAGGCCATTGTTAGTGTGAAGATTTCTACTTTTACTGCAGACTTTTCAGTCTAATTTCACTGTAAATATGTCTCAACAATATAACAAAAATATAAAATAAAATAATTTCTACGGGCCCTTAAAATTTTTCAACAGTTCCACTTAAAAATCTACCATAACATTGTAAGATGAAAGTGAGTCATATGTATGCCTACCTTATTTTCTTTTCTTTCGATCGTTTCCATATTTCAGGGTGGCTCACACGTTTTCTATCCTTTCCAGATGGATATTCGTTTTTAATTTGTTCCATGTAAGCTTCTTTTGTTACTAGTAATAAGCAAAATTAAAGAAAAGTATGTAAAAATGGCTTTCATCATACACATCAACACATTCGCGGCCATACTGAAAATTACGAATTTGAAGCTTCCTGCGCCGCTGAAAAGTCTATGTCCGCGTTTGAAACAAAATAGCACAAGACATGTCCGTTTATGATACAAACAGGCGCGGATACAGGGTGGGGGGTGCCAGGGGACTCGGGCCCCCCTTTCATATCCTACTTCATTGCTATGAATGCTATATGTGTGTTACCTCATCATCACGCCAAAATGGCTGAACCGAATTCTATGAAAATTGGTATATGTACTACGCTTGATAGTTGGTCACACTTAAGAAAACAATAGGCCATTGAGGTGGAAAGTTTCTAATGGAGCCCAAATTGAATAAATCAAAATAACTTATCTTTTTTGGGAGTTTTTGCAAAAGTGTTTCTTAGCAAATGTTTTTACCCACAATGTTAAGTTTTGTAATAAGCAACATTTCGATTGGATGAATATTTAAAGAGTTGTTGGAATTTTTCTTTACCGTTATGCGGGTACGTGTAACATCGCGATATAAGTAACGATCGTTTAAACAGCCATAAGGAACGGGCACAATTAAGTGTTAAGATTAAGATTTTTAAAAACTGTTGCTCAAGGCTTTCAGTATGGCCCCTCTTTCTATTTTTAAAGAAATATATTTTTATGTTCTCAAAAACTCATTAATAGAATAGAATCTCCATATTTTATACTGCTGTCGGCGACGCGGGTTGGTTAAACGTCGAGTTTCTGCACTCAAGGTTTTCATCTTGCCGCAGTGCAGTCACTAGCATTTTAACAAATGTGATGTGCCTAAAACACGACGGGTTCAGGGGGTAGACTTCCTGATATTAAACGAAATGCACACAACAACTGGCAAACAGGTGACAACTATAGTAGTAGAGTGCAATTTGTAGCGGACCCACTGCCCCTTTTCTGGTTGACCTCTTGGCTTGAAGTCGTTGTCCCGTCGATGCAGCTGAGGAGGCACCAACTTCTCAGCCTCGACGAGAGATGTTGGTCTTTGGGAGAGGAGCGGTGTGTTGGGTGGTGATGAGAAGGAATGGGTTTTATACGGGGTTCCTCGGAAGAAGAGCACGAGATGCACTTCTCCTATTGGCACTTCGGGTTATAGGAAACTCTGCAAGTTCTACCTTCCACCCGTTAACTATATTATGATTACCTACTGTGCCGAATGAATCCCAATATCTATATAAATAATATACAATCATTGGACGTGTAGCGACTCAGTGGCTCTTGACAAGACACTTCCTAATAATGTGGCGTCTATTCCGCGACCCGTAGACACAACCTTCCCTTACACCTGGTAGCACTGAACTGTCGAGTTTCTCACCAACGCTTTTCTCCTGATTGGCTATTCTTATTGGGCTTTGACGTTCATTTGTTTTCTCTTTAAACCTTTAAATTTTAGCAACGGTTTGAGAGTTCGTTTAGAGACTCGCGGTACTTTAGGAAGGCAACAACAATAATAGAAAGCCAACGTTTTATTGACTCACGCCAAAATTGTACCAACGGCCGCATTACATAGCTTCGAGGGGAATTAAACATTGGGTCGATGCAGTTTTATATTATGCTGAGCACATAGAAATAATCGAAGAGGTTGTCAATTCATTGGATTCGAACGATGCTTCATCAATAGAAACTGTGCAAAATATTCTGTCAGGCACTGGGTTAAGGAAGGACTTTAGTTTCATATCTGCCCATTTTTGTTTCTTACCAACAGTCATAACGGCATTGGAAGCTGTAGGATTTCCTCTGCATGAATCACTTACTGTGCTTGAAAAACAATATGTGACCTAAGTTCAGTTCCTGGTAGCATAGGACAAAAAGTGAAAGAGAAAGTGAATTATGTAATTTCAAAAAATTCTGATCATAAACAGATGTGCGATATTCGAGACATCCTCGAAAGAAAACCATCTGTCACACCAAGAGAGTTGACTCTCTGTGAAGCAGTTAATATCATTTAAATATGCCCCGATAACATCTTGTGACGTGTAAAGAAGTTTTTCACGTTACAAAAGTGTTTTGCCAGACGATAGACGACGTTTTGCTGTTGAAAATTTGTGTGGTGTTGGTTGTGAACTGCAATTTATCAGTTAATAGTAGCAGCGGGACCACTTCTGCTTCAACCTCTAAGGAATAAGGTAACTTTATTATTTACACTAACTCGTCTACTGCAAAGGGACCTGAACTGTTCTAATGAAATAGTGCATATTTCTTGGCATATTTTCAAGTTTTAAGAGCATATTTGCATGCATATTTCAGTGTATTTAGGGCATGAACTTCCGAGCCCTAATTATAATAGAAGCTGAGAGAAATAAAAGTGCTGAACAGTGGCAACTGGTGTGGTCAAGTACAACAAAAGAGGCGGTAATGAAGAAATTCTTACTAACGGTGGTAGGATGACGGTCAACATAACTTTTACATCAAACATAACAACTATGCTAACTGAACATGGTAAACTACGGTCTACCACCATTATGGGATTTTTGAAGGTCCTAGATGTCCTTGCGATAACGCTAAACATACAGTTGAGTATGTTGTATGGGAGTGGCTAATATTGGATCAACAGTGCAGTATCTTCAAAGAAAGAACCAAAAGCGGAGAGAACTGGCGAATAAACCACAGTGATATTGCGAATAAATATTGGGAGTGATTGTTAATATAATAAACTTTGAATTATTGTATTTGTTGTATTAGATATAATTGAAAGTACATAACAGATGAACCACAAAACAACCAACAAAAGAACTGGATACAAACGAAAACATAATACCACAAAGAAGTTAATATAAACTATGTAATATAGCTACATGCTATGGGACATGGTGATTAGATAAAATAAGTAGGTACATGTTATCCTTTATAATATTGTGGATAGGATTTAATACGAGTAAACTCATATAATATATCAAATTTTGGATAAAATGTCATTTTTAAATGATTTAGTATGCAACACAGAGGTGTAGAATAATACTGTTGGCAGCCTTATACGTTTATCGCATGGGCTGCGCAGTGTCACCAAACGTTGCATTTGAAAGTAAGGATCATATGCAGCGATCAAAATGTATATTTAGATCGGGATGTTTGAGAACATCGGTTCAGTAACGGAACTTGCTATCTCAATCGACAGGTAGGATTATGGTTCGGTCTCCAACCGCTCGTAGTTTGCTTGTTGATTTGTGGTAATTGCAGACTCAGTGTTGCCATACGTACTGTATGGACCGTACCAATTCGGCAGTTTGTTCAACCCGTAGGGTATACGTCTGACTTTTGGACCGCATATCTAAAATACGGTCCTCAATAGAAAACTTATTTCTTGGCTTGACTGGACCGTAGATATGTCGCAAAGACAAAAACTTGTAATAGGCTATAACAGGAAATAGATAATGCTGCGTAAGCGTAATACGATATGATGACTATAAACAAAAACAATGATATTTCACTTGGCATTGCATAACTGCATTGAGGAATCACAAATGACAAATCGCACACCCAAGTTCTCTCAACATAATGCGATTTTTCATAAACTGAGTGCAGTATCGCTTGGAATAATATCGAGTCACCTACGCAGTATTAGCATTTTATACAGCAGTTTTGAGTACCAGTGCGTGTTGACATGAAATTTATCGAACACCACAGTTTATAACTATATGAAAATAATGTTGAAATGTGGAAGTTGTTTAATACCAGTGTTTTTTTTTGTAAATATTTATTTAAGGTCGTTTTGACAGCTCGGTCTTATCACGACCATACGTAGTAATACATTGTGGCTATTAATTTACAATTGTATGTGCATATATTACATTATGTTGACATTTACAGTAAATTTTAAAGTTTTATGTTCTTCATAAACTGTAGAGTCTTGCTGATCATATTCGGTGTATTGACTGCATGATGAAGACTGGAAATGCCAGCTTGCTGTCTATATCTGCTTTATTGTGGACAATCTATAAGGATGTGGTGGATGGTTAGAGGAATATCACAGTTGGCACAATTTGGAGGTTGGTCCTTGGTGAGAAGGTGACTGTGTCTTAGTTTAGAGTGTCCAATTCTAAGCCGAGTGATGTTAACTTGATCTCTTCTTTTCAGTCTTTGGAGATGCAGAAAAGGTTTTGTACAGCCTGAGCGAGCTTCATGGAGTTTACTGCCAACTGATGACCATGTCTGTATCCCTTTTTGCATGTACATATGTTTAGTACCGTTGATGATGTCTTGATGTGGAGAAGCGATCGAGGCATCACTGACGGGATGTTTAGCTGCCTCTTTTGCAACTTCATCTACAGTTTCATTACCTGCTATGCCAACGTGAGAGGGAGTCCATACAAAGGATACCTTTTTATTGGTGTTATTTATATTGTGACACAAAAGTCGAATTTCATGGATTAGTGCATGGTTTGGCTCGGAGTTTTGTATGGCAAGTAGTACACTTAAGGAATCAGTGAATATGGTACAGTGACTTTTAACGGATGAATTGGTTATATATAGAAGCGCTTCCTTAATAGCGAATGCTTCACAGGAGAAAATGCTAAACAGGCGAGGTAAACTGTAGAGCATTGTTTGATCAGGATACACAATTGCACATCCTCTTCCCTCTTTAGATGCTGATCCATCAGTGAAAATTTTCGTGTTAGGGTTATATTCATCCAGTAAAGAACTCCACGTTTGTTTAAGTATACAAGAAGGAGTTTGAAGCTCAAATGAGATGAAAGACTGGTATCAATTGATGGACTTTGTATCTGCCAGTAGGGTGTGGAGCAATTAATATAGCTGGGTTGGATCATAGAAATTTTTAAATATATTTCTTTCAAGTATTGGAGAATTCTAATGTGAAACGGACTTCTGTGTCGTTCTGTTTGCATCTGACAAGCTTTCTGTAGTGGAAAAACATAGTTATGCATTTTATGACATGGATGTGAGGCAATCTTTATGGCATATGTTACACTTAATAATTTTCTGCGAATATTTAGAGGCGGCTCATTTGCTTCCATTTGAAGGCTTAAGATTGGACTGGTGACAAATGCCCCTAATGCCAACCTTAGGGCTGTAGACTGAATGGAGTTCAGGGTTTTGAGAGTTGAACGGTTTGCGGAGTTGTAAACAATAGCACCATAGTCCAGTTGTAGGTTTTGAGAAGTGTGAATAAATCAGCACCCCAATTTCTTGTGGCAAGAGTTTTGGTAATGTTGAGTCGTTTTGTGCAAGCTTCTTTTAAGGCTTTAACATGGGGCTTCCATGAAAGTTTTTGATCGAAAATGACACCCAGAATTTTTGTGGTCGTAACTACGTTGAGTTTCTCTTCATTGATATATAGTTCAAGGTCCTGTTCAGGAACTTGTCTTTTTGTGAAGGTGATAAATATAGTTTTGTTGCTGGAGAATTTGAAGCCAGTAGTAGACGACCATTCTTGGAGATCATCTAAAGCTGACTGAAGTAGTTTTTGAGTGGTGATTATGTTTTTACCTTGGCAAAAAATTACGAGGTCGTCAGCATAAAGGCACGCCTTAACTGGTGGGTGAATATATGTTGCAATATTGTTTATGGCTATAAGGGAAAGGGTCACGCTGATCACGGAGCCCTGAGGAACTCCATTTTTAATTTTAATTTCTTTGGAAAATATGCAGTTGGCTTTTACCCTGATGCTGCGATTATGAAGAAAATTGTAAATAAATGCTATCATTCTTCCTCTGATGTTGAAATCCAGCAGTGTCTTAATAATGTGCGGTTAATATGCCATGTCATATGCTTTTTCTACGTCTAAATGTATCATGGAAAGATGCTGTGATTTTGAGAATGCATTTAGGAGTTCTGTTTCGAGTGTAATTAGGGTATCGGTGGTCGAATGGTGACGGCGAAAGCCACTTTGAATTTTGGTGAAGAATTTATCTTGTCCCAACGTATATTTTAATCTTCGGGTAATGATTTTCTCCATTAGTTTGCACATTGTATTTGTGAGAGCAATAGGTCTGAAGTTTTGTGGAAAGTAAAGATCCTTGTTGGGTTTAGGTATCGGAACAACTGTTGCCAGGCGCCACTGATTAGGGAATGTTTTATCTGTCCAGATAAAGTTGTATATTTCATTAAGATATGTAAGTCCTTCTAGAGGAAGTTGCTTTAACAGTTCATATGGTATGTTGTCAGGCCCTGAACTTTTTGATGTGCATAGCTGTAGTTCGTTCGTTAGTTCGTGGATATTTAATTCTTCGTTGTAGCAATCTTCATAGTCCTCAGATAGTGCAGCCAACCCTGATTCTGGTTTATATGTTTTGTATTGACAAAACTTTTCGTTGTAGTTAGAATCGCTTGATATACTTGCGAAGGTATCTGCGAAAATAATTGCGATGTCGGTAGAAGAACTAGAATTTTTATTTTCCTAAACATTCCAGATACTAGTTATATGAGGAGATCTGTATACACCACTTATTTTTTTAATTCTGTCCCAAACAACAGAGGAGGGAGTATTGTGGTTTAAAGAAGATAGAAATGTTGACCAGCTTAGTTTTTTGCTTTCCTTTATAACTTTGCGTGCTTTTGATCTAAGCTTCAGAAAATTAATTTTATTTTCCAAGGATGGGTGTCTCTTATATTTGTTAAATGCTCTATGCTTGATCTTAAGAGCAATTTTACAATATTCATTCCACCATAGTACACGTCTATTAATATTAGATGCTGTGGTTTGGGTGACGCTAGTTTCTGCAGATGCAACAATTAATGTTGTGATTTCAGCAATAGTGGTATCGATTTCACCGGAAGAACGATAAGCGAGTGGAGGGTTTTGCCGGATGCCTTCTCTAATAAGATTTTGATACAGCGGCCAATTGACTTTTTGAAAGTTCCACTTAGTACTGAAGGTGTATGTGCTTTTGGAACTATTCAAAGAAATTGTTATTGGTGAATGGTCACTGCCCAATAAACATGAATAGACAGACCAATTAAGTAATTCATAAATTTCAGGTGAACAAATTGTTAAATCGATACTGCTTGATGTTCCATGAGCTAAGTCATAACGGGTTGGTTCTTTGCAATTGAGCATAATTAAATCAAAATCGTGTAGTAATCGTTCTATTATCTTTCCTCTTCTGTCGGTATAACGGCTTCCCCATAAGTTGCTGTGGCTATTGAAATCTCCCAATAATATGAAGGGTTTTGGTAGTTGATGGATTAAGTCAATTAAAACATCACTGTGGAGTGCATAGCTGTTTGGAATGTAGACATTACAGATGCAGATTGACGAGGGCAGATTTACTACAATGGCTACTGCTTCCAAGTCTGTGATTAGTGGGATTTCTCTGGTAGTGAGGTTATGTTTTACGTACGTTGCCACACCTCCACTTGCATGAAGGGCGGTTGTACGATTTTTGTAGTATACTTTAAATTGTTTTAAATTGGAAACAAAAATACTTTTAAAGTTTGTTTCTTGAAGGCAAATGACACCAGGCAGGTGGCGGTTTATTAGAAGTTGTAAGTATTCGATTTGTGGTTGAAAACCGTTAATATTCCACTGATTTATTGATGAGGCCATAGAGAAGAACAAACAAAATTTACAAGAAGCTTTATGATCATTATTGTGTAAGATATGAAGATTCATCGCTTGAATATTCCGTTTTTTTTTTTTTTTTTTTTTTTTTTTTTTGTGGTGGGGAAAAAGGCTACTTACGCCCTAACCGCATGCATGCATGCGAGTGTAAGACTCCTACCCTGGCTTCGAACCAGGGCAGCCTACTCACTAAAAAACACCCACCGGAAGTCTTAAGGTCAAGGCCTCTATGCTGCAGTACCGCATAAAGCACCTGCGCATTCTGTGGTGAGAGATGGAAGCTGGCTGCCAGTGGCAGTAACAGCGAGTATTACTGATGTGCCGGAGGGCAAACATGACATAAGCCCTGAGTGCCCCCTGGTAGTAATTAATGGTGATGTGTTTGATAGTTAATGTAAGTGCTGAGGCATAGTTTATCGCAAACCTACTCATACTGATAGGTACCTCCATAAAACCTCGAACCATCATCCAAGACAAAAATTGGGCATAATCAAAACCCTTTCCGAACGGGCCAAGAAGATTTGTGAGCCACAAAAGCTGAATAAAGAAATCCGACATCTTAACAAGGCCCTCATCAGCAACGGTTATACACACAAGGAAATTACAAGAGCTCTCCATCCGAGGTACCCGTCAGTCCAAAAAGACCGGAGGAAGCAAACCCTGAGTACCATCTATTTACCATACATCCATAAGGTAATAGACCGAATAGGAAGACTGCTGCATCAGTACAACATTAGGACTATTTATAGGCCAACAAAGAAAGTCAAAGATTTATTTAACTCCGTTAAGGATAAAAGACATCCACACTGCACAGCCGGTGTTTACAAAATACCATGTAGCTGTGGACAAGTATATATAGGCACCACCATGCGGATTATCAGCACTCGACTAAAAGAACATGAAAGACATAGCCGGTTGGGGCAGACGGACAAGTCACCGGTGGCAGAACACTCTCTATTGTTCGGCCACGACGTGAATTACAAAGACACGGAGGTACTCTCAAGGACAAGCCACTACCAGGCTCGCTTGACTCGGGAAGCGATAGAGATTTTTATGCATAAAAACTCCTACAATCGAAAAGAAGAGAGACAGCAGATAAGCAAAACTTGGCTCCCGGCTCTAATAAGAGGGAGAAGAAAACACGAAACACCGAAAGCTTTCTCCTTTATACCATGATCAGAGACGTCCCATTTGCCGGCATTTTGAGATCGATAATCTCATGTTGGTATTTATGAGAACGAGCGATCGTGAAAATTTGTTACCATGGACACTAATAACAAACAAAGTTGAATATGAAAGTTTGTAGTGAACTTTAATTTATGTGCAGCCACTAATAACGGAGGTTGACCCTGAAGATGCTGGACGCAGTTTCCAGCGAAACGTCGGAGGAAGGTAATCCAACTCGACCACGGCCCAAAAACCCGGAAAATCTACTTAACTTAGTTGTTTGATAGTTGATGGTGTTCTTTTTGTGTTTCAGCCATTTGGCATCGTTAGGTGTAGATGGATGTGAGGGATGAGTGAAATGAGCATGTATAGTATTCCGTTGTTCTGTTTGCAGCCTTAAGTCGTTTTTTTACAATGCGCGTCCTTCTGTTTTTTATGCCACTATTAGGTAAGTGAGGGTGTAGTTTTTGAATCGCACGAGCTAAGCCTTCTAGGTCGTTTGTATAGTAAGCTGCAACTGAGGATACATCAGCAACTCCTATTGTGTTCTCAAAGAAACTTAGTAGTTGTAAATAATTGATTGGAAAGGAACTTGGTTCGGCTTCCATTACCTGTTTTACTGGTTGAAGTACTGCGTCTAATGACGTCTGTTTCCTTTTTAGGCCTCTTAGTTCGGTTAGGTTTAGATGTAGAAATCTGTTTATTTGCACCAGATTGAATTGGGAGGTTCCGTTGCTTATCAGTCCCGATAATTTCATTGCTGGTTACTGAAATTGGTCTTTTAGATCTGTGAGGTTGGGCTTCCATGTGAACAGGAGCTCTCTATCTGTGCAGAGAGACTAGATTCTGTGTTTGTTTCAGAGGTTAGGAGTAACTTGAATTTCATCTGGTCTGTCCACAGGATTTGTATCTTGGGTGCATCGGGAGGTGTTTTCCCTTACTGGAGATGAAGGTATGGATATGTTCTCGTCATCTATAGATTTTGATTTTGGTAATTTCTTGTTAAGAATGGGAAATTCAGAAGAATATAGATTTCCATCAGATGTGCTATGGAAGAGATCAGAAGGAGCACTTTCATGTATTTGGTTAGTTTTAGGGCAGAACTTTGCTAAATGTCCCTCACTTTTACAAAGAAAGCAGGAAGGAATGTCAGACGAAAGGTTAATAAAGTAATTCGTCCCATCATGTTGAATTTGAAAAATTTCGGGAAGCTTGTCAAAGTCTTCATTGTGGACGAACATCTGTCTTCGAAAGCTTAATATGTGAGGAAATCCTGGGATTGATAAACCAGCTCTGATTGGCGATATTTTTGACATTACTCTTATGCCTAGTTTGCTTAATTCTTCTTCTATAGTGTAATTAGGGATAACTGGACATACGTTGGACAGAATTACTCTTTTGTTCTTTGTTAGTAGGGGTCTGATTTCTAATAAGACATTATTGATGAGAATTTTGGAGTGCTTTGTGGTAATTTCTTCTACATATTTTTCACTGGATAGGAAAACACATATTCTTCCGTTTGATATACGGGAAACATAGCGTATATTGCTTGGCTTAATAAGTTTCCCTAGCGGAAGCATGTAGTCTTTTATGGTAATGGCCTCATGAGATTCAATTACTATTGCCTGTTCTTTTGAAGGGGTTGACATAGTTATGTCGGAGTAGCTTGGTTTTGTAGCTGGCACAATTTCATTAGTGGGAGATTTCTTTACTTCATTTGGATTTCCGTGAGTTTGGTTATTAGGAGTATCATTATCAGTGTTCAGTGATGTCATCTTTACGTTGTTAGAACTACTAGTATAAGTATCGTTGTTGCATTCAGTATTGGTTACATTCCGGGTAGGACAGTCGATCTTAGCTGCATTTTCTTTCGTTAGGTTGGTGTGCCTACCTCTGTTAGAGGTGGCCATGCAAGCGATTCGCTTCTGTTTCTGTTATTTAGGTTATGCTAACACTAAAAAGCAACAGAGTTGATTTTACAACTAAAATGAAGTAGAGGTAAGCCCCACTTCTACCTTTACTCCCAGTTGCTTCACATACCTTGCAGCATCATACTCAGTTGTCGTTTTCACAGACGAAGTTTTATTTTAGCTGATTACACAATATTAAAGTGCAGAGTAATAACTTCACTCGTGGAGCTTTCCTACTGTCCTCTGTTCAGTGAATACCAGTGTTCTTATGACAAAGTTGTTGTTGTTGTTGGTTTATTTAATGACGCTGTATCCAGTGTATTCTGGATTTCCGTGTCTGGTGTCCTTGATGAAGTAGAGATGTAGATGTAACATAAGATGTAATTTGAATATACATATGTTCTTATTATGCTGTTAGTATTATAGTTTCATTTTACATTTTCTGAGGAAACGAAGAAGAAGTGGTGCTATATAACGTATTTTCCAATTTAGAAGTGAGGAAATATTCCAGGGACCGTATCCAATACGTGCACATATGTGTGAATATAGAGATGTCGAATGTTGGTAATTTTTAGGGCATTGAAAGAATATATGATCTGCATCGCCAAACTGACCACACTCACAGCAATCTGTATCGCGTTTTCCGATCTTAAATAAATAAGCCGGGGTGGTTGCTACGCCTAATTTCAATTTTGTTGCCAGAGATATAGCCTCTTTATCTATATTTCCCACTGAAAACCATGTTTTTTTAGATGATCTAGGTAGATGGAAATAAGTATCAATATGATGAGTAATATGTTGTCGGACGTCCTGGATGTGTATTCCTGGTGATGGATTTGGGGGAGAATTATTGGCAGCTGCTTTGGCCAGTTTATCTACGTACTCATTACCTGTTATGTTGGAATGGCCAGGTATCCATATCATATGTGTCATGTTATGTCGTTGATCTAAAGAATCTAGTTCGTGGAAACATAATATTTCCCACCAATCAAGAGAAGGTTTTATTTGGAATCTATTAAGAGTTTGTATAGCACTGTAGGAGTCGATACAGAGTAGGATTGTGGAATTATGTATATGACGTAAAGAATATAGAGCTTGGTATATTGCGTATATTTCTGTTGAATAATTAGAAAAATAACGTGGAAGAGTGAATAAGTCTCTGGTATCCGTGGTTTGATTGAAATATGCAGCTCCCGCCCCATGGTCAGATAGTGATCCATCAGTATATATAATCTGAGGGGGTGATTGTAAAGATTGAGAAAACTGGTCTAGGAAGCATGCAAACTGTTTAGGGGTAGTAACATCATGTTTTTGCCAGTTAGACAGAATAAATTTGGTTTTAGGGATCAGCTGATCATATTTGAGATAATATAAGGCAGGTCTCCTATGGGACATCACTCCATGGAATGATTTGAAAGCTTTAAATATTTTTAAATATATCGGTGTCTGCTTCCGTGATCCTATTTTGTACTGTAAACGGATACTAAGGCCTAGTTGCAATTTAGAGAACAGCGGTGTCTCTGTGAAGAGAAAGAGTTTTGCTATAAAAGGAACAGTTAGGGTTATCTGCCGTTCGGCGAAATTTTGTAGTGCTAATTCGGCAAAAACTTTTTGAGTAGCCGGTTTACCGCCGATCCCTAAAATGAGTTTACCAATCTGATGAATTATGCATGTAATTTTATTTTGCAGTCCAACTGGATATGCAGTAATAGTGATGGCTCCGTAATCTATTTTCGATTGGCAAAGGGCTTTAAATATGATATAGAGATATCGTGGGTGTGCTCTCCAATGTCGACCTTGTATGTATTTAAATATGGGAAGGGTTGATCTAAGAGTGGAGTGAAGATACACAGCATGATTTTTCCAGGATAGTTTATGGTCAAAATATAAGCCTAGGAATTTGGTTGACTGCGTGAGAGGTATAGGATGTCCGTCAATATGTATCGGTGATTGTAAAATTGGTGTGCCGCGTTTAAAGAAAATATAATGACTTTTACTAACATTGAGTCGTAACCCTAGTCGTATGAGGGTTTGCACTAACAAGTCTAAGTCATGTTGTAACTTATGTGCCGATAAACGGATTTCCTGAATCGTTGCCGGAGAATAAAGGAGGATATCATCAGCAAAAAGGAGCAGTTGACTCTGTTTAAAAGGAAGAGTACTAAGTTCCTGGATATAAATAATAAATAGTAGCGGACTTAGATGAGTACCTTGGGGTAATCCTTGAGAACTGTAGCGAATTTGGGTGTATGAGTAGTGTAGATTTAATTGAATTTTACGGTCAATAAACAGGTGGTAAATACATCGTACTATAGGTGCTGGAATGAAAAGTTTCCTTAAAATAGGGATGAGGATGTCCAACTGTACAGAATCGTATGCGTGCGAAATGTCTAAGAAGTGGGCTAGAAGTCCTCGGTTGTGAGTCCAATTGACGTGTATGTCATGCGTTAGTTGAAGTAGGTTGTGATGTGTGGAGAATAGTTTTCTGAATCCGTGTTGTCCTTTGGGCCAAAAACCGTAACGTTCCATATAAAACGTGATTCGGGTTTTTAGAATTTGTTCAAATAGTTTCCTTAGTGTGTTGGCTAGGACAATCGGTATATAGTGAGTTGCTGCCCTTCCTGTTTTATTTGGTTTCAGAAGTGGTATGATGTAAAAGCGTTGCCATGAATCTGGGATATGACCTGTGTAAAGAATGTATGAATACCCATGTGTAATCCAAATATTTAAGGTATGTGGAAAGTGTTTGATCATTTCGTATGATATTCTATCTGGTCCTGAGGCGGTGAATTTATGATGTGAATTAAGTGCATTAGATAGTTCGTGTGTTGAAATTGCTGACATGAGTGCTAGTGCACCCTCAAATAAAGGCTCTTCCTGTGTCATGGAATTCAGAAAAAGAGGATTGTTACGTACCGAGTCTGGAGTGTGTTATTCTCGAAATTGTTGTTGAAGATGTATGTCCATGACCATGGGATTAGTAGGGTGTCCGGTATGTCGTGTGAACCAACGTAGTTTACGCCACATTGTGGAGGTGGTAATTGATGGTGACAATTCCGTACAGAATTTTCGCCAACCTTTGCGTTTATGGTATCAGATGATGCGTCGAGTGGGTGCGAATTGTGCTTTTAAAACTATAAATTGGTTACAGGTTGGTGTTTGACGGTATTGGATTAATGCTAATCTACGTTTAGCAACTGCCTCGGAACATTCTGGAGACCACCAAATGGATTTGTATCTAGTTGTATTGGAAGAGTGTATCCAAGTTGGAGATATATGTGATAGTACTGTCAGAGCGAATAGAAGGAGAAGTGTGATCACTGCTGTAGTTCATGTGTTCCGCCGCATAGATGGCAGCGCAACTGCTAGTGCGGTACAATGCTAATACAAACACTAGCGTTTCGCAGGAGATTCACTGGAAAAGTAGCAATGGAGAAGAATATTGTCGTTCAACAATGACAAACTCACACATGCACATTCTGGCAGCCATTCACAGAAATGCAAGTCAATAATGTTACCACTAGAATGCAAAATGGCATTAAAGGAATGAAGTAAAATATAATTTCCTGTGAATAAAAAGTTAACTTTGCTGTAAGAATAGTACAAGCTACTTGTATTTTGTTCTGCAGATAAAAATGTACTCACCAATGTTGAAATCAGCTGTTAGTAAGTTTTGACAATTTCCGAGATGATTTGGCAGCCTTTGATGATTGTAATTCCTGTCTTATTTCCTTGGTGCGGAAAAAGAAGCGACACTTAATGTAATGGAGAATTAGTTTGGGGACAAGATCCAGTAAATGTTCCTCACAACACCCAATTCCAGAAGCAACGTTAATTTGGTTAACACTGTCACAACAATCGAAAAATATATCGCCCCACAAGTTACTTTCATTTGAAAGTCTATCTGCTAAAACCCTCTCTATTTGCGAAAGAACGCTATATACAGATTTAGAGGGGTAAGTAAGGCATAAATTGTCTGTACCAGTTTTGTGGTCTTTAATTGCAGTTAAAAGTGATACGGAGGGAAAATCTGCACACTTGCCATGGAGTAAATTAATACATGCTTTGAACAGTTGTGTACTATATATCCACTCAAGTGATATACCAGACATTCTTTAGCCATATCTTTCTGAGTAATTTCAGGTACATTGTTTTCCCATTCTGGTATATCAGGTTCCTCAATCACAATTTTGTCCTTAATTTTTCTTTCTCTATTTTCTGTAATTCCCCTATTGTGGCTCACTGTTTCTTTTGCGAATAACCTCATTTGGTTAACGAATGATGTTAAAGGCAGCTCTTGCCTATACTCACAATTGCCTCCAGATGATATTGCTAATTTGGTTGGAACCTAAATTGACTGTAACATATGTAACTGGAGAAAATCGACTGTAGATGGATGATCGTCGCAACTTAAAGACCGTAAAATTCCAAAGTGTCTTTCTATTGGGTCTTGATTTAACTTGGCTGTCAGTAGGTATTTCAGTCCACTTCTCCACAAATATTCTGCTACTTCCAGTGTGCTCTGTATGGTTACTCTTAAAGACTGTAATGTCCTTTCAGAAGCGAAAGTCAAAAATTAAAATTCCACATCGTTCGTGTTCATTCTTATGCTTTAAAAATTCAGATATTGCATTTACAGCATGGATATTAATGCCATAAGGACATTTAAGACCTTTGATTAACTTTCTTAAATGTGATTCTGGTGGAAGGGGAAGTAGATTGTGATTTAAACAATGTCTGTATCCTTTGGGTGACTTGATTTTTAAAAGCAGGCTATCTAAAAGAAATTCTTCATTATATCTCATGCCTTTCTTTTTAGTTGCCTTTGATCTTTTCAAAATTGTATCAACAACAATTTTTTGTTTTTTACTTAGGCATTTTATTCCATCAGATTCATCGATATTGCCACTACTTCCATTTACTTTCCTTTCAAGTACTTGAATCTTGGCATTGGCTACTTTCAATTGGCTTTGTAGTCTAATTATATTACGCTGTTGTTGCTTTAACGTTTTCTTTAATAGGCCTACTTTATTATTAAAATGTCTACTGGTATCCCCTGTGAGGGGAAGATTAACAGTCTATTTTGAAAGCCTTCTGCATGATTCCCACTGTCTTCTAAATTGGTATCTCTTTCAACCCTTTTTGATGGTCGCTGTGAAGGAGGTTTACAGGAGTGCATTGGCCGTGATAAGGAATTAGGAAGATTAGGAAAAAGATGTGGAACTGCATGAGGCATTAACTTCCATCTTTGCCTTGCAATCTCTATATTTTCTCCATTAACTACAAACTTGTCTAACTTTATCAAAAGCTCTTCTGAAAAATGTAAATCACACACGTAACTATTAGATGAAAGGCACTTGTCCTCTCTTGGTATGGCCCTCTCCCATTTACAAAACAGTAGTTCATGTTTTGGAGGTGTAAAGAAATGTTTACCTTTAGATTTGTCATATCCAGATCTACAACCAGGCACGAAACACATAGGCATGTCGATTATTTCTATAAATTCACAGTTTCATAAAAATTAAGAATTCATCGCACTGTAACAAACACAGCAACCATACACAACAATACTCCAATGCAATGGCCAGCGAAATGTGCTGTAAATAGCCGCACTAACGTCTTTGCTGCCACCTGACGGAGGCGCCAGGTAGCTCTTGTATAATCATATGGAAGAGCAGTGGAGTGATCACACTTCTCCTTCTATACACTCTGGTACTGTTGCTACAATGAAAGACACGTGATCCATAGGATGTTGTGTTGTGTATGATTTGTTAGATGTTAATGAAGCTGCTGTTAGCCTGTTGGTAAAATCATTCCAATCCAGTATTTGTTGACGAGGGATGGAAGGTCGACGAGCATCTAAAGTAGGTGGTTTGTCTATGTTTATAAATATGGGAAAGTGATCACTTCCCATAGAATCAAGTCTTACTCTCCAATGGGTATATTGCCATAGCGATGGTGATATTAGTGATATATCTGGATATGAGGGAAGTTGATGAGCAGGACCAAATCGGGTTGGTGAGTCGTCATTAAGCAAAAGGAAATGTTGTTCTATTATCTGATGAAGAAAGGAAAAATTATGTTGGGAACAACGAATTTGGTTCGGAGTAAGGCCGAGATTAAAATCCCCACAGATGATGGTGTGTTTGTTTGGAAGTAATGGTATATGATTCATCCAGAAAGTACGAGAAATATAATGTTGTGGTGCATTATAGATTGCTATTAGTTGCAGACTAGGAAGTTGGAGCAATATGGCCTGAAATTGCTCGTCGAAACTGTTGATTGTTTGAAAAGAGGACACGAACAAAGAAGGATGAAGAAGAACCACGATTCCTCCTCCTCCCCCATGCAAGCGATCCTGTCGGATAACCTGGAATGGACGATATCGAAATGTTTGTTGAGGGGTTAGCCATGTTTCTGAAATCACTATAATGTCTATGTGATATCTCTCTAAGAGATGCTGTAGATCGTGTAATTTTGGCTTTATGGAACGGGCGTTCCATTGAACTATCGTGAAAGGAGCCATGCTATGAGTGTGATCAATTTAGTTAGCTCTGATTGAGGATATCAATTTGCATAGAAGTTGATTCAAGGCCTCGCTCGGAATGGGTTCATTTTTTCTGGTGAGTTTTACCATTTCTTCTAGATAACTCAAGAACAGTTGACTGTCCACTTTTTGAGTGGACAAAGGAGAAAGGGAGGGTTTAATAGGAAGTGTCTCGGTAGATGTCTCCTGGAGTTCTTGGTTTTGTAGATATATGGGAGTATGTGATTCACGGGTACTATTTCTCCCCGTAAAGTAGAAAGGTTGATTGGATGGAATCTGGAAATGTGGTTTAGTGTTATTCGATTTGATTCGTTTGTGTTGTGGAGGTGTCTGGGGTATCTCGAAGGGTTTATGTTTGTAAGGTCTTGTAACAGTATTACGAATTATGATGGGTTTATCTGGGATGGATTGATTCATTTTGGTAGAAGCGGGGTTTGTGTTGTATGAATCCGTTTGGCTATGCAATTTACTAGCGTATGACTGGTCCCCACGAATTAACTGTATAGCTTCGTATCTAGAGATACGTAAGGATGATATTTTATCAGTGATCGCTTGTTCGCGCAGAAAAACTGGGCAATGTTTGTCGTTAGCACGATGTGGAAGTGTGCAATTATTGCATTTCAAGATGTCGCTATCACAATCTGAGGTGATATGGTTGTCTGCACAACGCATACATGTGGTATTACCACGACATGTTTTGGTAGAATGACCGAATTTAGCACATTTGAAGCATTGTAATACTCTTTCTTTGTAAGGTGAAATTGGAAACTGGCTGTAATATAAGCGAAACTTTCGTGGGAGCATTTGCGATCTAAAGGTTAATAGGCATGTTTGAGTGGGTTCGTAGGTTATTGTCGCATTATCTGATAGCACTCGTCGTTTAAAACGATATACATGTTGGACTGGATAACCTTCTATAGTTTGTCCATATTTTTGGGTTTCTGTTTCTGTAATTTCAGTGTCTATGTTATGTATAACTCCTTTTGTGTGTATATAGTGATGTGGTATATATGCCTTCAGCTGGTTTTTCGAAGCAAAGTCTGAATTGAGTAATGCATTCGCGGCAGATGCGGAGGGTAGAAATACTTCTAATCTATTTGTTCCTGTTTGTATAATTTTCTCTACTGCTAGATTTTGGTGATTTTCGAATACTAGTTTGCCCAATTTAAGTGAATGTAGTTGGGTTATGGTACCCACTGAACTAGTTAATACTACTATAAATGGAGCAGTATCTTGATTATCGTAGTGTAAAGTTGGTTTAACTATTTCTGTATTCAATTCAATTACGGGGGAGAGATCCATAGTCACTGGAATATTTTTCTCATGTTCGAGAACGTCCGTAAGTGGCGGGGGAGCCTCCCCGCCATAAGGAAATATAAGTTACCCTAGCACATGCGTGATGAATATGTGCACCGAATAGAAATCAAAATGGCTACTACTCGACACTGAACTAAAGTCACTGAACACTGCTCTCTTGTTACACTCTTCGACTATTATCGAGCTCCAACGTTACTGGAATCTGAATGTAGTATAAGGTTCAAGCGATCACTTCTTTATAGCTAGTTTTAAACTAAAAACTGTGATGCGAGAAAATCGAATCTAAGCTGGCAATCACATCACCATCAACTGTGCAACCACAGATTATAACCACAGATTGGTCGCAACAGTTGGACTGCTTATGACAAAGTTCTTATGACAAAAGATAGCCAAATTATAACTTTTCTCTCAGTTCGATAGGATTGGTATTAAAAGTGCGTTACAGTGGTTTCGTGTTCTGAAAATAGCCATGCTGGCCCTTCAACTCCGAAAAAAACCAAAAGAATCGTGTATAAATACCTAGAAGGAAACAAAAGCTCAGGGACGCATGGGAAAGTATCCCTTAATATAAGCAATGGCTGCGCCGTGACCCTACGAGTGATTAAAAGGTGAGATGTAAGTAATTTGGCTGTTGTAAGGGCAGCTCATTTAGCAGAAATCAAAGCGGCCGGACTTTTTTTTTTTTTTTTTTTTTTTTTTTTTTTTTTGCAGAACACAACATACCATTCCGTCGCTAAGGCAATGCACATGAAACGCACAAAATGTACGGCTATAGCTAAAAACATTATTTGGTCTATATCATAAAAATGACTTGTCACGGAAACTAAAGTTGGTCAATTTCAGTGTCTTGAATGAATCAATTGATATAGGTTCGGTGTAAACGTTGTGCTTCGTGGTTAGGTATTTTGATAGTACATCAAACAAGGTGAAGTAAATTCTGGAACCTCAGCAATTTTTTAAACCAAAGACCAGGTTAAAGCTAATGAGGCTGCAACTGGTGAAAATGTGTTTCAAACTAATATTAATTCTCTAATCGAGTATGACATACTAATTGAAAACATAATTCGTTTCGTATATACTGGATGCAGTGTAATGATGGGGTCCAAAAGTTCGGTAATGTCACGGTTAAAAGAACTGTGTCCTAGCCTAGTTGTTTTAAAATGTATGCGCCACTCCCTTCACCTGTGTGCAAGTGAACCATGTTAACGCCTCCCAAAGGATGTGAGGATTTAGCATGCAACAGTTGTAATTATTTTGGAGGTAGTGCAGAAAGGTAGGCACAATTTAGAGAGTTTCAGAAGTTCAGTTGACCTACTGATTTACAAAATGACAAACCAGATGGTTAATCTTGCACGCAGTTGTGGTAGACTTGCGGAACAATGGGAAGCTCTAAGACTATTTTTGATTCAACATATTTGGATGAAAAGCTAATAACAGTCCAAGAAATTGGTTGCTCATCCAATGATCCATTTCTGAAATCGTGTTTCCTATTTCTGCTGTGGGTTTTACCTAAATTTACTGCATTCGATCTGTACTTTCAGAATAGTAAAGTTATAATAGTTGAACTTCATGACAGAATGAAAAGCTCATATATAGAGTTACTGTTATGCTATGTGGATCATTTTTATGTGTTGAGGACAAATTTGTAAGAGATCGATCCTCGTAAGAGCGAAACTTTTGCTCCTGATACGGAAATGTATTTATGAATAGAAGTGCATAAAAGGTTCGAAAACTGCAGATTGCCCAACAAAATAATGTACCTACTCAACGACCTTTACGTAAGATGTAAACAATTTTTCTAAATAGGTTGCGTGGAACTCAGAAACAGGTATGATTCTGATGACACTCACTTGCCATTACTTTCTTTGCTAAAACCGATGAAAGCTTTTTCAAATGAGGAAAGAAAAGCAGCGCCGTCGCTGCTCCCTCTAGCCTTACAATTTCTCAGGAGATTCTCGGATGGAAACTTAACTTTGTAGCAGCAAAATGACAAAAATGACCGCTTACCAAACTTCCGCAAGAAATTATCCCCTGTACTAAACCAATATACGAACCCTTGAGATTCCACCTGAGTTTTAGTTGGAAGGAACTCAGGGGAGTAGTTTTCCGAGCTAGATACTTGAATGAAAGCACTGCCAAACGTATTGGCCACTTCAAATGAATCAACAACAACTCCTGTGTCTGTTTTTAGTCCCGCAATTTGTATTATATGTGTCGTTTTAGCTGCAACACGCCTTAACCTATCCCACACAACCGAGGAAGGTGTGTGTCGGTTAAATGAAGCTACAAATTTGCTCCAAGATGACTTTTTGCTATCCTTAATGACTTGTCTGGACCTGGTGCGCATTTTCTTGTATTCGATTAGGTTATCCAAAGTAGGGTGACGTTGAAAAACCCTAAGAGCACGCCTTCGAGCACGAATGGCATTCCGACATTCTTCCGTCCACCAGGGGACGGGAAATCGACGGGGGTGTGTAGTCGACCGCGGAATTGATAGTTCAGCAGCAGAGAGAAATTGTCTCCGTGAGATGCTGTGCCAAATCATTCACTGAGTCGTGCTTGTTGTACGTAAAGACAGCCAACTGCGTGTAAAGGTTCCAGTTGGCATGGTCCAAATGCCATCTGGACATACGTGTGGTGCATGTATCTTGCGTCAAGAGACTAATAAGACATGGGAAGTGGTCACTAGAGAGTAAATCAGAGATGACATTCCATTGCAAGGAGACTGCCAACTGAGGTAAACAAACTGCAAGATCAAGGTGCGACAAACCATTGTAAGAGTCAGAAATGAATGTAGGTTCTCCGGTGTTGAGGAGAGCTAGGTTGTAAGTATCCAAGAAATCGGCAATGAGCGTACCTCTCGCACAAGCGTGACTTGAACCCCAAAGTGGGTGGTGCGCATTGAAGTCTCCCATCATCAGAAACGGTGTTGGTAGCTGGGAAACTAAATCTTCTAAATCAATATGCGAGAAGTCATGGGACGGAGGCATGGGATCAGACTTATCTTCCTTGAGGAAATCATTCTTAGTGTAGCTCTTCTTAACCCTTTCAGTCCTGGTGTGTACTATAGGATACATAGGCTTTTTTTCCTATTTTTAGTATTCTTAACTTTTTTGCTGCTATATTCTTGTTATACTGTCTGTCACCAATTAAAAATACATATTTGAGACGTTTTGAATTGTAAAAAATTTTTTTTACAATTTATATTGTGTTTTTTTAAAGAAAAGATGCAAAATCCATGCAACCGCAGTCAAATGATACCCCGTCATCATCCACGCGTGTCATCACCGATTATTTTACGTGAGCCCTCCCCGTCCTTTACCACAGGCACATTTGACTGCGGTTGCCGAGACTCGAACTCACGACCTCAGGCTTTGAGTGCGTGGCCAGTGCACTACGTGTTGCCTTAACGATCATGGCTATCCAAGCCAGCAGGCTGAAGGTGTCCTAGACCGCCTAATCTAAACCGGTTTCGAATTAGAGGAAGAACGGTATAGGTAGCAAAATAATTCAGGACTGAAAGGGTTAAACTTTATCGGTGAGGCATTGTAGATTGCAGGTTTGCTAGTCTTCTGTGTTGAGTTTGACATTTTCGTTGGTGATCTAACAGTTGTATTTTTTTCACCAACAGATTTTGTACACGTTGATGCAGATGTACGCGCTGATGTTGAGGGCTTTGGAATAGAGCTACGGGTAACAAGTGTCTTTTCCGAAATTGTTGCCTTATTGAAATCGCTGGTCTGCGTTGCGATCTCTCTGCTCGGTACCGCTTTAGCTACAACTGAGCTATAGGTTCCGGATCTGGGAACAGAGGGTTGGCGTATACGCAAGAGCTTCCTGGCTTCTGAGAAGGGCACCTTCTCTTTAACCCGTATCTCTCTTTCCTCTACAAAGCGGGGGCAATCTCGGGAATTAGATGGATGTTCACCTCTGCAGTTCACGCATGACGGAGCTGCAGTACATGCACCATCGTGGAATTCATCTCCACATTGTGGGCATGTCGCTAGTAGCTTATAAAGCTCGCTTGTATGTCCAAAGCGCTGGCACTTGAAACTTCTGAGTGGGTTCGGAATGAAAGGCCTAACTTTGATGGATTCATACCCTGCCTTAATCCTTTGCGGGAGACCTACCCGATCAAAGGTCAGGAACAGGGTATTAGTTGGTTTTAACTTACCACCTTCTCTACGTTGAACCCGGTAAACGTGAATGTCGCCTTGCTCTGTCAGATTCTTTTGAATCTCCTCATTTGATAAATCCTTCCAATGCGCGGGTGTTCATCACGCCGCGCGAGGAGTTCAAGGTTCTGTGCATCTGAACACGTACAGGATAACTTGCTAGCATATTCGCTTTCAGTATTTTAGCAGCCTGGGTAGCTAAATGTGCTTCAACTAGGAGCGTGCCGTTGTGAGATCTAGTGCATGACTTTACTGGACCAGCAATGTTATCCAAATTCTTTTGAATATTAAATGGGCTCACCAATAGAAATTTCTTATCTGCCTCAGTTCTAGCTATTACTAAGTAGCGAGGACCTCTCGACTCTGCTACTGCCTTTACACAAACTTTTGTAATTTTTTTGTTTTGAGTTTTAGAAGAACTCATGGCGCATTAATCCTCCACCATTGCAAATGGCTCCGATGGCATTCTGACATCCTTTGTGCCACCCCGGCTTAGGTGAGAGTCCTGGCCTGAACCTTGCTCACCTTAGGGTCTCACCTCCCAATGTACAGACAGAGGGACCCAATCGCCTTCAGGAGTGCATCAGCTCATGCAGTGGCCCCTCCCCGGAACTGACCTTTATCAGCGGATACGCACAGAGATCCTACATGATAACCAGGGGCTGGGACTTACGCGGTTACCCAGTCACCCCTTGCGTCTCCCCACCCTCCTACAACCCGCGAGTAGGCTGTCCATCAGACTGTGTACAGGGAGGTATCAGGGGGGAGGTCAAACACAAAAGTGGGCCAAAGTTAACTGGGTGTTTGGCAGGTGCCCTCTCACCTCTTAGAGGACTCAATCGAGAGTATGGCTCGGGGCCCCGGGTACGCCAAACCCGTACCTACCGTAGTAGGACCCCTGGGGTCCTCTTCTCCTAGATGAGTCGTCGACCAAGACTACCGAGCTTCATCTATCCGTTTTGGAATGCTCTTTGCTTCCCCTCACCTCTTGCCTACCTGTAGTCAAAAATGACACAGTAGGCCGTCTGGATCGGGTAGTGAGACCCTCCGCCACGTCAAGGCAACATTCCTTCGGAGGGGACTGACTTTAAGAGATATTAGCATATTAGCAAGCAAACACAGCGGGAAAAACATTGGACGGAAGTTGGCAACTCAACCAGCGGCAGTGTTATCTAGGGTGTTTACAAAACACTACGTGGAACCTCTCTCCTCTCCCTGTCAGTCTCCTAAGGCCATGAGCTGGTGAACAGACAGTAGTACTGCACAGTGTTGCAAGATACATTTTTCTGGAAGGAGATCTTGTTAACTTTTGCACAGCTACTTTTCTACTTTTGGCTAGTTATAAAAATACAAGATTTCCTTCTTTTTTAAAAATTAAGGAAAATCTACTTAATTTTATCCCTTTTTAAAGGTAATTTGTAATTTCCTAATCGATAAAGGGTGCAGTCATGTCCATTTATACGGTGAAGTCCCTTTCTATCGACCTCTGATAAGAAACACAAAATAAGATTAAACTACTGCATCATGCCTCTACCCGTTGGGAAACGAAAGAGGCTTCCCATCACCTTATCAGTCCTGAGATTCTCAAGTAAGTCGCTATTGCTACTGACTACAGCTACTGATTAAGAGCTTGAAACCTTCAGTAGCTTCTTATAGCTATTGCCATAATAACGTGCGTCTTTCACGTTTCACAGTGCACACAGTAGGGGTTTTCGTTGTACTAAATTTATGTGAAGTGGCTAGTGCCCATGAGTGAGAGACCAAGGAAAAAGCTAAGCACTCACAAACGTACAAAACAGAATGGGAACAGTCCACTAAGTTAAAAGGGGTGTTTATTGAAAAGTAAAAAAGGAGATACGTTTGCACCTTACAAGTCATGTAGCATAGACATTAATATTGCTTCTGTAGGTAAAATAGGACTAGAAACACACGCACAACGTAACAAACATGTAAATAACGCTAAAAGACGTGTAGGACAGGAGACCCTAACTTCTCTAGTAAGTGCTTCTTCAACAATAAACCACCAAGTAAAGTTAGGGAAAGTTAGATTGAGTGCGTTTGTAGCAGAACACAATCTTTTTTTCAACGTAATGGGACATTTGCCGCAGTTTATTAAATCAATTTGTCCAGGTTCGAAGATCGCGAAAAGTTACTTGCCGGAGGACAAAAACGATATCCATTGTGAAGAGAGCTACAGGCGTTGAAAGTAAGCATAGACTGTGTCTAGAGCTACAAGAAAATAATTTTCTCTAATTTTATTGTAGACGAATACACAGATATAGGCGCCACAAAGCACACTGTCTAGTCACACGTGTTAATGTAAGGGATTATATCATTGATGCTTTTCATGATATTTTGCCCGTAAGTGACGGAACAGCACAACTCTATCATGAAATCGTTAGTGCATTTGCAGCAAACAGTATCCCCTATAAAGAAAACTTAATTGGGTTTGCTGCAAACAATGCTTCCACTACTATGGGAAAGAGACAGTCTCTTTGTACACTCCTCCAGCTGATGGTTTAATCTCTGTGCAGGGCCATAGCCAGAGGGGGCCAGGTTGGGCAGCTTCCGTACTGGAAACAATTTTGCTCGAACTGAGAGAATCCCCATTTGTCCTTTCCTTATTTGAAGTTTTAGAAATATTTCAATAATAAATCATGAACCAAAATAACCATGTATTGAGGACTATATTAATAGCAACAATTCTCTAATAGTTATCCATTGCCTTATTCCAGCATGCCGTATATCCAAACCTCTTGGCAGTCAAGAGCTGCTAAAACACAATCGAACATGTTCCTACACATAGCATGATCCGCGGTATTTGGAAATCATCTACTTACAACGTGCGGTCTCTTCGTTTTCCCTCCCCACCTTTCTCACCAAGAAATTCAAACTTTGAAGAATGAGCTTCTAGTTCGTAGTGCATTGTTTTTATTTTAAACCAAGAAGTGGCGAGGACAGTGAGTGCATGCATTATGGACATATGAGATTTGTTTGGCAAACGCAAAAGAGAGGAGCAGGAAGAAAACCAAGTTGTCTCCAGCAACACAGTTCACAACAATCAGGGGCCAGTGGTGCAACGCGAGCTGACTACTTACTATTTAACACAGAGAGCTGAGCCAATGAAACAAGTTTATTTAAAGGATTGCCCTAAACAAAGCAATAGACGTAGTTTTTGCCCTGAATGGTATACGTGGTTTTCTTGATTGCAGTATGCTGTTCTCAAAGAGGCTGCATTTTGTTATGCTCGCATGCAGTTTCAGCCTCTTGGCACAAAGGAAAGAAGCTGTACTGCCAAATATTTCAGAAACAAAAACTCCTTAGGTGCCAACCGTTTCCTAAATACCAAACGCCATAAACTCATATTCGTGCTATGTCCACGTGAAAGAAACGTGAAGCTCGTACAGAACCCTGTACTTCGGTGTCAACGTCAGTTTATGAAGTCACATTCGAGAAACAAGTTACTATGTTAAATCATAAATGGAAGTAATGCAGTTCTTGGCGGTCAATGAGCTGGCTCTGCGTGGCAATTATAATATAGAGGAGGGGTCTGAAAGGAGTCTATTTTTAAATGTTTTTGTATACACCTTAAAGAAGATAGAAACCTTTTGGAACGTTTAACGTACATACCGAAAAATGAAACTTCTCCTGACTGTTAAAATCATAGACTACACTTTAGTTGTTACAACTATCTGAAATACCTGAAGACATTTTATTTTACCAGTGTGCTATGTTGCACGATTTCTTTCGGTGAGGCAAAATGACATCCTTGTATGAAGGCAGAACCATTGTGCGTCTTCTAGGACAGCGTTGGAGTGGGCACTAGCAATTACTAAAGTAATTTTGTCAAACTATAAAGAACTACTTAGGGTGCTAAGTGCCATAGGAAGAGAACACTCCAATGGAGAAGACAGCCAAAAGCGTTTGTTTGAAGACTGTGATAATGTCACTTCAATTACGCTTTCTGTTAGTTTTGTGCAATAAAATAAATGGATTGTTGGAACCAGCTGATAATCCACTCGTCTCAGACTGCAAGCTTAAGTGACGCAATTGTTTTCATTAAGTGTGGGAAACAAAAAATCGGCGAGTTTCGAAAAGAAGAAAAGTTTTCTTCTGTGCTGAAGGAAGCTAAAAATCTGCTGCCAGAAACTTAGTTTTCAGTTCCTGTACACAATAAAAGAGCCAGGAAGACAACTGAAACTACTGACTACATTCATTATAGTCTGTTGCCATCGCATTCCACAAGCAGTTTCGACCCACAACAGTTGAAGATGTTTAAACGAGACCGTGCACTTAGTGCGTTTAGATGAACACTCCAGTAAGAATGACGAGTTTTTACTGGCTATTGAAAGAGCAGAACAACTCAGCACTGAAAATCTTCAACTTCTTGGAAATTTAGGTGTAACTGTGCCAAGCAAAGAAGTGTCAGAATTGCGAGGTTATTTGTCCTCAAAACCTAATGAAAATAAAATGGACCTTTTATACAAAAACCGCGATGTGTTCAAATATACTTATGCATTGTTTGCAGTGGTGGCAACGTTTGGATTCAATACAGCAACTTGTGAATCTACATTTTCTACATTAAATGCCATAAATCGACCACAGAGACTGTCCATAACTTATCAGTAAAGCCACAATTCTTAGTCACATTACCGTGTGCATGGGGCTGTTTCGTTCAGTGCTGATGGCTGGCCTCTCGGTCTGGGCGAACACACTCACGGCATATCTGACATTCCTACAAGCGATGCGGTACTAAAAATGGTGGCTTTACCTATCAACGTGTTGAGGACACAGAGTAGCTGAGGACATCTACCGTCAGTGATTATAACCAAATAGTTGTTGTTAACGCCACCAGATGCGTTTTTGTTCTTGCTTTGTTTTGTAAAAATAAAGAGAGTTTAAGTATGGAGACCTAGCTGTTTGTGTACGTTATTTATACCACGACACAACGATTGGCAAATCTGGCTTTTCTTGCCTTTGAAAAATAGCAAACAAACCTTGGAGCTTGAAGAAGTTCTAAAGACATTTGGAAGCAAAGGAAACCGCAGACTGCAATTATTCTAAATCAACATTGAGTTGGAGGACGAAGGTGGCCACGACTGGATTCAAGCGATCTCCCTTACAAGCTTCGTATTTTAAAGCAATTTATCAGTTTACTTGCTTCGGCGAGTGTTGGTTTCTTTATTAAAAATATGATGAGTTGCACTCACATGACTTTCTCTACTCTTGTACTAACCATTCTTACAAACTCTTATTCCTATATCTTCTCCGTGTTAAGATAAACATTTGTATAAATTATCTTATTGCTTATTTCCTTGTAGGTGAAAGGGGAATATTAGAATACAGTGGCTATGTGCGATAGTCAAATTATGCTGTACATATTTCTTTAATAACAAAGAAAATTTAATCTTAAAAATTATTGATTTTTTTCTTTAAAAAATGTTTTTGGAGTTCATGTTAATGATAACATCAATATTGAATCATAGTTTTGTTTAGCTATTTATGAATACTTTTGGAAATTTTCATTGGATTTGAAGCGAAACTCAGGCGCGACCCTGCGCGTTGAAATTTTATTTCACAGGCGCTGGCAACTGAGAAATTAGCATCTCCAAAAATAATATTAAAAAGTTAAATGACCCTTGGAACCATTTGTATTTACAATTTCTTGATTTTTGTTGCCAATATGTAACAACTTACATAAGCAAATGCAAGGTGAAAACCCCCAGATACGTCACTTAGGAAATCTAAATGATGTGCAGGAGTAAGAACCATTGCAGACTACTATCTAAAACTTGAACATGTAATTAAAGTAGGAGAAACGAATTTGACTTTAAAAATTCCAGACACCTTCAACTCTTAGAAACCATGTATTTCAGTGCTAAAGTTGCTACACCATTGTCTAAACTGAAACTTCCTGAAAGTGACGTAAATATATTCAAATTAAACTGCATAGATTTCTATATTGGGGCCACAGATCAGATCTGTCAGCGCTTTCCTCTCCGTGACGCTATTATGAGGAATCTAGAATGTTTGGATCCTCAGAAAATGAAAGAAATTCATACCATAGAACCCTTGATATCCTTGTTCCCCAGTCGTGTTGAAGAGAATGCAGTTCAACAGATTGACACTGAATGGCGATTATTAAGGAACACCGAGATTGAAGTACAAAGAGATTCAGTGTAAGACTTCTGGAGGTGCGTAAAACACACACACACACACACACACACACACACACACACACACACACACACGCACACACACACACACAAAGAGTTCTCTGATGGAAATCAGGTATTTCCATCCCTGATAAAATTCGTGTGGCGTGTTTTGTGTCTCCCAAATTCAAGTGCTAGGGTAAAGTGAATGTTTTCTGCCATTAACTTAATTACAACTAAACAAAGAAATAGATTGAGCACAGACACTGTCTGTGGCTTACTGCATACGAAAAGACCTATGGTTATGGGCGTCAGCAGACCTTTTTCCGGGGGGGGGCGCATTTTGGAAGTTTGCAATCACACAATATTCATTATTTTGTTGTCAAAGGTTATACTATTTGTTGTGGATATCTTTATTAATTTTTGCTAAATAAAAATAGTGTTTCACATAAAAATTAAAATAATAGTATAATAGTAATTGATTGCAAATTGGGTGTATTAGGTTCCAAGGGGGGCCGCGGCGCATTTTGGAAGTTTACAATCAAACGACATTCATTATTTTGTTGACAAAGGTTATACTATTTGTTGTGGATATCTTTATTAATTTTTGCTAAATGAAAATAGTTCTTTACTTAAAAATTAAAACAATAGTATAATAGTCAGTAATTGATTGCCAATTGAGTGTATTAGGTTCCAAGGGGAGCCGCGGCCCCCCTTGACCCCATTTCGCGACACCCATGCTTATGACACAAGAAGACTGCCATTCATTTGTGGTGGACATGTAACTGGCAGACAGGATAACAGCGGATATGTATGACAGTGAGAACAATTAAGGCTGACAGCACTGGAGGAGCCTACTGTCTGTTCACCTCCTTGTGGTCCAAGGGAAATGAGGGGCAGAGGAGAGGCATTTCATGCAGTAACATGTGCGTAGTCGTTGTTCTGCTGGTCATGTTGCCAACTTACAAGTTGTAAGTTTGTACCTCCAATATTATTCACGCTATGTTTACTCGCTGCTAGTTTCTCTTAATTTCAGTTGTAAAATCGTACTTGTCACTAGTTTTGTGTCTTAAGTAATGGTAAAAGTAATGTAGAAGCACATAATCCTCCGCCTAGGAGTACTCTGAAACCTGCTATGATGTTGCTGTAGAACAAATAGGTTCAGATTGTCAGTTCTATGTGTAAAACAGATCTTTAAAGGATACATGAATCAAACAAACTTAAAGAGGTTCTTTACGGTATTACTACCTTTTATCTATTACTTTAATTACCTGTACTTGCAGGAACAATTACTATACTATTAATTGACTGAAATTGTAATACTTCATTCCTTGATCCTGCAGGACAGAATGAGAAGTTGTTAGACTGAATTCTTCCTCAATTAGTATAACGTTATTATTAATTAAGGCTTCACGGTGATCAGCCGTGTGAGGTTTAAAAACATTAAGCTTTCGGCCATTGTAGACTCCATGGCCGAAAGCTTAATGTTTTTAAACCTCACAGCTGATCACCCGTGAAGCCTTAATAAAGCGCGCCGTGAAAGCTTCAAATCTAACGTTATTATTGGTTATTTTGGTTTTATTGGGCCACACTGTGATTTGCTTGCTGCTAATATATGTGTGGTCTCAATCCCATAGGACTAGTTTCGGCCAAGGTAAAATGAGCACTTAAAGAAATACAACAGCTGACTTATTCTTACAGGAATTGCACGACATAACGCCAAAGGGTATATCACGTAAGACCGAAACATTTTTGCAGTATTCTTTTAAAATATAGAAAAGGCAGAAATGATCAGTGGGAAAGAGACGGAGTAGTTGAAAACATTGTTTACGCTTTATAAACTAAACATACTGCATAAACTGCAAAGAATATTTAAATTGTGCTATTTTGGGCGAAATCTTTGCTTTAATCTGGCGTGAACACGCATTCCATGTTTGGTAACATTATCGTAAACGCGATTAGAAGCAGAACTGCTGCTCGCAATATCATTGTTTATCGGGAATTGTTTACTGATGTAGTGGCTGGCTGCATTCCTACCAGGAAGCTTCAGCTGGTGAACAAAACTGTACTTAGGTGTGCTATATAGCGTTTCACTCTTAGAAGACAGTATGGAGTTAAATGGGACATCTCTGTCTCTATCTAGCGCATACAAGTTGCCATTAGCCGCGTCCTTTTCTACCCTCGCTCTGTTGCCACATTCCTAACAGCATGGTATAAATATTCATTTGTTATAAATTTCAGGTTTGAACACATTATCCTACGCAGAATTTTTTTCTCTATCAGGTTATATCCTTTTCAGAGTCATTATACATTTCTATAGGTCCAAATTTCTTCAGAAAACTTTTTTTTTCAATAGAAGTCCGATATTTGCTGTTTCTACACTCATCACGCACTAACTAACAAACTAACTGCTAGAATGCATCTATATTTTTTTTCTTAGGTAGAGTAAACTATAGTGCTACTACCTGCCTACTTTGAATTCTCTATGTTTACCCAGTTAAGGGTTATAATTTTTTAAATTAAATGTTTTCGGAAAATTTTATATCTGTGCACTGCAAAAGTTACGCAGTGTGAAACTTTTTTGTTATTGAGTTTACATCAGGGAACCAGCGAGAACAAATGTTGAGGAAGGTTGGAGAAAGTTTTTAAAATAAACCAAAAGGCAGTAACCTCTTTCTTTTATCCAATAAGGCAAACAAAAGGTATTCATTTATTCAGCGTCAGGCCTGACACAGAAGATAGTATAAGGAGCAGCACCATGGTCTGTCAACTGGAATAGCTACTTCCGGTTCTGCATCGAGCTTCCAAAAAATTCCGAGGAGAACCAAACATTTCGAGCGCTGCACGTCTCTTTGTACCGGATGTCAATGGAGGTAGAGCGTGTATCAGTGATGCCAACATTCCTTATTATGGGAGTATCGCACTGTGAAACAATTTAATAGAAAATTCTGAATAAAACAACAAAACGAAGGAATAAATCATACAACAAAAGGAATTACCGAATGACCGAACTGTGTCAATTCCAAATATGCATAAATTACAGACCTAGTTTCGTAATTTAATGGAGTGTAAGTTGGTGATGCGACACGCAGTGACGTAATTTAAAAGTGATTTTTGATTCGAAATATGGTTAACGTTTTGTGATATCATTAACGGCAGCGAAGCGAAAATAAATCTGGAAGAATATTCTTGTATTTGTAAAACTCGCAAGATTTTAAATATGTGCTAGAGCGTATGGGAGCAAGATGAAATGAATATATTGTCAAAAGGTCGTTGGTAAGTATGATGCATGTATTAAATACATAAATGTTAAATACCAGGACATAACCTGAATTGTAATGTATCTGCAGTAGTTATTTTCAATATAGAACTGTGTTGGTATGGAAATGACTAATATTGCTTTTTGCGAATCAGCTGTAGTTCGAATCTACTCTGCTTATAATGATAACATTAATAATAAGTAACAGTAGCTTAGTTCATGAATTATGAGTCAGCAAGAAAAGTCCACTCGAAAACCTATTTAGGCATGTAGTTGTTAGAAGATTGGAATTGAAAGTTTTTTGCTTTCCCATTTTAATATTAAATTCACTTTTGCATTCTTTGAATTTCAGAATGGTGCATATTACAAAATGAACTACTGCAGTGCTCGACATCTCCAGAAGTGCATCTTCAGGACTGTGGCACACATTTCCTTCATTTATTATTTGAAGTAAGTTATATTTAATACATTTCCACTTTGCTGCAATAACCCAATGGCAGGCTCATTGCTACATCTTTAGTAAATTATCTTTTCTCTAATTTTATTACTGTGAGAGATTAGTGCATACAATCTGAATATTGTGGGTACAGCATTATGTCATGGCTTAGGATCACATGCTAAGATAAAGTTATTTGTAAAATAATATTGCCATTTTATCAAGGAAATCATTTAAATTTCAAACTTCGGTAAAGAAAGATGTGGTAAAATGTGTGGTATTCATACTTCATAAGTTGTAGCAATGTTTCAGTTTACACTATCTTAATATTGTTGTGATGTTACTGCTACATAGCTTATGGTATCATTTCTTTGAAGAACCAGTGGTATGAGATTAAAGCGGGGGTCCCACGGTCCAAACTTTTTGTATCCAATGGAATTGTACACAAAAGAAACAGTGTCTGTCATACTGCTGAATTTTGGTCCAACACAAATGACAGTTCACATAGCAGGTGTGAAAAATAAACATGGCAGAAGCAAATATTAATTTAGCGATTACTATATTAAGCATAGGTTTGCGATATATTTCCACATGTCTATGTAGGAAGAAAATATATATTACAAGTAAAAGATAGTGGGCACGGTCATGAGAACAGGACACAGGCCTGGGTATATTGGGTCTGCTACAGAACGAATTGAGGTTAGAGGAATTGGAAAATTATGGCAGTTTTCTACAAATTGGCGAAGCTTTATTTCCCAACCGTTTACTTCCTGTAGAGGGCAATATTACACACCAGGACACAAATATGAGACAAACTATTACTGTGCGAAAGAGATAAGGTACAATTATAATGGTTTTAATCTTAGTATACATGGACAGGAGATTTGAACTCATTTCATAATGTAAAATTTGAACATACTGTTAACTGGGTTTCTTATTATTTATGAAATTTAGCTATGTAATGGCCACCTTAGTAATATATGTTAATGGTCATGAAAAATTGTTATTGAATCTTGCAGAAAAAGTTTAAAACGTTTTATTAAAATACCCATCACATTAAAAGAACCATGAGCCATACGTATAAAACAGCTGACTACATGTTGCTTGTGTAGTCTGCCATATTGCTTTGTTACTGACGCTGATTGGCTATTTTCAAGTTGTTTGATGAAAAAATTAGATGCAACTATATCACATTGTATACAAACAGATTGGATACAAAAAATAAGATAGAAATTGTATGCAACAAAATTGTATCCAACTCTCGATGTCCTACAATGGTCTGTAGTTGTATACAATGCTTTGGACCAAAATGTTAGAACGTGGACGTCAGCATAAGTAATAATATTGAAATAAAGAAACAAGTTTATGGTAAATAAGTGGTACTACAATGTTGCATTTATAAAATTAGAGAAGTTTTGATCTATGTTGCTGAGCAATGAACATACAATAGTTGCTGAAAATGAAGAGAGAATGTGTTATAAGTGTCAGGATATTTCATAGTTAGTGATGGACCAGCTAAATTATAGTATCCTGAAAAAACCAAATGTCATTCGGTTTAGTCATTTATATAAACATGTTGAAATATAATTGGATCAATGAAAACAGTTTTCTTTTCAATATTCATAGAGCTGTTGTTACAATAATTGTATTTGCATCTGTGTTGCATTAAAAGTATATTTGCAGCACAGGTGTAAACAGAGTTTTGACGTGGCCCAGAAACAGAATTTTAGCCACAAAACTGTAATTAATGGTCTTAGATATACTCTTACTCAGTCATTTATTGCTCAATTTATTCAGAATACTTGTCATTGTGTAGGTTATGTTCATTTAAATGTAAATATACTTTTTGACATTGCACTAGGTGAAGTATAATAGCTGTTTGACAGTTTGTTGTTGGTCTAGATCATTTACAACAATGCTATTCTTGTGTTAGAGATATATACAAGAAAAAATTACTTTTTTATGGATGCATTTTAACTAATATAGTTCTCAGGGTCCCATACTATGTTGAGAATGACAGATTGCTTAATTTTGCTCAGAGGTCTCCTTAATTAGGCTTGAGCTCTTTTTTGTGCTGCATATCTACAACACAGGATACTTCCCTTCTGAAGGAAGTTGTGCTAGAAAATTTTATGCCTGAAAATCCTCGCCCTCAGCCACATTCAAACACCCAGGGCACATACACAAAATTAACAATCAGTGTGCAGCCAAATCATACCAACAATATAGAAACAAATCTGTGTTGTATTAAGCAGGCTTAGAAACTAGAATTTAATATGTTTTGAACTGATCAGGTTTGTGAAAAGAATAAGATTTACTCCGACATTCCAACTCTCACAAGGAAAAAGGATAGCAAAGGATGTAAAATGTGTCAGTAGTACTATAGAATACACACTAAGAGTAGGATATTGTACCAAACTAAATTTTGATTAAGATGGGACTTGATATCGTTATGAAATACTGATGAATTATTTGCACTGTTTCCTGTTGTTTGTTTCAGGAGAGCATAATTGGATTTGGCAGCACCTACCTTGTATAGTGTTATATGTATTTTTTATATTTTGCATACTGCTCGGTTGCTGACATTGTCTCATGTACTAATTTTAAACGTTCAAATAAACTATGAATGCCATATGAGACAATCTCAAATTTCAGGTCTTTCTCTTAATACATTCTTTTGTAAACTTGTGCTGAAAATAATGTATATATTAAAGTGTAATTGCTTTTCAAAATCTCATTAAACATAGGCATTAACATGACTTCTTTGTTTTCTTTTTGAAACAGTGCTGGTTTTTTTGTACATAGTTGTTGGTGTATTTTCATTTAGAATCTATTTTGTTGTTTATTTCTTGGTCACTAAGGTTATCTTTCAGAAGTTTGTTTTAACATTATTACTAATTTACTGTGTACAAAAAAAGTTGCATTACACATAACTTTGTGATATCCTTTCCTGTTTTCCTCCGCCATTAACTCAATGTGTAGTTATAATTGCTGTAAGCTTTGAAATTCTTGACAGAAAGAAAATATATTGCATAAGCTCAACAATTTGTGTGCACTGACACATTCCATCGGCTTACTAAAGTTATGATTAATTGGACACGTAACTATTCATACATAGAAAAAAATGGCAAGTTTAGAAGTGACTTCTTCTTGCCGATCTTATATTCAGGAATTAATTGAACTTCTTTCGAAGTCACATCTCGCGCACTCAGGAATTGTTTACAGCACATATCACATATTAGCGTAATACGCGTTACATCAACTACGTGGATAAGAATCGTTTACCGCATATGGCTTCCACGTAGCTCACGTAACGCGTATTACGCTAAGATGTTAATATTCGAAAAGTGCCGTAAACTATTCACGAGTGCGGGAATTGTGACTACGAAAGAAAATCGGCAAGCGATGCTGGCAAAGAGGAGGGGAGGGGGTGACGTAGCGCAGCTCAGTCGATATAGAGGCTTACGGTATTACCGACGGAATCGTTAGTTCGCAAAAGAACCGGTCGAAACATCTGACATCAGCGCCATTTGTGACCTCAGCCCACAACACAGAGTTGAGCATCTGGTATAATCTGTGAGCAGCACTAACATTAGTTCGAAAGGAGCCGTGTGTGTAACTGTGAGCTGTTATTGCGCTATTTGTTTAATATTTTTGTAAATATTTGTAGTTATGGAGGGGGAAGCTAGGAAGAGACGATATGTTGGTAAATTAAGAAGTAAGGAACGCCAAGTAATTATGAATGTGTTAGATTATTTTTGAAGCAAAATGCTTGGCAGTAAAGGCAGTAAAAGAAACAGCTAAGGCTATCGGGTGTTCAGAAAGGGCGGGACTACACAAAACGCTAGGTTAACGCAATATGATTGAATAGTGCAAGGTGGAGTGCGGCGAATTGTTCATTCTTTACAGTTTGCAAATATTCCACCCATGCTGAATATAATTTTGTCACAGTTAAACAGTGATGAGACCCTACCAAATTTCTCAAGGGCCACTCTGATTTGGGGTTCGAATATGAAAGAAAGGGTAACAAGTGCATATTAATAGAAAGAGACGATATCGATATCATCAGATGGCGACATAAATATCTAAAAGACGTAAAAGATTTAGGGACCAGGGGAAATCAATTGTTTATACAGACGAGTCATTTGTAAATTTAGGTCATACAGTAACAAAGGCGTGGAGGGATACCAAAGTTAAAAGTGTCCGTCTCGTCAAGCAGCAATTGAAGGACTAAGTGCAGGACTCAGGCCACCTCGAGTCGCTCGCGGAGAGATTCGCAACTAGTACATGTTGCAACACTGCGCTCCATTTAACGTGTACTGTCTTTTAAGGGTGAGACGCGCTTTAGATGCCATGGACTTCCACTGGTGAGTGTTTTAAGAACAAATTAGTTTATGTTTTCAGACCTATATTTGCGTTTTAATGTTGCAATTTAAGCATCATAATGCTCGTTCCAGTTCAGAGACTGATTCGAGGGGGCGGGGCAGATGGCCGGGTAGTGGGGGGCGCGAAAAGACGAAAAAATGTCTTATTCAACACTTAAGCTGTGATAAATGAGCTCTAAATAAATAATATTACCCATAAATTTCGCGTTCTTATATAATAGACGAAGGAGGGCCATGGTTCGTTCCTGTTGCAAAGTCATTCGAAATTCTACTTTTTTCTCCTTCTACCCGGTTCGCGTCTACTTCTTTTGCTGCCACAAGGATGGCAACACTGGTACTTCGTTCGGTTGGTAGTTATATGTTCTTGGCAGTGTTGCCAATTAGGCTTTTTTCCCGCTAAATCGAGCTTTTTAAAATTTCGTGTTAGCGGCAAAAAGCTATTATTCCCGCTTAGCGGGAATTTTAGCTTTTTTTTTGCATTAATAGGGCATTTATAAAAAATACAGTTAGGCAGTATGTATTAGGACCAATGTTGCCAACTTAGCCTTTTTATGGCTATATCTAGCCTTTTTGAGAACCTATCTAGCTATAAATTTTCCAAAAAGCTACATGTAGCTTTCCCGGCCTCGGCCTTTTTTCTAAGCTTCATTAGCCTTTTCTAGCCTTTTTCATTTCATACTTATCTACTGGTACCTTTAAAATAATACAGAATTTAATCTCGCTACTGCAGCTATTGCACGTAATGATATAATCCTTTTGGTAAATTTCCGAATTCTTTGAATCTGGGAGTGTGGATTCCACCAAGTTGTTAGATTTCTAGAAAAAGGTCCGTGAGTGTATCTCGAGCCTGTGGACAACATAACTCAAAAACGAAAAGTAGGTTAAAAACCAATTTAAGTTTAATGTCTTTCAAGGATGCGACACGAAGATTTTGAAGAAAATTGTTCCATCCTAAACTACCCTTTACATGAAAATTTTTGATTTTCTTGAAAATGGCTCTAACGATTTTGATTAAAATGCCATAAGTTTGAAATATCCTTATGACAAATAGAATGTATATTTTTAATTTTCTGGCTATAACCTCTATACTCCTATTTACTCTGGACGACTTTTGCATAACTGGTAAACCGTTAGAGATAGACCATATCTTACTATGAAAAACGGTAGATCTTTCTAAAATACACAATTTATGTCTGACTAATTTTTTATAGAGTTAACCATTTCGGAGATATGCCTTGTTATTTGTATTTCTGTCAAATGGAACATCGTTATTCAATTTGTTATATTAACCCTGCAAAGAGAA
This sequence comes from Tenodera sinensis, assembly GCA_030765045.1. NCBI lineage: Eukaryota > Metazoa > Arthropoda > Insecta > Mantodea > Mantidae > Tenodera > Tenodera sinensis. Next base: position 128,488,157 of record CM060962.1, read on the forward strand.
CGGAATTTGAAAACTTTAAAAGATTTGACAATCGCCCAAAGCATACTGTATTCTAACATTCCCCTTGCACCTACAAGGAAATAAGCAAAAAGATAATTTCTACAAATGTTTATATCTCAACTAACACGAAGAAGAAAGAGTTTGTAGGAATGGTTAGTACAAGAGTAGAGAAAGTCATGTGAGTGCAGCACATCAGATTTTTCATGCGAAGTCCCAGACGAAATATTGAAGCTTGTTGGTACAAATCCTGCATACATGCAAGAACCTAAGGGAGATCCCAGCTGCAGCAGTAGAAATGAAGCAGAGGAGGATGACGAAGACCACGCTTATTTTTGCTATGTGATCCATGCGTATTTTTTTTAACAATGTAGTTTTCTAATGTTTATATAGGTATTAAAATATAATATAGCCTTTTCTAGCCTTTTTGGCAAGCCGGTTTAGCTTGTTTTATTGAATTGTGGTTGGCAACACTGATTAGGACATCCCTGAAGAAAGTGAATCCATGGTAGTATATGACTGTTTTGTTAGAAGCACGAGATAAGAGCGATGAGGGAGCTGGGTTCCTTTATCGTAACACAACTCGCTATTAAAACGTAAACTATGGTGGATAATAAAGAGGACGGAAAATAAATACTCTTCAAACCGGAGACTTGAGATAACGAATAAACAATAACATCTTATTCAGCATACACCGGAGAGGTTTCTCTACCCTACTTCCCTCAAAGTAATTGCCTATGGTACAGATATTGGTGTTTCCGGTGCTTTACTTAGGCTACTCGCTATTTATTAACTGCGTTTATGCTTCTCACTTCTACTTATACTAGCAGTAAACTTTGAGTGTATGTGTGTGTTATTTAAAACACGTATCTGTTCATCCCATGGAGACTTATTGCTGATGGTATTTGTTTGGGGTATTCTTTAGAAAAGGTCCCACGAGCACTTGGTCAGAATTACGGCTAAGTCCCACTCGGCAGTGTGGACGAGTTCTTACGAAAGTTGCCGAAGTTGCAGTGTTAATTCAGCGCTGACAACAGCACTGTTTCCATTAATTTGTTGCCAATCTGAAATTTGAATGCTTTAGCGGGACCCGGCAGTATGCTAGTGAACTTGTTAGAAGCAAGTTGTGAGGGTGCCACAACTTGCTTCATTAGCATAGTAGATTTAGCACCTTTGTGTTATAATGAGGAAGAATGTATACAATTCCTCTACGAAGAAGGCCTGCTGAGAACCCGAATGCTATGCAGGCAATGTGATGCCGTGCTACACCCCATAGCAAAAATTAGTGTTAATTCAGCGCTTGCGGTGGAGTTTTTTTATTGGGTTGTGCCCAAGGGCGAAGCCTACAGTCCCCCCTATGTGCCATCCCAGCGCATAGGGCTCCGTAAAGGGATTTTTTCTCCACTCGAAAATAAAAAAAAAATAAAATAAAACGAGCCAGCATTTCGTGGACCCAGTAACAAGGCAATAAGGGTAATGTACACAATGATGCACACAAATAAATAAATAAATAAATAAATAAATAAATAAATAAATAAATAAATAAATAAATAAATAAATAAATAAATAAATAAATAAATAAATAAATAAATAAATAAATAAATAAATAAATAAATAAATAAATAAATAAATAAATAAATAAATAAATAAATAAATAAATAAATAAATAAATAAATAAATAAATAAATAAATAAATAAATAAATAAATAAATAAATAAATAAATAAATAAATAAATAAATAAATAAATAAATAAATAAATAAATAAATAAATAAATAAATAAATAAATAAATAAATAAATAAATAAATAAGTAAATAAGTAAATAAGTAAATAAGTAAATAAGTAAATAAGTAAATAAATAAATAAGTAAATAAATAAATAAATAAATAAATAAATAAATAAATAAATAAATAAATAAATAAATAAATAAATAAATAAATAAATAAATAAATAAATAAATAAATAAATAAATAAATAAATAAATAAATAAATAAATAAATAAATAAATAAATAAATAAATAAATAAATAATTAATTAATTAATTAATTAATTAAATAAATAAATAAATAAATAATAAATCAATAAATCAATAAATATATAAATAAATAAATAAGTAAATAAACAAACAAACATACAAACAAACAAATAAACAAATAAATAAGTAAGTAAATAAAAAATAAATAAGTAAGTAAGTTAAGTAAGTTAAGTAAGTAGGTAAGTAGGTACGTAGGTACGTACGTAAGTAAGTAAGTGAGTGAGTGAGTGAGTGAGTGAGTGAGTGAGTAAGTAAGTAAGTAAGTAAGTAAGTAAGTAAGTAAGTAAGTAAGTAAGTAAGTAAGTAAGTAAGTAAGTAAGTAAGTAAGTAAGTAAGTAAGTAAGTAAGTAAGGAAGCAAGCAAGCAAGCAAGCAAGTAAGTAAGTAAGTAAGTTAGTAAGTAAGTAACTCAGTAAGTCAGGCAGTCAGTCAGTAAGTAGGTAGGTAGGTACGTAGGTAGGCAGGCAGGCAGGCTGGCAGGCGGGCCGGCGGGCGGGCGGACGGGCGGGTGGGCGGGTAGGTAAGTAGGAAAGTAGGTAAGTAAGTAAGTAAGTGAGTGAGTGAGTGAGAGAGTAAGTAAGTAAGCAGGTAGGTAGGTACGTAGGTAGGCAGGCAAGCAGGCTGGCAGGCGGGCAGGCGGGCAGGTGGGCAGGCGGGCAGGCGGGCCGGCGGGCGGGCGGGCTGGTGGGCGGGTAGGTAAGTAGGTAAGTAAGTAGGTAAGTAGGTAGGTAAGTAGGTAAGTAAGTAAGTGAGTGAGTGAGTAAGTAAATAAATAAATAAATATATATATTGGCGGTATGTCTGTGGCGGCAACGATGCGCGAGTGCATTTGTGTGCAGTGTGTTGGCAAAAAAAGCAAAAAAACAAAAAAAACAAAAAAAAAAAAAACTAGTGTAGTTGAAAAAGCAATGTTGGCAGATTTGAAAATCGTCTGCTAGTGATAGAGCGCAACCTAGTGACGATTCTGGTAACCACTGTCGGCGCATGCGCAGTAAGTAGCTTCGGACTTGGAATTTGGCCAGCAAGTGCTACGGGACCTTTTCTAAGGAAGAGGCTTTGTTTGTTCCTGTTTCCTCCTCCTAGCATAACAGATGCAGGTGGCCTGTGTTTGGTTCAAGAAATTATATAATTATTTACAGTAACTTAAAACCTAAAGTAACTTTTCAGTTGCGTTGTTTCCGTCCGCTTCATTATGCACTCTCATCTCGGTGGGCTACAAGTGCAAGTAGTGCATTGAAAACGGGTGTAGTCGGTTCATATATAGTGATAATATTTAGTCATTGTGTTAACTGTTATTCTACACCTTTATTGTTACAAACGACTTCGTATTCGTGTGAAATGCCTCCAAAATATCAACAGCATTTTCGAATGGAGTGGCTTAGTGACCTTGCTTTTAAGGACTGGCTTTTAGAAGTGCCGAGTGATAAAGATAAAGTTAAATGCAAATTTTGTAAAGCTATCTTTAACGCAAAACGCAGTGATCTTTTGCAGCATGCTAAAACTAAAAAGCATTTAGCTTCATCTAGTGCATTTAGCTCTTCAAGAAGGTTGGACCAGTTTGATAGCTTAAGTAGAGATTCTGAGAAGTTACGAAATGTCGAAGCTTCTCTCACACTTTTTGTTGCGTGTCATTCATCATTATTAAGTATTGACGACCTTGGTGAACTTTGCAAATCTATGTTTAGTGACAGTCCAACTGCGGCAAATATTCAGTTGCACAGAACAAAATGTAGTGCGTTGGTGAACTTCGTTTTAGGTCCCCATTTTGAGAAAGTATTGCTAGAAGATATAGGGACTGGAGTGTATAGTATACTTATTGACGAGTCAAACGACATCAGTGTTACTGAAATTTTGGGGATTGCAATAGTGTGTTTTAGTCTTAGGAACGGTGGGTTAATTTCTACATTTCTAGCTTTTTCTGAGCTACAATCTTGCGACTCTGAGTCAATCGCTGCCTGTGTTTTGAAAACATTGCGTGAGAAAGGGTTAAACATAAAGAATTTAAAGGGTATCGGCGTCGATAATGCTGCTGTTATGACAGGCATCAACAATGGAGTTTGCACTAGATTGCGCCGAGAATGTCCAGGGCTCATAATGATACGCTGAGTGTGCCATTCTTTGCAGCTGGCAATCTCTTCCGCTGCTCAATATCTTCCAACAAACCTGGATTTTCTCATACGCGAAACCTACAATTGGTTTACCCACTCGGCTTTACGTCAGAGTCAATATAAGGCTTTGTATGCTGCTATTAACGAAGGTCATCAATCTCACAGAATTGTTCAAGTGTGTCAGACCCGGTGGCTTTCAACAGAAAGTGCTGTTGTCAGATTACTTGATCAATGGCTTGCACTTAAGGGACACTGGGAGTGAAATTTGAAAGTTCCACATTTCTTGATAGATTTTTCTGAACTTTTTACTGTGTTTGTATTTATATGATAATAGGAGGTACACCAAATTTCATTAAAATTGGATAATTCGTTTAGGATATATAAATTATTTTATGAATTTAATAGATACATTTTCAAAATAGAGCTCGCGTCTATTGACTTTTCAAAATTCATTTATATTGGCAGAACTGATACTCTACAACATAGGTAACAATTTTATGAAGAGATATTTCAAATACGTTTGCTGATTATGCTGTACATATTTTTTTAATGACAAAGAAAATTTAATCTTAAAAATTATGGATTTTTTCATAAAAAAAAAGTTTTTGGAATTCATGTTAATAACATCAATATTGAATCATAGTTTTGTTTAGCTGCTATTTATGAATACTTTTGGAAATTTTCATTGAATTTGATGCAAAACTCAAGCGCGACCTTCTTTTGGAATATGCAGAAATGTAGTTTTGAGAAAAACAGGCTTTTATCACTGATTTCCTTCCACCACTTGAGTAACAAGTGCCACCGCAGTCATCGCCGTTCACTGGAACCCACATCGCAGTCTTCGCCGATTCACGATCAACTTACCCTCTACACGAAGAACTACCCGCGTGTGTCAGTCAGGGCTTGTTCATGGCTGCCACCCGGCATCTACAAATTAAGTCGACCCCGGTCGGCAAGCATACTCGCATTACCGAGGGTGCTAAGCGGGACCTCGTGACAACAATACACTCCTACCCAATAAATCTATAACCCGGCGTAATAAAAAAAATAAAAAAAATAAAGAAAATTAAAAAAATAAAAAAAACAAAAAAACAAAAAAAAAACAGGCTTTTATATAGGAACATGCTGCGTACGTTAAGGGAAGAGCACTATTTGAAAGGGCCGTAATGGCCACATGGAGTGGGGGATATGAAAAATGTTAGCTGATCCAAATGCACCTGTGTTCCAGGGACATTTTAATGTAAAAAAGCAATTTTCAACTTTTTGACAATTTTTACCAAAATTTCACTCCCAGTGTCCCTTAAGACTATGTTTAGCATAGCCAAATCAAGAGAGAGAGAGAGACTATTCTGCCTCACTCTTGCATGCTATGTATGTTGATGAAAAAAATCATGCATTTCTCCTATTCATTCGACCAATACTAAGCGACATTCAAAGGGTTAATAAATCATTTGAATCTCAAGTGGCAGATCCGTGTAAATTATTGGAGGATTTAATACTTTTGGTAGAGAGTATAGCAAGAAAATTTGTACCTCCAACTTGCAGAGATTTCCTTATTGATAACCTTGAGAATTATGTGGACTGGCATGCGTATTTAGGCTATGAAGTGGAGGAGAAACTTCGGGGTTTAAAATTACCTCCTGATGACGAAAAGGATTTTAGGAAGCGGAGTATCACTTTTTTGTTGAAGCTACATTGTGAACTGCAGGCAAGACTTCCCGATAATGTACAAATTTTAAGAAAAGTATCCATCTTGTTGGTTTAAAATTCTTTGCGAGTAGTGAAAGAGTCCCTTATTCCAGTCATGAAACACTTAAATATTCCTCCTGAAAAAATCACAAAAGCAGAATTTCAGTGGCAGAACTTAATTACTGTAACCTGGAAGGAAACTTCACAGACATTGCGTTTCTGGCATGAGGTGGCAAGTTATAAAGATGCATCGGGTGTTAATCCCTTTCAAGAGCTAGCTGACGTTGCAGTATCTTTGCTAGTACTACCTTGGTCCAATGCCAAGATAGAGAGGCTTTTTAGCATGATGAACATAATAAAAACCAAACTCCGTAACAGAATGGGAACACAAATGTTAAATTCAATTAGAGCAATCAGGTCAGGGCTTCGTCGGATGGGGAAGTGTTGTAAAAATTATCAGTTTCCCCCGAAGTATTAAATAAAATAGGGACATTGGCTTCGTATAGTAGTGGTTCGAGTGATGACACACCAAGTACTTCACAAACACCAGAGGGACATACTACTTCAATTCTCTTCCCAGAAATTCACGAAATCGACCCCGATGATGCAGAGGAAGTGCAGCTCCACTTCTAAATGAGGTAATGTAGTAATGTCATTCGTTATTAACATAAAGCTAAATGAAGTAGTAGTATTTATTACGTAGATTAATTTAGATTAAAAATATGATTTGAAGCTTTCCTGGCGACGAACATACTCAAGATGTTCTCGGGCTTCTAGCCAGGTGTAGTGATGCATAGCCATCGACGTTTCGGGAGTGTACATCTCTCCCATCTTCAGGAAGCTAGAAGCCCGAGAACATCTTGAGTAATTTAGATTAGATTAAATTGCGTTCAGCGAGTTCACAAGTAGCCATGGAGGCCGGTGAACATTGAACATGTCAGTAACGTACGTAACACTACTTTATAATTTGTTATAGAATATTGATAACTAATAATCACAGCTAAATAAATCACTAGCTTTTTTCCTAGCTTTTTTCTCAGTTCATTTTAGGCTTTTTGCCTTATTTTGAACGACGATCTAGCTTATCTCTTTGAGCAGAGGTTGGCAACACTGGTTCTTGGCATGTGATAGTGTGGTCTATGCACGGTCTATGTGATCTTTGTGAGTGCGATTCAAAAGTGGTTGAAATTATAAGAGGGGTCAGGTAAACGTCAGTGTGGGCATAGTCCTTGCTGATTAATCTTAAAGATACGTCTACCTAATCTATGGAGGAGAATACAGCGTCACTTCTGAAGCCAGAGAAATTAAAGGAAAATGTGGAGAATGTACTGAAGGAGAAAGACATGAATGCTATTGGAAATTCAACTTCGGAAGGGGTATGTACTGTATTGGTCTCAGGAGTTTAGCTATGTCCTTATGATTGTCACAAGTGAACCAGAGATGTCGCGCAATAGTTTATTCCTCTCGCTCTGACGTTTTAAGCCGTGCTTCAAAAGTGACATCCTTTCTTTCCCGGGACAAAAAATATTACGTGAAAGAGCATCGCTAATATATTACATTACCGCATCAAACAAAGCAATTACGATCATACTTTCAATAATATCACTAATGAAATGTGTTTATTGGAGACTCAAGAAACCACACGATATAATATTGTAGCGACAGCTTACTGCTGAAGTGCCGGTAATAGAGGAATTGTATGATCCCTGCACCTCACTTCACATTTCCCCTCCTTGCAACCTCCCATCACTTCTGGGTTATCTTGTAGATGAGCGGCCTCATGTGTTTCACTGAATGCTATCGTCTGTTACGGAGCTGCTATGGAAGAAGAGGGTGTGGCCTTTGTTGTCAACTGAACACTCTTGAACTCGCTGAAAGTACCAACACTGCGTCACGAAATTGCCGATACCACAATTCCTGAAGAAATAGGTCATCATCATCATCGTCGTCGTCATCACGAATCATGATGATGTTTTGAAGTGACTAGTTCTTGTGCCCTCAGGGCTACATTAAAAAAAAAAAAAAAAAATGATCGATGTTTCTTCTTCTTCTTCTTCCTCCTCCTCCTCCTCCTCCTCCTCCTCCTCCTCCTCCTCCTCCACCTCCTCCTCCTCCAATAATAATTGTCGACGGGCCCGTAAACCCCACTACTCACTCACTCCAATAATAATAATAATAATAATAATAATGATAATAGTACTAATACCAATAGTGCAGTTCCAAGAAGAAGCTCACTTTGATTCCTATAGGGGTTTTTTAGTTGGTAAGAATCCAGCTCACCAGAGGTGTCTTTCGTAAGATTTCTCCCCTGGAAAAACAAAGATGATGATGATGATGATAATAATAATTAATAGTAATGATAATAATAGTAATAATAATCATCATAATAGTAATTATGATTATTATTATTATTATTATTATTATTATTATTATTATTATTATTGTTATTATAACTATTATTATATTATTATTATAACTATTATTATTGCTATGATCATCATCATTAGGGCTTGGATTTTTAGGTTAATACATACTTTGTTTGCATACTAATATGAACTTGAAACTTCGTTTAATGTTCTGGATACTTACACCAGATCAAATATTTTAAGTTTCATTGCACATAAAAATACATATTTTCTGATTTTTGTATGTAAATAAATATTTTTGGATATTCACATAAATTACACAAAAATTGCATAAAAGAAACCTTTTTAAAATAAGTTTTACAAATTTACTTAAAATCACGTAAAAGTAGCAGCAGAATCATTTTTTAACAAGTCACTACCCACTTCTTTAATGCTCAATTACACGTGCCAGATGACGCAATTTGTTATTCATTATTGGAAGAACTGATATGTCAACTATAGCATCCCTTCCGTTGGAGGAAAATTTAAACATTCTGCTTTCTTTAGCTACATGAGCATGCAAGATAAGAACAGGAATTCCTCCACTGCCATCTGCTTCAAATAAATAAACACCTGTTATCACTTTGCAACTCAGCTAGTATATACACTGATGACTTGTAAAACTGTATAGGAGAGTCATTTTTGAATCCACAAGTTCTTACAACCCTCTGCAGTAGTTGTGTTGGGAAGTTGCATATCAATAGTTTTGAGTTCACAGTGGATTAAACATGCCCAGAGTGAAAAGTAGTACACATTAATGTGTGCAACAATATTTTGCAGAATTTAAGGACATTTTCAGTTCCTGTATTGTCAGCCATGTGTTAAAGCTATAGCGGCAGACCAACGTTCGCAAGTGATATAACATTTAAGTTTTAACAGATATAAGGCAGCTATCTCAGGCTTTACAAAAAAAAAATTATGAATGATCCAGTGCCAAATACTTCATGACCTTCCAGATTTTCAGTGTAGTGTGAGATTTGTTCAGAGTATTAGTTTCAGCAGACATGTCCATCTTGAAAGTCAACCAACCTCAGTTTAGAACATTCCTGACAAAATATACAAACATTGACACACCTGATGAATCAACTGTGCGAAAATATTACCTTCCCAAGTGCTACGAAGAAACTGATGTATATACACAAAATTTGTGCTAATGGAAAAAAATGGGTGAGCATAGATCAAACTCCAGATTCAACTGGCAGGAAAATTGGAAATGTTGTTATAGGGTTATTGAAGAATGATTCTGAATGTCAGTCATCTTTTCTACTGGCCTGCCAAGACAGGCCATCTGCAAACCATGTGACTGTTGCCAGATTATTTAATGAAGCAATGCAGATGTGGCCAAATGGTGTATAATATGACAATGTTTTGTTATTGTTGACTCATGCTGCACCATATATGAAAAAGGCAGCAGCAGAACTTGCAGTTGGTTATCCTAAAATGATTCATGTTACTTTTGTTGTGCATGGATTGCATAGAATGTGTGAAGAAATTAGGGCCATGTTTCCTGACATTGACAAATTGATTTCTATTGAGAAAAGAGTGTTCATCAAGTCATCTAAACAGATTGAAATTTTTCAGAACAAAAATCCAAATACTCTGCTGCCTCCTGCGCCTGTGGTGACTCACTGGGGAATATGGTTGCTGCAGTTCCACACTACGCAGAAAACCTGGATGGTTTTGCTGCTGTCATAAATGTACTAAATTGCAAATATGCCAGTTCAATTAAAATTCTTCAGTAACTTTGAAGTGACACTGTGTTAAGAAATGACTTGGCATACATTTCCGCAAATCTGTGTTTCCTCTGTGGCTCCATAAAGAAACTGGAATCAGTAGGGATGCCTTTGTGAGAAGCAGTTCAAGTAGTTCAGGATGTGGAAGCAAAACTGAATGTACTTTCTGGTCCTGCAGCACAAAATGTAAAAAGAAAATGCAAGGAAGTGTCTGAAAATAATAGTGGACTTAATATAATGTGTAAAATTTCAGATGTGTTCGATGGGCAACATGAAGAAATTATTGATGTGAGTGTGAGTGACATTCCATGTTATAATTATGCTAGACTTACTTTTTGTGACATGGAGTGATCCTTTTCGAAATTCAGGATACTTCATGACAAATCGTCAATCTTTTGGGATGGAAAATTTGAGGAAGTATGTGATCGTATATTGTAACTCTACACTATTTGCTGATCCCATCCATGTATGATGTCTGGTGAGAACCATGTACATTTATATTAGCCTAACCATTCAGATCTTAAAAAAATATTTTATTTTGGCACATATTTTGTGACATTTTTGCAGATTTCATACTTCCTGCATTGGCAACATCTACATCATCTATGTGTTCAAGGCATAGCAGCAAGTAGTAACAGACAACAGTAGTCAGTGAAACATGTGAGGCCACTCATCTACAGTATATCTTGTTTCTGTATATGCAGTTATAAGAGGAGCTAAAATGTCGACAAATTATACTGAAAGGACCTTAATTTCAAAATTTTAAATTACGTATTTTTACATATTTTGAGCAATAATACATATTTTACATCATACTGCATACTTTTGCATATTTTAATATTATTGTAGAGAGGGGTGTAAGGGGTAGTGATGCGCCTCCTATAGCCTCTCCTACCCAATTCCCATCCTCATCCTGCCCGTGGTGCACCCTGCTTTTAACAGATGAGGCTCTGAGAACCGAATCACAGCGGTATAACTGTTGCATCTAAAATGGAGGAAATGTCATTTTCATATGTGCTGGCCTATCACAGCACAACAGCGTCCCTCAGAGGCACATGAGGGGAAGGTCGGTGGATCTAAATACCACATATTTAGTCCTCCCGGCTAGGTCCGATGGACCCGTTGACCAATGACAGGTGTGGTCCCCCTTGCAAAATGGGGGTTTAAGTCGGGTGATGTAGCTGCCACATTGTAAAACTGGTGCCCGTTAAGAAAACAGTTACATGAAAGCCACATACGCCCGCCTCGGTAGCGTGATGGTTAGCGTGTCTGCCTCACGTTCAAGACGTCGCGAGTTCGAATCTCGCTTAGGGTAAGTTATCCGGGTAAGGTTTTTTTCCGAGGTTTTCCCTTATCCTGAGAAGACGAATGTCGGGTAACTTAAAGCTCCATGGACCTCGGGCTCATTTGAGCATCATTTCACCCATTTCAGTCACTCACCGTCCGATATGACATCACGTTGGAGGACGTTAATTAAAAAATAAAAAAAAAAAAAAAAAAAAGCCACATACATGAGTATGAGTCTTAAAGATAAAACATTCTGGAGTTAAAACTGTCCCCCAATCGGATCTCTGGGTGGGGACATCTTTAGGCAAATTTCATCACAACAATTCCAATACTTTAAGAATTCTACAATGGAATGCAGGAGGCATGTCCCAGCCTAAAAAACAAGAGCTAATGAAAATATTAAAAGACCAAGATATAGATGTCTTCACAGTACAAGAAGCCAATATATCAGAAGAACAGGAAATATACTTTGAAATGGGTCAGTACACTACACATATACTTCCAAAGGCTTGTCAAATAGCAAGTGGTATTCTTACAGGAATTAAAAGAAATATGAAAGCTACTATCCAAATCCAAAAAACAATGGAAGAACAAGATAAATCAGAAATAGTTATAATTGAAGTATGGAAAAGTAAGTACCACTATAGAATTTACAGTATCTACAATCCTCCAGACAATACACTAGATCTAAATTCTATTCCCATAGAACCCAAAAGTATTTTAATAGGTGATTTTAATGCACACTCCCCTAGGTGGGGCTACAGAGATATAAATTCAGCAGGAAGAGTCATAGAAGACCTATTAAACTCATCAACAATGGAATTAATATTTAATCCAAATGATCCACCCACTTACCTTCATTATAATGGTTCAGGTACAAATCCTGATCTTCTGATGGTGTCATCTGACATAATTGACAATACAAAAAGAGAAATAATAGAAGATTCAGGTTCAGGCCACAGAATCACCATAAACTCCATAAGAGGTCTAATAAATAAAAGTAACAAACCAAAAATTAAAACTTCTTGGAATTTTAAAAAAGCAGATTGGTCCAGTTTCCAAAATGAGATAGAAGGGAAGTGTAATATACTGTTAGAATCAGAGTTCAAGTCAACAGATGAAATGAATAAAAAAATTTGTGAAATATTATTGACAGCAGCCAAAACACATATCCCCAAAGGAAAGTTAAAGAAATATAGCTACTTTTGGTCTCCATCTTTATCTAAGTTAAAACACGAAAGAAATATAGCAAGAGTCAAAGCCGAAAGAACCAAGTGTCCAGAAGATGTACAAAACTGGAGAAGAAAAGCAGCCATTTTTAAGAAAGAATTAATTACAGCAAAAAGGGCCAGTTTCACAAATTTTGTAGAACATATGGACTATAGGAAAGATGGAAATAAAATATACAAATTCCTTAATAAAACAAAATTATTAAAAAATACAACTGAACCATTAAAACATAATAACAAAAGCTTAACTACAGATACGGAAATAGCAGAATCCCTTAACAAGTTTTATGCTCAGTCACAAAGAATACCCCAAGCATATAAAAAACAAGATAAAGCTATCCAAAAAACTATCAGAGAAACTAATAAGCCAAAAGATATACAAAATGATATTTTTATTCAGGATTTTAACGAAACAAAACTGGATTTAGCAATAGAACAATTACAGAACAAAAAATCTCCAGGACCTGACAAGATCCATCCAGAGTTTATTAAACACCTTGGCAGGAAAGGAAAAGAAATCCTACTTAAACTGTATAACACGTGTTGGAGAATGACTGTACCTTCCGACTGGAAAAAAGCCATTATCATCCCAATTTTAAAGAAAAACAAACCCTCAAACAATATTAATAGTTTCAGACCAATATCTTTGACCAGTGTTATTGCAAAAGTGATGGAAAGAATGGTGGCATCTAGACTTAACTGGTTCCTAGAATATTACAACTTAATTAATAGTTCACAGACCGGCTTCAGACAGAATCATAGTACAAGTGAAAATGTACTCCTATTAAGCCAAGACATCAAGGAAGCTTTCAATAAAAAGGAGGATACCTTAGCAGTATTCATTGATTTTAAATCAGCATATGACTCAGTCTGGAGAAACAAATTAATTGAGAAGTTGCAATCAATAGGTGTGAAAAGCAACATGCTTAAATGGATAACTCAGTTTATTTCACAGAGATTTTGTGCCACAAAATATACATACATTTCCAAATATAAACAAACACACCGAGGACTTCCACAAGGTGCTGTTCTGAGCACAACACTCTTTAACATATATATAAATGACCTTCCATCAATAATAAAAACTTCAGAAACCAAAATTGCTTTATTTGCTGACGATGTAGTCATTTGGACTCCAGGCTCTCCAAAAAAACCTGAATTAATTAAAGACAATAGAAACAGCCCTAAACAAAGTACATGAATGGAGCTCCAAAAACCTCATGACTATCAATGTGGAAAAAACAAATTATGAATTATTTACACTAAAATACAAACCAGTTAATATTAACATAAATTATAATGGCAAACCACTCAAAGTAGTTGATGATGCCAAATACTAATCATCACTTTCGACAGAAAGCTAAGTTGGAAAAAACATATAACAAACATTTAAGAAAAGGTTGAAAAGAAACTGCAAATCCTGAAAAGGTTAGCTGGTGCTAAATGGGGCTGCTCAAGGAGAGTCCTTAACACAACATACAAAATGTATGTTAAACCAAACCTCTTGTACTGTTCTGAAGCTTTAATAACAGCAGCAAATGCTAACATCAATAAACTTGAACAAATACAAAATCAGGCTCTTTGCCTAATCACTGGAGCAGTTAAATCCACACCTATTGACGCCATGCTTGCCTTAACACGGACCCCATCAATAACAACAAAATTAGAAGAACAAGCATTGCTCCAACACAGGAAAATGTTACAACTGCCAAACTCTAAATGGACAGAAGAGAACCTCGCCCCTTCAATCCTTAAAACTCATAGTAGTTTCCTAGAAAAGATAACACAGATTAAATCCAAATTGAACATTCCTAACACCAGAGAAAATCTACTTATAAGAGAAAATCCATTGGAATTATTGCAACCTACCTTCAATTTGGAATTAATAGAGGAAATAAGTAAATCAGACACACCAAAAGAAATACAAAAACTTCTAGCTCTGGAAACAATCAATACTAGGTATCCCACAGAAGAATGGCTGCACATATATACTGATGGATCCTCCACGGAAAACCTTACTGGAGCTGGAGTTATGTGTTCACATTTTTCCTTTTATCATTCTGTTGGCAGAGACACAACAAATTATGATGGAGAAATAGAGGCTATACACATTGCCCTCCGACAATTATTAAATCTTCCTTTAAATAAATTTAACAAGGCAGTAATTCTTTCGGATTCTAAAGCTGCAATTCAGGGAATATGTTCAAATACTACAAAGAAGTCAACAAAAATTAGAGAATGCTACAAAATGTTAACACAACTCCAAAAAGTTAATAAGACTGTTCATCTCCAGTGGATTCCAGCACACTGTGGAGTCATGGTGAATGAAGCTGCAGACTCACTTGCAAAGAAAGGCACAACAATAAAACAGAAGTCTAAATTCAATTTCTCATATTCCTCAATAAAACGCTTGATCATTAAAAAATTTTCTCATTCATACCTACAAGAAATAGAAACAAATGCCAAAGATAAAAAATGGATTACACTACTTTCCAACCCAGATATAATCCCCCAGAGACCAAGGAAAACAGCGGTTGCAGCCTTCCGACTATTGACAAATCACGACTGCTTAGCAAGTCATCTGTACAGAATAGGTATCTCAGCTTCACCAATATGTGTCCTGTGTAACGATCCAGCAGAAATGAATGAATACCACTTGAAGACCTGTGAAGCATTAAGATCAGAAGAAACTATAGTTCAAAAGTATTGGAAAGCACGAATGCTAATGGCTTTATTGCCAGATGCAAGGCATTAGAAAACAACAACAACATATTATTATTGTAGAGTTGTTATAGGTGTTTGTTACAAAACAAGGAAGGGAAAACAATTGTTTCATTATTGTGCTTCTCATACATTGTCATCTCATGCATTACCGTTACATTCAAAGCTAAATTAAGCGAGTTTGATGCGGTCAATAATGACACGTTTTAAACTCTCCCTTTCTAGACTTGTTCTCAAGCACTTTAGAATTTGTAACAGTTGGTTGCATTAAGTTTATAACTGCATATCAGAAACAAAGTTTATAATTACATAAAATCACGTTTACTCATAAAAAAATTATATGATTTGTGTGTTGAACGAAGATAGTGTGCCCCAAATAAGTCATTCCAGAGGACTGTCTCGGGGGAGGGTGAAAGGAGGGAGATGCAGTAATGTGTTACTATACTGAGGTGTGGTGGGAGGAGAAATGAGAAGCGAGGTGCAAGGACCATATAATTGGTCTGTTACCCAACTGCCTTGTAGACAGTAATTTTGAACTGCTGGTGTTACTCTATTTGCATCATATCAAGAAGCTCCTCGCTCCACAGTGTGATTGCACATTCAAGGACAAAGAGATTCTCCTGAGTTAATGACAGTTGCTCATAAGGATGGTGTAAGTGATGAGAGATAAACAGTTAATATGTATTTTCTAAAATACTGTGCATCGATTTTGGTTTAACATTATATTGCACTGATCTATTGCACAAATATTAAGAATACTCCTTTAGGAACAATAGGAGACACCCATATAATACTGTTTATATGTGTGTGTGTGTATATATATATATATATCTGTAAAATGCATCTGATTGAGGCAAGGTGCAAGAATTGAAGCTAATGATGGGAACATTCCCTTCTGCTCATCCTAGTTATCCAGTAAAATAGTGGCCTACAAAAGAAACATTACTATGATGTGCGGATTGTGAACTCTTCAAAGAAGAATAAAACAATATGGAATATGATAAAAGTGAAACTCACCTGTAAATGTAGTTGTAAAAAATCTAATGTGTCGCACTCACATGACTTTCTCTACTCTTGTACTAACCATTCTTACAAACTCTTACGCCTATATCTTCATGTTAGTCAATATAAACATTTGCAGAAATTATTGCTTATTTCCTTGTAGGTGCAAGGGGAATATTAGAATATAGTAGGCTCTGAGCGATGGTCAAATCTTTTAAAGCTTTGAGATCGCGTTCTCTCTGCACGCTTAACATATAAAAAATGAACGATGTTCCATTTCACTAAAGTTTCAAGTTTTCCGAATCTGACACAAATAACAAGGAATATCTCCGAAATGGTTCACTCTACAAAAAGACTTATTTAGACATAAATTGTGTGTTTTAGTAGAATCTACATTTTTTGTATATTAAGAATTTGTCTATCTCTTATGGTTTACGAGTTATTCAAAAGTCATCCAGAGTAAACAGGACTACATAGGCTATAGCCAGAAAATTCAAAATATGTATATTTCATTTGTCATACAAATATCTCAAACATATGACATTTTAATAAAAATTGTTGGAGCAATTTTCAAGAAAATCAAAATTTTCTAAAAATTTTCCATGTAAAGGGTAGATTAGGGTGGGGCTATTTTCTTCAAAATCTTCGTGTCGCATCCTTGAAAGACATTAAACTTACATATCAACTTTGGTTTTTAACCGACGTTTTGTTTTTGAGTTATGCTGTACACACAAGTGTGTGTAGCTGCTCCTGCCAGTTGATACAAATTCCAGTGAATGGTGTCATAGGCTCTCCAGCAGTTGCTGACTATTGTTGTTCCCGGCAATATTTTATTAGTACTTTATTAGTTGCAGAAAAGTTTCCTGATTCCTTCGTTCAACAGGTGGAAGAAAGAAGTAGCTTTTATCCTCATGCTCCACATCACCAAACACCCATTGTCCTTCCACAAGGTGTCCGCTGTTGTACTTTCTGTGCCCAAATTTGGATTTGCCAATTTCCACAGTTTTATTTCTGCTGCGATTTTGCCTTTGGTTGTGTACCATCCAGTTCAGACATACTTCACAGTTTTGCCATTTCCTGCATATGTCACTAAATGACTAGTTTCCTGCTTTTCTTACATTGGCAATACCACTTTCCCCACCTTCTCCCACTTTTGCCCCTACTACGTGCTTGCCATGTGTACACAGCTGTTGCGTTTGCTATCTAGCCAGGTTTGAAAAGGGATTTGCGTGTTTCTAAGAGTTTGAGGCAAAATCATTATCTTCAAAGAATATTAATGTACTCATGTTATTTATGCACGTACTCAACATGCGCTAATGTATTTGTGACAAAAATTGGATGTTAGTAAATATGCAATATTAACCAAAGGATGTTACTGTTCTGCAATAAAAATCTGATGTGTTGCACTCACATGACTTTCTCTACTCTTGTACTAACCATTCTTACAAAGTCTTATTCCTATATCCTCTTTGTGTTAGTTGAGATAAACATTTTCAGAAATTTATTATTGCTTATTTCCTTGTTGGTGAAAGAGGAATATTAGAACACAGTAGGCTTTGAGCGAGTCAAATCTTTCAATGCTTTGAGATCCCGTTCTCTTTGTGTGCTTAGCATATAAAAAAATGAACAATGATGTTCCATTTCACTAAAGTTTCAAGTTTTCTGAAACTGACACAGATAACAAGGAATATCTCCGAAATTGTTCACTCTACAAAAAAAATTTACTTGGACATACATTGTGTGTTTTAGAGAGATCTAAATTTTTTTTATTGTAAGATTTTGTCTATCTCTTACAGTTTACAAGTTATTCAAAACTCATCCAGACTAAACAGGACTACGTAGGCTATAGCCAGAAAATTCAAAGTATACATTTCATTTGTCATAAAAGTATCTCAAACATATGGCATTTTAATAAAAATCGTTTGAGCCATTTTCAAGAAAATCAAAATTTTCTAAAAATTTTCCATGTAAAGGGTAGTTTAGGGTGGGGCTATTTTATTCACAATCTTCATGTGGCATCCTTGAAAGACATTAAACGTAAATGTCAACTTTGGTTTTTAACCGACTTTTCATTTTTTAGTTATGCTGTCCACAGACTGACTGACACGCACGCTCATGCACACCACATACACACCACACACACACACACGCACCACACACACACCACACACACACCACACACACACACCACACACACACCACACACACACACCACACACACACCACACACACACCACACACACACCACACACACCACACACACCACACACACCACACACACACACCACACACACCACACACACACCACACACACACCACACACACACCACACACACACCACACACACCACACACACACCACACACACACCACACACACACACACACCACACACACCACACACCACACCACACACCACACACACCACACACCACACCACACACCACACACACCACACACACACCACACACACCACACACCACACACCTCACACCACACACACCACACACCTCACACCACACACCACACACACCACACACACACCACACACACCACACACACCACACACACCACACACACACACCACACACACCACACACACACCACACACACCACACACACCACACACACACCACACACACACCACACCACACACACACCACACACCACACACACACCACACACACCACACACACACCACACACACACCACACACACACACCACACACACACACCACACACACACCACACACACACCACACACACACCACACACACACCACACACACACCACACACACCACACACACCACACACACACACCACACACACCACACACACACCACACACACACCACACACACACCACACACACACCACACACACCACACACACACCACACACACACCACACACACACACACCACACACACCACACACCACACCACACACCACACACACCACACACCACACCACACACCACACACACCACACACACACCACACACACCACACACACCACACACACCACACACCTCACACCACACACACCACACACCTCACACCACACACCACACACACCACACACACACCACACACACCACACACACCACACACACCACACACACACACCACACACACCACACACACACCACACACACACCACACACACCACACACACCACACACACACACCACACACACACCACACCACACACACACCACACACACACCACACACACCACACACACACCACACACACACCACACACACACACCACACACACACACCACACACACACCACACACACACCACACACACACACCACACACACCACACACACCACACACACCACACACCACACACACACACCACACACATACACCACACATACACACACCACACACATACACCACACACACACCACACACACACCACACACACCACACACACACCACACACACACCACACACACACCACACACACCACACACACACCACACACACACACACACACACCACACACACACCACACACACACACCACACACACACACCACACACACACACCACACACACACCACACACACACACCACACACACACCACACCACACACACCACACACACCACACACACCACACACACCACACACCACACACCACACACCTCACACCACACACCACACACACCACACACACCACACACACACCACACACACACACCACACACTACACACACACCACACACACACCACACACAAGAACCATATCTCATCCGAAACAAAATAGCAGGAATACCAACATCCATAAAAATACACACACGTGGGAACGGAAAGAAGAGGACAGCAATACTAATCAACAACAGAGATGTTGATGTAATAACCATAACTCAACTGTCAGACGAAGACTGCCTCGTTGTTGAAGCACACTATAAAGGATTAACCATTTTGGGAGCTAGCATGTACTTTGATTACAGAAGAGATATAAACGAAGACATCCATAAAGTAAACAAGATTATAGACATGCAGCGGCGTAAAGGAATAATATTATCAATGGATAGTAATGCAAGAAGTAATTTATGGCACGATTATATAAATAATCAACGTGGAAGAACTTTAGAAGAATTTATCACTACCAATAATCTGTACGTAATGAATGATAACATCCATACACCAACATTCGAAACAGAAAGAGGTAAAAGCTGGATTGATCTAACAGTGGTTAATAACAGAATACTTAAGTACACAAACGAATGGAAATGTGGAGAGGAAGAAAGTGCATCTGACCACAAAATGATAACCTTTAAGATCAGTGAAATGACCACTACACAAGTAAGAACATGTGATAGTATACGATATATAGTCAACGAAGAGGGGTTCCAAATATTTGACAACGTTCTGACAGTAAAACTAAAGGAAGCTTTTGAATGTGAAAATAACACAAACACTACCCTAGACAGAGAACTAGCAGAAAAAGTCAAGAAGTCCATTGACGTTGAGCAAGGTGTGACGCTAAGTATGAACTGTATAAGCGAAGCAAGCAAAAGGTCTTTCAGAATTAACAAAGGATCAAATAACAACACCAAAGGAAAATCAGTACCATGGTGGACTACAGAATTAGGAATCTTAAGAAAGAGAGTAAACGCACTCAGACGTAGATACCAACGAACCATAAACAATGAGGAAATGCGACAAGAGAGAAAAATAAAATACATGGCAGGGAAAAGAGAATACCAAGGCGCCATAAATTTAGGACGAATCACTTCCTGGAAAAACTTCTGTTCTATAGAAGAAGGATCTAACCCATGGAATGGGGCATACAAAATATCAGCTGGAAAGACTAAAAGACCAGCCACATATTCAACACTCCAGAATGAAGATGGATCTTATACAACCGATATGAAGAGTACACTCCACTTAATGCTTAAAAACTTCGTACCAGATGATGACGAGCTCGACGACAGCACACATCAGAAAGCAATTAGACAACAAGCCAAGGAAATCATAGATTACACCGATGACATCGAATTTACTCAAGAAGAAATGTTAGAAGTGATTGAAGGGTTCAATCCTAGGAAGGCACCAGGAGAAGACGGCTTGACTAGTGATATAATATTAAGAGCATACAGACGATACCCTATATTTTATACGGAGATCTACAACCAGTGTCTTAGAAAGGGGAAATTCCCATCAATTTGGAAAAGATCAATAATAATTCCAGTAATAAAACCAGGAAAAGAAAACACAACACAAGTGTCTAAGTACAGACCCATTAGCTTAATAAATGTAGCAGGCAAAGTATTGGAAAAACTTTTAATTGATAGAATTCTCCACCACATACATTCGAATAATCTCATGAATGAGAATCAGTATGGATTCATACCTCAAAGAAATACAATAGACGCTGTAATGGCAATGAAAGAATTCGTAGATAAAAATATCAGAGAGCATAAATACATTGTGATGACCAGTTTAGATGTCAAAGGAGCGTTCGACGCTGCATGGTGGCCCAGCATACTTAAAAATCTTAAGGATCTTAGAAGCCCCCGGAACTTATATATGCTATCACAGAATTATTTCAATAATAGAGTAGCAATACTGCAGACAACAGATTACAAAGAAGAAAAGGAGATGAAAAAAGGCTGCCCACAAGGATCCTGCAGCGGGCCGGGATATTGGAATATTTTGTACAACACCCTCTTAAACATCGAATTCACTCCAAAAACAAAAGTAATAGCATTCGCTGATGACCTACTAATATTGACAAAAGGTAAAAGTGTAGAGGAAGCTGAAGCATATGCTAATGAGGATACAAAGAAAATTGAGAAATGGGCAGAACAAAATAAACTAAAATTTAATGAACATAAATCAAAAGTTATGCTAGTCGCGAAGAAAAGAACAGGAAATGAGGAAATTAATGTCTACATAAATAACAAGAGGATGGAACAAGTACAGGAAATGAAATACCTAGGAATCTACATAGATAAAAACTTCACGTTTGATCGACATATAAATCATATAACTGAAAAGGCAACAAGCATAACACACGCGTTGGGAAAAATAGCAAAACTACAATGGGGCTTAGGCCATAAAGCATTAAGCACAATATACAAAGGTGCAATAGTACCAATTCTTACATACGGAGCACCGGTGTGGGGAGAGGCAGCAAAGAAAACAAAGAACATAGTGAAATTACAAAGGGTCCAAAGATTGATTAACATAAAGATATCGAAAGCATACAGAACAATATCATACGATGCATCTTGTATAGTAGCTGGAGTCGAACCAATAACAATAATCATCGAAGGAAAAATGGACATGTACAAGGCAATAAAAGACAAGGGAACTTATGATTCACCAGTGGGGCTAAGTAAATGGCAACACCCTGCAAATAAAATTAAAATCAAGCTAAAGGAAAATGTAGATGAAATAACACACTTTGAGATCTACACTGACGGCAGCAAAATGCAAGATAAAATTGGAGCAGGAGCAGCAATATTCAAGAATGAAGATTTAATCAGGTCATTAAAATACAAGTTACACGAGAACTGCTCAAATAACCAGGCCGAGCAGATAGCTATTCTTCAAGCTCTAAAAGAAATTGAAAAACACACTGTATCAATAGAAGAAAGATCTGTGACAGTTCACACCGACAGTCAAGTAACTCTGGCACTTCTAAAGAATAATAGAAAGCATCATTCCATAGCTACAGAAATACATGAAACAGTCAAAACATTAAGTCAGAAACAATGGAAAATTCAATTCAATTGGGTTAAAGCACATGTAGGAATTCCAGGAAACGAGTTGGCAGACAAAATAGCAAAACAAGCAGCACAAGACGATGGAACTCAAATTATTTATGACAAGATACCTAAATCTACCATTATATCACAAATTAATGAAAGAATAGTACAACAGTGGCAGAATAGGTGGGACCAAACTACAAAAGGACCTATAACAAAGTCGTTTTTTCCCTCCGTCAAAGAAAGACTGAAATTAAAATTACCAATTGCCCCCTGCTTTACAGCATTAATAACAGGACACGGAAAGACCAAGTCATACCTGCACAAATTCAAAATAATAGATGACCCCACATGTCCCTGTAATAAAGGACAACAAACAGTACAACATATAATTTATGAATGTCAAGAAACACAAAAACAACGAATAAAGCTGAAAGAAGATATTAAGAAGAATGGAGGCAGCTGGCCAGTCACTACACATCAATTAGTAACAAAGCATTTGAAGGCTTTCAAAGAATTCTGCATCGCACTAGAACTGTGAGAAATGAACTATGCAGTGAAAAAAGAGAAGATACGAGTTTACCAAACATCAGTAACAATTACTAAAATTGTGGACTATTAAAGTGATCAAGCAAAGCACAAAACATTTGAGTGAAATTAATGCATGTAATATTACTTTGTAATGGGGCATGCTGCCTAATTTCAATAAAGAGTGTTATTGAAAAAAAAAAAAAAAAAAAAAAAACACCACACACACACCACACACACACACCACACACACACACCACACACACACACCACACACACACACACCACACACACCACACACGCACCACACACGCACCACACACACACACCACACACACACACCACACACACACCACACACACACACACACACCACACACACACACCACACACACCACACACATACCACACACACACCCACCACACACACACCCACCACACACACACACACCACACACACCACACACACCACACACCACACACCTCACACCACACACACCACACACACCACACACCACACACACACCACACACACACCACACACACCACACACACACACCACACACACACACCACACACACCACACACACACCACACCACACACACCACACACACCACACACACCACACACCACCACACACCACACACCACACACCACACACCACACACCACACACACCACACACACCACACACACACCACACACACCACACACACACCACACACACCACACACACACCACACACACACCACACACACACACACACACACACACCACACACACACCACACACACACCACACACACACCACACACACACACACACACACACACACCACACACACACCACACACACACCACACACACACACCCACACACACACACCACACACACCACACACACACCACACACACCACACACACCACACACACCACACACACCCACCACACACACACACACCACACACACCACACACACCACACACCACACACCTCACACCTCACACCACACACACCACACACACCACACACCACACACACGGATCTTTTTCCAAAAATGCTTTTTTTTTAATTCAGGGAGCCTTAAAACATATATTTCCGGTGAAATTTCAACATCAAATTTTTGGGTGGAATACAATACTTCCTGTACTTACCAGTAGAGAAAGTAAAAATATATAATAGTCTTCCATGTTACCTAAAACTATCAGGCAATCCTAATTAGCATAAAGTTTTCAAGAAAAATTTAGTCATTCTTATATACTCACTCATCATATAGTATGGCAGAATTCTTTAATATCTTGCCGACATCCTGCGCAACTAGCAAGGAGATTGCATGTGGTGCATTACATTATTGTAACGCATGTTGTGAATTAAAGAAATTGAAGCTATTAACAGTGAAGCTGATTGAGATGGAGCCTCTTGCTGCTAAGAACTGGAAATACACAAATGATTAAAGGCATAAGAAGTGATCTCTAAGCCATATATTAATGCTATTGGCAAAAGGTACCATAATTGTATCTGTGATTAACCAAAACTTTTTTGTATGGATGGAAAAAAAATGTTGGCAGGTAAAACCATGTTTTTAAAACTACTTTTAATGGCTTTACTTACCAATATAATTAAAGCAGATGCTGAAACTGGCCACCGTCGTTGTCCATACATTTTTGGCATCTCTTTAGGAAACTATCCATCACTCGCCATAGTTCATGTTGAGAAATGCTGGCAATTTCCTGGCAGATATTTTGTTTTAATTCTTCCAGGGTGTGTGGGTTTGTCTTGTACATTTTATGCTTTAAGTTACCCCAGAGATAGAAATCGCAGGGGGTTAGGTCAGGGGGGCCACGAATCTCTACTAATAATTCTGTCTGGAAACACACTTTCAACTGTTCTCATGAAACATTGGCTGTATGAGCGTTGCAGAGTCTTGTTGAAAAAAAGGCAAAATCACGCTTCCTGTCAGTTAATTCTCTTAAAAAAAAAAAAGTGGACAATATTGCATTCATGTATGTATCTACGGGTGTCAACAATAGACTCGAAAAAAATTGGGCCATAACTCTTTCTCCACTAATGGCACACCATACACCAATTTCTTCATTATAAAGGGGTATTTCATGAACAATATCAGGTTTCTCAGAGCTCCAATAATGAATTATTTTGTGTACATATCCGTGAAGGTCAAACTAAGCCTCATCCGTGAAAAATATTAAATGTGGGTGAATTTTACCATTGTATACACTATTGAGAGTCCACTCACAAAATGTGCGCCTAATTACAGGATCACCTGGTTGAAGAGCATGTGCCACAATTATTTTATATGTTTTTAACTTCAGCAATTTAGTATCTCTTTGCAAAGAGTCATAAGAAATGCCTGCCTGTTGTGAAAAATGCCTAAGTGATTTTTGGGGTGAATTCTCCAAACGATGACCGATGTCATCTGATGCTTCTTCAGTAAGAACTGTAAGCTGTCTTTTAGATTTCTGAGCCTGAACACTTCCTGTGGCCTGAAATTTATTGTAAAGTTTATGGATTGTTGTACAGCCTGGAACTTTTACACCAGGAAATCTGTCTGCAAATCGCACTTGCACCTGGCGAGCTGACTGAATTAACACATATGAATCATAAATAAATACACGCTTTGCAGTAGAAAACAAATGACGAGCCATAATATACTTTGTGACTAAGTACAGGACAAAATAATAAGGCACACTGGTAAAGATGCATCTGCACGCGTCAGCTCAATACTGATTGTGAACAGAGCAGAGAAAAACAAGTCATGCTCGTGACCTTGTATATATCAGCTGCTGTTATTGTGTTTCCATTTGCACAGTGGAGAAACACCATGCAGCGGTTTCCATGTATTTGGATATGTGTATAAATACGCTACTGTTCACATGAACTGTGCAACAGATCATATAGATTTAAAAAGGACTTTTTTCAGTGTATATTGCATTTATTCTGCCATCAAATCTGACATTCTAACTTTTTCTTTTAATGTCACTAAGATAAAATTTGCAGGGAATTAAATCAGGGGAATGAGGGGGCATTG
This sequence comes from Tenodera sinensis, assembly GCA_030765045.1. NCBI lineage: Eukaryota > Metazoa > Arthropoda > Insecta > Mantodea > Mantidae > Tenodera > Tenodera sinensis. Next base: position 128,514,664 of record CM060962.1, read on the forward strand.
AAAGAGAAAGTTTACAAAACAAATTCAAAATCTTTGAGCTTAAAATTATTGTTTTTCAAGAAATTGCTGCCATTTCTCAGAAGGAACTGCAAAGTGTAGGAAATGGGCAATTTCCTAAGCAGGTGCCAGAAATGTCTGACAATGAAGGGAGCACCAACTTCTCATTGTTTAATACACATGAGTAATTTACTTTTTACTTTCTCTACTGATAAGTAGAAGGAAGTATTGTATTCCACCCAAAAATTCGATATCAAGATTTCACCAGAAATATATGTTTTGAGACCCCCTGAATCAAAAAACAAAACACTTTTAGAAAAAGGTCTGTGTGTGTGTGGACAGCATAACTCAAAAACAAAACGTCGGTTAAATACCAAAGTTGATATTGGTGCGGTTTTTATAAATATGGTCTTTACATAGCAGCAGGAAAAGATTCTTTACATAGCATACCGGAGATAATGTTCTTACTGAAAGATGGAAAGTTTGATTGATATCTGACGCTACTCTTATCTTCAGGGTCGAGGTAACAGAATGGAATGCATAAATCAACGTTCCTTTATCACAACATATTTATTCGTTAATTTACACTTCTAGCACTATGTTAATTAGTTAACAACTTTCAAAATTCGATAGAATCTACACTGGTTAAAAGTTTGGGTGTAAGTTACATGTTCACACGCTATCAGCAAATATACATCCTTTCACCTTGAGCATACAGACGCTAATGAATCTAGTTTTTGGCGTCGGTATGACGCAACACCGCCATTCTTTTGTATTCATCCGCGCAACAGTTCTCATTGGTTGAACTCAAAGTGACGAAAAAACATTGGCTATCTCGAATATTATTAAAAAAAATAAGTCCCTGATACACCCAAATTAAAAGAATTAGAAATTTACACACTCTTACAAAAATATTTACATGAACGACCCTCCATTGGTCAATATTCTGTCTCATATGCCCCTTGTTTTGTTTTTCAAGTTGTCACCTTATTTACAATCTTGAAACACAATACAATACTTCTCCCTATTTCTATGATTCAATCACTTTGTACAATATATTTTTTTTTTTTTTTTTTTTTTTTTTCAGTCTTTTTCACTGTTTGTCTTTGTCCTTCGTTTTGACATGATACAGCATGTCTTTATAAATTTCACATATTCGATTACTACACAATGCATTCAGTTGTTATACAATACATATCCAGTTATTGTACAACACATTTAGTTATTACACAATATGTCCAATTATTATACAATATATATTCAGTCATTGTACAATATACCCAGTTATCATATCACATATGTTGTTATTATACAATACACCTTCAGTCATTATACAATACATATTCAGTTATTGTACAACACATTTGATTACTACACAACATGTCCAATTATTACACAATACATATTCAGTTATTGTACAATATATCCTGCTATCATACCACATATGTTCTGTTATTATGCAATACATATTCAGTTATTACACAATATATCCAGTTATCATACAATACATATTCAGTTATTGTACAACACATATTCAGTTCTTATACAACACATACTCAGTTATTGTACATTTGACATTGACACAAATATAATTTAAGTGTTTCATGTGGTTTTTGACTTGTATTCATTGCTATGAGGAGAGAAAAACAGGATACAAATTTTGAGCTAATGATTATGATCATGTTTATGGCAATACTTTATTCAGTTCTTTGCCTTCTTTGTCTTATAAGCTTATGTATAGGCAGGTTGTTGAGTCGGTTCTTAAACTCTGATGTTACTAATGGTACTAATTTTCTTGATTGGGTTATTATTCATTGTTGTTTGGTTCAACATTTCTTCGAGCTTAGCATTGGCTATATTCATCTTAAGTCATGGGCATTGTTTTTCCGATTATGGTTTTCCTCACTTCACCAATTGTCATTTCTTTATCTCTTATTTCTATAAGAGAAAACTTCTATACTTACAATTATTCTGTAATTGTATTATTTTTCTTCTCAATTTACCCTCGACATCTTTGTGTCGAAATATTATATCTTTTTCATCATAATTGATTCATTTTTATCTTTGTCCCTGACATCCTTATGTCAAAAACATATCTTTCGTCGCTATGATTCATTTCTTTAATGACAATCAGTGTCCTCGTCTGTTTTTGTTGACAATGCTCTTTGTGGTCGATATAGCCAATGACTATGTTGATTTTCTTCCTTGTTGTAATTCCTAATCTGAACATAATTTTCTATAAGTAACCCATTAAAAATTGTTATCTTCTTTCATCTTTACTACTCCTGCCTTACACATTCGTTGACAAAGACTATTTGGTCCTTTCTTTGTATGGCTTCAATTTATTTTTATGGTATCTTCCTACCAACTTGCCATTTGTATTCTGTAGCTCATATGTGTGGTCACCCAGCTGTTTTGTTATGACCAGTGGTTCCATCTTTCTCCCTGTGTAGCCATCATGGTGTCGATGTCAATTGTAAGTTGCTGAGATTTTGTTGTTTGTCATCCACTCGGTTGGGACGAACTTAGTTGTTGTGATTTCCCTGAGTGTTGGTGGTGGTTGTTTCTGTATTTTGTGCAGCATCTGCCCTATTTGGCACACTTTCATCTACTTCCTGCTGTCTTGTGTTGTCAGTGTACCATTGGTCTCTGCCCCTTTGGCGTGAACCTCTGTCATATGACGGTCTGTGGTTGTTCAAGTGTTCCCTACTGAATCGTATGTGATTCACTTGATGGGTATGGTCTCCTGGTCTTCCACGATCATATGTATATGTTCTGTATCTCGATTCACCATTCGGTATTGTGTCGTGGTACCGCTGTCTTGTGTTCTCCATCCTCTCGCCATGATTATGTGGTTGTGGGAAATGGTGTGCCCCTCTCCCCCTTTCATGGGTACTCCTAGTATTTCTATGTTCTCCCTCACTCTGGTTGTTCGTAGCCGTGTTCCGGTTTAGGATGGGTGAGTTTGGGTGACCGTTCCTATGTCTATGCTCATTAGGCCGACCATTTTGTGTTTCGAAGGCTGTCAGCAATTCTATCATATCTGCAAAATCTACTGGCCTCGCAACAATTAACCCTGTTCTCACTGTGTCTGGGAAATGTCTTGTTATGCTGGTAATTAGTTCTGCCTCCGACAAGTTGGGGTCTAATAGCTTTCCTTTGTTGGCTACTTTCATAAAATAATCGACTAACGACAACCCTTTGGTTGGATCGTATCTACCTGTCGCTAGCTCTACCCTAGTTTGGTTTTGTTTAGCTGGGCCCCAATACCTTGATAGGAATAAATTTCTGAATGAGCTATACGACTCATGACCAGCTAGGGTTAACCTGAGCCATTCTAATGCCTTGTTTTTTAAGCTTTTCTTAACTATCATCATTCTAAGCTCGTTTGGTATCCTTTTCACTTTAAAATATTCTTCCATCTCTTTAACAAAGAGTTTTGGATCGTCTCCCTTCTCCTCGTCAAATGTAGGTGGTGTGATTTCATGTAATATGCTGTTGGTGTAACATGTGTTATGTGTTGTGTCATTGTTTGGTTGTGAACCTCTTTCTCTGTATGGTGAGTCAACATTTTGTACATTATTCAAATAACTCTCATCTTGTACATTACTTACATCTAAATCATCTTGTCTTTGTAATGCCTTCACAACATCATTTACATTAGCCAAACTTTCTTTCCCTTTTTTCATTTCTTCACAAATTGATTTTAAATCATTCTTTATTTCTAAGTGGCTTTGTTTCATATCATTTATAGCATCCTGTTGTGAAAGCATCACATCATTCATTGTCTTAATTTTAGGAATTACAATTTGTTCTACAGTTTCATTAATAATGTCTTTCTTTACTACCTCAATCTCTTTCCTTAATTCCTCAGTTATTTCTGCTTTTACATTTGTTATCTTACAGTCTACACTTGTATTACATTCTGTTATTTCATCCCTACATCTAGCAATTTCTCCTTCTAACACAATCTTATTCTCTCTCATCTCTGATTCTATTTTTCCCATCCTATCTCCTACGATTTCTATCCTAGCTTCTAAGGCTTCCTTTGTTTCATTTAAGTTTTTATGTACTAATTTTAAATTAGTTTCCATTACTTTCATATTTTCTTTACACTCCTGTCTTCCTAATTCTATTTTCTGTTCTAAGTTCTGTCTACCTAATTCCATTTTCTGTTCTAAGTCTTTTCTCACTTCCTCCATTTTCTGACCTATCTCTTTTTTATTATTTTCCAAGTCCTCTCTCACTCCCTCTATTTTTTCACCTAAACTTTGTTCTATATCCTGTTTTAATTCTGCCTTATTCTGTTCCATGTCCTGTTTTAATTCTGCATTATTTTGTTCCATTTTCTGACCTATTTCTACCTTATTTTGTTCCAGTTTCTGACCTAAACTTTGTTCTAGTCTTTCAAACATCATCATCATTAACCTTTGGTCTTTGCTTATTTCCACCTGTTCCTCACCTTCTAATTCTACCTGATAACTAGGCCTATCTGCCCCATCCCCCACTCCTGTTTCTATCTCTTTTCGCGACATTTTAATTTCTTTATCCAATTCACTTAAGGTTAAAAGTCCCACTATTTTGCTGCTTCTGAGTATCATATACAATGGAAATAAAATGTATGTAAAAACAAAAATTTTGGATCCTACTTTCTTTTCCGTTGGTTCTTCGTCCAGTTATTTACGTCTCCTGGGTAGTTGGCTTCGCTAGATGATCTCCGGTGTTTTCCTTTCCCACGTTGATTCTCCGTATATCGATGATATCAAACGATGTTTAATGGCGTCTTTTTCCTGCGCGATGAGATGGCGTCATTCGATGTTAACACTTCGTACTCGTAATTTTGCATTCCATTCTAAATTCGCGCTCCACGTTGGGTAAGCCATTTTGGTGCTGTTTTTATAAATATGGTCTTTACATAGCAGCAGGAAAAGATTCTTTACATAGCATACCGGAGATAATGTTCTTACTGAAAGATGGAAAGTTTGATTGATATCTGACGCTACTCTTATCTTCAGGGTCGAGGTAACAGAATGGAATGCATAAATCAACGTTCCTTTATCACAACATATTTATTCGTTAATTTACACTTCTAGCACTATGTTAATTAGTTAACAACTTTCAAAATTCGATAGAATCTACACTGGTTAAAAGTTTGGGTGTAAGTTACATGTTCACACGCTATCAGCAAATATACATCCTTTCACCTTGAGCATACAGACGCTAATGAATCTAGTTTTTGGCGTCGGTATGACGCAACACCGCCATTCTTTTGTATTCATCCGCGCAACAGTTCTCATTGGTTGAACTCAAAGTGACGAAAAAACATTGGCTATCTCGAATATTATTAAAAAAAATAAGTCCCTGATACACCCAAATTAAAAGAATTAGAAATTTACACACTCTTACAAAAATATTTACATGAACGACCCTCCATTGGTCAGTATTCTGTCTCAATATGTAAGTTTAATGTATTTCAAGGATGCGACACGAAGATTTTGAAGAAAATAGCCCCACCCTAAATCACCCTTTACAAGGAAAATGTTTAGAAAATTTTGATTTTCTTAGAAAATTGCTCTAACAATTTTGATTAAAATGTCATATGTTTGAGATATTTGTATGACATGAAATATATATTTTGAATTTTCTGGCTATAGGCTATGTAGTCCTGTTTACTCTGGATGACTTTTGAATAACTCGTAAACCATAAGATATAGACAAATTCTTAATATACAAAAAATGTAGATCCCACTAAAACACACAATTTATGTCTAAATAAATTTTTTTGTAGAGTGAATCATTTCGAAGATATTCCTCATTGTTTGTGTCAGATTAGGGAAACTTGAAACTTTCGTGAAATGGAATATTGTTCATTTTTTTATATGTTAAGCATGCAAAGAGATTGGGATCTCAAAGGTTTAAAAGGTTTGACTATCGCTCACAGCCTACTGTATTCTAATATTCCCCTTTCACCTACAGAAAATAAGCAATAAGATAATTTGCACTAATGCTTATCTCAACTAACATGAAGATAATAATAATAATAATAATAATAATAATAATAATAATAATAATAATAATAATAATAATAATAATAATAATAAACAATAATAATAGTAATAAACAATAATAATAGTAATAAACAATAATAATAGTAATAAACAATAATAATAGTAATAAACAATAATAATAGTAATAAACTAATAATAATTACTATTATTATTATTATTATTATTATTATTATTATTATTATTATTATTATTATTATTTTGTTTAACGATGCTGTCAATTGCCAGGATCACATCAGTGTCACCGGTGTGCCAGAATTTTGTCCTGCAGGAGTTCTTTTACATGCCAGTAAATCTGACATGGAACTGTCATTTTTAAGCACACTTAAAACCATCGGTCTGGGCTGGATTTGAACCTGCAACGAAGAAGATAGAGGTATAAAAGTTTGTAAGAATTGTTAGTACAAGAGTAGAGAAAGTCATGTGAGTGCAACACATCAGATTTTTCTTTTAAGTGTTTTGTTATATGTGTAAGATGTGTAAGAAATAGTTTACATGACAACCTGTAATATAGGTACTTAGAGTGGGCCTTCTGACACCCACTCTACCAATGGAGCAACCAGCTGCAAAATTGTCATGTCGAGAATTGCTCACCCGATAGATAACATAGCTTTATGTGAACCTTTAGAAGTTTAACTAAGAGTACTTGTGCAAATGTTCTTTTCATCACTACATCTTGTTACATAAATGCTTTCTGTTTCAAGGCTTTGCCTTTACCCAAAAGCTTTAAACTTTAAAACTTAAATAGAAAACAGTGAACATTATCTTTTACCTCAGGAGTCCCCATCTAGGGGATATGTGGATGGCAACCACAAGGTACCCAAGCTGAGCAGAACATTACTTCCACTTACTGGTGTTTTGCTCCTCACTGTAGCTTTTCTATCTGATGTTATGACCTTACCTTGGTCATCTCTTGTTCTCTTCTGGCCCCAATGCTACTAGGATTCCCGACGGCTAGGGAGTCTTTATTCTTCCAACCTTTCCATTTCTCTATAAACTCTTAACCCCTTACATGCTGACCTTTCACGGCATGTAATACATTCTCTGATTGGTAATCAGAGGTTATGGTCGGTGAATTTATTTTGATAATCCTCCCTGTGAGGTCGATGAGACCCGTAAACTGACATGTGTGGTCCTCCAGACATTCTGGGGGTTGTGAGAGAGCGATGTGACCGCCAAAACATAAAAACATGGTGCTCTCTGAAACGCTGTTACTGTATGCCCAGGACAAGAAGGCAAGTCTTAGGAATGTGTAGCATAATCATGTTGTGCTCCCCGCATGGTGTTTATGCTCAGTTTCTGAGTATGACAGGATGCTAGGTTCATTTAAAATACACAATGTTGTCACATAGCTCACCCATGGCTAGAACTCGAGGGGTAAAATGTTCTGGAGTTAAAATAGTCCCCCATTCAGATCTCCGGGTGGGGACTAGTTCAAGAGAACCAAATCATTGTATTAATAGAAGATCTAACATCAAAATTCTTCACTGGAATGCAGGTGGTCTCACCCAAACAAAAGGAATAGAGCTCAATAAAATTGTATTTGACTATAATATAGATATATTTTTCATACAAGAAGCAAATCTAACAAATGATCAACTTAAATACTTCAATTTTACTGGATTTTTACTAAACCTACTACCCAAAAATACACCAGTAGTGGAATATTAGTTGGAGTCAGAAAGGATATTAAGTCCTCATTTCAAATTGTTAAAGAAATGGATCACACAGATAAAGCTGAATTAATAAAGCTACATTTTTGGGATAACAAAACACATCTTCATTTATACAGTATTTACAATCCTCCCAGGAATGAACCAGATCTCTCACTTATTGATAGTGGAAGAGTTTTTGAATACCACAACCTTTGAACTGATTTATAATAAAGAAGATCCCACAACCTTCATGCATTACTCTGGAGCAGGCAGTATCCCAGACCTTTTGTTAGCTACAACACACCTTTCAAAAATTAAAAAACAAATTATAGAAGACCCAAGCTCTGGTCACAGAGAAGTAATTGCTGATATAAAACTAGATACTACAAATGTCAGTCAGTATCACACAAATCTGTATTAGAACTTCAAAAAAGCAGTTTGGAACAAATATAAAACTGAACTGGAACATAAATTTAAAGAACAAACTCACAGCTGCATGACCCACCAGATCATATGAACAAAAATTTCTGTGAAGTCATCCTAGAAACCGCAAAAAAACATATTCCTCATGGAAGAATAAAAAATATTAAACTCTTTTGGAACCCCCAGTTAGAAGAACTGAAAAAGCAAAGGGATATAGCTAGAGATACAGCTGAACAAACATAAAACATATCGGATACACAACTATGGCAAAAGAAATGTGCCTCACTAAAAAAAGAAATTAATACAGATAAAAATAATCACTTTAATAATTTCTTAGAAAAAATGGATTACAGGACAGATGGTAACAAAGCCCATAAGTTGATAAAAATGTCAAGGACAGGAAAGAAAACAACAGCACACCTATCATACACAACAATAAAATATTAATAAATGATGCAGTCATAGCTGAAACATTCAATAAATATTATGCTAATTCACATAAAGTAACAAATAATAAAAAGGAATGTACACAATTTAAGAAGGATTTGAAACAAGAAGGACAATGTGATCCTAACACTCAATACAATACCTTTTTTCAAAATTTTAATATGCAAGAACTGAACATTGCAATTAATAATCTAAAAAACAAAAAGTCTCCTGGACCAAATCACATACATCCCGAGTTCATAAAACGCTGTGGAAAAACAGCAAAATAACTACTAGAACTCTACAATCTGTCCTGGAAAACCACTGTATCTGCCGAATGGCAAAAAGCAATAATTGTCCCACTCTTGAAGAAAGATAAATCAGCATCAGAAATAAAAAAATATGGACCAATAGCTCTTACTAGCATAGTAGTAAAAGTGATGGAAAGAATGGTGTCAAATAGGTTAAATGGTTTCTAGAATCACAAAATTTAATTTCCCCATGTCAAGCAGGATTCAGAGAGCTCCACTCTACAAATGAACAAGCCTTACTTTTCAGTCAAGAAATCAAAGACTCCTTCAATAGAAAAGAAGATAATGTATCAGCTTTTATTGATTTCCAAAGTGCATATGATTCTATATGCAGAACAAAACTACCAAAGAAAGTAAAAAAAAATAGGGATACAAGGTCCAATGTTTTCATGGCTATGTCATTTCCTAAAACAACACTTTATTGCTACCAGATATGGAAGAAATATATCTAAATATAAACAAGTACACCGTGGCTTACCTCAAGGGGCAGTGCTCAGCACTACACTTTTTAATATATTTATTAATGATCTGCTACAACAAATACAAGAATCAGGTGTGAAGTGTGCACTATTTGCTGATGACTTAGTAATGTGGACTTCAAAACCAAAAAACAGAAGTACAGAACTAGAAAAAACCATGCAACAATCCTTAACCAACGTACAACAGTGGAGCAAAGAAAATTTAATGACTGTTAAGACAACAAAATCAAACTACCAAATCTTTTCACTAAGAAAAAACCACTAAAAATAAAACTAAATTTTGAGGGTCAACAATTTACCAGAAACGAAGAAAGCAAAGTATTTGGGAGTTGTATTTGATACCAAACTTACATGGACCAAACAAATAGAAAATGTAATACAAAGAGCAGAAAGGCGCCTTTCACTGTTAAAGCGTCTAACAGGAATGAAGTGGGGATGTTCCAGAGCGACTTTTAACACAACATACTATGTATATGCAGGGTATAAATGAATAACACCGCACAAATTTTACTGGTGATAGACGATCCATAGGTAATCAATTTGAGACAGGAAACTAATGTTCTAGGATTACTAATTACAGAACTGTGCCTTAAAATTGAAGGGCTTAGTGGAATAAGGGGCTATCCCTCATTTTGGTCAAACATGAACTAGTTGCATATTATGTAACCTGAGTCCATCTAGTGTTAGTTTATTGAACTATTAAGAGTGTAGCCCCTCTGACATATTGGAGAGATAGATAAAAGTCTGCATTGGCCAATGGGAGACCAGCTTTCACGTCTCATGGTTTAGAAACAAGATGGCTGATGCTGAAAGGGTTGTTGTGCTTGTAAATGAAGAAAGTGAGGAAAATAGAAGCAAAAAGAGGAAGAGAGAGATGTACAAAAATGGAAATATAACAGCAGGAAGTTAGCACGGAATAGTGGAAAAGAATATTCTACAAGAAAAGGCAAAATTGTGCCTGCTAAAGCATTTACCAATATCCAATGTTGCAAAACTGGATGGTGTGGTTACAAACACATTACAGAAGAAGAGAGTGATGCAGATTTTGGCATTATTGGAAACTTAAAACGACGTACCCAGTATGTGTATACACCTGAGGAGTGGGCAAATCTTATACGAAATGCAAGAAAGCAGAAGCCATTCTCTGTACTGGAAATGAAGAGAGAAGATTTTGTTAGTCTGGCTCCATTAACAAGTAAATTAACAAAAAGAAACAAATCCCGTTCTGGCGTAAATGTGGACTTCCGGAAAGCATCTATTCTAAGGTTCGAAGGAGGGCATAAAGTAGACGTGTGTTTAGCATGCAGTCAATTAGGCCCTTACACTACCATCAGTTTTCAAAAAGGAAAAGGAAAACCACAGAAAATATCAAACACAGTCTTCGAACCAAAGTACACTAATGGAAGGTCAATCAAAGAGGCAAAATATTGAGACATAACCTCATTGTTGAAGTTTATAACCCCTATGTACCATGAATTTTATTTAAATTTGAGATCAGACAGCATGTATGAAGTGGGAGAGAACAATGAAGATGAAATCATTTGATTGTGATGTTTGTAAGTTGTGATTGTCACTTTTAATGTAGAATATTGTATGCCATCTTCAAGTTAAGTAAATATTCTTTATGCTATAAACTAACACACTATGTCCTACATGTGCACAAAGCTAGTTCAAAACCTTCCTAATTTAGTACCAAAATTATTTAGTGATTGGTAATTTTTTGTTTGAGTTATGGAAAATCTAATAAAGTACTAAATATCTCAGAAACACAATTTTGAGGGATACCCCCTTATTCCACTAAGCCCTTCAATTGTTTGAGGGTATGCACGCCACTGATCATGTCCACTGCAGCTATACCGCATGGTGACAGAACAAGAAGGCAGATTCCGCAGCCTATCTGTTTAGCACAGTGGATATGATTCCATGATGCAAAGGTACACACGTATTAAAAGTGCAGGTTCAATTACCCATCAGCCCATATTTTTTAACCTCTTTCTTTCACTCGTTCTTTTTTCTTCTTCTGTCTTTCCTTCTTTCCTTTCTTTCTATCCTTCTGACCTTTCTTTTTCTTTCTTTCTCTCTTTCTCTCTCTTTATTTATTTTCTTCTTTCTCTCTCTTTCTTTTTCTCTTTCTCTCTCTTTCTTTCTGTCCTTTTTTCTCTTTCTTTCTTTCTATCTTTCTTTCTTTCTCTCTTTCTTTGTCTCTTTCTCTCTTTCTTTCTTTCTTGCTTTCTTTCTTCCTTCCTTTCTTCATAAGCGCATGCTTAATTCATTTTAATTTACAGGAAACATTTGTGTCACCTTGTAATTTTTCATTTAACTAATGTTTAAACATTTTGTTTCAAGTTCAACTATTATTTATACTTGCATGGCCTAAATAGAAGGTACACACTGAGAACTTCATTTTCATTTAAATGAGATGGTTCAAGCCTAACTAGCAGCTTAGAAACAAGTAAATAATTGATAAGCACTTGAAAGAGCTACTACATGCGATTGAATTATAAACATAAGTTGAATTAATATTAACATTACAATACAATAGGTAGATACAAGCAGAACAAAGTTAAGGAAATAAATAATGAGTAAGTGCAGGTTTCATATATTGGTAACTTAATTAAAACTGATAATAAATTAAGTGATACAATAAGAGAGAGAATACAGGCAGGGAATGAGCCTATTATTCAATGAACGATGCGAAGGCTTTGCTATCTTTCGAGAAAAGTATACTCAGACAAATGTTTGTACCTGTAAATTGTGGTGCACAGAACTGGAGTGTGAGAACCAATCAGGAAATAAATTGCATATGATGGTGGTGTTTTGCTATTTTAAAGTATAAGCACGACATTGGTCTCAAAATGGAAGAAAAAAGAGTTTACCTATCTTCAGGTTTGAACTCTTGTTTCTTAGATTCATTAGGTCCACAGTCAATCGGCATAACTGTGCGGCCAAGCCAGGCGTTCTAATACTGTCCTATATTTCTGTAGCCCCTCATTACAGCCTGTTATCCATTGCAGTGGCGTGCAGACACATGTTAAGTCTCTAATTTAAGCAATTTTGGTAACACTACAATTTAGAAAAGCTTCTACAGAGAGACAGCAGACAGGCTTTACTAACTTCCTAATGAGCACTATTTCAATTCCAGTGAATAATATTGACATATTTCTTTCTGTTTATGATTTATTGGTTACAATCTTTAACTACTTTGAATACGTATAACTTATTAACTTGACGTCGTAGACCATTGGTTTCCTATCTCAAATTGATTGTCTACGAACCCTCTACTACCAGTAAAATTTGTGCCCTGTTATTCATTTACTCACTGTATAAAGCCATTATTTACTTGCTGCAGCAAAGTTCTTGTAACAGCAAATACAAAAAAGATTAAGATCTTTCAAAACCAAAGTCTGAGGCTAATTACAGGTGCTATCAAAACCACACCAATACCAGCTATGGAAATACTAACCAACCAATACCCCATTGAATATGAAATAGAAAAAACAGCTCTTATTCAATACAAAAAGTTGATCAGACTACCATTCAATACATGGAACAAGAGAAATTTTACACATATACTAAAGACTCAGGAGAGCTTTCTTTCCAAAATTCAAGACATCAAGAAGAATGTATACCTTCCTAATTCAAAGGAAAACTTCATATATAAAGTCAATCTGATACAAGCATTAAACATCACATATTATTTACACCTGACAGAAGAAGTTAAGAAAAGTGATACTCCAACTAGTGTTCTAAAATTATTGGCATTAGAGACAATCCATATCAGATTTCCGGATCATGAGTGGCTCCATATTTATACTGATGGATCACTGATATCAAACCGAGATGGAGCAGGGGCTGGAGTGTCACGTCTTTTCCTATTACAAAACTTTAAGTTATGGAACTACAAACTTTGATGGAGAAATTGAAGCAATTTGAATGGCCTTACAAAATCTTTTGTATAGAATTTCACATTTGCATCAAGCAGTTATTCTCTCATATTCCAGGGTGGCAATTATAGCAATTACTTCCAAGTTGTCACCAAAATAAACCAAACTATTATAGAATGTTGGAAAATCCTTACCCATCTAAGAGCACTTCAAAAACATCTAGTCTTCCAATGGATACCAGCTCACTGTGGACTGAGTGGCAATGACAAAGCTGATTTTCTTACAAAAAAGGGTACCAGCAGTGTACAGAAATCTATAGTTAATCTACCATTTTATGCAGCTAAAAGATTAGTCAACTCTGAATTCAAAAAAATTATTGCAGAATATTACTATGAAAAATCAAAAAATAAAAGATGGGAACTACCAAACATTCAAACAGTAACTCCTGAGTATCCTCGAAAAACGGCAGTTGCAACCTTCAGGTTGATTACAGGACATGATTGCCTGGCAAAACATTTGAACAGAATTGGGATATATTCTTCACCACTCTGTCCTCTATGTGATCTGCAAGAGGAAATAGACCAAGACCACCTTCAAATATGGCCGGCCACTTCTAGCACCTCATCCACCAGTGAAAAATATTGGAGAGCAAGAGGATTAATGACTTCATTATTAGAAATCCAGCATTAGTTAACAACAATTACACCATTTTTGTTCTTCTAGTTTTAAGATGGGACCCAAACTTGGAAGTTTACCCATAATACGTAAGCAAAGATATATTTTTAGTAAATTAACATGAATGGAAAAATCACTTTTTATATGAATACTAGTTGGAATACCCTGCGTTGCCCATGGTTTGACGATTTATCCCCCTAACTTTAAGACTTAGGCTGCCCTTGCATAATAGCCTTGTGTTTGGAAACATTTTAAAAAGTGTTATTTATCATGCGTAAACAAAGGTTGATTAAAAGAGTTACAACACTATAAAGTACAAAAAACAAAATAAATAAATAAAGACACTGCAAAAGCACTGTTGAACAACCACAAATACTACAGGAGGAGAAAGCTATGTGAATACAATGTGTTGCATTTCAATTTCAGTCATATAGAAAATGGTATGAATTGTTTGTAGAAGAGGGAGTAGAGAAAGAAAAGGGATTCTTTTGTGAAAGAAAAGTGAGACACAACTCTTTGAGTGTAATACATTACATTTCAATTTCTATCATATAGGAAAATGTATGAATTGTTTATAGAAAAGAGAGTAAACAAAGAAATGTGATTATTTTGTAAAAGAAAACCCTGTAAATGTATTATGTTACATTTTTGTTTCAATCATACAAAATTGTGTGAATTGTATGTTGAATGACAAGTAGAGGACATGTGAATTAGTTACATTAAAGAAAAGCAAGTAGAGAACACCATGCGAATATAATATGTTGCATTTCTATTTTAATCTGATACCGAAATTTAGATTTCCAATCGAATGGGCTTGATAAAGACACGTTTTAATTTAATTGCCGGATGTGAGATTTGCGATAAGTGTTAAGTAATAACATAAATAGATGATAGAGCAGGAAGTGTTGTAAGGTGAGCAAGATATGAGTAAATAATAGTCGTTAAATTTGTAGGATAAACGCATTATTGGTTTGAAATTAATGGGATGACGTCATGACATTCAAAATTGGAGAACGGTTTCTTAGCGTGGGTAAGAGAGAAAGCGTCTGGTCACTACCCAGACCAGTACTGCAGGTTGTGCTGTGCAGACGTGAGTGCGATTCCTCTACATATACAATCGGCATAGCTCCCGAAAGTATATAAGATGCAATAAATAATATGCAAAGGTTTCTTGGGTTGTCTATCACACACCTACGCAGACCCGAGATAAAATAAAGAGATCTCAAGCTGAGCTAGCCCGGAACGAACCAAATCAACGGGCGACAACGAGAACCGAACAACGACTTCAGCTTCAAATGGCGATCCAACCACGAGGACACAACGACATTAGCTTCAAATGGCAACCCAACGTGTGGCGTCGAAAGAATGGACCAACCCCAAGACGACCAAGCCAGCATCGAACCAGCAGACAAGAAGGTGCCCAGCGTGTGAACATCTGTGAAACGTGTAGTGAACAAGTTTAAGTGCAGTTAAAAAAAAAAAAAATAGTGAAATAGTGAAAATATTGAAAATTTTGGTGAGTAGAAAAACACATGTAGATAGCTTAGAAATGGAAGACAGTGATAGCGATTTTCTAGGTTTTGAGAGTCCGGAAATTGAGAAAAGTGTAGTTAGGATGGAAGAATATAATCAAACTATAATCGGTAGCAGAATATGCCAAGAAGTAGAAGATCAGAACGTTAGAGAAACACCTAGAGGTAGCTCAGAAATGTTTAGTAATTCAGAAAGGCCAGCAATTATGTCAGAAATAGAGAATATGTTTCAAAAGATAATGAAAAAGATGAGTACAGAGTTAAGTCAAAAGATAGAGGAAACTAGTAAAGAATTAAGAACAGAGTTAGGACAGAAATTAGAGAAGGGACAACAGGAATTGGGAATGCAATTGGAAAATCAGAAGAGAGCTTTAGAAACCTTTAGGGAAGAAGTTAGGGAGGAAATTAATAAAGTCAGTAGTGAAGTAAAAGAAAATAGAGAACAGGTTAAGGGAGAATTAGAGACAATAAGACAAGAAGTAAAGAATTCTGAAAAGAAATTAGGTCAACAAGTTAGTGAAAAATTAGAGAAAGAAAGGGAAAGAGTAACATATAAATTAGACAAACAAAGGGAAGAGGTAGTACAAAGGTTAGATAAAGACAGGGAAGAAATTAGAGAAGAGTTACAGGGGTGTAAAGTTAGAATGGAAAGATCTGATGTAGAAAGTGAAAGGCAGGCTAGAAATTTGGAGGATGTTACAGACCAAATAAAAGGGGTAGTAACAGAAATTACTCAGGTAAAAGAGGCCTTAGAAAATTTGAAATTAAATGAAAATGCATGTAATCACAACAATCTTAGTAATGAAGTTGCAAGAAACGAGGCAATACCAGGTGTATCAGCTGACATTTCGATGCAAAATAGAGGTAACAGTAATTCCCATTCTGATCTCAGAAATAGTTCAGGGACAGGTGACAATTCAAATTTACACTGGCCTAACCATGTCTTAAATGAAATGACACCTCCAGTTTTTGAGAATGAAGATTCAGATGATCCTAAAGCCTTTTTAGAAGGGTTACAAGAGTACTTCACGGTGAAACGTATACCAGAGGAGTACAAGATGGTGATAGTAAGAAAATGCCTAAAGGGTAATGCTGCCAATTGGCTAGGCCTTTCTATGGGTAACAATAATGATTACAGGACCTTTAGGAACATCTTTTTAACCAGATATTGGGGAGCTAGTAGGCAGGCTAATATTAGAGTTGAATTAAGCAATGGAAAGTTTAATCCTAGATCGGAGGAATCGATGGTCAACTATTTTATGAGAATAGCGAGAAAATCGAAGATGTTGGATCCTCCCTTAGACGAAAAAGATCTAATAAATATAGTTACTCCACATTTTCCGGAAACACTTCAACACTACCTAATCATAGCCCGACCCGATAGCATTGCAGCTATGATCGAATTATTATCAGCCTTAGAAGTCAATAAGCCAAAACACGCATTTGGAAATAAATATGAAGGAAAAGAAACTGTCAATTCTTTCGGGCAAGGGGCACAGTATTATCAGAATAGAAGTGAGATTAGGGAAAGATATAAAGGACCAGTACCAAGGATGGAATCATTCCGGTGGGAAAATCAAGGTAGATATAACCAGGAAGGGCATCACCAAAATAGAAATGGTAATCTAAGGGGAAGAAATATAAGGGTGAATTATATGAATACAAATAGATTTGATCGAGGTAGACGGGGACGTTATTTTGGACATAGTAGAAATTCAAATGATGGGTATTGGACAAACGGAGATAATGAGTTTAGACCGAGGTCACCAAGACAGGGAGAAAGGTATTCTAATGGACGAGATTCCCCCGAAAATGATGAAATGGTTGAGGCCATTAACACGGTCAAAAACATGGTAGGAAGTAACCCCGATTTAATGCAGGAAAACAGAAGTAACAATTCGGGAAATAGTACAGGAGCAATACATAAAAATCAGGGAAACGCCAGACCCGGTCAAACGCGCCTTGATACCGAAATTTAGATTTCCGATCGAATGGGCTTTTGAAAAAGACACGTTTTAATTTAATTGCCGGATGTGAAATTTACGATAAGTGTTGAGTAATAACATAAATAGATAATAGAGCAGGAAGTGTTGTAAGGTGAACAAGATATGAGTAAATAATAGTCGTTAAATTTGTAGTATAAACGCATTATTGGTTTGAAATTAACGAGTCATGACGTCATACTACATAGTTTAAATACACGTTCGAAAGTCAAGTCTACAAACCTTAAAAGTCGCGCGATATATTTAATAAAATATAAAGTAAACATCGTTTAATCCTAAAAAGGTAATTATATATTCGAAATTCATAAAAGAACATGTTATAATAGAAAGGGACATTTCTAAATTGCGGGAAAAGGAAATAGCATTTTGGATACGAGGCTTTCTTGGATGACGTCATGACATTCAAATTGAAGAACGGTCTTCTTAGCGTGGGTAAGCTAGAAAGCGTCACTACTCAACCAGAGACCAGTACGGGAGGTTGTGCTGTACGGACGTGAGCGCGATTCCTGTACATATACAGTCGGCATAGCTCCTGAAAATATTTAAAATGAAATAAATGATATGCAAAGTTGTTCTTGGGTTGTCCATTACACTTACGCAAACCCGAGATAAAAGTAAGAGATCTCAAGCTGACTAGCCGGAGCGAAACACATCAAAGGGCAACACCACGTCACCAACGACATTTAAGTATCAACGGTGAAACATCAAGAAGCGAAGAACGAATAATTAGCTTCAAATGGCATCCCAGCGTGTGGCGTCGAAAGAATGGACCAACCCCAAGACGACCAAGCCAGCATAGAACCAGCAAACAAGAAGGTGATCCAACGTGTGGCGTCGAAAGAATGGACCAACACCACGTCAACCGAGCCAGCATCGAACCAGCAGACAAGAAGGTGCCCAGCGTGTGAACATCTGTGAAACGTGTAGTGAACAAGTTTAAGTGCGTGAAATATTGGTGAGTAGAAAAACACGTGTAAATAGTTTAGAAATGGAAGAATATAGTCAGAATGTAATTGGTAGCAGAATATGCCAAGAATTAGAAGATCAGAACGTTAGAGAAACACCTAGAGGTAGCTCAGAAATGTTTAGTAATTCAGAAAGGCCAGCGATTATGTCAGGAATAGAGAATATGTTTCAAAAGATAATGGAAAAGATAGATGAAACTAGTAAAGAATTAAGAACAGAGTTAGGAAAGAAATTAGAGAAGGGACAACAGGAATTGGGAATGCAATTGGAAAATCAGAAGAGAGCTTTCGAAACCTTTAGGGAAGAAGTTAGGGAGGAAATTAATAAAGTTAGTAGTGAAGTAAAAGAAAATAGAGAACAGGTTAAGGGAGAATTAGAGACAATAAGGCAAGAAGTAAAGAATTCTGAAAAGAAATTAGGTCAACAAGTGAGTGAAAAATTAGATAAAGAAAGGGAAAAAGTAACATATAGATTAGACAAACAAAGGGAAGAAATTAGAGAAGAGTTACAGGGGTGTAAAGTTAGAATAGAAAGATCTGATGTAGAAAGTAAAAGGCAGGCTAGAAATTTGGAGGATGTTACAGACCAAATATAAGGAGTAGTAACAGAAATTACTCAGGTAAAAGAGGCCTTAGAAAATTTGAAATTAAATGAAAATGCATGTAATCACAACAATCTTAGTAATGAAGTTGCAAGAAACGAGGCAATACCAGGTGTATCAGCTGACATTTCGATGCAAAATAGGGGTAACAGTAATTCCCATTCTGATCTCGGAAATAGCTCAGGGATAGGTGACAATTCAAATTTACATTGGCCTAACCATGTCTTAAATGAAATGACACCTCCAGTTTTTGAAAATGAAGACTCAGATGATCCTAAAGCCTTTTTAGAAGGGTTACAAGAGTACTTCACGGTGAAACGTATACCAGAGGAGTACAAGATGGTGATAGTAAGAAAATGCCTAAAGGGTAATGCTGCTAATTGGCTAGGCCTTTCTATGGGTAACAATAATGATTACAGGACCTTTAGGAACATCTTTTTAACCAGATATTGGGGAGCTAGTAGGCAGGCTAATATTAGAGTTGAATTAAGCAATGGAAAGTTTAATCCTAGATCGGAGGAATCGATGGTCAACTATTTTATGAGAACAGCGAGAAAATCGAAGATGTTGGATCCTCCCTTAGACGAAAAAGATCTAATAAATATAGTTACTCCACATTTTCCGGAAACGCTTCAACACTACCTAATCATAGCCCGACCCGATAGCATTGCAGCTATGATTGAATTATTATCAGCCTTAGAAGTCAATAAGCCAAAACACGCATTTGGAAATAAATATGAAGAAAAAGAAACTGTAAATTCTTTCGGGCAAGGGGCACAGTATTATCAGAATAGAAGTGAGATTAGGGAAAGATATAAAGGACCAGTACCAAGGATGGAATCATTCCGGTGGGAAAATCAAGGTAGATATAACTAGGAAGGGCGTCACCAAAATAGAAATGGTAATCAAAGCGGAAGAAATATAAGGGTGAATTATATGAATACAAATAGATTTGATCGAGGTAGACGGGGACGTTATTTTGGACATAGTAGAAATTCAAATGATGGGTATTGGACAAACGGAGATAATGAGTTTAGACCGAGGTCACCAAGACAGGAAGAAAGGTATTCTAATGGACGAAATTCCCCCGAAAATGCGGAAATGGTCGAGGCCATTAACACGGTCAAAAACATGGTAGGAAGTAACCCCGATTTAATGCAGGAAAACAGAAGTAACAATTTGGGAAATAGTACAGGAGCAATACATAAAAATCAGGGAAACGCCAGATCCGGTCAAACGCGCCTTCAGTGAGAACTGGGTATCCTAGTAATGATTGTGATAAGTACTCGGAAATAAATAGTCCTGGAAGGCAAATGATGATACAAAAGAAAAGAGAATGGAAAAATAGAATTGACGAAAACGAAAAAGTAGGAGATCCACCTAAAATCAAAATTGGAGTAAATGGAAAACAATACAATGCAATTATAGATACGGGATCAAATAGCACAGTATGCTCACAAAATTTTTATGATAATTTACAAAGTAGTGGTTTTAAAGTAATGTCTTTACCAGTTAATGGGATATATTGCTCGCTAGCTGTGGGAAAACGAAAAGAGAGAGTAAAATTTCAAGCAATGATAAATATTGAAATAAATGGGAGAATACTAGGAATTTTATTTCTGATTGTAGGAAGACTTGTGACAGATATTATAATAGGTTGTGATTGTCTTTATGCCTGGGAAGCTGTGGTGAATTTTAAAAACATGATTGTAGAAATGAAAGTTGAAGATGAGACCATTATAGTGCCTTTTGTGGAAGATAGTAGTTCAGAAACTATTGTAAGAGAAAAAGAGGAAGAAGAAATCCAAGGGGATACATTCTTTGTAGAATATGTTAAAGTAGGAGCTATGGAATTAACTGAAGTAAATGTCAAAGAGTACAGTATCGATAATAAAGAAAATGTAGAATGGGATAAAAATGATTTCATAGACAATTTGAGGTTTTCTGACGCAACTAGGTACTATGATAGGGAGAGTAGTGAAGACTTAGAAGAATTGTTGAGGGAAAAAGTAACTCAGGCTGATCAACTAAATGAACAACAGAGGGATAAACTGTTTGAAATATTAATCCGAAATAAAGAAGTATTCTCTGAGAAACCTGGTAAATGTAATATTTATACTCATTCGTTTGAGATGATACCCATCAAACCTTTTACACATAAAGCGAGAGCTATCCCTAGTACAATAAGAGAAGAGGTAGATGCAGTTATAAAGTCAATGTTAGAAGATGAGGTTATTGAGATTTCGAATTCAGAATTTGTGAATCCCCTATGTATTGTAAATAAGGCCAATGAAAGATTAAGGTGACATTAGACGCGAGAAAACTAAATTATTGTTCCTCATACTTTCCATCAGGGAATCCAACAGAACGTGTCCTCAGAGATGTAGGAATTTATTTACGTGTACTTACACATCATAATCACAAGGATTGGGTGAAATATTGTCCATTGATAGAAAAGATTATCAATCACACCATTAATGTAACTACTGGGTTTGCACCAATAAAATTAATGTTAGGAATTGAACCAGAACCAATATTGATCGGGGAACCAAAAACACTGAAAATTAATGACATTCAGTTAAGTGAGGAAGAAAGAGCGAAAATTGCTTTTGAACGAATCAAGAAAAAGGCAGAGAAGCGAAAATTAAAGAAAAAGAGTAGAAAACATAAATGGGAACCTAAGATAGGCGATTGGGTACTAGTTAAAGACCATAAGTTATCAAGTGCGTTGCGAGATAGGAACAAAAGGATGGAATTGTTATATAAAGGTCCTGCAGAAATTATATCAAAATTTGGTTATCATACCTATGAATTAAAAGATGTTAAAAATGAAAAATGTCTGGGAAGATGGCATAAACAACTCTTTCGACCATACAAGAAACCGTGTGGTACCTTGGAACCTTGATTTAATGGGAAAAAAAAAAAAAAAAAAAAAAAAAAAAAAAAAAAAAAAAAAAAAAAAAAAAAAAAAAAATTGGAAGTGTCATTTGTCTATTGGCGCCCAATCAGCTTTGAGATAAAATTTAAATGTTAGCTTACTTGAAAACCATATATTGGTCAGGTACTTGCATATTCATGAAAAATGCAGAATGTGAATTGCTATATACTACAAAGAGCTTAAAAATATATTGTATAGAGCTCACAATAACAGCTTCAGAAAGATTGTTAAAATGTTCATCTCCGCATAGAGAGAAAACAGAATATTTACTTTGTAAACATTTGTTAAAATATTTAGATGTATAGATAGTTATCACAGAAAGACAAAGAAAGAACTTGTCTAAAGAGTGTAATGGATTTATATAAATATATGTACAGTTTAGTGCTTAAAGGATCTAGTAAAGATATGTGTTACAATAACAAAAGTGAAAAAAAAAAATCACAGTGCAAGTGATAGTGAGAGCGAAGTGAGCAAACATGAACTAAAAGAAGGAAGTATAAAGAAAGACTCTTGAAATTTAACCTTTATATAAAAGCTTCACAGAAGAAACCATAACATATTGTAATTAGTATTTAAGGATTAATGTTAAGTCAAATGTATAATTGTTTGTCATGTTAAAAAAGATTAATGAGAAAATATGTTAATCACCAATTTCAAAACAGTGTAATTGAAAATTGTATATAATGGGAGTGTTGCCGATTATTCAAAATACAGGAGTAATTTTTAATTTTTCTTTCGGGCAAGACATTTACATTATTTTATTATGAAATAATAAAATAATATAAATGGGGGCATTTGATACCGAAATTTAGATTTCCGATCGAATGGGCTTTTGAAAAAGACACGTTTTAATTTAATTGCCGGATGTGAAATTTACGATAAGTGTTGAGTAATAACATAAATAGATAATAGAGCAGGAAGTGTTGTAAGGTGAACAAGATATGAGTAAATAATAGTCGTTAAATTTGTAGTATAAACGCATTATTGGTTTGAAATTAACGAGTCATGACGTCAT
The DNA here is from genome assembly GCA_030765045.1 of Tenodera sinensis. NCBI lineage: Eukaryota > Metazoa > Arthropoda > Insecta > Mantodea > Mantidae > Tenodera > Tenodera sinensis. Next base: position 128,537,634 of record CM060962.1, read on the forward strand.
ACTACATAGTTTAAATACACGTTCGAAAGTCAAGTCTACAAACCTTAAAAGTCGCGCGATATATTTAATAAAATATAAAGTAAACATCGTTTAATCCTAAAAAGGTAATTATATATTCGAAATTCATAAAAGAACATGTTATAATAGAAAGGGACATTTCTAAATTGCGGGAAAAGGAAATAGCATTTTGGATACGAGGCTTTCTTGGATGACGTCATGACATTCAAATTGAAGAACAGTCTTCTTAGCGTGGGTAAGCTAGAAAGCGTCACTACTCAACCAGAGACCAGTACGGGAGGTTGTGCTGTACGGACGTGAGCGCGATTCCTGTACATATACAGTCGGCATAGCTCCTGAAAATATTTAAAATGAAATAAATGATATGCAAAGTTGTTCTTGGGTTGTCCATTACACTTACGCAAACCCGAGATAAAAGTAAGAGATCTCAAGCTGACTAGCCGGAGCGAAACACATCAAAGGGCAACACCACGTCACCAACGACATTTAAGTATCAACGGTGAAACATCAAGAAGCGAAGAACGACTATTAAGCTTCAGCCTTCAGTGAGAACTGGGTATCCTAGTAATGATTGTGATAAGTACTCGGAAATAAATAGTCCTGGAAGGCAAATGATGATACAAAAGAAAAGAGAATGGAAAAATAGAATCGACAAAAACGAAAAAGTAGGAGATCCACCTAAAATCAAAATTGGAGTAAATGGAAAACAATACAATGCAATTATAGATACGGGATCAAATAGCACAGTATGCTCACAAAATTTTTATGATAATTTACAAAGTAGTGGTTTTAAAGTAATGTCTTTACCAGTTAATGGGATATATTGCTCGCTAGCTGTGGGAAAACGAAAAGAGAGAGTAAAATTTCAAGCAATGATAAATATTGAAATAAATGGGAGAATACTAGGAATTTTATTTCTGATTGTAGGAAGACTTGTGACAGATATTATAATAGGTTGTGATTGTCTTTATGCCTGGGAAGCTGTGGTGAATTTTAAAAACATGATTGTAGAAATGAAAGTTGAAGATGAGACCATTATAGTGCCTTTTGTGGAAGATAGTAGTTCAGAAACTATTGTAAGAGAAAAAGAGGAAGAAGAAATCCAAGGGGATACATTCTTTGTAGAATATGTTAAAGTAGGAGCTATGGAATTAACTGAAGTAAATGTCAAAGAGTACAGTGTCGATAATAAAGAAAATGTAGAATGGGATAAAAATGATTTCATAGACAATTTGAGGTTTTCTGATGCAACTAGGTACTATGATAGGCAGAGTAGTGAAGACTTAGAAGAATTGTTGAGGGAAAAAGTAACTCAGGCTGATCAACTAAATGAACAACAGAGGGATAAACTGTTTGAAATATTAATCCGAAATAAAGAAGTATTCTCTGAGAAACCTGGTAAATGTAATATTTATACTCATTCGTTTGAGATGACACCTATCAAACCTTTTACACATAAAGCGAGAGCTATCCCTAGTACAATAAGAGAAGAGGTAGATGCAGTTATAAAGTCAATGTTAGAAGATGAGGTTATTGAGATTTCGAATTCAGAATTTGTGAATCCCCTATGTATTGTAAACAAGGCCAATGAAAGATTAGGGTGACATTAGACTCGAGAAAACTAAATCATTGTTCCTCATACTTTCCATCAGGGAATCCAACAGAACGTGTCCTCCGAGATATAGGAATTTATTTACGTGTACTTACACATCATAATCACAAGGATTGGGTGAAATATTGTCCATTGATAGAAAAGATTATCAATCACACCATTAATAACTACTGGGTTTGCACCAATAAAATTAATGTTAGGAATTGAACCAGAACCAATATTGATCGGGGTACCAAAAACACTGAAAATTAATGACATTCAGTTAAGTGAAGAAGAAAGAGCGAAAATTGCTTTTGAACGAATCAAGAAAAAGGCAGAGAAGCGAAAATTAAAGAAAAAGAGTAGAAAACATAAATGGGAACCTAAGATAGGCGACTGGGTACTAGTTAAAGACCATAAGTTATCAAGTGCGTTGCGCGGTAGGAACAAAAGGATGGAATTGTTATATAAAGGTCCTGCAGAAATTATATCCAAATTTGGTTATCATACCTATGAATTAAAAGATGTTAAAAATGAAAAATGTCTGGGAAGATGGCATAAACAACTCCTTCGACCATACAAGAAACCGTGTGGTACCTTGGAACCTTGATTTCATGTAAAATTCGAAGTGTCATTGTATATTGGCGCCCAATCAGCTTTGAGATAAAATGTAAATGTTAGCTTACTTGAAAATCATATATTGGTTAGGTACTTACATATTCATGAAAAATGCAGAATGTGAATTGCTATATACTACAAAGAGCTTAAAAATATATTGTATAGAGCTCACAATAACCGCTTCAGAAAGATTGTTAAAATGTTCATCTCCGCATAGAGAGAAAACAGAATATTTAATTTGTAAACATTTGTTAAAATATTTAGATGTATAGATAGTTATCACACAAGACAAAGAAAGAACTTGTCTGAAGAGTGTAATGGATTTATATAAATATATGTACATTTTAGTGCTTAAAGGATCTAGTACAGATATGTGTTACAATAACAAAAGTGAAAAATCACAGTGCAAGTGATAGTGAGAGCGAAGTGAGCAAACATGAACTAAAAGAAGGAAGTATAAAGAAAGACTCTTGAAATTTAACCTTTATATAAAAGCTTCACAGAAGAAACCATAACATATTGTAATTAGTATTTAAGGATTAATGTTTAGTCAAGTGTACAATTGTTTGTCATGTTAAAAAGATTAATGAGAAAATGTGTTAATAACCAATTTCAAAACAGTGTAATTGAAAATTGTATATAATGGGAGTGTTGCCGATTATTCAAAATACAGGAGTAATTTTTAATTTTTCTTTCGGGCAAGACATTTACATTATTTTATTATGAAATAATAAAATAACATAAATGGGGGCATTTGATACCGAAATTTAGATTTCCAATCGAATGGGCTTGATAAAGACACGTTTTAATTTAATTGCCGGATGTGAGATTTGCGATAAGTGTTAAGTAATAACATAAATAGATGATAGAGCAGGAAGTGTTGTAAGGTGAGCAAGATATGAGTAAATAATAGTCGTTAAATTTGTAGGATAAACGCATTATTGGTTTGAAATTAATGGGATGACGTCATGACATTCAAAATTGGAGAACGGTTTCTTAGCGTGGGTAAGAGAGAAAGCGTCTGGTCACTACCCAGACCAGTACTGCAGGTTGTGCTGTGCAGACGTGAGTGCGATTCCTCTACATATACAATCGGCATAGCTCCCGAAAGTATATAAGATGCAATAAATAATATGCAAAGGTTTCTTGGGTTGTCTATCACACACCTACGCAGACCCGAGATAAAATAAAGAGATCTCAAGCTGAGCTAGCCCGGAACGAACCAAATCAACGGGCGACAACGAGAACCGAACAACGACTTCAGCTTCAAATGGCGATCCAACCACGAGGACACAACGACATCTAGCTTCAAATCATAGAAAATTGTATGAATTGTGTTTTGAAGGGCATTAGTGGACATCTGAATGCTACATAAAAGAGAATCGAATAGAGAAAGCCACGTGAATGTAATATGTTGCATAGTAATCTGGATAGTATGAAAACCTTTGTGAAAAGCACTTAGATGTGTCAATTTTCATGGTGATTGGCCAACCAGTTAATCAACTTCATACATACCAATATCCATTTTTGTATATATTGATTATATGAACTATATGTTAAAGAGCAAGTAGAGAAGGACATGTGAATGTTTTAGTAAAAGAAAAGTGACCAGAAAAAAACTGTGAATGTAATACAATGCATTTCTATTTCAAACATATTGAAAATTGTAAAAAATGTTTGAAGAACAGGAAGTAGAGAAAGAAATGTGATTGTATTTTGTAAAAGAAATGCGAGTTGAGAATTGTGCGAATGTAATATGTTGCATTTTTATTTCAAGCATATAGCAAATTGTATGAAGTGTTTGTAGAAGAGGACATGTGAATGTGTTATGTAAAAGAGAAGCAAGTAGCATGTGGATGTAATATGTTGCATCATAAAATGGATAGCATAAAAACTTTCTCTATGAAAAAGACTTATGTGCCAGTTTTGATGGTGATTGGTCAACCGGTGTTGGAGTTTATCAACTACATGCATACCAACATCCATTTTTATATGTATGTATATACCTAAATTGTATGAAGGGTACCATGTTGAAGAGCGAGTAGAGAAAAATGTGTGAATGTGTCAGTAAAAGAAAAGTGAGTAGAGAAAACCATGTGAATGCAATATGTAGAATTTGTATTTGAATCATATAGAAAATTGTATGAATTGCATTGTACATGTTGAGTGAGTGGAGAGGAACATGTGAACGTGTTACGTAAAAGAAAAGTGAGTAGAGAAGGCCACGTTAATGTAATGCATTGTATTTCTAATTTAATCAAAGAAAATCACATGGATTGGATGTTGGAGCAAGTAAAGAAAGATATGTAAATGTGTTACATAAAAGAAAAGCAAGTAGAAAAAACCACATGAATGTAATACATTGCATTGTAAAATGGATAGCATAAAAACCTCCACGAAAAAACATGTGCCATGTTTCATGGTAATCGGTCAACAGTGTTGGATTTATAAACTTCATACATACCAACATTTATTTATATACACTAATTTGTTGAAACTACTTATTGTAAATTGGTTTGACCAATTCAGAAACCTTCGCTGGAATGTGAATGACAACTTGCCAAAGTTTGGTCACAATTGGAGTGAGTGAGTGAGTGAGTGATTGGGGTTTAAGGGCCCGTCGACAGCTAGGTCATTAGAGCCCCTCACAATTGGATGAACAGTATAGATACGATATGGGACAAACATTCATTTATATGTATATATAACAGGTGTGAATTGGTCTTTGATAGAGAAAGTCGTGTGAATGATTTTTTTCTTTTATTTGCATTTGAGAGTTTCTAAAGATTCAAAGGCCCTCTTTAAGGATAAATGTTCATAAATTTAAATTTTAAGTAGCAGTATAAACATGTGCCAAATATATGTTCTATTCAACCATTCATTGCCTGACCTGATTATCTGTGACAAGTAAATGATATACCATTAGTAACTTATAACTTGGAAAGTTGTTTACAGCTACTCACAGCTCATGCCTTATCCTTTTTGCATTGGCTTTGAAAGTATTATAATTTTTTCTTGTTGCAGGCCAAAGATCCAACCCTGGTAAAGAAAAAGAAACCGACTTCAGCAAGGAAGCCGTTTCTAACAGCACTTGCAATTGAAGTATGTATAGTTATGAGATAGATGTTCTTGTAATAAAATGGCATTCATTCCCACAGTATGATATTAATGCTTGCTGTTTAGTAGTCCCTGGTATTGATCACAAGCCTTGATCCAATGGGGTTTAAACATGGCTGTGTTCAGAGAAAATGGAGTGTATTGACATTGTTTGTCATCCAGTTTATTGTAGATAATTTTTGTTCATAAGATTCTGTGTAAAGCCACTCGGAAATAATTTTACTCTGCATCCATACATTAAGAAGTTTCATAAAACAAATTTTAAATTTTGTTGCACAAATAAAATGTTACGTAAAGTGAGCTTAAAACTAAATAGATAATAAAATTATAATACATTTAATAATAGCAGAAGGAAGAGCCATTAGCTGTAGCCATTTAAAGACCATAATTCGCATTGTATTAAAATTCCCCAATTGACTTAAAATGTATCTATTTTAATAAAACAAATTTTGCTTCATCTTGCATAATGCGGTAGGTCTGTGTTTGGAGAATTTATTTTTCTAAACATTCTGTCTTTTGCAGTCTTTAATAAGATTTGGAATGAGAATACAGTTTTGTAAGTGGAAATATGAGAGTTTGTCTCTGCTCTTATTGGAAGGTGCATGTTATCTGATTGCTACAATGCACAGTGGGCCAGAAGACAGTCAAAATGAGACATAAGTCCAAAAATGAAATGTTAAAAATTAGGAATTTGGCTTGGAGTTGAAAGTATTAAAGCATAGAAAATCATCAGTAAATTGTTGCTTAGCCCTTTTCTTAGCACCTCTGAAGAGTGACTTTGTGTAGGTTAGATAAGAAGTCCGTTACTCAGCCGAAGTTAACATAGAGCTGCAGTGTGTCATTTCCTTGTTTATAATCCTATGGTAATGTGTAAAGAGTGATACAACTGCAAGAATGAATACTTCAGATGGTATGTTTCAACTGGTTAATAAATGTTTAACATTTTATAGAGCTTGATATTGGATATGTTGAGTTAAATGTGACACAAATATTAGAGATTACGCAATAGATTTTTTTTTTTTTTTTTTTTGTTCTAATAGGTGTAACTTTTTTCCTTCATGGACCTTCACATCATTTTATGCACTGAACAAATAAATATACCTTACATAACATATCCTCAAAGTTTCATCTGTGTCTTGTTGTGACTTTAGAATGCAGAGCGTATTTTGTCTAATGGTGCACTCTGAGTTCACATTGCAGGTGGCCAGTGCTTTACACGTTGAGACCTGTACAAGGTATTGTTGGCTAGTAACCAAAGTAACAAGTCCATTTAATTTTATAATTTCTAAAATAGATACTTCCAGCTACCATAGTAAAGAGGTTTTTCCGCACTAAGAAAAAAATAGAATCATTTTGCACCAACTTCAGTTCATAATGGCACAAATACTACAGTTCAAATAAGGAACATTTTGAACTTAAGTGCAGTGATTGTTTAAGAATTTCGACATCATGTTATGTTACAATAAACCATATACAAGTAAACCTACTCCCTCAACTCTCCTTGGCAGAAAAAACAAACTATCGAGAGACAGATCAGTTAAGTCTAAAAAGACCTGGGAAAACTGATGCAGCTGAAGTACTTGAAACTACACTAAGCAGTCTCGCCAAAGCCACCAAATTATTGTTTTCATTTAAAAACTATCCTTCTGAAAATATAAATAAAAACAGTAGCAATGAAGCATTAGCACTTATAATGAATGTCAAACTCAGTATTAAGGCTTGGAGCAAAGAATAGGAATGCTGAGTTATACCCAGTGCATAACAAAGTACGGGAGGCTAAGCTCGACGCAAGAGGCACATAACAAGGATATTAAAAGATTGCAACAGCATCATAGAAGAGCAAGTTCTTTATTGAATAAACCAACATAAAATGTGCAAGTCTGTGTCAGTTTTTCATATTTTCCCTATGCATACCCTGAGAAAACAATAATCCATGTGGCTACCAGAGCGGCCATGGCAAGGATGCAAAAGGTAGTAAAGTAACAGCATCTTTTCTACAAGTGGCATTATCACCACCTTCCATCGTCATCACACCTTCTTCGCATCAAATTGGCGAACATGTGGCATTTTTGTGGTTCCTGGCTTCATGTTCAATCAACACTCCCTTTTTTGGTATCATGTTACACAATACATGTTTACTGTTGTAAATAACATGGCAAAATATAAATATGGGATGGTTAAAAAAAATTATTCCTAACTCTTATCTTTCACTAATACTTCCATTTTGACCAAACCTACTTTTAACAAATAGGACTTTAATTAAAATATACCAAAAGAATATCAGAAGTATCAAAATATCTTAAAACCAATCAGCATATTCTATAATTAAATTAAGTTGATTGCTTATTTTAATTTTATACAATTTAAACTAGTAACCTATTAATTGATAAACAAAAATATTGAACTATTATTATTTATTTATGCCAACAAACTTACTGTTGGTGTTTTTAAACACACTAGCCGTGTGTGGGTAATGTTTGAGAAGCAGAACCAAACTGATATTCCAGCTCATTGAATTTTTTTCAGTTCCGGTTCTACCTCTCAGAAATATTGAACATTGGACCTATAACTATAGATACTGACAATGATCATTTTTAAACAACTATCTATAAGATATAAATTAACACTAACCTGAAGATAAATGAAGTTTTCATTTGGAAGCAGTTTCCCAAAAAATTATCTCAGCCTTCACAGATTACATTTGCTTACGCCACTTTCGACAAGTGGGTATGTTTTCCCATTTGGAATAAATGGAGTTACTTTTGTGAGAGCATCCACAACTGACACCTACAGACATCTGCAGGTGTAGAATAGGAGAATGATGTAGTGGTCCACGTGGATGAAGAAAGGTTATTTTTCAAGTTAATTTTTTCTAAAATGTACTCAAGCCACCAGTTCTGTCATTAATAGTGGTGACGTAGCCTGAGATGTCTTGTGACTTCATTTTGTCTGGTGATGTAGTTACCTCCCTCTCGCAACCCTGCACATCATTTGAAAAGTGTTTCACTAATAGTTTTGTTGTAGTGTTGGGAATGAATGCATGCATGAAATTGCTGTGTTCCTTTAATTGTCAATGCTTCTTGAAGCCTGCTTTTTAAAAACATTTCTGAAGCAGCATAATCTTTAGGCAAAATCTATTCTTTCTAGGTTATCTACTGCCATTCAAATAGATCTTTTGGGGTTTGGATCTGGTTGTGGTATGGCCTTTGCAAACTTGCACAAGCTGCCAGTCTCTTAATGGAATCTGCTACTTTATCACAAGGTCCTTTCCCATGTGCTTGGCTAAAAAGTATTACCTGGCTATTATGTTAAAGTATTCCTCATGAAGGCAAAAGGTTCAGAAAATTTTTCTTATTTCTGTATTGAGTGGCAGAACCATCTGAGAAGTAGTAAATTATTGGAAGCTTTTGTAATTTATTTGTTAGATATGAAATTAGCTTCTTTTGAAAGGTGTAAACGGCAGTTGTATTGTGTTCTAGGCAATCCGAAACAATAACGAAGCTCACATGCTCAGTTTTTGTCTTCCTGTTTGTAATATGTACAAATGGATGTGTAGTAGCCTGTTGGCTTGTCCTATGGTAACTGAGCTTCATCCTGTAGAACTATACTATAATTTTCTGAAAAATTGCATGTAGCAATAAATTCTGATTCATTAAGGTCTTCATTTGTGGAGTTAAAGAATGGTCTTTGTTGCTTGCCAATGAAGTCATGCTGGACCAAAGAGGATATCTTACTACAGAATAAATCTATAAATTCTTTGGAAGTTTTCTGTATGATTTCCAGATTACTGTGGTCAACTGACCCCCACTGGCGGCATTGAACTCATTCAATTAAATTTCATCAAGATAGTCTTGTAAAATTTTATGTATTATAGTTTCTCCTGGGCAATATTCACAATTTCCCATGTTGCAATCAATTGATGACAGGTTGCAAAGCATTTTTACAATGCATTGCATGTAATTGTGGGGTGCTTTTCATGTTACTTTTATCATGACTTTTATAAATAACTGTTCATAACACTGGATATCCGACACCCCACGCTTTTTACTTTCTCTACTGGTAAGCAGGGGAAGTATTGTATTCCACCCAACAATTCGATTTCGAGATTTCACCGGAAATATATGTTTTGAGACCTCCTGAATCCAAAAAAAGCATTTTTAGAAAAAGGTCTGTGTGTGTGTGTCTGTGGACAGCATAACTCAAAAACGAAAAGTCGGTTCTAAACCAAAGTTGGTATTTAAGTTTAATGTCTTTCAAGGATGCGACACGAAGATTTTGAAGAAAATAGCCCAACCCTAAACTACCCTTTACATGGAACATTTTTCGAAAATTTTGATTTTCTTGAAAATGGCTCTAACGATTTTGATTAAAATGTCATATGTTTGAGATATTTTTATGACAAATGAAATGTATATTTTGAATTTTCTGGCTATAGCTCTTGTAGTCGTATTTACTCTGGATGACTTTTGCATAACTGGTAAACCGTTAGAGATAGACCAAATCATACTATACAAAAAATGTAGATCTTGCTAAAATACACAATTTATGTCTCAATAAATTTTCTTGTAGGGTGAACCATTTCGGAGATATTCCTTGTTATGTGTGCGAGTTTCAGAAAACTTAAAAACTTTTGTGAAACGGAACATCGTTAATTTTTTTATATGTTAAGTGTGCAAAGAGAACGGAATCTCAAAGCTTTAAAAGATTTGACTCGTACATAGCCTACTGTATTCTAATATTCCCCTTGCACCTACAAGGAAATAAGCAGTAAGATAATTTGTTGAACTGTTTATCTTAACTAACAAGAAGAAGATATAGGAATAAGAGTTTGTAAGAATGGTTAGTACAAGAGTAGAGAGTCATGTGAGTGCAACACATCAGATTTTCTATAGTAAAATTTATTATTTTGTTAACATAAATTAGTTTTTATTTTAAACTTATTACAAAATTTTGAAATATAATGAACTACTTGACTTTATAGAACAAATTCTTCATACTTAAAAATTTGTTTCTACTTTTTAGTTCGCTTTGTTATAAAAGCATGTTTTTGTTAGTTTTTTAAAACAATAATTTATTTTTAACTTTTTAGTTTCAAATTTTTCTATTCAATCTTTCTCAAAAAATTTTAATTTGAAATCTTTTAAAAATTTCTGAGTTCAAAATTTCTATCAAATGTTTTTATTTTTTTAAATTTTCAAATCACTTTATTGGAACAGTATTAGCTTACAATTACTGTTTTAACTATGCTATCAGCTGTTTGTGGACTTCCTGGTCCTGGGTTAACTTCGATCTACAATCCTTCCCTGAAATCTCATGTCCTTCTCAGGTCCTCTATCCGGGCATCACCATCTTTCAATATTTTCAAGCAGTTTAATTCCTTTGTGCAGTGTAACATGTGTCGATTTCTAAACTACCAGCTGTTGTGGGTCTCTTGGTCCTGTATGAACTCCAGTCCACGATATTTCCCCTGGGTCTCATGTTCCTTTCAGGTCATCTCTCTGGACATCTACGTCATCCAATATATAAATATGTATTTATTTAATTAAAGTAATTCTCAGGGTGCTTGTAGAAATGTACCTTAGCGACATCTAATATGTCATAACTGTACCATTTTCTATAAATTTAGCTTAGTCATTCTTTATCCTGATGATCCTGGTCAGGACATTGGGACAAAGTCATGATATTATTATTGTATTGCCATTGATCCTCGACACATTTGCAAATTTCAAGTCAATCTGACGACTCTAAGTTCGTGAAAATTATGTCGAAAGCTTCCTTTGCATTGATAAATTTAGCTTAGTCATTTTTTATCCTGAAGATCCTAGTCAGCACGTTAGGGCAAATTCAAGATATTATGGTATTGTCATCGATCATTGGCATTTGTGCAAATTTTCATGTCAGACGTCTTAAGTTGGTGAAAATTACGTTAAATTGTTAAATTTAGCCAAGTCACTTTTTTATCCTGATGATCCTTGTCAGGAAATTAGGACCAAGTTGTGATATTATTGTATTGTCATCGATCCTTGACATGCGTGCAAATGTTCAGGTCAATCAGAGGACTCAAGTTGGTGAAAATTACGTTAAATTGTTAAATTTAGCCAAGTCACTTTTTTATCCTGATAATGCTGGTGAGGACATTAGGACAAACTCATGATACCATTATTTGCCATTGGTCTTTGACATGTTTGCAAATTTTCAAGGTAATTAGATGGCTCAAGTAGGTGAAAATTATTATTTATTTATGCCAACAAACTTTGAGAGGTAGAACTGGAACTTAAAAATTCAATGCCACAACTGGGATTTGAACCACAGACCTTCCGCTTACCGGGCGGCTGCTCTACCACTGAGCTATTGTGACAAACTGACAGAATGGCATTAAATTCTCAAACCAGTTCGTATTTCTCCTGGTAAACCACAAAGGCAGTCTCACATCAGAGACAAATTACCCCAGTGGTGACTTACTATTGTAAGTACTTTATATCCCAGGATTAAATAACCTTCAGATGGTAATTATTATTTATTTATGCCAACAAACTTACTGTTGGTGTTTTTAAACACACAAGCCGTTTGAGAGGTAGAACTGGAACTTAAAAATTCAATGCCACAACTGGGATTTGAACCACAGACCTTCCGCTTACCGGGCGGCTGCTCTACCACTGAGCTATTGTGACAAACTGCCAGAATGGAAATGCAACCGCTGAACATCCCTCTTTCAGCAGAAGAATATAAAACAAAATATTACAAAATAATTGAAATAGCACAAAAAAAACGGCTTTCCCAAAGAATTAGTAGATAATCAGCAGAAGAATATAAAACAAAATATTACAAAATAATTGAAATAGCACAAAAAAATGGCTTTCCCAAAGAGTTAGTAGATAAAAAGGTAAAACAAGCGGAAAAGAAAAAATTATTAAAAGAAACTACAACTTTCACAGCAGCAAAAACAAAAATGATATTCAAAAAATTCACATATCATCCATGAACCTTTGATAAATTTAAAAAGGTGTTCAAGGAATACAACATTGAGCTAGCAGCAGTAAACCATTACTCCATAAAAAAACCTACTACTTTCAAACATCAAAGATGCTATTCCACCTAACAAATCTGGCATATACCAAATTGAATGCAGTGATTGTAATGAAATGTGTGTGTAGTGTTTAACGCCCGCTTTTACTACTACGGCACCACAGGCGGTGACACTGATGATACATGGAATGAAGATGGAGCACCGGTGGAATGAGATGGCGGGGGAAACCGGAGAACCCGGAGAAAACCCGCCCAGACGCCGCTTTGTCCACCACGAATACCACATGCGGGTCCCTGGGATCGAACCCGGGCCGCCTAGGTGGTAGGCGAGCGCGCTAACCGCTCGGCCACGGCGCCGCCCATGATTGTAATGAAATATACATAGGAAAAAACCAAAAGAAATTTAGAAATTAGATCCAAGGAACACGTTAGAAACATTAAGAGTAAACAATTAGAAAAATCAGCGGTTGCATTTCACTTTTGGACAAAAAATCATGACATAAAGCTAGAACCGAAACTTCTCAAACACATAACCGGAAAACAAGAACTGTCCACATGGGAACAAATCTTTATTTTAAAAAATAGAAACCGAGTATTTAATTTCGACATTCCTCAGAGAGACATTTTCAGTAAGTTCATTGAACCGCCACCAGAAGAAACACCAGAAGAAGCATCACCATCTGCACCATGAAACACCATGGAAACCCAGTTATTGTCCGGTTGATAATGGAGGAAAGTTAACCTTCGAAACGCGTCCCGGAAAAAATATGTTGTAAGTGTTGTTCAGTGTTATTAATTAACTCACCTTTTAAATTAAATTCAAAAAGCTTTTTACTTTGATACTAGGAAGTTTTAACCAATGATTAAACAAATCTTATCCCTAAAAATTTAAAAATTGCTAATAATTTGCACAGATCTGTATCTAAGATAAGACCGCTAAATGAAAAATTACATTAAATTTATGCATTGACATATGTTTCATAGGTGTTAATATTAATTTTACCCATTACTGAGATCAATTGGTCCATAAAAATACTTTTCTCCCCATTTTGATAGCCATTTGGCCCACTGTGCAATTGGAGGGGGGACCAACTGTTACATTGAAGCCAAGAGAGACCTTCCTCACTAATGTATTTAAGAAATTTAGGAGCATGTACATGGCTCAGAAAAATTTTAAGTTATCCAGTAATTCCTATTGTTATGACCTGTCAGATCACAATACTCAGGTGTTGTTATGGCCTGTCATAGCAAACAGATTATTGATAAGAAAAGTAAAATTTTAACAGGAATAATTAGTAATGAGCATATGGATTAATTTAAACCAGTGTAAAAAACAAAAAATGGGCTTATATTATTTGAAGTTATTTTCCTTAATAAAACAAATTCATCACATCATGTCACAGGTAAGAAAGGTCAAACCTTGAATAACTTCAGGTATAAGGAAGTCCTATGCACATTAAATAAATTTGTTCCTATTGTGTCGTCGCAAGTAAAGACCCAAACATTAAACTACAGAACATATTGTAAAATACTTAAGAGTAATAACTAAGGCAAAAAAAGGACATTACTCACTAGGTATCAATGAATCCAATAATGAAATTTAAACTGAAATTTAATAAAAACTGAAACAGGGAGAAGTAATCCAGTGATATTGCTTGCATAACTACTGGAAACAGAAGTCAGTAATTACTCTGCCATAGCTAATGGCTTTAACATATGTTTCCTTAATTTAGCAAAAAGAAAGACAAACATATCTGACTGAAACTCAAATGCACTTAAGATTCTTAAAAAAAGGGGGGGGGGGGGGTATATCCCAAAATGAAATGTAAATTTGAAATGGACTATTCGTTAAAAATGGTAGGAAAGAGATAAGTACCAAATTGTTAAAATATTGCCTACCAGAGTTGAATAAGCCTCTTAGTCTTATATGCAATCATTCTCTTTTGTCTGGGATATTTCTAGAAACAATAAAACACACAATTGTTAAGCCTTTGTACAAAAAAGGAGATGAAAGCCTGACTTCCAATTATAGGCCCATGTCACTCTTGACAGCCTTTTCTAAGGTAATGGAGAAAGCTGTATATAACTGGGTAATATGAATATGAATTTATTGAATACCAAAGCATATAGATGTTGGGCTGACCATGAACTTGGGCCCTAGCCAGTCTGTCATGTGACAGCCTTCTGCAATTCCCTACATATAATTTTTTCTGTGTGGTATTTATTCTTGGACTATAGTTAATTAACCTCGTTCAAACCTGTCTTTTTAACTTTTGTGTTATTGATTCACTTATTTTTACCAAATTATTTTATACTTTGTTTTTCCTAAGTTCATTACTATTTTAGATTACCCATTCCATTCTAGAATTTATTTCCCCCCTCATTTTTTTTATGTTTCCTGATTAACAATTTCCTACACCTCACTCATTCACTTTCTTCTTAGTTCTATTATCACTTCCACTTCCTCACTCAGTTTTTGTTTTTTATAAAATGCCTTCTTGACATTAACCCTAAACTCTTATTTCCATCCCTCCTACCACCCCTGAACACAGTTCACTTGATCACTTGTTCTTCCTTGTCACACAGCGTGGAGCACCATCTTCCTCCGTGTTTTTCTTCTGCTTCCTATATATTAACACATGTTCTTTATCTGGTATCCACTTTTTTATTTAATGGGTGGTATAAACAAAAGCAAGCATTAGCTTTTTCTCACTAATTCGGAGCAAGAGGTTGGTTTCGTATAAATAAAAACCTTCTGCTCCATCTCCTTGCAAGCTAAAGCTTCCAGAACTTGACCGCGGAGCTATTGCTCGCGAAATGGTATAAATGAAAACCTGCTTTCCTCGCTCCGACAAAGCTTTTGCTGGCTTTTTCTGAGGTAGCTATGTAGGTACCTCAGCTTGCTCAATCAGTTGGTACCATGGCCAGGATTTCCTGCTCCCACAACTAGCTTATTGCCAATTAGTTTCAAATCACTTTTGGACTTTATTCTTGTTTTTAAGTTGCTTTATTTTTTAGTATTTGCATCTCGCTGATGGATGTTTGAAACTCTTCCTCCAATTGTTGCTTTACTGTAGCTACTGCTGAACTTTTGCACTTACTTTCTGACAACTGTGCTTTTAATAGAATGTCCTGATTTTCCTTCAATAGATGAACAAAGCGCCTCATAAATACACTGCTTTCTTCAACCATGGTGACTGAAATACATACGTGTTGTAAAATATAATAAACTCTACTCTTGGAGATATTTGCTGCTATACCAGCTCCGATGATACAAGGACATTTTTCTGAGGTGTTGTGATCTTGCCTGGTTAGAATGCGAGTGATGTCATAGTGATCCACTTTCATTACCGGAAACCTGATAATGGAATCAAAACATATACGAACGTGCTTATACAAATATGCAGCAGGTATGAAGAGCATAATGCTCGTACAAATCAAGGTCGAATTATACGTATAAAATAAGCTTATATGAAACTCTTTCACAAAGTAGGTATAGCTTTAATTCAGATAACTCTTTTAAAATCTTAGAATTGCCTATTTTGATGTTCCATAAATTGTAATTGCCCAGTTCTAGAGCAGATCAACAGAACACTAGTAAAAGTAATCTTTCAGTATATCACTTGTAATAGACGCAGATCATCAAATTATGGGAATCTAGGTTTAAATTTATAAAAAGGATAATCGCCATGTGTTGGAAGTTCGGATAAATCCCAATTACTGTTTCATTTATCCCTGCCCCCCCCCCCCCCAAAAAAAAGAAATTGACGTAAACTGTGTGCTTTAATTAGATACACATTTTCTGTGTAGTAAGACTTTGTCTATCTCCTACAGTTTATCAGTTATGCAAATGTGATTCAGAATGAAAAGAACTTCACAGGTTATTCCCCCGAAATTAAAGGTATACCTATATTTCAATTATCATGTAAATATCTTAATATATTCCATTTTAATTAAAATACGAGTACAGTGGCCATTTTTGAGAAAATTAAAAATTAGGAATGTTTATCCATGTAAAAGTTAGTTTTAGATGGTGGGTTTCCATAAAGTCGCACTCTTGGAGATTACTGAACTTCAATACGAAATTTGGTTTTTATAAGCGCCTTTTGATGTTCATACTTACACACATACAGGCACGCACACCTAGGGCTCTCTCTCTCTCGCTCTCTATTCAGAAAGGCTCAGAAGCTGTATTTCTGCTTTAATCTCGATATCCAATTATTGGGCGGAATCCAATAATTCCTCTACTATACGTTTAGTGCTTGCGGAACTAAAAAAATTACACAATATGCAGGGACTTGGATGCAGATATAAACAATTGTAATCACATTTAAAGAGAAAATGTAGACTTGCTTCCACAGCAATTGCTTCCAGAGGGAAATGAAACACGAAGGGGACCTTTTAACTAACAATCTGTATACATCCTAAGGTGTTGTCATCTTTCCTGCGTACAATAACGTTAAACAAAATGTGAATGAGGTAATAGTGATCCGCTCTCATTACCAACGATAATGTAATCAAAGCGATACATAGAGTGGAATATTGTGCAAATCAAAACCGGGTTATAACTGAAGACTTTCATATAAAACCGACCCTAAATTGAAATTTCCACGAAATAAAACTTCTTCATCCGGTATAGCTTTAATTTATGATAAAGTCTTATATAATCTTGGAATTAGTCCCCACACACTCACTCTTGGAATTAGTTATTGATATTTTATATCTATAGATGTAAAAGATATCAGTATAACGGCGTAAACACACGAGTACAAATTATCTACTTCCATATATCAGTTGATACAAGTTCTCAATACTATAAAATTAAGAAAATCACTGATGGAATTTAGAAAGTGTATGAAAGTTATCGGTGGAATGCCAGGCGAATCTTAATTTATATTTAATTTGCCAAATCTTTACTTACATGTTCGTTCTTTAAAATCAGTATCTCTATCAGGTTTAACATGAATAAGTATATGGATATTTAAATGCAGCAAATATTTAAATCTCCTCCAAACAGGAAAAAGGTGTGTTTGTTTACGTGGCCTGGTGAAGGTCACGGAGCTAAAGCTGTGTGTTGAAAGCAAGAGCTGGCGGAAGAAGGGAAGTTTTTATTTGTACCAAATCACGACCGTTTGCTTATTCTCAACTTGCTTACCAGCTTCAGCTCACAAGCACTAGCTAGTTTTTATTTATACCATCCAATATCTTTCCAAATACGAGCTGTACTTTTCTGCTTGCTCTTCTCCTGTTTCATTCTACCCACATACATAATGCGTGTCTCTCTGTCCTCCCATTCCACCTGGTTATACCCCACCTTTTCTTGTTTACCCAGTTTATTTCTACTGACTTTGGAATTGCCCCTTTGTTGTTTGAGTAACTTGCACTAGCATCTTTGCTTCCACTCACTGTACCTTGGTCTGCTCGTAATATTTTCAATTCCCTGTCGCCATCTTTATTCTCCATTGAATTATTGTCACCCGTCATAGCGTCTTTCTTCTTCTTCTCTGTCACCTTGTCACTTGCTAATTTTCCCTCTTTTTTCTCTCTCAGATCTGTCCTTGAGTTGTCTTTTCTGTTTCAGCAATTCTTTGAAATGCGATATGGTTGACTTACTAATTTTCTGTGCTTCTTGATGGGTCACTTCTTGAATTTCCGCTACTGGGTCTGTTAATTCATTCTTTTCCTCTGCAATTTGTCCACCTGCCCATAATTTTAAACCTCTTATGTCTGTTTCTCCCTCACCTTTTGCTCATCTACTCTGGTCTGTTAATTTCTTCATTTGCTGCCGTTGGTCATATGATAAGTCTTTGTTAATAAAAATATTTGTTCCTTTCACTTTTTTGTCTGTTTTAATATGCAAGTTGTATATGTACTTATAAATTTTACTAGAATGTTTCTTCTTCCAAATCTAAGTGCTTCACATATTTCATAGTTACTATTGGTCATTTGTAGCTTCTTCTGCAACACTTCCTTTACCTCTTGCTTTGGATAGAAGCCCATTCTTTCTTCTATTTTGACAAATACCAAGTGACATTTCCTACTTCTGTGCTCCCATTTACTCTGTGATGTTTTGTAGTTCTTCTTTTATCGTTTCTATATCTTTAAGTATTTTGTCTTCTTTCTCAACCAGGTCTCTTCTTTTATTTCCCTCAGTACTCTTTTCCATTACTAGTATTTTTCCTATTTCTCCCAACTCTGCTATCGCTTCGTCTGTAGTATCTTTGCTGGCCATGTCCTTTACATCCTTTTTCATCTTACTCATGCGAACGTTATTGATGCACTTCTGCACTCTCTTGCAGCTAATTAGGTTATAAGATACATGGTATTAAACAACTTTCTCTCATCATCCCAGTTTGGATTTAGAAAAAGAATGTCAACTGAAAATGCTACGTACTTGCTAACTTCTGAAGTAGTAACAGCCTTGGATAAAAAAATAACTGCCATTAGGAATATTTTGCATCTTAGCTAAGGCATTTGACAGTAAATCACAACCTCTTGCTGCAAAGTTAACATTTTATGGTTTCAGTGAGATCTCTATAAATTGGTTCTGATATTGCTTAACAAATAGAATTCAGAAAATCAGTATAGATGGTTATGGTGCTGAACCAGATGTTATTACTAAGGGTGTCCCACAAGGTTCTATACTTGAGACTTTGCTATTTTTAATATTTATAAATTACTTGCCATATAATCTTAGCAAAGGGTCAATAGCTTTGTTCTTTGCAGATTATACTAGGGGGCTTATATCTGAAAAGTCACATCAGTAATTAAGAGATTCTGTAGATAAAGCATATGAACATCTCAACTTTTTGTTTGAGATTCATTGAAGAATCTTAAAAGGGGAATGAAACCAAAATAAGTTTTTCATTCGCCACGTTAGCTGATTTGTCGTCAAGAACAGATAGCAATGCAGACAATTTCACCATCCCAACGTGAATTGTTCTCAACCGGCAGTTGATGACTTGGTGTGTGACTTAATTTGTTTAACTGATCTCAGACAGGACATAATGTTTAAATGTCTAATGCAGCTCACACGTAAATACCTACTAAGTGAGAAACAGAAGTCCAAATCCTACTTTGAAAATGTGAACGTGGTATCCGTCCTTATCAGTTTGAGCCAAAAAAGTGTTTTTGAAGATGTAAACTATTCTATGGAGATTCCAAAACAGTGTGAACACATACCTTGAAAAGTAGAAGTAGAGATGTCCAAGCAACAATAAAGTATTCCGTAGTAGCTTCATTTCCATGTGTGGTGAAAGTCTTCTTCTTCTTCTTCTTCTTCTTCTTCTTCTTCTTCTTCTTCTTCTTCTTCTTCTTCTTCTTCTTCTTCTTCTTCGTCTTCTTCTTCTTCTTCCTCCTCTTCCTTCTCTTCTTCTTGTTCCTCATTACAAATTGTATCTAAATCTGAAATATCACGTTTGTAGAAATTTTCATTCAGCTTATCCTGATCATCATTGCTTGTTTCATAGATATTTTCAGGTTCCATCAATATATATTTCCTTATGATTTCTTTTCATTACCTTCTATTCTGAATTCTGTTTCACTACTTTTATCATCGCCTTCAGTCTTATTGCAAGTAACACTGTCACATAACTCAGACAATGCATTTACAATTTCTTGCTCCATATTGTTCTGTTCTTTGTTATTTGCTCTTGGATGAAGATGGTGAAGGATCAATTGTTTTACTAGAACTTGATATCTGGAGTGTGTCTTCATTTTTCCTTATAGTAGGAATAGTTCCAGGTTTTAATTAATACCCTCTGAAATTTTCATCCGGCATAAGCTGCTTTTTTAATAACTGTCTGTTCGTAAACTGTGTCCTCAAAATGGAAGGAACATAAACGAGTACTGGGACCGGGCAAAAAATCTTTTCTTTTGCAAAATTCTACCCATATCCTGTATCTCTTGGGAGATTTGCCTTTGGAAACGAGTGATAATGAGTTACCTGTTTTGCTTCTCACATTGCAGCCATATGCACAACATTGAGGCATTTTATTTTTCACAGTATTGCATTGTTTATATAATGCTAAACATACTCAGCAACACCATCACCAAAACACCACCATAAAGTACACTACTTATGAACTTTTATAGCAGCAAGAACAATTTATCAAAACGTATTAGACCACAAGCAACAGCAACTAAGTTGTGAACTTCCACGTGCTTACAGCATGTGGATGGAGTTGATGACGTAAGACATGTTTATTATTTCGCTTGCACAGCAATAATGGTGTTGGGCAGTAAAAAAACAATCTTACCATTGCATTTTAAAAGTCGTAATCTTCATTTAGGAAGAAACATGATTTTTGTGTTTCGTTTCCCTTTGAGTATTTGATCATGTTTTCTAAAAACATCCCTGCCGAGAGATCTGAATGAGGGACTATTACTCCAGAATGTTTTGTTTTGGGAAACATTTTCATTTTCATGAGCAGATTTCAACTCCACTTTTTGAGAGTTGACGCTTGAATCATCCTTACTCAACCCCCAGAATATCTGGAGAACCACACCTGCAGTTGGTCGACGAGTTTCTCAGACTTGAATGATCAGTATACTGGTCATCACATAGAGTAAAGAATTAGAAGATAAGTAAATGAAATGAGCCCTTAGGCCTCAAATGCTCTAATACCACCAGGGTCAAAGAAAACAAGAGTTCAGTCAAGGAAGACTGGATAGGAAAGCAGAAAGAAGGAATCTGGTAAGGAAAAGGAAGAATACCAAATTCAGTCATTAAACTCATTGGGCTGACCAGTTCCATTTGATGAGCATCCCCTCCCTTTAGTTCAACATGCATACTTACAGTTGCACCACAGGAAGGTGAGGGATGGGACGTTTAGGTAATTGTCAAGATTGGTTCCTGTAAGCCTCTATTATAGAGGAATTAAAGGCTCTCCCCTCTGCTGAAAACAGTTACCTCTGAAAGTATGGGCTCTGAGCATAAAGCAGTCATAGCTTATATGTTGTTGTTGGCTAATGCTGGATTTCGGACATGAAGTCATTAGTCCTCTTGTTCTCCAATATTAGCGCGCTCGCCTACCACCTAGGCGGCCCGGGTTCGATCCCAGGGACCCGCATGTTGTGTTCGTGGTGGACGAAGCGGCGTCTGGGCGGGTTTTCTCCAGGTACTCCGGTTTCCCCCGCCATCTCATTCCACCGGTGCTCCATCTTCATGTATCATCAGTGTCACCGCCTGCAGTGCCGTAGTAGTAAAAGCGGGCGTTAAACACTACAACAACAACAACAGTTCTCCAATATTTTTCTCTGATGGATAGGGCGCTAGAAGTGGCTGGGCATATTTGAAGGTGGATTGAATTTAGCAAACTACAGAATAAAATACAAATAAAAAAAATCATGGGATTTTAAAACAGCAAATTGGCAAAAATATGAGCAAGAATTAGAAGAGAAGTTACCTGATATAATCAAAGCTGATAATTACACCAGGGAACACGGTTTCTGTACCCAAAACAGAATAGTCTAATTCTTCTGCAAAATGACTCGCTGATTCCAAAAATGCCTCTGAAAATGCTGTATCACGTAACTTTTTGATATATTCATATTCTTATTATTTTATAAAAACTTACAGAAATGCAGTATGATACCAACTCATATTAACTTAATTTAAAATAATAGCCATTTTATTATTAAATAATATTTTTACACCTGTAAAGAAAATGCATATCATTTGGAATAAGTAGAAAAATTTTTCATCACGTAAGATTTATCAATAAATTTAATTTTAGAGTCTACTTTAAAAATTGTACTTAAATGGGTGTGACCAACTGAAATTAAAATTCGGTTGACATAAATTTACTGATACAAAACTTCATAACTTGTCATGAAGACCTAAGTACATCTTACTTTTTCTATAATGGAAAAGATTCCTATCTTGAGCATTAATCGATTTATGGTCTTCAGGTCCACAGCCAACCCTCCTTTATCATGCCCTGCTCTGTCTTTCATTTCACTGGGTAAATAAAGAAGATATGTTATCTTGAGTACTCCACTGGGTGGTCTGTTTTTCATCTGCATTGTTTTGTATTGGTTTCTTCTATCAGTTCACATTTAGCTGTGAAAGTGTAATGTAGTTAATCTGTGGTGCTAAAGAAAGGTTACAGATATGGATAAGAGCAGGCATAGGAAATGTACTAATGATTTCAATAACTTCTGTTATGTGTGTGGACAATTCACCCCTAAATCACAGTAAAAGAAAAAATAACAAGTATTACTAAAATAGCATATTTATTATACTTTGGTTGTGCCCTAGGTGTTCAAGATAAGGATTTTGACCCCTGTTTGCTACATATCATGCAAAACTGGTCTTAATCAATGGCTGCATGGTAAACACACATCTTTTCCGCTTGCAGTGCCTATGGTGTGGAGAGAACAATCTAACCATTTAAATGACTTATTTTTGTAACACAAAGATTACAGGTGTTTCTAGAAAAAATAAGTCGAGTGTCAAATAACCTAGTGTTCCATCAGTAATAAGACCAGTTCCTCATAGTGAAGATCTGCTACCTGATCCTCCAAAAGCATGGGTTGAAGAATATGATGGATCAAGTTCAAATCATGATGTAGATGACAGTGAGTCCTCAACATCCCAAGACCCTATATATCAATGTGAACAAAGTGAAGAAAGCCATTTTGTTTCTCAAGAAGAATTAGGTGATCTTACTCATTATTTGAAACTAGGTAAAAAAGAGTCAGAATTACTGGGTTTCAGGCCACAGGAGTGGAATTCCCTGGCAAAAGAGACTAAAGTAAAATTTACCGATCCCCACTTAAACAGTATTCACAGTATTTCACAACAAAAGACA
Source organism: Tenodera sinensis (assembly GCA_030765045.1). NCBI lineage: Eukaryota > Metazoa > Arthropoda > Insecta > Mantodea > Mantidae > Tenodera > Tenodera sinensis. The sequence continues at coordinate 128,560,818 of CM060962.1, forward strand.
ACATACGTTTCTGTGTTAATGTTAATGGTTTAATGAAGGAATTAGGTATGTTAATTATGTCAAAGATTGACACCTCTTTATTGACTCTTCTAAATGCAGCTTAAAGGCAGTGTTGCTACTTAATGGCAATTTACTATGATCAATACCTTTATTTCATGCCGTAGGGATGAAGGAGACATACGATTGCCATGTCCATAATTATTTAAGATACTATTAGTTATCAAAACTATGGCTGGAAAATTTGTACAGACCTCAAGGTAGTTGCATTACCAATGTTACTGCAGGTAGGTTTCACAAAATATTGCTGCTTTTTGTGCTTATGGAACAGTAGGGCAACTGACAAGCATTTTATGGTGAAAGAGTTTAGGAAAAGGGAAAACTACACACCTGGAGCAGGCAGTGTTAAGTATGTGCCTGTAGTAGGCCCAAACAAAATTCTTCCCCCACTTCACATAAAACTCGGGTTAATGAAAAATGTTGTTAAAGGTTTGGACAAAAGTGGAAGTGCATTTGAGTATTTAAGAAGTATCTTTCCCAAAATAAGTGAGTCTAAATTAAAGGAAGGTATATTTGTCAGTCCTCAAATTAGACTACTACTTAAAGTTGGTGTTTTTTAATCTAAGCTTCAATGTGTTGACTTGGCAGCATGGAACTGACTTAAATCAGTGGTGAAAGGCTTCTTGGGCAATAACAAAGAGGAAGATATAAAACTTCAGTCTCAGAGCTATTAAGGAGCTATAAAGCAAAATGAGTTGCCGAATGTCACTTAAAATCTACTTTTTGCACTCTCACCTTAATAGTTTTTCTACAAACCTAGAAGCTGTAAGTGATAAGCAAGGTGAGCATTTTCACCTGGACATTTCTGAGAAGGAAAGATGTTTCCAGGGTCGCTGGGATTCAGCCATGTTGGGAGACTATTGTTGGTTCCTCAAACGAGAGAGTATATGTCAATACAAGAAAAAATCAACAGTGAAACACTTCTGAGATTATATGCTTAGGCTTTCACGATTGGTGTTAATCCAATAGATGGTAGATTTTGGGCTTGTAGGCCGTAGTCCAGTCGATGAAATGTCTGATATTTCGCCCAAGACTGCATTGGGCATATTCAGAGTGACTCCTGGCCGGTTAACAACTAGAGAGCAGTTGATGGAGCGCCTGGCTTATATATAGGTGAGAGGGACCACCTCTCATCTCCTATTGGTTGTCCGTATGCCAATCACTAGTTTGTGGCTGTAGAAACTGCCACATGATTGGTTCTATTGGTGTTCTGTGCCTTCAGTTTTGTATTGTCTAGCACCGGCACCCAGGCTGTATGTATACTTGTTGTTTCTTCTTTTATGTTGAAGTTGTTTTTATGTTTATGGATCTCAATGGCTTCTCGGTACAGCCGTGCGTGGTAGTATGCTGTGTTGTCCAGAATTTGTCTCGTCCAACCTGATGTCATGGCCTGTTAAAAGTGCATGCTTGGCTACTACCGATTTCTCCACATGTCCTAGCCGGCAGTTACTTTTGTGTTCCTTTAAGCGGGCTTTTATACTGTGTTTGGTAGTGCCAACATAAACTTGGCCGCAGCTATATGGTATTCGATAAATCCTCTGTGTCAGCAGCGGGTTCTGCCTGTCCTTTGCCGATCTCAGATGCGTGTTATTCTTCAGACAAAATTAATAATGCACTCTGCCAATTATTGCATGAAACAGAAAAAAAAAAAAAAAAAAAAAAAAAAAAAAAAAAAAAAAAAAAAAAAAAAAATCTGATGTGTTGCACTCACATGACTTTCTCTACTCTTGTACTAACCATTCTTACAAACTCTTATTCCTATATCTTCTTCGTGTTAGTTAAGATAAACATTTGTACAAATTATCTTATTGCTTATTTCCTTGTAGGTGCAAGGGGAATGTTAGAATACAGTAGGCTTTGTGCGATAGTCAAATCTTTTAAAGCTTTGAGATTCTGTTGTCTTTGCACACTTAACATATAAAAAAATGAACAACGATGATCCATTTCACGAAAGTTCCAAGCTTTCCGAAACTCACACATAACAAGGAATATCTCCGAAATGGTTCACCCTACAAGAAAATTTATTGAGACATAAATTGTGTATTTTAGCAAGATCTACTTTTTTGTATAGTATGATTTGGTCTATCTCTAACGATTTACCAGTTATGCAAAAGTCGTCCAGAGTAAATATGACTACAGGGGCTATAGCCACAAAATTCAAGACATACATTTCATTTGTCATCAAAATATCTCAAACATATGACATTTTAATCAAGAAAATCAAAATTTTTGAAAAATTTTCCATGTAAAGGGTAGTTTAGGGTGGGGCTATTTTCTTCAAAATCTTCGTGTCGCATCCTTGAAAGACATTAAATTTAAATACCAACTTTTCGTTTTTGAGTTACACTGTCCACAGACTGACACACACACAGACTGACACACACATGGACCTTTTTCTAAAAATGCTTTTTTTTTTGGATTCAGGGGGCCTCAAAACATATATTTCCTGTGAAATCTCGACATCGAATTTTTGGTGGAATACAATACTTCCCCTACTAGTAGAGAAAGTAAAAACAATACCTAGAAGCAAAGTTAAAATGTATAAACCCTTTGGGTCTAAAGAATTAAAAAACATGAAAAGTGACCAAGAAGAGTACAGACAAAAAGCTGAGATCAAAAAGATAGTGCAAGTATACTTTATTGGAAAAGGAAAACAGCATATTTTAAAAAATGAATCAGTGCTAAAAGAAATTGTTTCAACAAATTTATTAACAATGTAGACTGTCGTAAAGATGGTAGCAAACTCTACATGTATATATAATCAAAATACTCCAAAACCATTTAGATATAAAAGTAGAGAATTAACTGAAAAGAAAATGATACCTACTGCTTTTAATACAACTTTTACATCATTAAAAGTTCCCAAAGATTATAAGAAGATTGAAAAAATGATAAAAAAGGACATCAAAACAAATGGAAACAAACTTCTTACTTGTCTACAACAGATGAAATATTTTATCATGATTTCTCTTTATCAGAACTTGATTCTGCTTTAAATAAATCTTCGGAGAATAAATCACCTGGTCCTGACAACGTTCATGTTGAAGTTATCAAACTCTTGGGTATTAAGGCCAAAAATGCATTATTACATTTTTACAATCATGTTTGAAAAACTTCACTGCCGGTGAACTGGAAGGAAGCTATCTTCACTCCAGTCTTCATCACCATGAAGAAGTTCAATTTAGGCCATGTGGCCTGTAACGATAAACCTAGCGAAGATGGTCTTGGTCTTTCCACTGCTGTTTTGGTCTTCCTTGGTCGCTGTGACCAGTTGGAGCATACTGGAATGCCTATTTTTGGAGTCTACTTTTTTCCATTCTCATCAAATGATTTTTCCATTCTCACTGGTATTTTTCTGTCTCCTCAATCAAACTTGGCACTCCGAGGTTCTGATGTCTGTATTACTTTGGTAGTCCAATCTAATAACTCCTAACAGTGATCGAAAGAAACAAATTTGGGCTACTTCAAGTTTATATGAATTTTTATTTAAAATCTGAATTTCACATCCACTTCTGAGAGCAGCTTTTGATGTGATATGTAGTCTTAGTTTTGTATCGGTCGTCATCTGTTTACCAAAATGTCTCCTTATTACCCCATTCAATTTATTACATTTTTGTAATTTTATATCAATATCACTCTTGTGATTTGCAAATACACTTCCTAGGTATGAGAACTCAGATATTTGTTCTATAGTTTTTGCATCAATATCAATTTTCACACATTGTATATTTTTTCCACACATTGCCATATATTTGCTGGCAATTTTTCATAGTTGGTATGCTGGCATTTGTAAACTGTCTTCAGAATTGGATAGTAAAACTTGATCATCTGCATATATTGTTTGGACTATTTTATTTCTTATTAACGGAGTACCGCTATTTTCTGTTTGTTTCCATCCTTGAACTATTTTATTAATATATATTGAATAAGAGTGGCGACAATCTGCAGCTTTGTCGGACACTTTTGTTGAAGTTTATAGGTTCTGTTATTTGTCCATCTGGTAGTTTAATTTGGATTTTAGAATCTAAAGTAAGAACAAAATTAGAAACTAAAAACTTCACTTATCTTAGTAATGTTGCAAGTTTTTGGTGCAAAGCTGACAATGTTTTGAGTTGACTTCAATTTCCTTAATTAATTGGATTTTAGAGCTTTGATATAAGCTTTGTGTAGTCTTATTAAATGTGGGTGTATATGTTCTTCTTGCAGTATCTGCCAAAGCTTGTCTCAGTTTACCTGAACTATAATTAATAGCACTCCCTTTATTTTAAACCAACACTGCTTTACTGTTGCTTTAATGTTGGTAATAATAAATAGTGATCATTCAAGCCAAACAGTGTCTTTTGCTTTACCATTTGCTTCTTAGAGCTACATCCCCCAGTTACAACACCAGTTGTGACATTATTATACTCCAAACAACTTACACTTTCCTCACCTTTATTCATTGGTACACATTCCTTAAAATTGCACCAATGTATGGAACCAACACGGTTGTTGTTCACATTAGCTGTTTCAGAATCGCTATCAGAATGGTTTGAATTTTTAAAATTGCACTTCTTTGGTTCAAAATGATAAGAACAGGTACCACATTCACTCATTTTCAAAGCAGATGTTAGACTGCTATTGATACCTTGTACATGTTAAAGCATGAGCAGTGTGTGTCATTTAAAACCTCACGTCTTGTCTGAGTTCAGTTGAGCAAATGAGGTCACACGTCAAATCATCAACTGGCAATAACATGAACCATTCACCTTGGGATAGTGAAACTGCTTACGTTGATATCTAATCTTGACGACAAATCAACTAATGTGGCGAATGAAATATTCATTTTTGTGCTTCGTTCCCCTTTAAGTTCTGTGTCAGTTTTCTCTTTCATAAGGACATTTGTGTTGTTTGCAAATAGCACCACCTCTGCTTGAGGAACAGTCATTGGCATATCATTTATATACATATAACAGAAAGAGAAGTGGGCCTAGTATTGACCCCTGTGGCACTCCATGTGCTACTACTCTGAGTGTTGACTTGTATTCTTCTTTTTTATGCTGTTCTTTATTGACTAATTTCTACTACCTGAGTTCTAAGTGATAAGTATGACTCAAACCATGTATTTGCTGTTCCCCTCACGCCGTAGACCTTTAGCATTTCCAGTAATGTTTTATGGTTTATTATATCATATGCTTTTGAGAGATCCATGAATAATCATACTGTTATTTTTTTACTTTCTCTGCTACTAAGTAGAGGAAATATTGTATTCCACCCAAAAATTCAATGTCGAAATTTCACCGCAAATATATGTTTTGAGGCCTCCTGACTCCAAAAAAAAGCATTTTTAGAAAAAGGTGCATGTGTGTCAGTCTGTGGACAGCATAACTCAAAAATGAAAAGTCAGTTAAAAACCAAAGTTGGTATTAAAGTTTAATGTCTTTCAGAATGCGACACGAAGATTTTGAAGAAAATTGCTCCACCCTAAACTACCTTTTACATGGAAAATTTTTCGAAAATTTTGATTTTCTTGAAAATGGCTCTAATGTTTTTGATTAAAATGCCACATGTTTAAGATATTTTTATGACAAATGAAATGTATATCTTCAATTTTCTGGCTATAGATTATGTAGTCCTATTTACCCTGGATGGCTTTTGAGTAACTGGTAAACTGTAAGAGATAGATAAAATCTTAGTGTACAAAAAATGTAGATCTTGCTAAAATAGACAATTTATGTCCAAGTAAAGCTTTTTGTAGAGTGAAATGGAACATTGTTCATTTTTTTATATGTTAAGCGTGCAAAGAGAACGGAATCTCAAGGCTGAAAGCCTGCTGTATTGCCATATTCCCCTTGTACCTACAAGGAAATGAGCCAGGCATCGGCAAACATGTACTCAATGAGGCCTCGCAACTATGACGTTACAGGGGCAGCACTTACTCTGTCTCCCCCTCCCTCGCAGCCTTAACTGGCACTGCATACACACCGATCACGGGCGGACTGTCATGTCGTATTTACCTGTACTTCTAAATATGTCTATGAAAGTGTAATTTAATACTAAGACTTAAAGATAAATTTCTTTAGTTATAACTTTGAAGGATATTAGTTTATTTAACTTAAAGTCTTAGTATATTCATAGAATTAGAGTGCATCTAATTATTCCTGGTCTATTAAATTTGATATCTAGAATAGCACTTTGATGATTTCTTCTCTCATCATGTAAGGAACGTAAGGTGTTTGTTGTGCTCTAAAGTTCAAAAAGGCACTCATCAATGGAACATCAAGCGGCATTATGATACATGTCATAAGATCACCATACAATTATAGACAAGCAAGTATTCATAAATTTACACCACAATTTAAAGTAGCATAACACTGACGTAGTGTCCTTTATTCATTTCATTTTTTTTTCAGGTCTAGATTGGACTAACCAACTGTAACAGCTCAAAGAGCAATGTTCAGATAATACACCTAATATTAATTCAAATATTATAACTGATAGACAACTTCACGCCAGCTATACTGTTGCTTTGGAGATTGCTCAGTCACTGAGGTGTTTTAGTGATGGAGATTTCATAAAAAATGTTAAAGTTGCCAACATAATTTTCCCTGAACAATATGATATTTTTAGTAATATTACATTATCACCACGAACCATACAGAGAAGGATACATAAAATTGCAGAAATAGCCGAAAAAAGACTACAAACCAAGGTCCATGAATTTATAGCCGTTTCTCTCGCATTGCATGAAAGCACTGACAACGTTGCTACAGCACAATTGGTAATTTTCAATCGTGGAGTTACTAACAACCTCTCTCGATACAAGAATATATGCTTGAAGTCATTCCGCTTAGGGAACATGCAACAGGGACAGAATTATTTCAAGCATTTAAGAAATATGTAGGAGAAAAGAAACTGAATCTAAAAAAATTTTGTATTGCGATTAACAGCTGTTAATTTGCGTACTATAGTGAGAGTGGCTACTTGTGATATATCACTAGATTTTTATGGTACATTGGAAATGGAAGTGAATTGAAATATATTGCTCAAATATCTAGGCCTACCTAAAGTATCGTAGACCAAAATAGCTGGATTCAAGTATGTGTACTATTCCTTATTGTACTCTGTAGCGAGCGAGTCCAGCACTGACTCTGAATGAAGGTCAATGCCATCCCCTGTTCTGCATTACGTCATGTGCATTGCGGGCTGCTTATTGAGACGTCATATGGACACCTCATTGAGTACATGTTTGCCGATGCCTGAAATAAGTAATAAGATCATTTATACAAATGTTTATTTCAACTAACATGAAGAAGATATAGGGATAAGAGTTTGTAAGAATGGTTAGTACAAGAGTAGAGAAAGTCAAGTGAGTGCAACACATCAGAATTTTTTTCTGCTCAATGGTCTCAATTATTTTTTGTAATAACATGTAAACAGTTGTCTGTTGATCTTTTAATCATGTTGAGAATCTGTTATGATGGTATTCTTTCTAGGAAGCTAATGCTTCTGTTGTACATCAGTTTTTCTACGATTTTTAAAAACACCGACAACATTGATACTACTCTGTAATTTTGTATATCATGTGCTTACCCTTTTTTGTGTAATGTCTTTGCTTAAGCGATCTTTAGTTTTTTCAGGAATACATCTTTTTAAAAGGATGTATTATAAACATTCATTAAAGGCTCCGCTATTTCCTCTATAAATTCTTTTACTACATAGTCAGGTATATCATCTATTCCTGCTGAAAACTTATTTTTTAATCCGTTTGTTACTTTTATTAGTTCTTTGCTTATTGGATGAATAAAGAAGGAATTTGTGTACCATCTTATTTTATTATTGTAACTAAGTTAAACATTTTGTGTACCATATTTCTTACTCAATGCTTCATTCGCAACTTCAGTTGAAGTACCTATTAAATAGCTCTGCCACCTGTACCAGATCTTGTATCTTATCATCACTGATAATCTCCAATTGAAACTCCCTTTGATTGATTTTGCCAGTTTCCTTTATTATTTGCCATATTGCCTTATTTTAATTTTTTTATCCTAGTATGTACCTATTTTTATGTAATCTTTTTGCTGCCCTAATGACTCTCCTATAAATTGTCTTAAAGGTAGTTACATGATGTAGCATTTCCTTTCAAGCACCTTCCCCTTTTGCCAATCTCCCTAAAAAAAATTAGTTGTTTTGATGAAACCCTGATTTCTGTTGTTACCCAACCATTTTCTCCTCTAATCTCCACTACTGTCATCTTTTTTAGTGGGAAAGCAGTTTCAAAATTGTATAGAAAGGTTTCACGTAGTTCAGTGAATTTTGACCCAGCTGTATTTTCTATGTACACCTCATTCCAGTTATCCTTTCTTAGTAACCATTTAAAATTATTTAAATTGGCTGCACTGTAGGATCGTTAAGTTGTCTTTATTTTACCCTGTTTTGGTTTATTTGCTGTGATTGTTAGTTTTTGAGCTTTGTGGTCAGACAGCCCTGTTCCCATGACTTGTGAAGGTTCAGTACATTCCATATTTGTAACCATTGCATCCAAAAGTGGCTTAGAATTTTTTATACTCTTGTGGGGGCTTTTACTGTGTTTTTCATGTTATATATACGGCATCTATTCTGTACTTTGATACTCTTTTGGCTATCTTGTAATTAGCTTTCCAGTCCCCCACAGACAACAATGTTTTGATATTTTCATGTTAACTTTCTGAACAGCTCTAAATTGTTTATAAATATATTGACATCACTGTCTGGGGTCCTATATATACATGCTATTACCATTTTAGCTAATGGTACCTCTGTTATTGATAGTTCAAACTGTTTCTCTGCCCTTAAGTTTAACATATCTTGTACTTCTTTGCACTCCAATTCTGCTCTTACAGATATTCCCAACCTTCCATGCATGCTTGTACTTCTGCAAAACACTGATTGTAATTTAAAGTAACCTAAAGGATGTTACTATTTTGCAATAAAAATCCGTAACAACTAGGGTCCGGATTTGTATGTACTAAAAACACCTAACATGTGCATACAAGTATGAACTAAAAATGTAAAAAATATGTATTAAAAATAAAAGAATATGCACTATCATAGGAAATATTTTATTCTAAATCACTGTTTCATTCCTTGCAAAATGACAAATCACAGTATGTCACCAATAGTTTCTCAATGTTTTCAGGAATTAAGGATTTTCTTTTGTCGGACAGAATTAGTTTATATAAGTTGAAAATGATCGTTTCATGTCAGTGGATGTATTTGGGCAATACTTGCACACTGTTAGTGTCTGCTCGGACCATTCATCTGGCAAAGATTGTCTACTTCCACTTACAAACTTGTTAACTTAATTTTCGTCAGTTCTGGATTTGAGTCGAGCATTGCAATGAATTTAGTTCTAACTTATTTTTGTCCTGTTTCCTCAGGAATAGCATTTAGAGAGGAAATTGTGTTAGTCAACTGAAGAGACTCGTGTATGGGTGCACTATGAGGCTCTAGATCATTAATAATCTTAAGTGACAATTAATGTACATAAATATTTTGTTTGTTAAAAATGCTGTCAATTGCCTCAGGAGTTCTTTTACATGCTGTTTAAGTCTACTGACATGAACCTGTTGCTTTTAAAGTCACTTAAAGCCATTAGTTTGGGCCAGGTTTGAACCCACGAATTTGTGATCAGTAGGCCAGCACCTAACCTAATGAGCTACTCATATCGATAAATAATGTACATGAATACTTATCTTGATATACAGTTTCACATTCAGATGGGTACTTTACTTCACGAGCACATGGAGTACCACTTTGATGACCTAAAATTGGAAGCTTATTGTGGTGCCAAGGGATGTCCAAATCATAGATTCATTATATTTTTCAGAAACCTCAGGTAATTGATAATGGCCTAATCTGTGGCAGCCCTGTGAGTATAGCCTTGGCCTACCACCCAGCCACTGGATCGCCCACCTCTGCCCACTATAGGTGTCATGAGCAGGGTCCAGTGGTGGAGAGTGGGAAATGGTCAGCGCCCCGAGCCCTTCCGGTCAGTACATGCAGTCTTTGTAACTGGAGTTGATCACACAGAGTAACCAGGATGGGTGATCGGCCTGAAACCTGGTGTGAGAGTGAGGAAGTAGATATCAAATAATGGTGAAAGATGATAGGAAAGGTGATAATGGAGCAATTAGAAGAATGATGGCGGGGAACCCAGAGAAAACCGGCCCCTGCACCTGTGTGCCCACCACACATTCCACTGTGCTAACCCTCAAAATATGCATTTGCATGTGTATTTTCGAAAAACCCTGGCCCTAGTAATAACCGTCTATGCTACCTGAAACTATCAGCATAAAATCTTCAAGAAAGATTTAGTCATTCTTATACACTCACTCTCTATGTGTTATGGAGGAATTATTTAATATCTTATCAACAGGTAAATATTCAATACATAGATGCAGATTGCATGTGATAGTGACTTACACTTATTTGTTATTGTTGACCTACAGTAATGCATGTTGTGAAGTTTACTCTTGAAATGGTGGTGGCTTACAAATTTATTTATTTCTCTCTCTCCCTTCTCTCCCTCCTCTCCCTCCTTTCCCTCCTTTCCCTCCCCTCCCTCCCTTCCACCCAACTCTACCTTCCTCCTTTCTTTCTTTTTCCCCCCTTACATAATGCAAGATGGAGCAAAAAAGAGTATTATTGGTGGTGGCTGTGTTACTGGTCATGATGCATGTTCCATAATTGTAGGTGTTAAGTGTCCCTGAACTCCGCTCACGATGGGACCAACCAAAGAGACAAATAATTGACTAATGATTGGAAGTTTTTGAACAAGTGAGATTAAACACATTAATTGAAAGTTGGTTTTGGTTATACTATACCTCCTTACTTTTGAAAATTAGGAACATTTTGTGAACCTTCGTTCCCATCTTCATATTTTAACCAACTATTAATTGGTTATTTATACAGAATTTTAGCGGCTGGTAGATTATTATATAGATTAAGATTTGGTAATGTTGCTGAATACTACCTTCTTGATGCACAACGTCGCTAAACCATGCTAACTTGACATGAATTAACTACTGGACAAAGAGGTTGGCAACTACGAATCAGAGAGGAACACGGATAATGGAACAGATGTGTGATCTGAAACTGAAACAATGTTTGAATTCAAATTTTATTAGTATTAGATTCAAATTCAAAATTTCAAGAGAAGCACATGTGTTCAGTGCAGGTGTAGGCGAAGGACCTTCCCGCATTGTCACACTTTAATAAGTGTATTTCAAGCGAATACATAAATAACTAGTGACATTTTGCAGTGAGTTTAGCTTTATTATTCGGTGACAAGTGCGATATCACTGACATCTTATTAACAGTTGATTTATTTATGATAGATTTTCATATAGTTTACCACGTGCCATGCTAGAGCAAGGTAAGCAGTTTCAAACTGTGCGTACACTAGTGCTTGCAGCTTGGACCTAAAAACTTGGACAGGGGAGGAAATATGGAATCTTCACTTTCTTTGGAGAACAGAACTGCAGACGTGGATGGTTGCACTGTGTGCAATATTATCTCACAAAGTTTTTCTTCTAGAAATTATGAAGAAAAGATTAAAGTTGTGCAGGAAGGAAGACCAATGCCTGACCTGCTACTCCAATGAAAAGCTGTGTAAGAAAATTAAATTCACAGCTGTATATTACTAATGAATGGCTTACTGGTTGTCCACACAAACAAAAGCTTTATTGTTGGTGTTGTCTCCTGTTTGCTAACGAAAAAAATGTATGGTCTAGTGGTGGGTTCAGTGACATGGGGAACATCCATAAAGCAATTAAAAAACACAGTTTGACTAGCACTCATCTCCAAACCATCATTCTACTGAAAACATTCGGTAAATCCAGAATTGACCATTTACTGGATACTCAGAAGAAAGTGAGGGAAAATCAGCACAACGAACTAGCAAGAAGCAATAGAGAAGTAATGAAACGCCTAATTGACATTGTTTGTTTTTTGGGGAAACAGGAATTAGCATTTAGGGGTCACAATGAGTCATCAGAATCCAGCAGCAAGGGGAATTATGTAGAACTTGTAAACCTGCTTTGTGTGACAACAAGCTAAGAACTTTCATGGAGCAGGGGACAGTGTTTACTGGGCTATCAAATCTGATCCAGAACGACTTAATTGAGTCAATAAGTAATGTTCTAATAATTGAGATAAAGAGAGAAATCAAAGAGACCAGTTTTGTTGCCATTTGTTTGGATGAAAGTACAGATGTTGCAAATTTATCCCAACTTTCTGCAGTAATGAAATTCCTTGGACCTGATGGTGACGTTCAAGAAAGGTTTCTCCGCTTTATAAATATTTCAGATGATCGGTCGGCTGATGCATTATACAAAATTGTAAAGGAACTCATCGATGAATTTGACTCTGGGGAAAACCTAGTTGCTCACACATATGATGGTGTGGCTGTTATGGCGGGGCATTTAAATGAATTTCAGGCAAAAGTACGAAGATCATTTTCCCAAGCTGTATGTGTGCACTATTTCGCCCATAGATTAAATCTAGTTCTGTCACAGGCGGTTTCACACATTCGAGAATGCAGGATATTCTTCATGACTGTTAATGGAATAGCAGCATTTTTTTTCCCAAATCTTCTAAGAGAACTGAGGCCCTGGATAATGAGATACATAGAAGATTTCCGCGTGTTTCACAAACGCGCTGGAGCTACTGCTCTCGTTTGGTGGAAAGATTATATGAATTCAGAAAAGAACTTTTTCTTTGTTTGAAACTATTGCAAATGCAGATGAGAAATGGGATCAAGAAACTTATACTGCTGCATGCGGTTTCGTAAGTACAATGGAGGATTTCACCTTCAAATTTATGTTCGAGATGTTTGCTATAATATTCCCCATCACGGACACTCTGTAGGATATTCTCCAAGCGAAGTCATCTGATATTGGATATTGATTATTGAAAGTTACGAATTCCAGAGGGCCTTAGAAGAGAAGCGCAATTTCTTCGATGAAGTATGGTACAAAGTTGAAGAAGCCATTGGTGATCCATCACCTTAGAAATGTCATACCAGCAGTGATGGTTTGAATAGGAAAATGCACTACAAACGTTTCTATTGTGAGATTCTGGATACGCTTCTACTCCATCTAAGAGAAAGATTTGGTAATATTGAGTCTTTGTGTTTTCTGGAATTGTTAAATTTTAAGGACTTCAACAAATACAAATCGTCTTTTCCAGAATTATCTTTTCAACCACTAAAAGAGTCCTATGGGATGCGACATAAAGATTTTGAAGAAAATTGTCCCACCCTAAACCACCCTTTACATGGAAAATTTTTCGAAAATTTTTTTCTTGAAAATGGCGCTAACGATTTTGATTAAAATGTCATATGTTTGACATATTTTGATGACAAATGAAATGTATATCTTGAATTTTCTGGCTATATCCGCTGTAGTCGTATTTACTCTGGACGACTTTTGCATAACTGGTAAACCGTTAGAGATAGACCAAATCATACTATACAAAAAATGTAGATCTTGCTAAAACCGCAATTTATGCCTGAATAAATTTTCTTGTAAGGTGAACCATTTCAGAGATATTCCTTGTTATGTGTGTGAGTTTCGGAAAACTTATAACTTTCGTGAAATGGATCATCGTTCATTTTTACTTTCTCTACTGGTAAGCAGGGGAAGTATTGTATTCCACCCAAAAATTCGATGTCGAGATTTCACCGGAAATACATGTTTTGAGGCCCCCTGAATCCAAAAAAAGCATTTTTAGAAAAAGGTCCGTGTGTGTGTCAGTCTGTGTGTCTGTCTGTGGACATCATAACTCAAAAACGAAAAGTCGGTCAAAAACCAAAGTTGGTATTTAAGTTTAATGTCTTTCAAGGATGCGACACGAAGATTTTGAAGAAAATAGCCCCACCCTAAACTACCCTTTACATGGAAAATTTTTCGAAAATTTTGATTTCCTTGAAAATGGCTCTAACGATTTTGATTAAAATGTCATATGTTTGAGATATTTTGATGACAAATGAAATGTGTATCTTGAATTTTCTGGCTATAGCCCCTGTAGTCGTATTTACTCTGGACGACTTTTGCATAACTGGTAAACCGTTAGAGATAGACCAAATTATACTATACAAAAAATGTAGATCTTGCTAAAATTCACAATTTATGTCCCAATAAATTTTCTTGTAGGGTGAACCATTTCGGAGATATTCCTTGTTATGTGTGTGAGTTTCGGAAAACTTAGAACTTTCGTGAAATGGATCATAGTTGTTCATTTTTTTGTCTGTTAAGTGTGCAAAGACAACAGAATCTCAAAGCTTTAAAAGATTTGACTATCGCACAGAGCCTACTGTAGGTATTCTAACATTCCCCTTGCACCTACAAGGAAATAAGCAATAAGATAATTTGTACAAATGTGTATCTCAACTATCAAGAAAGAAGATATAGGAATAAGAGTTTGTAAGAATGGTTAGTACAAGAGTAGAGAAAGTCATGTGAGTGCAACACATCAAATTTTTTATATGTTAAACTTGCAAAGAGAACGGAGTCTCAAAGCTTTAAAATATTTGACTATCGCTCAAAGCCTACTGTATTCTAATATTCCCCTTGCACCTACAAGGAAATAGGCAAAAAGATAATTTGTACAAACGTTTATCTCGACTAACACTAAGAAGATATAGGAATAACAGTTTGTTAAGAATGATTAGTACAAGAGTAGAGAAAGTCATGTGAGTGCAACACATCAAATTTTTTATATGTTAAACTCGCAAAGAGAACGGAATCTCAAAGCTTTAAAGTATTTGACTATCGCTCAAAGCCTACTGTATTCTAATATTCCCCTTGCACCTACAAGGAAATAGGCAAAAAGATAATTTGTACAAACGTTTATCTCGACTAACACTAAGAAGATATAGGAATAAGAGTTTGTTAAGAATGGTTAGTACAAGAGTAGAGAAAGTCATGTGAGTGCAACACATGAGATTTTGTTATCTATCACTGTTCCAAAAGGAAACAATTGTTTCCCTTATTGATCTTATGTGTTATGGTTGGCCATGTATATTCTATGTTTTGATTATTTTAACTTTTTTCTTATTAAGCCAAATTAAAGTATATATCACAACAAACGAGAAAACATGAAGTTTAAATTAATTAATGAACATAAATAACATGTTTGATAATGTATAACGTATGTTAAGTTTACTATTAGGTTAGCAATAAGCATTACAACTGCTACAAGCAGAAAAGCTCCATTATATAGTTAGATGCTAACTTGTTACATGCAGTGTATACCAACTTATGTATAAAAGTAAGGCTTCACGGGTGATCAGCCGTGTGAGGTTTAAAAACATTAAGCTTTCAGCCATTGTAGACTCCATGACCTTTATCAGAATGAAAAATGACCCTTACCAGCATTCGAGAACAGGTCGTACAGGTTCTCCTGTACGGTATGTTTATCTGCACAGCACCTAGCCGCTTATTGCGACTTTATCTGTGCAGTATTGGTGTTCCAATTGTTTTCAAGCTTTTGTGTCTGTGAGCAATGGTTTCTTCCTGCATACCTAAGTTTGGATGCAGGAAGGGGGCAGAAATAGGTGTTGGGGTAAGTATGTGTTAGATGATGGGAGTGGCATTGCCATTATCCAAGGGCGTCCCTAGAAAGGTGGTAACTTTTCCTTCTACGATGTGCTCTGTGGTCGTATTGACCTAGTGCCCGTACCAGCTGATTGGTGTGGGAATTCAGTTTGGTGTGCATGGTTCGGGATCGCTCCCTTACGAAGTCCATGGTGTAGGGTAGTCCGGAGTGGTTGTGAAGGATGTAAGACGGGAATCTACGCCCGGTATCATATATTGTTCTTAACGCCCTATTCTGCACTGTCTGCAGTTTGCGTATGGTGGAGGGTGCCGCTGATCCCCAGGCTTCGCAGCCGTATAAGATCAATGGCGGGATGTTTGCCCGGTAAATGCGTAGTTTTAGGTAAGTGGGCGTAGTGGTTCGGAGGATAGGGTAGAGCTGTCTGAGTGCAGCGTGACCGAGTCCGGCCTTTGCGCGGACGTGTGGAGCGTATGTCAGCCAGCGGTCGAGGAGAACGCCTAAGTATTTTGCGGAGGTTACCCATGGGATATTTCTCCGCCTGAGCGGAAGTGACCGTTCCGGCCGCCAATGGCGAACCTTACCAAGGAGGAGTGCGGAGCTTTTGCCCGGACTAATAGCCATTCTCCACTTCTCACTTCAACGGCCGACGGCGTCGAGTTGTCGTTGAAAGGGAGAGAAGCAATCTCTCACATTCTTGTTTTGTGCCATGATGAGGACGTCCGCATACTGGCATGTCACAGTGTGCTGTTCCGTGGGGAAGTCGGACATGTATGCTGCGAAGAGTAGCGGGGAGAGTACACTGCCCTCTGGGACTCCTGCCGCTATATATCTTAGTGTGGACAGTCTTCCACTTTCACTCTGAAAGTGCGGTCCTGAAGCAAGCTGCTAATTAGTGTGAGATATGGGGGAGGGATGTTTGCCTGCTTTAGTTTGTACAGTAGGCCTTGGTGCCAAGTTGTGGCGAATGCCTTTTCCACGTCCAGTAGAACTGCTATGGTCTTGAAGTTTTCCTGGAAACCCAGGGCATACTTCTCGGCCACACGCAGCAACTGCATGGTCGTGGAATGATCCCGACGAAAACCAAACTGGTGATCTGGTAGGAGTTGCCTATCCTCAAAAAGAGGCGTTAGGCGGGCGAAGAGCCACCGCTCAAAAACTTTTGAGACGGTTGGGAGAATGCTGATGGAGCGGTAGTTCTTAGGAAAGACTGCGTTCTTGCCGGGTTTCAAGATACACACCACTCTCGCTTCCTTCCAGCATGTTGGAAAGTGACGGAGACGAAAGCATGCATTGAAAATCCGGGTCAAGCGGACGGCAGCCCTTTTGGGTAGGTGCTGGAGCATGAGCGCCGTGACGCCATCATGTCCAGGGGATTTATTTGGGTTTAGACTTTGGATTTCGAAGATCACCTCTTTTGGGGTGATCATAGGAACTTGGATCTCCTCGTGTAGCTGCCGTGGTTCCTCATAAGGTAATCCACGGTCGCTTCCACAAGTTCCGTAAAGTCTTCGTCTTGTGGGTCCTCCCGGGGTTCAAACTGTACCTCAAGGTGGTCCGCGAACACAGTGGCTTTCTCGTCTGGCTCGAACGTGAGCCGCCCACGAGTGCCATGCAAGGGATGCTAGTATTGGGTCTAGTCCTTCCTCAAGGCCCTTATAATCCGCCATGGTTTCTTTTCTTGAAGGTTTATATTCTGAAGAGTGTTTTCCCAGACTGTTGTTCTATGCACACGGAGCAGTCGCCTTGCCAGGGTTTTGAACCTCTGGTATACTGCTCCTATCCTGGGATGGCGGAAGCGCTGCTACGCTTCCGAACAGTTGCCTTGGCTTTTAGCAACTTCCGGAGTTCTATAGGTAAGTTTCTCGGGTCAGGGATGTTGGTGGGAATGCGGTGAGTGTGTGCGCATACCGCATTTAGGATCTGGTGGGAAAAATCCGTCGCTGCCGCTTCCAACGCTTCGAGATCATCGATGCGTGGTCGAGGGTCGACGGATTGGTTGAGTTGTAGGACTGCTGCATCCCAGTCGGTCTCAAGGTGTCCAGTCTGAGTTTAACAGAGCTGGCATGGCTACTGTGGAATCCACCACGACAGGGGCGTGGTCGGAATCCAGCTCATTAATTCCCGAGAGGTCAAAGTACAATGGCATGCTTTTGGTGATCATGATGTCTAAGACGTCAGGCCTGCCGCGGCCCGAATGGAATGTTGGACTTCTCAGCCCGTACGCGACAAGGCTTGGGTCTCCGCCAGTGGCGTTTGGTGAAGGTATTCGCCAGGGTAAGCAATCTCATTGTAAATGGTTAAACGAAAAATATGCTGATACATAACGCATGCACTTAAAAACAATAGTATCACTGTTATCCAGCACATTACTTTGTAACAAAATATTGATGATTTACCTTGTCTTATTTGAAGCAGAGCTTTATTCTCCTCCCTTCCTTGGCAAAATCGTCAATCACAAGATCATAGAATGTGGCATCCTGTTGTAGATTTACCAGAAGCTCCTTCTCTAGTGCTATCAAAGATAAGTTTGAAAGTCTTTCCTGTCCCTGAGTGTTGCGTGCATAATTTGTTATGACTTTTAGTTTAGAAAAGCTACGTTCAATTGCAGCAATACTTGCTGCAATAGTTAAAACTACCTCGCACAGTTTTGTCACTTCACTATACGCTCTGTTCAGTTCATTTTTTTATGAAGGCTAGAAGAGTGAATGAGTGAGTGAGTGGGGTTTAAGGGCCCGTCGACAACTAGGTAGGCTAGAAGATCATTCCCAGATTTATGATGCATGGCTCGAGACAAGCAAGTGACAGAGAGTTGTGACCTCAACGCAACCAAGTTAGACTGTCCCATAGGACTCTTTTAGTGGTTGAAAAGATAATTCTGGAAAAGACGATTTGTATTTGTTGAGGTTCTTAAAATTTAACAATTACAGAAAACACAGTGACTCAACATTACCGAATCTTTCTCTTAGATGGAATAGAAGCGTATCCAGAATCTCACAATAGAAACGTTTGTAGTGCATTTTCCTATTCAAACCATCACTGCTGGTATGACATTTCTTAGGTGGTGGATCACCAATGGCTTCTTCAACTTTGTACCATACTTCATCGAAGGAATTGCGCTTCTCTTCTAAGGCCCTCTGGAATTCCATAACTTCCAATAATCAATATCCAATATCAGATGACCTTGCTTGGAGGATATCGTACAGAGTGTCCGTGATGGGGAATATTATAGCAAACATCTCGAACATAAATTTGAAGGTGAAATCCTCCATTGTACTTACGAAACCGCATGCAGCAGTATAAGTTTCTTGGCCCCATTTCTCATCTGCATTTGCAATAGTTTCAAACAAAGAAAAAGTTCTTTTCTGAATTCATATATTCTTTCCACCAAACGAGAGCTGTAGCTCCAGCGCGTTTGTGAAACACGCGGAAATCTTCTATGTATCTCATTATCCAGGGCCTCAGTTCTCTTAGAAGATTTGGGAAAAAAATGCTGCTATTCCATTAACAGTCATGAAGAATATCCTGCATTCTCGAATGTGTGAAACCGCCTGTGACAGAACTAGATTTAATCTATGGGCGAAATAGTGCACAGATACAGCTTGGGGAAATGATCTTCGTACTTTTTGCTTGAAATTCATTTAAATGCCCCGCCATAACAGCCGCACCATCATATGTGTGAGCAACTAGGTTTTCCCCAGAGTCAAATTCATCGATGAGTTCCTTTACAATTTTGTATAATGCATCAGCTGACCGATCATCTGAAATATGTATAAAGCGGAGAAACATTTCTTGAACGTCACCATCAGGTCCAAGGAATCTCATTACTATAGAAAGTTGGGATAAATTTGCAAAATCTGTACTTTCATCCAAACAAATGGCAACAAAACTGGTCTCTTTGATTTCTCTCTTTATCTCAATTATTAGAACATTACTTATTGACTCAATTAAGTCGTTCTGGATCAGATTTGATAGCCCAGTAAACACTGTCCCCTGCTCCATGAAAGTTCTTAGCTTGTTGTCATACAAAGCAGGTTTACAAGTGCTACATAATTCCCCTTGCTGCTGGATTCTGATGACTCATCGTGACCCCTAAATGCTAATTCCTGTTTCCCCCCAAAACAAACAATGTCAATTAGGCGTTTCATTACTTCTCTATTGCTTCTTACTAGTTCGTTGTGCTGATTTTCCCTCACTTTCTTCTGAGTATGCAGTAAATGGTCAGTTCTGGATTTGCCGAATGTTTTCAGTAGAATGATGGTTTGGAGATGAGTGCTAGTCAAACTGTGTTTTTTAATTGCTTTATGGAAGTTCCCCATGTCACTGAACCCACCACTAGACCATACATTTTTTTCGTTAGCAAACAGGAGACAACACCAACAATAAAGCTTTTGTTTGTGTGGACAACCAGTAAGCCATTCATTAGTAATATACAGCTGTGAATTTAATTTTCTTACACAGCTTTTCATTGGAGTAGCAGGTCAGGCATTGGTCTTCCTTCCTGCACAACTTTAATCTTTTCTTCATAATTTCTAGAAGAAAAACTTTGTGAGATAATATTGCACACAGTGCAACCATCCACGTCTGCAGTTCTGTTCTCCAAAGAAAGCGAAGATTCCATATTTCCTCCCCTGTCCAAGTTTTTAGGGCCAAGCTGCAAGCACTAGTGTACGCACAGTTTGAAACTGCTTACCTTGCTCTAGCATGGCACGTGGTAAACTATATGAAAATCTATCATAAATAAATCAACTGTTAATAAGATGTCAGTGATATCGCACTTGTCACCGAATAATAAAGCTAAACTCACTGCAAAATGTCACTAGTTATTTATGTATTCGCTTGAAATACACTTGTTAAAGTGCGACAATGCTGGAAGGTCCTTCGCCTAGACCCGCACTGAACACATGTGCTTCTCTTGAGCGGGTGCCGCGATGGCGCCTGAGCTGACCCGAAACCCCACGGAAACGAGTCCTCACGGACACAGTGTGTTCTTGCACGCATGATTACACGTATTGAGAACGTATCGTACAATAAAACGGAAATCTGAGTTCAGGTCAACTGCAGTAGCCAAGCGCTTAACATAGAATCAGAACGTGCTGCTAGATAATATAAATAATTTTGTAGCATTGTACAGGGCAAGCACTGCTTACCTTGCGTACATGAACCACACGCCACTGGTCTCCACTGATGAGGCGTTAGAGCCCGCGCCCCCTCTGGTTGCTAGTGCGTCTGTACCAGAGCCTATACTTCGCGTTAAGATCTCCCGCGATGCAGACTACTGGGTGCCGGTTGAGGAGAGTGGTACGTATAATCTGCTTCGTAGAAGCGATGATCAGGTGGGTCGTAAGCCGCAATCAACAACCTGTCCATACCGCCAATGGCAAGCCTAATGGCAGTAGCCTCCACTTGCTGAAGGGCAGGGAGAGGAAAAGGTGTATGAGTGATATGTTTGATGAAGATAGCTGTACCACCGCCCTGTCGGCCGACCCGATCAGACCGTTAAGTGACTTACCAGATGGCAGGCTGAGAACAGCCCGAGGTGTGTCATTCGTGTACTTACCCTTTTAGGGTTTAAGCACTATATGCCGGGACTGAGGATGTTGTAGGATGGCTGGTGAAGAATGGGGATTGTAGGTTATAAGGAGGTAGCATAGTTTTATGCTCCTCGAGGCTGTTATTTCAGTGTGCAACCAGCGTTGGGCACTGCTGGTGAGTGGTCCAAATATGACTATTTGGAAAAGAAAATTTAGAATTCCAAGCTTCTCTTGGAAGGACTGTAAGGGGCTCAGCTTGCGCTGTTGATGGGGTAGCTCCTGTGTTACCGTGGGTGCCCGCAAGCCATGCGGGGAACCCGGTGTCGCACAAGCGTGCGTTCTCTAGCGATATAGTCCCCAAGAGACTTAACCAGGGCGCTCCGATGTTGTGGAAACTGGTCGTAAAATTTAGTTGCCCGGCGCCTAATTTCGTCCTCCACATACGGGAGGGACGAGGCTTCGTGCAGTAGTCTCGTAGGGAATCTACGGCATACAGAATAGGTTACCCGAAGACCTCTATTCTGTATACGATGTAGACGCCGGAGATGGGTATCTGCAGCCATGCCCCAGATTTCGCAGGCGTACAGGAGGATAGGGATGATGAGAGCCTGAAAGAGGCGTAGCTTTAAGGGAATTGGCATCCCCGACCGCAGCATGGGGTACAGTAAGGCAATTGCCCCGCCGGTCCGCGCTGACAGGTCGTTGATGTGTTCCCGAAAAGTAAGGCCCTTATCAAGCTTCACTCCCAGGTAGGTAATGGTATCCACCCACTCTATCCTTCTACGAAGGTAAGTAAATGTGGGGAAGTCAGACCGTTAGCTTTCCGCTCCCCATATATATATATATATATATATATATATATATATATATATATATAATACACACAATGTTAGGTAGGAGGGGGTTGCGTTGCCCTGGCCAATGAGCGGGCGACGATTTGTATTTGGGCCTGCTGTTTCGGGCTATGTCCCAAGGTCCCAACTCTAGGTCCCAGGAGTGTACAGGATTCTTTACGAATGTGGTAAAGTGTATGTAGACCAAACAGGACGCACAATAGAAGAAAGATGTAAAGAACACCAGTGCAACATCAGGCTCCTACAACCAGATAAGTCGGCAGTGGCCGAGCACTGTATAGAATATATCCATAAAATAAGCTTTGAAGACATCAAAGTTCTGTATCATACTGATAAATACTGGGACAGGGTAATTAAGGAAGCCATCCAAATCAAACTGCATCCAAACAACTACAACAGGGACCGCGGACTTCAACTCTGTCCTGCTTGGACAATAGCCATCAAACACAGCCACTTTTTTTTGCTGTGGGGAAAAAGGCTACTTACGCCCCAACCGCATGCACGCATGCGAGTGTAAGACTTCTACCCTGGCTTCGAACCCGGGCAGCCTACTCACTAAAAAACCCCACCGGAAGACATTTCTTTGCAGAGCCGCAATAAGGCTTCTGCGCGTTCAATGGTGATAGATAAGAGCTGCCTGCCAGGGGCAGTAACAGCTGGTAATTACAGAAAAAGTGCTCCGTCTTGCAGGGGAGAATTTAATGAATGATGGTGCGTATGATAGTCGGGTCCCGCATTTGCACCCCGGTCAGTAACGTACAGTTTCATGCTGGCATGCAGTGCATGCGAGCGCGTCAACGATGAAGTCCCGGGCTGCAGTCATAATGAAGTATTGGCTACAGCTTGGGGAGTTGGAGGTGACAGTGATAACGAAATTCATAGTAGTTTTACTTGTTCTATGTTTGACGTCCCTCTTGGGAGCCGTGTCTATGTTGGGCGTCCCTAGTGGGAGCCGTGTCTGTGCTTGAACGTTGCCTTTCAAGTTCAGGTGTCGCCTGGTCGTCTGGAGTGCACACTTGGCGGGCAGTCTGCCTGAAATTTCAGGTGCGAGCCAGTGCCACTCCCGAGGGGGCCCTCTCCCCTGGGTCCTCCTTGGCTAGATAGCGCAAGGTCTTGGAGGGCGCTGTAGGAGATGGACGTCATGTGGGATGTGCGTGGCTTAGAAGCAAAGTCAGTAGATTAGGTTGCTGTATGAGATTGTCAAGGAAGTGGTTTATGGTATCGTCTATGTCTGGATTGGTCAAGTTTCTGTCAATTGGTTGTCCAAGTGCAGTGATAAGTGTATTGTGGTGTAATGGGATTTTATTGTATACATCGAAAGCTAGTTTCTTAATAAATTGTTCTATCGTATGCATGTGTAAGTCTTCATGCAGTTGTTCGGATGGTGCTAAGTATGGGACTTTGGCTACTATACGTAGTATCTTATTTTGTAGTTGTATTATTTTAATATGCGATTTTGCCGCGTAGCCCCAGACCGGCGCCGCGTACGTCAGCATGGGCTGTATAAGGGTTTTATAAAGTGTTAGGTCCATGTCGAGCTGTAGGGCGTTACTGTAGCTGATTAATGGATAGAGCTTGCTCAATTGAGCATAGGCTTTTCTGCGCACTTCCTCTATGTGAGGGCGCCAGGTGAGACCCGACTCCATCACTAGACCTAAGTACGTTACTTTATTGGTCCAGGTGATGTCATTGTTAAAAAGTTTTGGTGGTTGCAGTCCATGCCTCGGGTGGTAGTGTTTTTTGCGTTTTGTAAAGATTATGGCTATACTCTTAGCGGCATTGACTTTGAATCGCAATTGGGCGAGCCAGGGTTCCGGTTGGTCCAGTGATGTCTGGAGGTTTCTGCGTACGAATGCAGGTTTACCGGGTTGAGTCATAATCGTCGTATCGTCGGCATACAGGAGATATGTTTTGTTCGCGCTTTTTGGTATGTCATTTATATAGATATTGAATAAAAGCGGCCCGAGTATATTACCCTGAGGGACACTCGCCAGTATTGGGCGGGGTGTGGACTTCGCATCATTCGCTGGCGAGGAGAAAGATCGCTCGCGCAAATAGTTTGCTGTTAGCTTAATCATTGTGTCCGGGAATTTAGTGTTTATCATTTTTCGTAACAATCCTGCATGCCACACGCGGTCGAAAGCACGTTCTATGTCCAGTAGAACGGCTCCCATTGACTTTTTGAAATTGAAGCCTTTCGTAATGTACTCGGTGGCGCGCAGGAGTTGCAGTGTGGTTGAATGGTTGGCCCGGAAACCAGACTGTTCGGGAATTAAAATATCATGTTTTATAATAAATGCATTAACGCGCTTTAGTATTACTTTTCAAGAATTCTGCTCATCGTGTTGAGCAGGCTAATAGGCCTGTAGTTTTGTGGGTCCGCGTTATTTTTGCCTTTCTTCGGGAAGTGTAGCACATTTACTGTTTTCCACTTGTTAGGGAAGCAGCCGTGCAAAAGGCAGAGGTTGAATAGTTTCGTTAGAATTTCTAGTGCGCTAGCCGGTAAGTGATGCAGCGCAATGTTCGGGATTTGATCTGGCCCTGGTGTTTTTCTTTTCGGTAGACGTCTGATTATCCATTTGATTTCGCAGGCATGTGTTTTTCTGATTCTGTCGTGTGTTTGCCTTTCATGTATGTTTTGAACTATGGTCTCAGTTTCGTTTACAAATACTGGCCATGATGGCGTTATGTTAGGTTTAAGCGTATTTTCTAGTGCATCTGCTAGTGCTTCTGCTTTCTGTTCATCCGTGGTGGCGATATATTGGCCCACGTGAAGAGGAGGGATGGAGATCTTGTCCCGAGTGAGACATTTGGCTATTCTCCACACTGTGTTGGTGCCCGGGTTTAGTGATTGTAATGTGTCGTTCCACTGGTTGGATATAACTGGATGTCCGCTCACGAAGTTGCTGGTTCAGGGTTTTGAGTTGATTCTGTAGTGTCGGATGTCGGTGCTGCTGCCATTGTCGCCTGGTTCTATTTCTTTGTTTGGTAAGGCGTTGTATGTCTATTGGTAGGCGTGCGCTTGTTTTCATTTGCGCTGTAGTGGAACTGCCACCATTGTGACATACTTTGTCTTTTCCACCTTTTCGGTAGCAGCATCTATGTCCTCAATTGAGTCAACTTTAATGTCCGACATTTGGGCATCTACGGTTTCTGCAAAGGTGTCCCAGTTAGCTTTGTTATAATTTCGCCTCAGTCTGGGTGGCACACTCCTCTAGAGGGCCTTCAAGTTTTATAAGGACCGGTAGATGTTTTGACGATAGCTCGTTATAAACTTGGAATGAGACGCGGGTGCCGGCTTGCCTTTCTATTATATGTCTAGAATATCAGGCGTTTCGTTTGCCTGAAACGGGACGTACGTCGGTTGTGTGGGCGCGTGTATCATGTAATCGGATCTGTTTTCATGGCGTAATAGGGTTTGGCGTGCCGCGTTCATGTTATATGAATTTCATACTGGGTGCTTGGCATTGAAGTCGCCTGCTATTCTAACACTTGGGTTCAACTGCAAGAGCGAGTAAATGTCTGCTGAGACTATATCGCCTGGTGGGTTGTATGCTGAGACGATGTTTATGTGGTTGTTATCTGTGGTAGCTATTGCTGTTGCCTCAATTCTGTGGAGGGATGGAACTGGTACTTGATGATGGGCGGTGTCAGCGGACAGCTATGGCTGTACCGCCGCCACACCTATCTCTGTCATTTCTATAAAGATAATATCCGGGTAGGTTCAGCCTATCATGAGGGTTCAGTGAGTTTCCGTGAGAAGGACTATCGGTATATCGTGTTTGTCTAGAAGGTCAAGAAGTTCATGTTTTCGTTGTCTCAGTCGATGTGTGTTCCAGGTCACTAAATTAGTCGTGGGATTAACGTCCATTGTGTCACTTCAAGAAGTCAGTGGAAGAAGTTATGGTAGACCTGGAGCGTGTCCAAAGTCTCGTCAGGCTTAAGTTGTAGTCTGTCCAGGGCCATGTAGTACATTTCTAAATTATGGAACCACTCAGGGCTATTAATGTAGAGACGTGTGGGGTAGTGATTGTCGCGGGAATGGACCTGGGCCTGTCTAGTTGGTTTGAGGGCTTGCCTGACGACGTCGTTGGAGCTGCTGGGAGCTCTTGCCGCCGCCTTGGGAGGAAGCGCACTCCCGGGTTAGTCGTCCGTAGCGCGGCCAAGTGTCGCAGGTACACCTGGCAGCCACGAAAGCGTGCCCCGTGCCCCTGCGAGCCACAGAGTAAACACTTGCGCCGCTCCAGCGGGACGTTGCATGATTGTGATTCATGCCTCCCCGCACACCTCGAACAGGCTGCTTCGGCCCTGCAATTGGGTGCCAAATGACCCAATTGCTGGCACCTGCCGCACTGCTTGGGGAAGCGAGGACAGTAATCTTCAATCTCCACCCTGGAGTACAGGATGGTCGTTTTTCGGGATAGTCTTGCTAGATCGTCCGGGGATGTCAGCTCAACAAGGTAGTGGGGCAAAGCGGTCCTCTCCCTGTTGAAGCGGCGCAGCTGTGTCACCTTCACCACCGAGATGTTGGAGGCCTCCAGTTCCTCCATGATCTCGGGCTCTGCGCCATTTATGTAAATGCGTTTAATAACCGCCCTACAGGTCTGGTTTTGCCTGGGCGCCACAACGTGGAATGAAACGTTGGCCTGGTGCAGGAGATCACACAGCCGGCGGTAGTCGTCTGGGGTTTTTGTCCTTACTTGGTAGCCATGTGTCAGTGAGGCCCGGCCTACCTCAAAGTCTCCTATACCAGTCCGTCTCGTGAAGTCAGTGAGCAGTTTGCTTATGTCCGTCGAGTGTCTTTGGTCAATGTAAATGGCGGGCTGGTGTTTTGTAACGTGGGCGTTGGTCGGGTTCGGCACGGTTGAAGGGCCAGGTTGGGGGTTGGGACAGGTTGGAAGGAGGGGCTGAGGATGGGGTCGGGTTGAGTGGCTAGGTTGGGGGCTGGGCTGGCAACCAAGGAAAAGGGAATCGGGCCGGGATGAGGGGCTGGACTGGTTGGTGGGATGGGAAGGGGCGGAAGAGGGGGAGCGAGCCGGGATGGGGAGCCGAGCTGTCAGCTCAACAAGGTAGTGGGGCAAAGGGGTCCTCTCCCTGTTGAAGTGGCTCAGCTGTGTCACCTTCACCACCGAGATGTTGGAGGCCTCCAGTTCCTCCATGATCTCGGGCTCTACACCATTCATGTAGATGCGTTTAATAACCGTCCTACAGCTCTGGTTTTGCCTGGGCGCCACAACGTGGAATGAAACGTTGGCCTGGTGCAGGTGATCACACAGCCGGCGTTAGTCGTCTGGGGTTTTTGTCCTTACTTGGTAGTCATGTATCAGTGAGGCCCGGCGTACCTCTAAGTCTCCTATACCAGTCCGTCTCGTGAAGTCAGTGAGCAGTTTGCTTATGTCCGTCGAGTGTCTTTGGTCAATGTAAATGGCGGGCTGGTGTTTTGTAACATGAGCGTTGGTCGGGTTCGGTACGGTTGAAGGGCCAGGTTGGGGGCTGAGACAGGTTGGAAGGAGGGGCTGAGGATCGTGTCGGGTTGAGTGACTAGGTTGGGGGCTGGGCTGGCAACAAAGGAAAAGGGAATCGGGCCGGGATGAGGGGCTGAGCTGGGTGATGGGATGGGAAGGGGCGGAAGGAGGGGGAGCGAGCCGGGATGGGGAGCCGAGCTCCGGAACGCCGGATGGAGCAGTTGGATGTGGGAAGGTTTTGGGGTTGACAGTGGTATGGGACTTGGGCGTAGGAAGCCTAGGAGGGGTATTGGGAGGATAAATGGCTGCTGGGGGATTTTGGATGTTGGAGAGGGAGCAGCGCGATGAAGTAGAGGTTTTGGAAGAGGAGCGGGATGGCGGTAGAGGAGTGTTCTGAAGCTCGGCGGTGGGAGTAGGAGAGGAAGCGACAGGGGCAGTGGAATTAGGGTTGGAGGGAGGGGGTGGGAGTACGAGGTTGGGAGCCGGAAAAGTTGAGGTTAGTGCGCGTCACATTAAGTTGCGTCCTCCGTAGGGAGGCTGGGGACCGTCCAGTCTTGGTCTCACCCATCTCAGGGAGATGAGTCAGTCGCAGTAATTTGTATAAGTTTAAAGTAAGTTTAGGGGGGCTGGGGGAAGACTTAGCCTAATAGAAAAGAGGAAAGAAGAGTATAGTAGTAGAGGAAGAGTCTCTGGCAGGTGCCGAAAGACGCGAGCAGCAGAGGCCGGACACCGAAGTGCGCCCTTACCGATCCAAATGGATGGTGGCTAAGGCCTTGCTGCTCTGCCTGTCCAAAAAGACTGAGTGTTGTTGCCGTGAGCAACTAAGTTTGCTCAAACCGGAGCGGCAAACGCGTAGAACGTGTTCCGGCAGTTGGAGCGGTGCTGGCCGGGACCAGTGAAGCTTGTCGCGGCGCGGCGAAGTCTCGTAGAGCTGGCTCTGGTCCCTTCTTCTCGCTGTTCCACACAGCTATTCGGGCACTTCTGTTACTTGAAGATTCTCGAAGTCCAGCCCTCTGGCAACCTGGCAACAATCCTCACCAAGAAAACACATCCTTTTTTTTTTTTTTTTTTTTTTTTTTTGTGGTGGGGAAAAAGGCTACTTACGCCCTAACCGCATGCATGCATGCAAGTGTAAGACTCCTACCCTGGCTTCGAACCCGGGCAGCCTACTCACTAAAAAAACCCCACCGGAAGTCTTGAGGTCAAGGCCTCTATGCTGCAGTACCGCATAAAGCACCTGCGCATTCTGTGGTGAGAGATGGAAGCTGCCTGCCAGTGGCAGTAACAGCGAGTATTACTGATGTGCCGGAGGGCAAACATGACAAAAGCCCTGAGTGCCCCCTGGTAGTAACTAATGGTGATGTGTATGATAGTTGATGGTGTTCTTTTTGTGTTTCAGCCATTTGGCATCGTTAGGTGTAGATGGATGTGAGGGATGAGTGAATGCGCATGTTTTGTTTTAAAACTCCACCCGAAGGTTTCGTTTCTTGTCCTTAGCGTATTTTTTATTATTATTATTATTATTATTATTATTATTATTATTATTATTATTATTATTATTATTATTATTATTATTATTATTATTATTATTATTATTATTATTATTATTATTATTATTATTATTATTATTATTATTATTATTATTATTATTATTATTATTATTATTATTATTATTATTATTATTCTTATTATTATTATTATTTTTTTTTAATTTATATTGTGTCCTATAATCTATGCTAGTAGTATTTTAAGAAATGCTTATATAACTAGGTGCAGTTATGGTGATATTTATAAGATTTACAACTTGTAGAGATAACTTCTACTGTGTCATTTAATCTTAGTTACTAGGGTGTGATTAAGCCGGAGGCTTCGTCATTAATCGTGTACCTGATCTTGCCTGGTCGTATAAGTGCACACATGGCGGGCTGTCTGCCTGAAGTGCAGGAGCGAGCCTGTGCCACTACCGGGGAGGCCCTCGTCTCCCGGGGGCCGCCTTGGCTAGGTAGCACAAGGACTTGTGAGGGCTTGAGTGTAAGTGTATGTTTTTACAGTGATTCCGGACCAAGTGCTGACCCTCAAGAAAACACTGTGGCCGGTGAACATAGCCCGAAACAGCAGGCCCAATCACAAATCGTCACCCGCTCATTGGCCAGGGCAACGCAACCCCCTCCCACCTAACATTGTATATATGGGAAGCGAAAAGCTAACGGTCATTCACCCACACGGCCGCAGCCAAGGGACCAGACTCCGGTCTGAACCCGGGGTTCATTGGAACCCCAATCGGCACGCCGCAAGGCGATAGGCCCTCTGGGGGATGCCGAATGGCACCTGCAAAGACAAAGACCCCGACCCCGAGCACCAACGTACAGGTAAGGCCTGACGTAATGAGTTCACCTCACCCGAACCCCACTCCCGGTCCACAGGTTAACGTAGTCAAGGCGAAAGCCAAGACTCTCACCAGGGCCAAGAATAGGCCAAAGGTTTAAAAGGCAATAGGCCTTGTAAATCAAGGGACAGCAACGCCCTTGACACCACCAGCTCCCGTTACCACTCCTCCAGCACTGCCGGACGAAGATGGCTTTGAAGTGGTGCAAAGCCGCAGGAAACGGTCCTCTGGTTCGAACCCAGAGCGACCCGCTCCTTCACCAACACCTGCAGCGTCTCCCCAGAATCAAGCCGCACAAAAGAAGGGAAGAATCCCGCCTATTGTGTCCGACCCCTTTCCTAATCACATCAAAGTGATGAAGGAATTGAGGGCCAGGTTAAAGCAGAATTCCAGGCAACAAGGCTCCCTGGACGTGTCGTTATACGGACCACTTCCTCTGATGACCACGCGGCCGCAAAGGAAGTGCTGAGAGCGTGTGGAATTAAATTCCACACGTACTCACTACAGCGACCTCATGTGGTGCGTAGAGTTATCAGGGGCCTGGACTCTGAGACTGACCCCCAGGACATCCGTGTTGGCCTGACGGACGAACACGGAATCAAACCGCGGTCCGTGTTACAACTAACAAGTAACAGAGAAAAAGCGGGGAAACCCACCAAGGTGCCCCTACCACTATTCCTAGTGGTAGTTGACAAAGAAGGGGAGGGAATCCCAAAGATCGATAAGGTCACTCACCTGTATCACACGCGGGTTGCAATTGAGCCCTATCACGGCAGGGAGGGGCCGGCCCAGTGCTATAAATGCCTGGGTTTCCACCACTCCAGCTTCGCCTGTGAGAGGTCGCTCAAGTGCCTGCGATGTGCAGGGGAGCACCTTGTCAAGGATTGCCTGACCCCAATGGATCAAAGAAAGTGCGCTAACTGCGATGGGAGCCACATAGGCATCTATCGCGGTTGCCCCAAACGACTTGCTATAATGCAAGGCAAGCAAGGCAAAGCTGCACCAGAGGTCAGAAAAGGGGTTTCGTTTGCCAACGCCCTGGCAAGACACGAAAGTGCTCTCGCGCAGGCTGAGGCTACGGAGGAGTCCCCTACAAGTCAGGTTGTCCCGAATGTAGCACCAGTCCCGGAAAGCGTCGTGCAAGAGGTTGTTGTCAAGGAGACTGCACCAACCGCCAGCACCGCTCCAAAGGAGAAACGTCCCCCTAAGAAGGGGAAGAAACAGCGGAAGAAACAGGCCTCTTCGGCAAAACCAACTGCAGGGGAGAAAGACAGCAACAAAACTGTTGCAAAACTTCCCCCTCCACCAGCACCCGCAACTCATGATGGATCCTCCAATCAGGAATCAGCAGAGCCCAGTGAAGCTGGCCCGTCCTCCCGGACTGGCCCAGCCAATAACGAGGTAGCAATACCCCGACAAAACAACCAGCAACAACCCTTAGGAGACGCATTCGCTTCCGAGGACATGGCTGAGTTCATTCAGCTATCAACCTGGTTCGCCGACCTAGTTCAGCGTTCCCTCCCGATATTACGGCGCTGCAGGGCAGTCATCGATAACCCCGAGATTTCCGCTGTGAAGAAGCACCTTACGGTGCTTCAAACGGCCAAGGAACTGTATTCTAACTCCGCGAGCTCTTAATGGCGCATAGAACTGTGCGTTCATTTCGAGCTGCGTTCTGGAACGCAAATGGAGTTAGAGACCAGAGACCTGGCCTGTTAGAGTTCGTAGACAGTCACGGAATTGATATCCTGATTGTCTGTGAAACGCACTTGCACGCCGGTGTACAGTTTACCCTGCCAAGTTACGCCGCTCATCGGTCTGATCGGGTCGGCCGACAGGGCGGTGGTACTGCCATATTCATAAAGAACCATCTTACCCATACTCCTGTTACCATTCCTCCGCTACAACACTTGGAAGCAACCGCCATAAGGTTATCCTTGGGCGGGAACGACCTAGTGCTTGTGGCGGTATACGACCCGCCGGATGGCCGTTTCCATGAAGCGGACATTACGGCTCTCCTGAACCTACACCATAGGGTTTGCATTGCAGGCGACTTCAACGCAAAACACCCAAGCTGGCACAGCCGCACCCAGAACGTTAAGGGCCGGGGATTGTACCGTCTCATTAGCGGGAACCCCGCCCCTCACGCGCACGGGCCGAGAGGTCCAACTCACTACCCGGCACGCGGCGCCGCGGACATCATTGATTTCGTAATCACCAAAAACATTCCATTTCACTTGGACCTCTGTGTGATTAACGCTCTGGATTCCGATCATAACCCTGTTGTGATCGACTCAGACGTTAATCTCACTGCGCTGGGAGTACCGGACTGGGTGGAAGAAGTCGACTGGGATGCGGCCGTCCTTGCCCTTCAAAACTCCGTGGAGGCAAATCCTCGAATAGACTCGCTTGAGGCTCTCGAGGAGGCAGCCGCGGGGTTTGCAACCTCAGTCCTAAATGCGGTGCGTGCTCACACACACCGCATTCCTACCGAAGCACCAAACCCGACATCTATCCCTGTACCACTTAAACGCCTCATACAAGCAAAGAATGCTGTCAGAAGGCTATGGCAGAGATTCCGACATCCTAGGATAGGAGTAATACACCAGAGGTTCAAATCCCTGGTGAGACGACTCCTAAGAAAACATAGGCAAGCAGCTTGGGAAAACACGTTGCGTCATGTAAACCTCCAGGAGAGGAAACCGTGGCGCATCGTCCGAGGCTTGCGGAAAGATAAAACTGTACACCAGCATCCTGTGCATAGCCCTCGGGGAAGACTTGTGTTCGAACCGAGGGAAAAAGCTGAGGCACTAGCAGACTATCTGGAAACTCAATTCCAGCCCAGGGAAGATCCACAGAACGATGACCATACTGACCTCGTGGAACAGGCGGTAGAAGACTTCTTAGAAGTCGGACCCGCGGACCACAAGGTGTTCCACATCCCGATAGTTACCCCTCGCGAGGTAACTAACACCATAAAATCCCTAAGAGCCCGAAAATCCCCTGGACAGGACCGTGTAACAGCGGAAATGCTCCAGCACCTTCCCCCTAGAGCCGTGATGCACTTGACCCGGATTTACAACGCATGCCTCAGCAGGCGTCATTTTCCAGCTGTCTGGAAACAGGCGCGTGTGGTATGCGTGTTGAAGCCGGGCAAAAATCCGGTCTTCCCATCTAGTTTCCGCTCCATCAGCCTCCTACCAGTTATCTCGAAAGTATTCGAGAAACTGTTCCTGTCCCGCCTTGGACCCCTATTGGAGGAAAAAGGTCTCCTTCCTGAACATCAGTTTGGTTTTCGTTCTGGCCACTCCACGACCGAGCAACTACTGCGTGTAGCCGAAAAAGCTTCCCTGGCTTACCAGGATAGGGCTAAAACGGTGGCAGTGTTGCTTGATGTGGAAAAGGCATTTTCTACCACTTGGCACGAGGGGCTTGTCTACAAGCTCATACAGCACGAAATCCCCCCTCCATATATTTACTTGGTGGCTGGTTTCCTACAGGAACGTAGCTTCCGGGTGAAGGTGGAGGGATCATTCTCCAGAGAGAGGCCCATTGGCGCAGGAGTCCCCGAGGGCAGTGTACTGTCACCGGCACTCTTCGCAGCTTACATGGCCGATCTCCCCACGCACCCAAACACACACATCTGTCAGTATGCGGACGATCTACTGATCTTCGCTACTAACAAGAACCCGCGCTACAGTTACCACCAAGTACAAGCCCATCTCCGTGCCATCAGTAGATGGTGCGAGAACTGGCGTATGTCTATAAACCCGGAGAAAAGCTCTGCGATTCTCCTGGCGAATACGAAAGCCAACCGGCTGCCGCGGGACCTCGTGTTGCGGCGCCGTCGGATCCCCTGGGTCACTACGGCGAAGTATCTCGGAGTCACGCTGGACCGGCGGCTGGCGTATAGACATCACGTCAGGGGCAAAGTACTACAAGGTCATGCTGCTCTCCGGCAGCTATACCCAATCCTCAATTCCAAAACCATGCCCCTACGCCTGAAGCTCCAGCTGTATCGTGCGATCGTTCCACCTCTGGTTTTGTACGGATGCGAGATCTGGGGAGTGGTGGCAAAGTCCACCTTCATCAGACTCCAGACGTTGCAGAATCGGGCGTTAAGGATGATCTATGATACCGGCTGGAGATTTCCTGCCAATATCCTCCATGAACATTCCAGCATCCCGTACATTGTCGACGTGATTAAAACCCGCGCTCGCACAATGTACAACAAACTCCAAAATCACCCTAACCCTCTGGTAAATACTCTGGGCCAATATGACCAGAACCAGCCGCGCCGACTACCATCCAAAAGACTACCAAAGGACATACTAAGTCCGGCGGTATAATCTCAAAGATGGGAAAAGCGACAGTTCAATCTGTATCCAAAACAGAGTAAATTACCTTTTCAGGTCACCTCTCAGTGAGTGACTGATGGCCAGAACCCTGGTGGGAATGAGCGCGTCACCTGATTGGCCAGGCAACCAGAAGCCGCGCACTGCCAGCTCGTGGATAAATCCCACCCACCCGTTTTCCTGTACCCAAATAATGTTCCCCAGATGACAAAAAATCCCCGTAGAGAGAACATCCAACTCATTGCGCAGGTTAAGCCGTACAACGGCTCGGTACTGCGGACAAGACACTCGGGCGGGGGACAATCACTGTCCCCCCGTTCGACCCGAACTGCCTCTGGAGCCTCTGGACGGTCATTCAGCTCTCGAGGAGGCAGCCACGGGGTTTTCTACCTCCGTCCTAAACGCGGTGCGTGCTCACACGCATCGCATTCCTACCGAAGTACCAAACCCGACATCTATCCCTGTCCCACTAAAACGCCTCATTCAAGCAAAGAATGCTGTCAGACGGCTATGGCAGAGATTCCGACATCCTAGGATAGGAGTAATACACCAGAGGTTCGAATCCCTGGTGAGACGACTCCTAAGAAAACACAGGCAAGCAGCTTGGGACGAAACAATGCGTCGCGTAAACCTCCAAGAGAGGAAACCGTGGCGCATCGTCCGAGCCTTGAGGAAAGACAAATCTGCACACCAGCATCCAGTGCACAGCCCTCGGGGAAGACTTGTCTTTGAACCGAGGGAAAAAGCAGAGGCACTAGCAGACTATCTGGAGACTCAGTTCCAGCCTAGGGTAGATCCTCAGAACGATGACCATACTGACCTCGTGGAACAAGCGGTAGAAGACTTCCTAGAAGTCCGACCCGCGGGCCACGAGGAGTTCTACATCCCGGTAGTTACCCCTCGCGAGGTAACTAACACCATCCGGCACCTAAAACCTAGTAAAGCCCCTGGGCAGGACCGTGTAACAGCGGAAATGCTCCAGCACCTACCCCATAGAGCCGTGATGCACTTGACCCGCATTTACAACGCATGCCTCAGCATGTGCCACTTTCCAGCTGTCTGGAAACAGGCGCGTGTGGTATGCGTTTTGAAGCAGGGAAAGAATCCGGTTTTTCCATCTAGTTACCGTTCCATCAGCCTCCTACCAGTTGTCTCGAAAGTGTTCGAGAAACTGTTCCTGTCCCGCCTCGGACCTCTTTTGGAGGAAAAAGGTCTCCTACCGGAACACCAGTTTGGTTTTCGTTCTGGTCATTCCACGACTGAACAACTACTGCGTGTAGCCGAGAAAGCTTCCCTGGCTTACCAGGAGAGGGCTAAAACGGTGGTAGTGTTGCTCGACGTGGAAAAGGCATTTTCTACCACTTGGCATGAGGGGCTTGTCTACAAGCTCATACAGCAGGAAATCCCCCCTCCATACATTTACTTGGTGGCTGGTTTCCTACAGGAACGTAGCTTCCGGGTGAAGGTGGAGGGATCATTTTCTAGAGAAAGGCCCATTGGCGCAGGAGTCCCCGAGGGCAGTGTACTGTCACCGGCACTTTTTGCAGCTTACATGGCCGATCTCCCGACGCACCCCAACACACACATCTGTCAGTATGCGGACGATCTCATGATCTTCGCTACTAACAAGAACCCGCGCTACAGTTACCGACAAGTACAAGCCCACCTCTGTGCCATCAATAGATGGTGCGAGAACTGGCGTAAGTCTATTAACCCGAGAAAAGCTCTGCGATTCTCCTGGCTAATACGATAGCCAACCGGCTCCCGCTGGACCTCGTGCTTCGGCGCCGTCGGATCCCCTGGGTCACTACGGCGAAGTATCTCGGGGTCACGCTGGACCGGCGGCTGACGTATAGACATCACGTCAGGGGCAAAGTACTGCAAGGCCACGCTGCCCTGCGGCAGTTGTACCCCATCCTCAGTTCCCAAACCATGCCCCTACGCCTGAAGCTTCGGCTGTATCGAGCGATCATCCCGCCTCTGGTCCTGTACGGATGCGAGATCTGGGGAGTGGTGGCTAGGTCCACCTTCATCAGACTCCAGACGTTGCAGAACCGGGCATTAAGGATGATCTATGATACAGGCCGAAGATTTCCTGCCCATATCCTACACGAACATTCCGGTATCCCGTACATTGTCGACGTGATCAAAACTCGCGCTCGAACAATGTACAATAAACTCCAGAACCACCCTAACCCTCTGGTGAATACCCTGGGCCAATACGACCAGAGACAGCCGCGCCGACTACCATCCAAAAGATTGCCGAAGGACATCTTAAGTCCGGCGATCTAATCTCAAGATGGGAAAGGCGAAAATGCAATCTGTACTCAAAACAGAGCAAATCACCAGTTCAGTTCACCTCTCAGCGAGTGACTGACGGCCAGAACCCTCGTAGGAATTAGCGCGTAAAATTCGCGCACAGCTCACTTGCGGACCAATCCCTGCCTACAATCCCTCCCGTTACTATAAAAACCCCTGATCCAACAAATTTTTCCCAGTGAAAACATTCCTGTAGTGACACCGTCAAAACCATCGCGCAGGTAAAGCCGTATGACGGCTAGGTACTGCGGTAAAGACACTCGACCGGGGGAACAATCACCTCACCTCCGTTCGACTCGAACTGGCGTCTGGCGTCTGACGGTCATTCAGGACTTGTGTTGGATACACACGTGTAACATGGTGCTTGGTGATTGGTTCCAGTATATCTCGCCAGGGAGCAGCAGGAGGACTTCCGCATCGACCGTGGTGGAGCAACACGACTAACTGTGCCAGGCTACAGTACAGAAAACAACCTGTATCCTATAAGAGGCTTGGCAAGCAAGCTTTAGAGCACACAACCATGTTCGAACAGGTAGCGGGTAGCCGAACAAGGCCATAGCCATCTGCCCTAGGGTAGATACGGCGCATCTTAGAAATAAGGTGTCCAGTCCTCTGTTTCGGCACGCTGCTAAGCCCCTGCTACCTGCAGGTGAGGACACACAAGGTGTGTCATAGCGTAATACTGTACCTAAAGGTGCAGTATTGTACCTGTCCCTGACTTCCCAACATGGCTTCCCTACCTTCCTCTCCCGGCAAGACCCGAAAGGGTCCTGCCAACCAGCCTGCAACAGCCGTTGCCAGCACCTCCACTGGTGCAATTAAGAAGACCTCCGCCGAGGCAAAGAAGCGCTCTGCCACTCAACGCGTAAGCGGAAGAGGCAAGTGCCGCAAAGTTGAGGCATTCAACCATGCCACCAGCCAGGGCCTCCCACGTGACAATGTTCCACAGGCAGGCCAAATTTCGGAGTCTGACTCCGAGGACTGCGGTACTGTGTACTCCTGCAGATCTTCCGTCGCAAGAGCTCTTCAGGTCTCCTCTGGTGAGGAAGAAATCCCTCAACAGGGGGAAGACGGATTTCGTGAGGTAGTCTCACGTAAAACCAAGAAACGGCTGGCCGACTTAGATAAATTGGCACAAGAGGGCCTCCGCTATCTATCCCAAACTGAAACACCCCTCCCACCCAAGCAGCACGTTCCACCGATCATCGTGGACGACTTCGCGGGGTCTATCGGCTTTCTTAAGCTGGTAATGCCGACCCTGACGAGGGAGTGTACGGTGCGGTGGAGCAAGAGCCGCTTCATCTTCCAGGCCAAATTGGCCGGGGATTATCACTCCATTCTCCGCCACCTCAAAGAGAAGAGTATCCCCCACTTCACCTTCGGGTTGGACAGAACCCGCGACCTTCGAAGGGTTATCCGCGGGCTCCCTGTGGATACACCCACCGATGAGATCGTGGCACACCTCAACCCCCAGGGCATCACCCCTAAGCTGGTCAAACAGCTGACCAGAGCCGCTCCAGATGGGCAAAGACCCAGAAAACCCCTCCCCTATTTCTAGTAGTGGTGGAGCGAGCTAACGACCCGGAGGCCAAGATCGATGGCGTGACAGCCCCGTTACCTCCGGGTACACATTGAACCATCCAAAGGTTCTGGCGGTCCTCCTCAGTGTCATCGTTGTCTGGGGTTTAATCACTCCAGCCACTTCTGTCACCGTAAACTGCGCTGCCTTAGGTGCGGTGACGAACACCTAAAAGAGGCCTGCTCGAAATCACGGGAGGATGTACCTAAGTGCGCGAACTGTACCGGCGCACACGTAGCGTGCTTCGGAGGTTGTCCGACAAGGAAGGCCATCATAGCAACTAAGAAACCACCACAGGTGGTCAAACTTTCTGCGGCGCACAGCCATCCCCGGGCAGGCCCTTCTCCAGCAGGTCCAGCTCTGGATTTAGCGTACGCAGCAGTGGCCAGCACAGCTGCGGGTAAGACTGCAGGGCCGCGAGGTAACACTCAGACACTCCCCAGAGCACAAACACAAGCTCCAGAAATCCCTTTAGCTCCCCTACCACCTAGGTCGGGCAAACGCCGTCACTCTCGGAGGCCTGCTACCGCCTCCGAAGCTCGGAGCGAGTACACCACAGTTTCCAGATGTACTGGCGTGGTTGCAGCAGCTGCTGCAAAACCATGGCCAGAGAATCTGCGAACTGCTGGTCAGATTCCTCTCTGCCAACGACCAAGCCAGCAAAATGGCCATTGCCATGGAGGCGCTTGCTCTCTTGACCACCGTCATCCACACGCCCCAGAATGGCGGATCAAACTAGGCCTCGTACCTCGTTTAGGTTCGCGTTCTGGAACGCGAGTGGTCTGGCTGGTCAGGAGAATGAGCTCCAACATTTTGCTGGAGTGCATGCCCTAGACCTCATTCTGGTATCAGAAACACATCTCCATCAGAATGCCACATCCCGACTCCAGGGCTATCACTGTCTCAGATCGGACCGCGTCGGCCACCGTGGGGGTGGCACAGCTATCTTTGTGAAGAGAAGTGTGGTCCATAAACCCGTCCAGCTCCCTCCACTTCAATCCTTAGAGGCCACGGCCACTTGTGTCCACCTCGGAGGTACTGAGGTCCTGATGGTGTCTGCATATCCCCCACCCCAGAGACAGTTCGTAGTCAACGACTATCTCTCCATCCTCACCCTACATCCCCATGTCATTCTAGCCGGGGACTTAAATGCTAAGCATCAGCACTGGCATAGCGGTCCCCGTGCGGACATAGGCAACGAAATCATTTGTATGGTAGACGCGGACCCTCAACTTCACATTTACATACCTTCGAAGAACGATAGAGTGGGTGGATACCATCTCCTACCTGGGAGTGAAGCTAGATAAGGGCCTTACCTTTCGGGAACACATCAACTACCTGTCGCATTGGGCCAGCTGGGCAACTGCCTCGCTGTATCCCATGTTGCGGTCCCATTCCCTTGAAGTTACGCCTTGTTCGGGCTCTCATTATCCCAATCCTCCTGTACGCCTGTGAAATTTGTGACATGGCCGCATATTCCCATCTCCTGCATCTGCAGCATATACAGAATAGAGGACTTCAAATAAATCTATTCTGTATACTGCAGATTCCCTTCGAGACTACTGCACGAGGCCTCGTCCCTCCCTTATGTGGAAGACGAAATTAGGCGCCGGGCAACCAAAGTTTACGACCAGATTCCACAACATCGGAGCACCCTTGTTAGGTCTCTTGGGGACTATAATCCCAGAGAACGCATGCTTGTGTGGCACCGGGTTCCCCGCATGGCTTGCGAGCACCCGCGGTAACACAGAAGCTACCCCATCAATAGCGCAAGCTGAGCTCCACTACAGTCCTTCCAAGAGAAGCTTGGTATAAAAATTCAAAACTTCAAACCTCCATATTTGGACCCACACAGCAGCAGTGCCCAACGGAAGTTGCACACTGAAAAACAGCCGATGAGGAGCATAGACTTGTTACATCCTTACTACCTACAACCCAAACTTCACCCGTTACCCTGCAAAACCCCACATCCTTTCATAAAGTGTTAAAGCCCTATAAGGGCAGGTACACGCATGACACACCTCAGGCTGTCATCAGCCTGCCTGCAGATCGACCGACCAACGGTCATTTTTCATTCTGATGCAGGCCATGGAGTCTACAATGGCCGAAAGCTTAGTGTTTTTAACCTCACACGGCTGATCACCCGTGAAGCCTTAATTAATAATGCGCTCCGTGAAAGCTTTAAAACTTATGTATAGATAATTTTAATGATTTGGAGCTTTCCCGGTGTTGGTTACTGATGATCAGTTAAAAATTATTTTGTTGTTTAATGACACTGTCAATTGCTAGGATCACATCAGCATCACCGGTGTGTGAGAATTTTGTCCCTCAGGAGTTCTTTTACATGCCAGTAAATCTACTGACATGGAGCTGTCGTCTTTAAGCACACTTAAAAACCATCAGTCTGGGCCAGATTTGAACCCACTACCTTGGGCTCGTAAGGCCTCAGGGCTTGGATTTTTAGGTAAATACATATTTTGTTGGCATCCTAATATGAACTTGAAACTGAGTTTAATGTTCTGAATATTCACACCGGACCAAATATTTTGTTTTATTGGACATAAAATGCATATTTTTTAACTTTATGTAAATAAATAGTTTCGGATATTCACATAAATTATACAAAATCACATAAAGGAAAACGTTTTAAAATAATTTTCACACATTTACATAAAATTACATAAAAGCAGCAGGAGCACTATATTTAACAAGTCACTGTCCATTTCTTTAATGCTCAATCACACAGGCCAGATGTCGCAATTTGTTATTATTAGAAGAAGTGCTATGTTAGCTATAGCATCCCTTCAGTTGAAAGAAAATATAAACATCGTGTTTTCTTAAGCTACATGTGCTTGCAACAAAACAGGGAATTCCTCCACTGCGGCTGTTATCGCTTCACAGCTAGTATATACACTGATACTTGTTAAACTGTATAGTCAATTAGTCATTTGTGAATCCACAAAGATTATATAACATTCATAGCGTGTTGTGTTGGGAAGTTACATATCGACAACTTTGAGTTCACAGTTGATCAAACATGCCCAGAGTGAAAAGTAGTGAAAGTTAATGTGTGCAACAACATGCTGCGGAATTTAATTAGTTTCAGTTGTGATGGTAAAATCCTTTATTGTAAGCCATGTGGCAAAGCTATAAAGGCAGGCCAATGTTCGCAAGTAACAACATTTAGGTGGTATCAAACATAAGGCAGCTATTTCATGCTTTACACAAAAAATTAAAAAAAACTTTTATTAATGATCCACTGCCAAGTACTTTGGCAGAACCTTTCAAATTTTCAGTGTATTGTGAGGATTTGTACAGAGCATTAATTTCAACGGATATACCCATTTTGAAAGTGTACCAACCTCAGTTTAAAACGTTTAGGACTTGCAGTTATCCTAAAATGGTTCATGTTACATGTGTTGTGCATGGATTGCATAAAATATGTGAGGAAATTAGAGCCATGTTTCTTGACATTGTCAAATTGATTTCTAATGGGAAAAAGTGTTAATCAAGTCACATAAAAGGATTGAAATTTTTCAGAGCAAAAATTCAAACACTTCGCTGCCTTCTGTAGCTGTGGTGTCTTGCTGGAAAACTTGTTTAGCCACAGTTAAGAACTACACAGAAAACCTGGGTGGTTTTGTTTCTGTCATAAATGAACTAAATTGTAAATATGCCAGTTCAATTACAATTCTTCAAAAACTTGTG
This sequence comes from Tenodera sinensis, assembly GCA_030765045.1. Taxonomy (NCBI): domain Eukaryota; kingdom Metazoa; phylum Arthropoda; class Insecta; order Mantodea; family Mantidae; genus Tenodera; species Tenodera sinensis. The sequence continues at coordinate 128,602,651 of CM060962.1, forward strand.
AGTGACTGTGTTAAGAAATGACTTAGCATGCATTTCCGCAAATCTGTGTTTCCTCTGTGATTCCATGAAGAAACTGGCACCAGTAGGAGTAAGCAGTTCAAGTAGTTTAAGATGTGGAAAAAAATTGAATGTTCTTTTTGATCCTGTAGTACAAAACTTAAAAAGAAAATGCAAGTAAATGTTAAAAATTAACAGTGGATTTAGCACAATGTGTTGGATGGGCAACATGAAATTATTGATGTGCGAGAGGCAATCATCATCATCATCATCGTCATCGGCATGACAGCTCTTTGTGGGCCTTGGCCTTCTGAAGTTTCCCCATTCTTTCCTGTTTAGTGCTGAGCTCCTCCAATTCTTGATTCTAATTGTCCTTGCATCTTCTCTCACTCCATCTTCCCACCTTAACTTTGGTCTTCCGACTTTCCTGGTTCCTTCTGGCATTGTATGTGAGTGCATTCCATGTTATAATTATGCTAGACTTACCTCTTGTAACGTGGAGCAATCATCTCCAAAATTCAAGACACTTCTTTGTGACAATCATCAATCTTTCAGGTTGGAAAATTTGAGGAATCATCTAGTCGTAAACTGTAAATCTACAGTGCTTGGTAATTCCTTTCAGGAATAATGCCTGGTGACTACCATGTACATTTATATTAGCTCAGTCATTCAGATCTTAAAATAGATATTTTCCAAATTTTTAGCACCTAAAATTCCGAGCCCTACTGATAGTTTCTTGGGCTAACACCCAGGTCAAATTTTGGTAACTTTCCAAGCTTTCAGTGACTAACTCTTCCACCATCCTCAGGGGAACTGAAGCTAGACTACTGATGTTGCAATATTTATTCCTAGCAAGCTGCGGATAAGATCTGCCTATTTTCTTCCGATTGGTCGACCTCTGGCCAATGGAGACACAAGTGCCACGGAGTAGGACAAGGTGGGGAACCAATCAGGTAACTGCTGCAGCTTCCTTGCGTTGTGGTGGAAAGACATGCTGAATGACTGGCATCTGTGCTTTGCTGATTTGAAGGTCTTTATTCCTGTTAAAGTTGTTTCTGTTAGCTTTAATGTATAGGGCTTTGAGGACTTTTCTAGCATTTTTATAGAGGGATAATTGATTTTGTGATCTGTATTATGTGTGCGCTCAGCTACTGCCAATCTTTCTGGTAACATAGTCTAATACATCGCTGATGTTCTTTGATACAATCTTCTACAGTGTTGCCTGTATGTCATATATAAATTTTGGCTCAGCTGCATGGTTCACGTAGACCCAAATCATTTTAGCAGAACCTAAAAACTGTTTTATTTTTGTTGGAGGCTTAAACACAGTTTTTATTTCATACTTTCAGAGTAATCTCCCAATTATCCTGAACAGGGCACCACAATAAAGAATGACTACTAAGCCTGCATGTTCTTTCTTTGTGTTGGGTTCACAGTTGCATTTAGAGTGCATTTTGTTGAAAGTTCTGTTAATCTCCTGGTTAGTGTGTTGATTCTGCCTGAAAATTGTGAGAATATGTTGTATTTCTTGCGGTAGATTTTCAAGGTCAGAGATGAGAATCGCTTGATGTATGAGTGTCGAGAGGACTGTCTGCTTCTGCGCTGGGTGTTAACAACAACAACGATAATGATGATGATAATGATAATGATGATAATGATGATAATGATAATAATACTAATTCTAATAATAATAATAATAATAATAATAATAATAATAATAATAATAATAATAATAATAATAATAATAATAATCATCATCATCATCATCATCATCATAATCATCATAATCATAATAGTAATAGTAATAATAACAACAACAACTTTAGTAGTCATTTAGTAATTACATTGATCACAATAGACTTCGTCAAAACAACTTATTATGTACTCATTCTATAAATACATTCACATACATTGCTAACTTAAGATTACACTTACTTTATTTACAACTAAGATTTACATAAATTTACAATCCAGTCTTATTTTGTTCATAATATTCTTGCACATTATAAAAGGGATTGTCTATTAGCCATTTGTACAGTCTGCTCTTAAATGTTTGAACATTCAGGTTTCTTGTTTCTTGTGGGAGTGCGTTGAAAAGCTTTATTCCTGTTACTTTATAATATCTAGATGCTTTCTGTAATCTATGATATGGCAAATCAATTCTATTCATATTTCTTGTCCCATGTTCATGTACTGAATTCCTTAAGTTAAAATTAAGTAAATTTTTTTTGATACTGATCAAAACATCATAACTGGTGCTACTAAGATATAGATCAGTGTGAGTTGGCTTCCTATACACCTTGTGGCCATCACTTTTTCTATAAATGTGTAAGTCCAAAAAAGGTAAGCTATCCTGATGTTCAGTCTCCATGGTAAACTTGATGTTAGGATGGATGCTGTTGAGAAATTTATGGAATGCTGTCAGGGCATCTTTTCCATGTGGCCATACCACAGACATATCTTCTGCGTAGCGGAAGAACTGAGTCAGAGCTAGAGGTGCAGTCTCAAGTGCCACATGTTCAAATTCCTGCATGTAGAAATTGGCTATAGCAGGAGATAATGGAGAATGCATAGCAACACCATCCACTTGTTCATAATAGGAGCTCCTATATTCCAGGAGAATATAAAATATAAGGGAACAAGTTAATTATCTTAGCATCAAAGTGAAGTTTCAACAGTTCTAATGTATCCTGGAGGGACACCAGTGAAAAGTGATTCCACATCGAAACTAACCACTATATCTGAAGTAGTTACCTGGATTCCTTGTATAACTTTGGTAAATTCTGATGAATTTATCACATGGTAACTGCAATTTCCAATCAATGGATGCATTAGTTCTGTTGGGTACTTAACCAGAGAGCCTGTTGGAGAGCCTGTAGCATCTATAATGGGCCTGAAAGGAATGTTTGCTTTATGTATTTTTAGTAAACTGTATAGTCTGGGAGGAGTCGAGTGGTGTGACATCTTTTTGATGACTTCTAGAGGAAGAGCAGAAGATTTTAATAGAATAGCTGTTTTTCTTTTAGTTTTTTTGGAAGGATCTTTAGCTGAAAGAGAAGTGCTGCTTGATGAATGAATGAATGAATGAATGAATGAATGAAAAGTTATTTGGGCATGTTTAACAACATGCCCTGTCTGCTTAGGGACAACCCTCTTCAGCCGCTAATGTAAATTTTTATTTGGTTGTGTCGGGGATCTTACTAGCGTGTGCGTGAATGATGATGTGATTTGTGTTTTTTCACAAAACACTGCTTGCTGCTTGACCTTGTATCAAATTACTCTTATAAGGTATGCTGTTCATAGTTCCAATAAGTCTATAATATAGGTGTATTAATTCAGTTACCTGTGTATTACGAGTGTGATTATTAGCTTGAGCATAAACTAGGATTCATTATTTATACCTAATGAGAGCCAGCAATACTTGGTAAAACAGATCTTAGTTTAAGTCGATTGCTGGTGTTGAACTAGTTTAATTCATGTGTAAACCATTTTGGATAAAATGGTTTGATATGAAAATAACGTATTACATGTTTAACTAAGATTTATGAACATGGATTTTAGTTACAGAGAATTTTTCTAGAATGATTTAACTAAAATCAATTATTTTCACTACTACTTAATACATTTAAAATTGGTTCATTTTAATGCTTCATATTCCACCAAGTTTTATTTTGTCTCCCTACTCTTGACTTACAGTTAAAGCTTTTCTTTCTGGTTGTCTCACCCATTACAGTAACTACAAATGTGAAGATGTCCAGATAGATGTAGCAGTGTATAAAATAACATGCTGTAAGATGTTTGCTCTACTTGATATATAAGCATTACAAAACATTTTGAATGAAGCATGCAATGTATTTGGCCTAGAATCTGTCTTGACATTCTCATGAAATGCAAACAGCTGGCTTACTACAGCTGATAATAATACCTTCTCTAAATATTGTGATGCCAAGCATGCCACAAAACAGAACTGTCAGGGCTAAGCTACTTCACATCACATACCAGGTCAGTGAGCAAATGAAGGTACCCAAGGTCAGGCTGCCTTGCGCGACTGTTTGTATGTATGTGATTAACAACAATCAGAGCGGCAGAACCAAAAGGGTTTTTCTCTGGAGCCATCAAGAAAGATCTGCCTACAACATCGCTTGCATGTTTGAAGGAGTTTTCAAAAGGTCCGTATGACGTCATCCCTGCTATATAAAGAGGCAAGGAAACAGCAGAGTGAGAGTTAAGTTTTACAGACGTGAGTCGGTCAGTGTGTCAGTGCGTGCTAGACAGCTGTATGTGTGTTGTATATCAGATCAAAGCACAGAAGATTTAATGAGTATCGACTGATTGTATCATCGGAGTTAGAGTATGAGAGAAAGACAGTGAAAGGACTGAGTCAGGGTTATTAGAAGAAACTGTTTTGAGTAGTAATGTCACAAAAGACTAAAGATTGTGTCAACCTCAGAAAAAGAGAACTGTGTATTTATGCAAACTTTTTGACAGAGAATAAAGTAATAGAAAAGTAACTGGACTGGATTTTGTCATTTTGTCACAGTATGTTTACAGTTTATTGTACTTGTATAGTCTATCCCATTCTTTGCATCATTACTAGTTGTTACCATAAAGGGGATACAGAACCATTTTATGAAATCCATTTTATCAAGGTTTCCAACAGATCTTATATTATAGGCGTATAGGAAAGGCAAGAGATTTGAATGTAAATTTCTAAATGTAGTTTTTGCATTTTTAGTTATTTTTTTTACTACAAAGTATCAACAGTAATAATTTGAGTATTCTAAGTGTTCTGCAGACTTGTAAAAAATAGCAAACATTAGACTGGTGTTGATTTATATTAAATGAAGCTTAAATGTATCCTTTTGGACTTGTTTATTTCCTTCGAAACAACTAACTCAAATTGGAAAAGAAAAAAAATTGTTTACATACTAACGGTTTAATTCATAAATTTCTTATGGAACAACTATCCTCAACATCATCCTGCCAAGCATCTGGATTTGTGGAAAATCCTCTCAGTTGTAAACAGTTCAGCAGAAAAGGAATTAACACCCACTTTGTTAAAATCCACAATTCTTCCAGAGATTCTACAGTTTCACATATATGAGGTTGGTTCAATGTTGAATAACATGTGAATCTAAATATAGTAATTATAATCTGGCAGAAAGCAATACAAAACTAGGCTGCCCCTATTGTGATAAAATAAATCCAGATCTTCACATTCATATAAGCAAAGCTAATCCTGAAAAGCATCGCAAAATACTCGTGAATGTAAGCAAACCTCCTTAAGTGACATCAACAGATAATCATGTTATTGACAAAAAATCCAGTAATTGATCACATTTTAAACCAAAAATCTTGACATATGAAAGAGCTGCAGCTTGGTTTAGCCCACTCTTGGAGGACAAGGATACATTTCGCTTAAAAGTACCAGAATTCATCATTTTTCTGGTTTAAGCTCCTACCTTGCTACCAGGACCTAAAGATGCAGCTATATAAAAAATATAGAAACCAGAAAGAAAATAATTGTTTCAATGATATCAATAAACAATACAAGAATTCATCAAAGCCAGTGGTGTGCGGTGGTCACAACAATTACCCCAGCTGTGTAGGTTATGGTACTGAAAAATCATCCTATACTTCAAAATAAATAATCCTTATTCCAAAATGGTCAGGTTATAAATAGTAGAGGTATTTGTTATCCTAAATACTTTTCTGATATCTACCATACACTTGGCACATTATAGTTCACATCAACATAGTCTCTTTTGACTATCGTCAATTACACACTTCTCGCATTCATTTTCAATGAATTCACCTGTCACATTTACTAAATAATTTAACAGAAACACGTATAAATCAACACACTCTTCGCCTTTTAGTTTCCGAAAACAAACTTTCAAACTTGTGGCAACAACACTATATAAGTCTGATCTGAGCTGATCTGTATTATATTTTCTCCTGTTTATTTCCGTTTTGTTAATGGGGTTCACTTTCAAAAAAATTATTGCAAAATATTACTATGAAAAATCAAAGAATAAAAGATGGGAACTACCAAACATTCAAACAGTAATTCCTGAGTATCCTCGAAAAACAGCAGTTGCTACCTTCAGGTTGATTACAGGACATGATTGTCTGGCAAAACATTTAAACAGAATTGGGATATATTCTTCACCACTCTGTCCTCTATGTGATCTGCAAGAGGAAATGGACCGAGACCACCTTCAAATATGCCCGGCCACTTCTAGTGCCCCATCCATCAGTGAAAAATATTGGAGAGCAAGAGGATTAATGACTTCATTGTCAGAAATCCAGCATTAGCTAACAACTTTCGTAAACAAAAAAAGCATTTAAGTCGTTTCTTAACAACATTTTTTAATCTTAGTTAATAATTTTAAATATATGCGCTTTTCATATCGTTTGACATTATTATACTATGTCCTATAAAAAGACACCAATAGAAAAGAAGATAATGCATCAGTTTTTATTGATTTCCAAAGTGCATATGATTCTATGTACAGAACAAAACTACTAAAGAAAGTAAAAAAAAAAATAGGGATACAAGGTCCAATGTTTTCATGATTCATTTCCTAACACAACACTTTATTACTGCCAGATATGGAAGGAATATATCTAAATATAAACAAGTACACCGTGGCTTACCACAAGGTGCAGTGCTCAGCACAACACTTTTTATTATATTTATTAACGATGTGCCACGAGCTGATTTTTCTATTTCATATTCATTGGGGTATTGGTTAGTATTTCCATAGCTGGTAATGGTGTGGTTTTGATAGCACTTGTAATTAGTCTCAGACTTTGGTTTTGAAAATTTTTTTTTATATTTGCTGTTACAAGAACTTTGCTCCAGTTAGTAAATAATGCCTTCACACATACATTGTATGTCATGTTAAGAGTTGCTCTGGAACATCCCCACTTCATTCCTGTTAGATGCTTTAACAGTGAAAGGCACCTTTCTGCTCTTTGTGTTACATTTTTTATTTGTTTGGTCCATGTAAGTTAGTTATCAAATATAACTCCCAAATATTATGCTTCCTTTGTTTCTGGTAATTGTTGAACCTCAAAATTTAGTTTTATTTTTAGTGGTTTTTTCCTAGTGAAAAGATTTGGTAGTTTGATTTTGTTGTATTAACAGTCGTTAAATTTTCTTTGGTCCACTTTTGTAGGTTGGTTAAGGATTGTTACATGGTTTTTTCAAGTACAGAACTAGATATCAATGCTAGAGAGCAAGAGGATTAATGACTTTGTCAGAAATCCAGCATTAGCAAACAACAACATAAAAAGACCCCATTATTGTAGGGTTGCTACGCTTACGTGTATTTCTATCTCTCTTTCAAGCTTTCCATATCGATATGCTGAAGTTTTCTTGCAACCTATCGACTATGCTGCTCTGCTATATGACGTCAAAGCCTAGCTAACTGAAATGAAACTGAACTAACCAATCAAATACACACTTGCCTACTATCTGCTGGAGCCAGAGCTATGCTGGCTTGGACTATACAGGACACGCATGCATCAATACAGCACTCATAGGCTAACTGGTATTGAGGGGAGTATTCATTTGGAACAAGCCAAGTCGCCAACAGCAACAGCTGCCTTGTGGTATGGCGGGAGTTTGAATCTTAAGTACTGTAACGTTCAAGTTCGATGTGCATATTTGATTGAGATATGAAAAAATTATTTTAATTTTGAACTTGTGAATAAATCAGTTACCCCAGCAGTGCTAGGGTAGCTGGAGTTGAATGCACACCACTGATCAAAACTCAACAACCTTAAAAAAAACACTAGGCTATGGCAGAGGGCAAAGTTTAACTATCAAAATACACCATACTGTTTCACTACCAATGTTGTAAAGCCGATAGAAATATTTTAAATGAAAGTAACCAAACACCATCCATAATTGTTATTCAGAAGTTTGAAGACCACTTTTGTAATACCTTTGAAATAGTAAATCCTAACTTAAGAGTGTTATACAAATCTTACTGTAACACAGACCTGTCTGTGGTTAACAAAATAACAAATCATGATCACTGTGAAATAATAATCTTCCCAACTAGGAATTAATGAAAGCAGTTAAAAACACTACCATAGCATCAAGTATAGCACTTATTATAAACAAGATGATTGAAAGATCCTCTGTTTTGAAAGAAGGAACAATTCCAGTACACAAAGGCGGAGATTCTGTAGACCTAGACAAATGGTGACCAATTACTGTATTGTCCATTCTGAGTCAATTTTGGAAACATTAGATGACATGAATACAATTGCATTAAATAGCTGCCAGAAAGGATTCCTCACAGCCCCAGGCACGTTCGTAAACATCTCTATCGTTAGGAATTCTCCATATAGCAGTCGTAAAGGAATAATCATCATGCCTAATATTTCTCAACATCTCTCAAGCATTTGACTGCATAGGCCATGACCGTGTGATTTTTAGTCTTGACATTCATAATTACCACCAAATTTACAAGGATTACTAACAAACAGCCTGCAAACAATACCACAAGAATACAAAGTAATGCAAAACAAACTCAGAAGATAGCATATGTGGGGGAGTAATGCAAGGATTGACCATCTCCATAGCACAGTGGTAGCACACTTGCCTCTGGCACGGAGGACCCAGGTTCAATCCCTGGTACTGGCACAAGGATTTTTCCCCTGCTAGGAGGTCTGCCACAGGGTGCACTCAGCTGTGTTAAGTCCCAGAGGGGCCAAATGAAAGCCTACTTGAATAAAGAAGTAGCAACCCCAGGTCATGAAGGCTACATAACCGGCCAAGAGGGCCACATCCCACCCTCCAGTTCTGCACCCCGCTCATGCCTGTAGAAGGACAGAACTGGGTAACGCAGTGGCCGGGTAGTTAGCCTTGGCCTGCGAAAGACTTGTGCTAGGGGTTAGTTAGTGCGAGGATACCCAGTATCTCCATTCTTACTTAATTTAAGCACTAACCCCTTGTTTAATGAACTTTAGCATTCTAGACTTTTACAGTTACAAATTAACTCTTGATACTGTACCTATTACAATATTGGGTTTTTCAGAATACATTTTAATCATTGGAAAAGATATTGCAACTGCAAATACTTTACTAATTATGGTTATTACTCTTCTGCAACATATTGGTTTGCAAATTAATAGTGACAGATGTCACATTTATGCTATTCATAAATGCAAATGAATACAAACCAATCTTAATACAGCATTTGGATGTATTTTAAGTATTTTTCCCAAAGACGAAATAAAATACCTTGGTGTAACCTTCAACCAAGCTTTAGTTTTCAATTCTACTCAAGTTTTATCAAAATTACACAAAAGACTAGACTCATTGCTACTACACCTCCACTACAGCCACAACAGAAACTAATAGTTCTCAATCAATTCATTGAACCCATACTAATTTAGCCCTTCAAACAGCTTGACTAGAAAATATGCTTAACCCATTAATTCCAACTTATTTTTTTTTCTGTTTTCTTTTTTCAAAAATTGAAAAAAATAGCATGTAATGTATTAGTTCGGCATAGAGTATGTCAACAATATTTTGTTTGCCTTTTTATTCACCCAGTGTCCCAAAATCACCTGGTCTATAAATAGACTGCTGGGTGTTAATGGTATCAAAGCATACTGTAATGATGAACGAATACATTTCTGTCAAGTTCATGTGTTCTATGATTAAACTTTATTCCTTAAAGCAATTAAGATCATTTAAAGCCAAACCACGTATTTACTGAAACACTTGGAGTGGTAAAATGTTTTTATCAACTGTGATAAGGTTCAAAACGTCTATGGCAGGCTGTTACATCACATTTTTGCATAATCTCAAGTGGTGTGCAATTCTTCAAATGTGTTTTCATTCTGCCCATTTTTCATTTGAAGCATGATAATTTTCTGGAATTTTTGTGCACTTGGAAGCACATTTTTTTGTATCACATTGGTCATTTGCAAAGATATCTCTTTTTTGGTTGACTTTCCAAACCTAGAGTCATTCGTTTTCTGTATGTCACTCTTTTTAGAGGCATGAAATGTACCTCAGCTGGCTCGGGAACATCATCCACATTTACTATAATACCTGTAGTGTTCCATTTTTATCAGTCAGACTATCTGGATCAGGAGGAAGAAGCACGTTAACTGTATCACAATCATCATGAATATTATTGGAAAAGTTATCATCACAATATCCAGCATAATTCTTTTGAATATGATGTCAATTATTACACACCATATCTCTGAATGTAATCTAAAAATAATGAAAAGGGGAAAAAAGAAAAAACCAATGGACTTACCTATTCTTATTTGCATTTTCTATTTGTGCAGAATTGCGAAACTATTCCTGAAAATAACTGTAAGATATATGTACTTTAGGAATCCATTGTACTTGTATGTTTATCTTACTTCAAAGAACACAATATAGAATACTGTTGAACACCAGTTCGCTCTGTTTCAAACAGAAAAACTGTAGAAGACAAATATAACACACATGGCAGATGCTTGCATAGTACGAGGATGATTCAAATATAAAGAGTAATTTTGCTAAAAATATTTATTGATTAAATATATACACAAGTGACTATATCAACATTTCTCTATATAGCTTCCTTCACACTATACACATTTTTGCGAACGTTTCGGAAGCTTGAAGATTCCTTCTTCAAAAAAAGTTTGAGGGCGTGTCACCAACCAAATGCGCAAATGCTCCTCGACGTTGTCGTTGCTTTTGAAATGTTTCCCTCCAAGCGATTCTTTCACGGGTGCAAACAAAAAATAGTCTGGGTGGGGGACAAGTCTGGACTATAGGGAGGGTGTTCAAGGGTTTCCCAGTGCATGTCCGCCATTGTGTCCATTGTCAAATTGGCGGTGTGAGGCGTTGCATTGTTTTGGAGAAGGATGACATATCTGATGGGCATACGATGTCTCTTGCTTCAGTAGGCAGCTTTTACAGACCTTAACAATTGGTAATAGTAAGCTGCAGTCACTGTACGTCGATCATGAAGAAAATCAACCAACTTCTGATGCGATTCCTTCAACAGTAGAGCTCTCGAACTGCACGGATGTTGTCATCTGTGAGATTTGACCTTGGGTGTCGAGCATGACTTTCGTTTTCCACAAATTCTCAGCCACCCTTAAATTGTCTGGCCCAAGTAAACTCTTGATTCTGTGACAGTGTAGTGTCCCCAAACTGCACCCTTAAACGAGTTAAAATCTCCGAAGGTTTAGCCCCTTCACTGGTTAAAAACTTGATAATAATGCGTTGCGCAACATACGAAGGAACCTCTTGCTCACTCATGGCTGTACTGATGCCAAAACCTAGTGAAGCAGCCAACAAAGCTAGTTCCCCCTACCTAACACACCAACCTTCAACCCCCCCCCCACTTCACTGCCCCGCTCTGAACTGCTTCCTCCGTGATATGAAACAATTACCGTTTATATTTGAATTACCCTCCTATTACAAAACTAACAATGTCGTTAGCCATTGTATAAGCTAGGATTTCCGTGTGCTGACGTGAAATAGCACTTGTGCCCAACTGTCTATAAATAGATCGTTTGTGTTTAGGATCAAATTTTCAGCCTTAGAAAGGCTTACACTCGCATGTTCTTTGTGTGATGTAGTAATATGAACCTTTATCGACAGTTTGTTGTATTATTTATTGTATTACAGGAAGCTGGTGGGAAAATTAAAAAGGAAAAAAACCAATAATATGCTTTCACAGGCACTACAGTCATTTGCACCTTATTATTGTAAATTAATAAATTACACAATATTCTAGTTTTTAAGAGACTTACTCAGGGGTCTCTGTCTAGGGGATATGTGAATGGCGACCACAAGGTACCCAAGCTGAGCAGAACATTACTTCCACTTACTGGTGTTTTGCTCCTCACTGTAACTTTTCTATCTGACCTTACCTTGGTCATCTCTTGTTCTCTTCCGACCCCGATGCTATTAGGGTTCTCAAGGGCTAGGGAGTCTTTATTTTTACAATCTCTCCATTTCTCTAATTTCTCTATAAAATATTAACCCTTAACATGCTGACCTGTCATGGCATGTAATGCGTCCTGTGATTGGTAATCAGAGGATATGGTCGGTGAATTTATTTTGATAACTCTCCCGCTCAGGTCGGTGAGACCCGTAAACCAACGACAGGTGTGGTCCTCCAGACATTCTGGCGGTTGTGAGAGAGCGATGTGACTGCCAAAACATAAAAATATGGTGCTCTCTTAAAAGCGGTTACTATACTGCTATTGCTCTATGAGTGAAAAATATTGTAGAGCAGGAGGATTGATGACTTCATTGTCAGAAATTCAGCATTAGCTAACAACAAGTTTTTAAGAGACAATTTGTTTACATAATCAGATAGCATCAATGATAACATACATGGTCACAATAACTCTTGAGAATTCATGTAAACTAAATAAAAAAATATCTAGCAGTCTATAAATAGACTGCTGGGCATTAATGGGTTAAGCAGTTTTCCCTTAAAGCAGATAATATGACCCAAAATGCCATTAAGAAAATATTACAACCACCAAGCGATACTCCCAACAGCATGCTTTCAACCATTATAAGTATAAAGGGCTTCAAAGTCATCTTTATAAGCGTTTCTGCAGCAGTATAATCCTAACATAACTTTAGGCCCTACTAACCAGCACCATATAAATTCACTTTGTAATTATGACAGAATAAGGAGCTGCTGCATTGCTGAACCCAAGCTCTATTCAAGCCACAGTAATCTGAAGGTTCAACAATTATGACAAAAATTGCAAGATATAGGTTATACTGAGTGGTGCTCTAATCCCCATAACGGCAAAGAGATTGATCTTTTTAAGGAAGTAACATTTGCCAACAAATGTATACTTACCAAGAAAAATCTTTTTAGTAGTGAATAGTGAGGTATACTTAAAGCAAACACTATGGTATCTCCAGTTCAATGCCTCCCCGCATGTTGTTCTAATACAAGCCATTGCAGACACTGCAGTAAATTTGAAACCTTCATGTGTTGGGAAAATGTCCCCAGGGAGAGCTGCTTTGTGTAAAATGCCACAAAATTGTGAAATCACTATTAGCAAATGCTTTAAGATCCAAAAGCATGGAGGTTTACAAAGAGGTTCACTGTGTAGAGACAAATGACAGCAACCAAAGAGTAGATATAATCGCCATAAACAGAAAGAAAAATGAAGCAGAAGCTGTTGACTCAGCTGTTCTTTTCAACTAATCCATTACCCAAAAAGAAAATATATGAACCAACAATTCCATATTTCTTAGTATATATTATTTAGATAAAATCACTATTACTGGGATCATGTTTGGTGCTTGAACCATTACAAAATTTCTCATAAGCTGGCGCATAAAATGCAGAATAGAAAGAAACATACCTGAACAAACCTATCTATTATAATAAAATATTCTGTAGCAATTTTAAAGAACCTTTTTGATGACACTCATAGTTTGTAAACCACATTTTCCATTGTTAAAATTTTGTCCTATTGTAGACTAATCTAAAAGGCTGAACATATTTTAAGATAACTTCTATGATGACAAATAGTTAATTACACATTACTTATACATTTTCTGCTAAAATTAATGTTATTTGTGTCATCATGGCAAACTTGTGTCAAAGTCAGAAAAAAATGATTGGCCCTAACAAAAAGTGTTGCTTATTTTTACAGACACATAATGGAGAGATTCGATTAGTGGAGCAACGAGTTTTTCACTCTGGAGTTCCTGTAAACTTATTTAACAGACAAACTACCACTGTTCAGCCTTTCTCTTTTGAAGAAAGGAATAAAGCAACACAGGAAAGGAAGCAAGAAAACTTGCAAAAGGTAAGCACATCAATTTCTAAAATGAACTCACCCATGCCTAGGCCTTCTTCATCCCACTGCCTTTTAGAGTTCCAACTGGTCATGTGCTGTCATGTCTCTTACTTTGGTTGCTCTGAGGTGTAACTCAACAAGCAGAATCTTTAACAACACTGAAGGAACCATTGGCAACAGCAGATTCTTTCACTAAGAGTATATTAAGAGGACCCCTCTCTGTTGTGTTCATATCGTTAACAGCAGAAGAGGGTTAAGGGATGGTTTTACATCTTGGAATATGGTCTTTAAGGAATTGGCACTACTATACATACTTCTTTCAGGAGTAATTTATTTGGAAATATAAATATAATTAAAGCTTTTTTCTGCACTAATATTGTACAAGTAATTCCATGAAAGGGATAGCAACCAGGGATTAAGCTCAAAGTTAAAACAATGTCGCAGAAATGCACAAATAAAAATTAATATTTGTGCAAAATACTGCTGCTAGAAAATTTTATAAATTATACTATTAATGAGGGTTTTAAAACTGGAATATATGTATATTGAATTTAAGCCAACAGTAACCTTCTAAATGAAATATTTTTTTAAATTACCTTTTACACATATAGACTCACACATTCCTTATCATATATACACTACAGTACTTCCACTACTTCCTTAAAACAAACTTATCCATCACTTCTTAAAAAGCACACACTCAGTATACATTTGACAAGAATAAGTGAACCACGCAAACCAGGTCAGAATTGCACTCCACTAGCTGGGAGGAAACTGGCATATTATTTCTTTCTGTGGCAGATTATTGCATTTTTGCAAATGCTGTTTTTAAGTTTGTTACATTTGTTAAAAGCGACAAAAACGACTGTAACTTAAACCCTGGTAGTAGTGCTTGCTTTTCAGGTTTAATGTTTGGGTTTACTTCCATAATTCAAATTTCTTTCACTCCAGATTAAATAGCTCTATTTGCTCCTGATTTTTACTTTACTACGTACTTACAATAAGTAGGGGAAGTATTCCATTCCACCCAAACATTTGATATTAAGTTTTCACCGGAAATACAAGTTTTGAGACTCTAAGAACCCAAAAAAAGTATTTTTAGAAAAAGGTGTGTGTGTTGTCTGTCTGTGAACAGCATAACTTGGCATTTCAGTCCAGTATCCTCCAAAGAGGCAAAACAATATGTAAAATAAATCCCCCACCCCAAACTGCCCTTTACATGGAAAATTGATTTTCTCAAAAATATTTGTAACGATTTTGATTGAAACACCATATGTTTAAAATATTTTCATGGCAAATGAAATGTGTATCTTGAATTTTCTAGGAATAGCCTCTGAACTCCTTTAATTCTGAATAACTTCTGCACAACTGGTGACAATAAGATACAGAGAAAATTTTTTACACAAAAGATTTACATCTTGTTGAAGTGCACAATTTATGTCAAATATTTGTTTTTGGTGAAGCTGACAAACCATTTCCGAGATATTCCTTGTCATCTGTTTGAATTTTCAGATACTTAAACTTTTCTCAAATGTGAAGTTATTCTTAGCTTTTTATCTCTTGGCTATGCAAAGAGAACTGCACTTCTAAGCAATCACAGAGCAAGCAGCTCTTAAAAGATTTGACTATCACTTCAGCCAACAGTATTTCCTTATTCCCCTTGTACCTATCAGGAAATACACAATAAAACTACTTCTCAAGTGTTTATCTCAATTTGAAGTACACAGAAAAATAAGTGTTTGTAAGGATAGTTACTGCAGGAGTCATGTGAGTGCAACACATCAGATTCTAGTCCTAGTCCTAGTTGCCCTTAAACACCATTACTCGCTCACTAAAGTTTTGTAAGAGATGATTGTTTTTGCTTCGATAGGACGAGTTAGCGTCAATCGGCAGGAGCAATGAGTACTCTTTTCTTATCTCAGGTGTGGCACAGAAATAAGGCAAATTCAATTGTGAATCTGATGCTTTAATTCAGTCATTATACTTTATACACTTGTATGGAAAGTCACAATTGCTGATTTTTAACAAGATACTTAAACTTTTTAGCGAGTTCGAGATTGTGTGTCATAAGATTTAGCAAGTTGTCACACAATACATAAACTTATCTTCTTTTTCTTGCCTCTTTCAATAGTATTATCTTAGTTTAGGTAATATTTGTAACTTTTTGAAGAATCACTAAAAGAATTACTTCTTCGCAATAAAACCTTGGTCCGGGAGTACTTAAAACACTTAATAATCCGAGAGTAGAATTTTTCAGTTCCAATTCTACCTCTCAAACATTGCCCACATATGGCTTGTGTGTTTAAAAACACCAACAGTACTTCTAAAGTAAGAACAAATTAGAAACTAAAAACTTCACTTATCTTAGTAATATTGCAAGTTGTTGGTGCAAAGCTGACTAAAGTTTCGAGTTGACCCCAACTCATTCTCAAAGCTATACAAACAAATTTGTTAGCAAAGCTACAGATGTTCATTTTAATCACTAATCTCTGAAAACAAAAAACATAGATACTGATGCTCATTTTAATTCCAATCTCTGACAACAAAAATCTATAAATACAATCTATAGGAGGTATTTCAAAGTTCATAACACGGTTCCTGTTTTTTAAAATAAATATTTTTTCCCAAACCATTAAATCTATAGGTCCACTTAATTGTTTTAATAATTTAACTTCTCGATTAATTTCATGATTAAATGACCAAAAATGATCTACCACAGCTGATTTCTCAGTTTGTTTATATTTAATATTTCTAAAATGCTCTTTTATTCTGGTTTAGTTTTACCAATATAAATCTTATCACAATCCAAACAGCTAAATTGATAAATGCCAGATTTTTTATAATTTGGTATTTTATCTTTTTTAGAAAAATTTAGTAAATTTTGTATATTAAATTTATTTTGAGGGACCAAATTTATTCCATATTCTTTAAAAATGTTTGTAAATTTTTTATTGGCCCATGGATGGTAAGTAAACTTTTTAACTTTTTAGTTTCTAATGTGTTCTTACTTTAGAATCTTGTTGCTTCACTGTTAATAGCTTCAATTTCCTTAATTAACACCAACAGTAAGTTTATTGGCATACATAAGTAATAATTACCATCCTAACCCTTTTATGCCTGAATTATTTTGGTACATATGCTGTTCTTCCTCTAATTCGAAACCGGTTTAGATTAGACGGTCTGGGAGACCTTCAGCCTGCTGGCTCGGATAGCCATGATCCTTAAGGCAACACGTAGTGCACTGGCCATGCACTCAAAGCCTGAGGTAGTGAGTTCGAGTCTCGGCAACCGCAGTCAAATGTGCCTGTGGTAAAGGACGGGGAGGGCCCACGTAAAATAATCGGTGTGATGGCACGCGTGGATGATGACAGGGTATCATTTGACTGCGGTTGCATGGATTTTGCTTCTTTTCTTATATATATATATATAAAAAAAAACACTACAATATAAATTGTAAAAAAATAATAAACGTCTCAAATATGTATTTTTAATTGGTGACAGACAGTATAACAAGAATATAGCAGAAAAAAAAAGTTAAAACTAGTACAAATAGGAAAAAAAGCTAATGTATCTTATAAGACACACCAGGCATGAAAGGGTTAAGGTTATTTAATCCCAGGGCATAAAGTACTTAAGATAGTAAGTTACCTTTGGGGTAATTGTCTCTGATGTGAGACTGCCTTTGTGGTTTACTGGAAGAAATATGAAGTAGTTGGAGAATTCAATGTCATTCTGGCAGGTTGTCACAGTAGCTTAATGGTGAGAGCACCTGCTTGGTAAGCGGAGGGTCTGTAGTTCAAATCCCAGCTTTGGCATTAATTTTTCAGTTCCAATTCTACCTCTCAAACATTGCTCGCACGCAGCTTGTGTGTTTAAAAACACCAACAGTAAGTTTGTTGGCATACATATGTGTCCCTAAAAAACACCGACAACGCTTAGTATGTTGAGTGGGATGGCAAACTGACTGGTTTCCAAATAGGAATCCCTTTCCGGAAATGCACAGTTTGGACGCTGGTGAGTGTCGAAGTTTGAGAACGAACGGTTGTGACCATCTGTTAACATTCGTTTTGGTATGTTAATCGGAAGGTATGCAACCCCTTAGCCACCTGTGTACTGGGGTGAATGACCTGAGCATAACAACATTCTTGTGCATGTGCTGAATTCCTCCATGGAATCCTTGGTGCGTTTCCTAGTGTGTTACTTGTGTAGTTTCCAGTACCATAACGTTTTAACTACAGTGCGACATGTACCAGTACACAGCTGCTGAAATAGCAGACTTGAGCTCCAGCACACTTTGATGTAAATGTGCGGAATCATCTCAATGTCACATATCTAAATCGATGGATTGCTAGATGTGGACCATTTCCATGGCCAGCATGGTCCCCAGAACTGATACCTCTTGTCTATTTTCTGTGGAGTTGTATGAAGAGTATGGTGTGTGGCACTCCTGTAATGTCAGTGGAGGACCTAATTGCTCGAGCCCACGGAGTGATGGAAAATTTCCAAAGACAACCGTAGGTATTTGGGCATGTGCATGAGGCACAGCACTGCCGATACAGGCTCTGGAATGATGCAAGAGGTACACAGTTCGAAGCCCATTTGTAATGCAGACAGCTCGATGTTGGGTTTATTGACGAAATGTGAAAGTACACCCATCTCACACTTCAATGCGCTACAGCGTACAAACCGTGCATTTGTGGACAGGGGTTCCTGTTTGAAAACCAATCAGTTTGCTGTCCTGTACAACATGCTAAGTGTTGTTGTTGTTGTTGTTGTTGTTGTTGTTGTTGTTGTTTTCTAGTGCCTTGCATCTGGCAATGAAGCCATTAGCATTCGTGCTTTCCAATACTTTTGAACTGTAGTTTCTTCTGATCTTAATGCTTCACAGGTCTTCAAGTGGTCTTCGTTCATTTCTGCTGGATTGTTACACAGGACACATATTGGTGAAGCTGAGATACCTATTCTGTAGAGATGACTTGCTAAGCAGTCGTGATTTGTCAATAGTTGGAAGGCTGCAACCGCTGTTTTCCTTGGTCTCTGGGGGATTATATCTGGGTTGGAAAGTAGTGTAATCCATTTTTTATCTTTGGCATGGCATTTGTTTCTATTTCTTGTAGGTATGAATGAGAAAAATTTTTAATGATCAAACGTTTTATTGAGGAATATGAGAAATTGAATTTAGACTTTTGTTTTATTGTTATGCCTTTCTTTGCAAGTGAGTCTGCAGCTTCATTCCCCATGACTCCACAGTGTGCTGGAATCCATTGGAGTGTTGTCTGTGTTTTTTTGGACACCTGTATAATAATTACTTAATTATCCTTTTAGTATAGTGGCACACATATTCCATGTCTACATTCGCTGAAGTCATCAGACCAAGAGAGAATTCAACATCTCCGCGTTGCTAGGGTACTGCGATCGTATAATATTATGCTTTGTTGTGCTTACTTGTGCCGTCATTCCATATCGTCATATTTTGACAATTATCACAGTCTCAAACTCGCTAAGAGAACCATAATAATTTGTCTCTTTTAACATTTTTGACCAAATACATATATAACACAACTCTTAATTACACAAATACAATTAAAATATACTCCTTACAATAATTATCACTAATTGACAATCTTTCTGGTGATAAAAGAATGATTCTAGACTAACAGAGTCAAACATACATTAAACTGAAGTCAAGTTCACATTTAAATTGTTCACTATAGGGGATGCATATACAAATACTGTGTCATATGTCCCTTGGGTTGAGGATCAAGTTGTTACATAACCTATTAAAACTTGAGACATAATCCGACATTTCCTCTGGTTATTTATTTGTAATTATTATTACTATTATTGTTATTATTATTATTATTATTATTATTATTATTATTATTATTATTATTATTATTATTATTATTATTATTATTATTAGTATTATTACTATTATTACTATTATTATTCCTATTATTGTTATTGTTGTTATTGTTGTTTTTGTTATTATTATTATTATTATTATTATTATTATTATTATTATTATTATTATTATTATTATTATTATTATTATTACTATTATTATTCCTATTGTTATTATTGTTGTTATTGTTGTTGTTATTATTATTATTATTATTATTATTATTATTATTATTATTATTATTATTATTATTATTATTATTATTATTATTATTAGTGGTGGTGGTGGTGGTGCCGGCGGCGGCGGCGGCGGTGGTGGTGGTGGGGGTGGGAGTGGGAGGAGGAGGAGGACCTGGGCGACTGAGCTTCGCTCGGCGTTTTTCGCCTTTGTTTTTGTGAAATCTTGTTTTTTGTGGGAGAAGATACTTATTTAGATAAGCTGAAAGTCAAAACGTTAACTAAATAACAATTTTAGTTGCAATTGTGAAGAGTCATTTCCGAGATACAAATACTTCATAAACACCATCATTTCAGCTGTAAAACGTCTAATGCTAAACGTAGGCCTCCCCCATAGATATCCACCTAGTTTGACGTTTTCGTCGAGCATTTGTTCTATTACGGAGTTCAGTTCTTTGCTGCTGCGATTGTCTCCAGGGCATTAACACATTCGCCAAGGTCCTTTATCTTTCCGTCCTGTTCTTCCATGGCTTCCTTTACCCTGGCCAGTTGCTCGTTAGTATTCTCCGATAATTCTATCTCCATATTAGACATTCCCGTCTTCATCTTTTCTGTTTTGGAGTTTACATTTTAAATTTGCCTTCCAGTTTTGTTTCCATTTTGTCCATTTTTGTTCCTATATTTTCTATTCCGTAGTTTACATTTTTCCAATTCGGTTTTCATATTTGTTTCCTCTGTCGCATTCTGGAATTCATTTCATTTCCCATTATGTCCATCTTGGCTAACATTTGTTTCATCAACTGCTCCATATCGTGCTTTTCGGCTCACTCCTGACATCAATTGTGATTACTTCACTGTTTTTTAACTATTTCTTTATTTTTTATTTAAACACCGGAGCAACACCAAGCAAAACCACTGTTGAACAATAACAAATACTACAGGAAGAAAAGCTGGTTGATAAAGCCATGTGAGTGTACTATGCATTTCTGTTTCAATCATATAGAAAATTGTATGAATTGCTCGTAATTGTTTGCCGAAGCGGGAGTAGTGAAAGAAATGTGATTGTATATAGTAAAATAAAAATAAGTAGAAAAACCGCGTGAGTGTTATACGTTGCACTTATATTTCAAGTGTATGGGACAATGTATGGATTGTTTGTAGAAGAGGGAGTAGTATGTTAGGTAAAAGAAAAGGGAGTAGAGAAAAACATGTGAACGTAATACGTTGGGTGGTAAAATGGATTGCATAAAAACCTTCGCCATGAAAACAATTAGATATGTCACTTTTCATGGCGATCGGTCAACTTGTTTTGGAATTTACCCACTCTTCAACATACAATATGTATAGGCGTTGGTATGTATGAAGTTGATAAAAGATAGGGAATAACATGTGAATTGTTACATAAAACAAAAGTGAGTAGAGAAAATAGTATGAATGTAACACATTGCATTTCTTTTTCAAACATCAAATTGTATGAATTATATGTTGAAGGGCGAATAGTGAAAGAAGACTGATGGTGCCTCGTAAAGGAAGAATTAGTAGAGGAAGTCATGTGAATGTAATACGTTGCATTTATATTTCAACCATAGAATATTATATTAATTGTATGTTGAAGGGCAAACAGAGGATAAATGAATGTGCTACGTGAAAGAAATGCGAGTAGAAAGCCATTTGAAAGTAATATTTTGTGTAGTAAAATTGTTGCCATAAAAATTTCCCCATAAAAAATACATATACCTACCGAATTTCGCGGTGATCGGTTAAGCGGTTTTCGAACTTAACAGTTGGATATATATAAACAGCTAAGTTGTATAGATGATATGAATTGTTTATAGAAGAGTGAGTGGAGAAAGAGATGTGAATGTGTTACCTAAAAGTGTTACCTAAAGTTTATACTATTACTAGTAAACAGTGTAATGTAATATGCAGCATTTCTATTTCAAACATACACAAAATTGTATGACTTATTTCTAGAAGAGTGAGTAGAGAAACAATTATAAATGTGTTTCCCAAAAGCAAGTAGAGAAAACAGTGTGCATGTAATACGTAGCATTTCTATTTCAAACATACAGAAAATTGCATGGCTTATTTGTAGAAGAGTGAGTAGAGAAAGAGATGTGAATGTGTTACCTAAAAGTGAGAGGAAAAAACAGTGTAAATGTAATAGCATTTCTATTTCAAACATACAGAACATGGTATGACTTATTTTAAAAGTGGGGATAAAAGTGTTTTTTGGTGCAAAATCACGTTTTTTATGGAAAATTGTTTATAGAAGAGTGAGTAGAGAAAGAAATGTGAATGTGTTACCTAAAAGCAGGTAGAGATAACACGGTGAATGTAATATGCAGCATCTCTATTTTAAACATACAGAAAATTTAAGAGGTAGAACTGGAACTTAAAAATTCAATGCCACAACTGGGATTTGAATCACAGACCTTCCGCTTGCCGGGCGGACGCTCTAACCACTGAGCTATTGTGACAAACTACCAGAATGGCATTAAATTCTCAAGCCAGTTCGTATTTCTCCTGGTAAACCACAAAGGCAGTCTCACATCAGAAACAATTACCCCAATGGTGACTTACTATTGTAAGTACTTTATATCCCAGGATTAAATAACCTTCACATGGTAATTATTATTTATTTATGCCAACAAACTTACTGTTGGTGTTTTTAAACACACAAGCCGTGTGTGGGCAAAGTTCCAGTTCTACCTCTTAAACTTTGCCCACACACGGCTTGTGTGTTTAAAAACACCAACAGTAAGTTTGTTGGCATAAATAAATAATAAATACAGAAAATTGTGTATTTATTTGTAGAAGAGTGAGTAGAGAAAGAGATTTGATGGGTTACCTAAAAGTGAGAGGAGAAAACAGTGTGAATGTAATAGCATTTATATTTCAAACATATAGAACATGGTATGACTTATTTAAAAAGTGTGAATAAAAATGTTTCTTGGTGCAAAATCACGTTTTGTATGGAAAATTGTTTATAGAAGAGTGAGTAGAGAAAGAGATGTGAATGTGTTACCTAAAAGTGAGTAGAGAAAACACTGTGAAGGTAATATGTATGTATACAAAAGTTTAATTAAATCTTTAGAGTCGTTTCTGAAATACCGGGAATATATATACAAGAATTACTCAGTAGAAGTGGGAATAAAAAATGTTATTTTTTTATGCAAAGTCGCATTTTTTCGAGAATTGCATCTACATAGTTGAACTTAAAAAGCAAAACCCTATCTGAATACAAAATTTGATCGAAATCGTTAGAGCCGTTTCCAAGTTGCCAGGAATAAATATATATATATATGCAAGAATTGCTCATTTAAATATATAAGATTATTATTATTATTATTATTATTATTATTATTATTATTATTATTATTATTATTATTATTATTATTATTATTATTATTATTATTATTATTATTATTATTATTATTATTATTATTATTATTATTATTATTAGTATTAGTATTATTATTATTAGTATTATTAGTATTAGTATTATTATTATTATTATTATTATTATTATTATTATTATTATTATTATTATTAGTATTATTATTATTAGTATTATTATTACTATTAGTATTATTATTACTATTAGTATTATTATTACTATTAGTATTACTATTAGTATTACTATAAGTATTACTGTTATTATTATTATTATTATTATTATTATTATTATTATTATTATTATTATTATTATTATTATTATTATTATTATTATTATTTTATGATTATTATTCTTATTATTATTATTTTTATGATTATTATTCTTATTATTCTTCTTCTTCTTCTTCTCCTTCTTCTTCTTCTTCTTCTCCTTCTTCTTCTTCTTCTTCTTCTTCTTCTCCTTCTTCTTCTTCTTCTTCTCCTTCTTCTTCTTCTTCTTCTTCTTCTTCTTCTTATTATTATTATTATTATTATTATTATTATTATTATTATTATTATTATTATTATTATTATTATTATTATTATTATTATTATTATTAATATTATTATTATTAATATTATTATTAATATTATTATTATTCTTATTATTATTATTATTATTATTATTATTATTATTATTATTATTATTATTATTATTATTATTATTATTATTATTATTATTATTATTATTATTATTATTATTAAATTTTTTCCCCCCTCCATAACCTGCATAAGTGAGTAAATTTTCTCATTATTTATGAAATCTTTTCATATTATACACATAATACTGATGTCGTATACTGATGTTAAAGATCCTGCATAACCCAAGTATAATATTAAGAACCTATATAATCAAGTTGTTATCGCATAATTCGTAACACTTCACAACTTTGGATATATTATCATTTACTTTTACTCACTTAGCATGTATTTTCATCTTAACTTGACAGAGCATGCCTTTTCGTCCATAATTAAAATGCTAATTACCCATGCTTGCAATTTTGACAATTTATTCTTAAAACTGTATTTTAGTGAGGGCAGGACCATTATTGCTACCAGTATGGAGCAGTGATTACTACTAGAATCCAGTATTGGTTTAAATCCTTTTGAAGGGCTTTAACAGACTTTTATGGTACCTGTCCAACATTTCATTTTTATCATTCATAAGCTCATATGTGTGTTGGCGGAAAACTTCTGAAATTTTACAAGGTCCTCTATACAATAAATTCATCCGCCAATATAACTTCTGTGCATTTGACAGACAGAATTTTTCATTAACACTTCGTCTCCTAAACCTGGGCTCCACTAGATCGGCTCCACTTAATCTTATTCATCCTCTTTTCTGAGCTCTTTAGTAATTTTGTAAATGCTTGTTGACACCTTTCTTCGTCCTGGAGAACTTCATCTTGCTTTTTAATGGTATTAGGTATTTTTAAAACTAGCTGTTTAGGTGGATTACCAGTCATAAGTTCATTGGGAGAAAATCCAGTGTTGGGGTTAGGGATGTGATTTATGATGTCTTCAATTATGCTGCAGTATTTATACCAACCTTTATAATTTGCATGGCATAGTATTTTCAGGTGCAAACCGATATCTCTGAGGATATGCTCTCAAGAATTTCCCTGTGGGAAATAAGCCGAAGAATTATACAGCTTGTTGTATCCTTCTCGCACCTAGCACCCTCCCGTTGGTTAGGTGAGATAGGATTGTCTGGTTGAGTGCCGAGCGGGAGCAAGTAGGTGAGGTTTCCTGGATATTCCACTCGAAATCACACAACAATTGGTGTTAAAGGATTTATTTACAAACAGTACGGAACAAGCTTAAAGGAATATGGGTAGTGGTTACACCATCCGATGTGGACTCGTTGACAACAGCGGGTCAAAAGACATCCCTTCCATGGTGACTAAGGCTTATATATCGTTCCACAATATTCTCTGGGTAAGACACTATCCCTAATAACCATAAACTGTTATGTGACAGGCGTCTGGGAATGCTACACCCTTCCTCGGGTCCCCCTTGGGGTTGAAGGTCAACTTTCAGACAGTCACATATACCAGTATTTCCAACTTCTGTAGAATACGTCTGCTTAAAACTATTTCTCACATATTATATTTCCATTACCAATATATGAATTCATACTATTATTCTACTCTTCTATAACAATTATATTTCCATTACCAATATATGAATTCATACTATTATTCTACTCTTCTATAACAATTATATTTCCATTACCAATATATGAATTCAGACTATTATTCTACTCTGCTATAACAATTATGTTTCCATTACCAATATTTGAATTCATACTATTACCCTACTATAACACCTCCCGCCGTAATTAGGTCAAAATTTACACCTAAATTTTCACTACTCTTTAATACGTACACTTATGTCTTATGCGTTCGGAGTGCCTTGTGGAAGTGGTAGGTTTAGCTTTAGAGTCATGGAGAGGTATCTCCTCTGGAACAGGACTCAGACTTTCGTTGCTTGAACGTATGTTAATATGCACTATATTACCTGAGCCACCTGACTCAATAGCTGGGACTTTAAATCTCCGAACACATCTATTCTTGTAACAGCTAAACACTTTATAACAAAAATATAGTGCCAAAATACCAATAATAATATAAACAATTATGGAATATCGGGCGTGTGTTACAGTGAATGAATTTTGCCACTCTTGCATTTGAATCATCTCTTCCACTTGAGAGAATTTATAGCTAACAACCTTTAACTCATCAAAATGTGTTATCACTTGTTTGAAAGTTGTGTTCAGCTTTAACTCATTTCTTTTTAACTTTCCTACTAATTCTTCACAGCAATCAACATCTATGTTAATTGAGGACAACACATCAAGATTACTAAAATTACCCTGGGACATTACAACTTCTGCCTGAATTACAAAGGATTTACCATACCCCTTACAACCTGAACTAAGCTTAAGTTTGCCATACCCTTCTAAAATAACATCTCTTGGTTGTTCCTCAGGACATGAAATAGTAACACTTTCTACAGATGGTACAAAATACAACCATTCATTATTTGCTAAAGGTGTCCATAGTGATTCGTGTAATTCAATAAGCCTCTTTTCACATGTAGAAGGTAATCTACGAAGTTTTTGTAGCATTTTCTAAACACAATCATCATGATAGTGGACTAACTTAAGTGGAAGGGTTTGTTTACATACATATTTTGAATCTCCCAATGTTTTACATTTTTCCAACAAAGACAAAGGACTCATAAAATAATATTGTCTGCTCTTATCAATAAACAGAAGATCTTCATGAACGTCCACAAACACATATTTCCTTTGTTCAATGAGCACAGGCACTGGTATAAGTCGATACACATTATAAACACCTTGTGACACTAAAGGTAAAAATAGTACAAATGTGAGTTTTTCATCCTTTACAAATACAGCTACATCACACATAGCAATTAACAAATGAAGCGAATCCTTGCTTACTGCAAATGGCAGGGAGGTACCTAAGGGCAAATTTGCAACACCTTTCTCTAAAACATGCAGTAATTCCGAAGGAGCTACTACCTGTGGATGAATAGGTCCCTTTTGAGCATTTAATATACCATCTATTAGTATATCACAATTGCGAAATAAGGTTTCCATGGCATTATTTAAACTAAGTGATTACTGACCGTCATTTTCATTTGTAGATTATCAAGCATCTTAACTTCTTGCTGCTGGCTTTTGTTTAGGAAGTCTTGAATTCTAACTAAATTCTCTTCCAATACCTTCTCATTGAAAGCCAAATTAATAAGTGAATCATTGAACAAACCTAGAGAAACCTTTACTACAGAGACTTGTACCTTCAACAAATTTGTAATGCCTTTTTCATTTTCCTCCACATGCTGTATTTGCTGATTATAATATTCCGCGTCATCATTATCTAATGTACCAAACAATATTTTCAAAAGCTGCCCTCCTACATCGATTACACCTCTCCTTGTACGCGTCTCCTGACGACCTGTCATTTCCCTCAATAACCCTTTGGTTCTCCTTAACTTGCCCTGGTACTCTAAATTACCTAAATCTACATACACAATTATCTTCCATACACTATTGTACAGCTGGGCGGTACCCTTACTCTCATAGTAAAGACCAGGCGGAGTTTCGAACTTCACCACTTCTGGATGGGCTTCTCCCAATCTACCTTAATAAAAAGGTTTAATCCGGTTCACATGTACCTTTTGCAACCTTTTCCTTCTCTTCAGTGTTACATTTACGCCGTTAACTGACAGTATTAGATATGGGCCTATCATTGGCTAGAAATTTTACCTGATCTGCCCCTACGGACCGTCTCATCTTTTAGTAACACCTTTTGCCCTACCTCGTATTTAATTTCCTCACTGTGATGATCATAGTGTTCCTTGCTCTTATATTTCCTTGTAATTAGATTATCTCTAGTCACCTCGTGAGCACTCTGTAGCCTACTTTTCAATTCGCTCACATAGTCATCATAGCAATAATTAATCTCTGGTACCTTTTTCAGTGTTAGGGGTGTCCTACACTCATACCCAAACAAAAGCTCAAAAGGTGTATAACCAGTGGATGAATGCACAGTAGTATTGTATACAAACACAGCAAACTTCACCCATTCATCCCAGTCTGTTTGATCCTTCCCCACATAATGCCGCAAATATTCAGCCAGAACAAGGTGACTTCTCTCCAATCCACCGTTTGCCTGTGGGTGAAAAGCTGTAGTCTGCAACTTGGTTATTCTCATTAGCTTGCAGACATTCTTGAACAAATCACTTAAGAATTCCGAACCCTGATCTGTTAACACCTTTAATGGGATTCCGTAACGTAAAATAATGTTTTCCACGAACTCCTTAGCAACCGTCACCGCATCGTGTTTTTCTAGAGGCACGGCTACCATATATTTGGTAAGTTCATCTTGGCAGGTCGAGATATACTTGTTCCCCTTATTCGTCACCGTTAAGGGACCCACTATATCGAGAGATAATTTTTCGAAAGGAGATTTTGCTGTGGTACTTATTTCCATGGGTGCTCGTTTCCTAGGCCGCAAAAGCTTATTCTTTTGACAACTCTCGCATTTCTTTATATAATACTCAATGTCCTTTTTCATATCTGGCCATTGATAATTCTTCCTGATCGCCCAGTAGGTTTTTGTGACACCCCTGTGACCACCCGTAGGACTGTCGTGTGCCTCCTGTAGTATCCCCCTTTTTTGTTCCTCCGTTACCTCCCCTTCTTCTGCAACTGCCATAACTTTAATGCGAGAAAGTGCATCGGCATTTCCGTTCAACGACCCTTTTTTGTAAACAATCTGGTAATCGTATTCTTCCAATTTGATTCGCCATCTGAGTAGTCTCGAACCCGGTTCCTTGACACTCATTATCCATTTAAGTGGCCTATGATCAGTTACAATAATAAATCTTTTCCCTAGTAGATCAGGCCTAAAGTGCTTACAAGCCCATACTATTGCCATCAATTCCTTCTCAATTGTACTGTAGTGCTTCTCTGACTTATTCAGAGTTCTACTTGCAAACGCTACTGGCAAATCCCTACCTATCGGGCCTTGCGACAATAATGCCCCTAATCCATCCTGACTGGCGTCTGTTGTCAAAATAAATTCCCTTGAGAAACCTGGATATTGCAATATAGGTTTTGACAACAACTTTTGCTTCAAAGTATTAAAGGCTATCTGTTGATCATCCCCCCAGGTGAACTTCGCGTTATTTTTTAGCAACAAATGCAAAGGTGCGGCTATTTTGCTAAAGTTAGGAATGAATCGGCGATAATAGCCAACTAAACCCAGAAATGCTCTTAATTCAGTCAGTCCTTTAGGTATGGGATAATTTGCTACTGCTTCCACTTTCTTTGGGTCGGGTTGTACCCCATTCTCCGAAATTACATGACCAAGGTAGCTAACCTCTTTTCTCAAAAATTCACATTTTTCCGGCTGCAGTTTTAGGTTGTACCTTCTAAACCTCTGAAATACCTCCCTCAATTTTTGATCATGCTCCTTAAGTGATCCTGCATAGATAACTACGTCGTCCAGGAAAACAAAGCACCTGGATGGCGATAAACCCGCCAGCACCGTGTTCATCATTTTCTGAAATGTGGCTGGGGCGGTCTTTAAGCCAAATGGCATTCTCACGTACTGCCAATGACCATGTTTTGTCGAAAACGCTGTTTTCTCCTTATCGTCTGCCTTCATGGGTATCTGATGATATCCCATTGCCAAATCTATGCAAGAGAAATATCTGGAATTCCCCAACTGATCTAGGATTTCCGTAATATCTGGAAGTAGGTAAAGCATTTCCTACTGTCTTTTCATTTATTTTCCTGAAATCGACTACAAGTCGAAATTTCTGGATGCCACTTGCATCCATTTTCTTTTTTACTACTAGTAAGGGACTATTCCAAGGCGAATTGCTCTCTTCAATTATACCATCCTGCAATAATTTTTGCACCTGCTTTTCTACTTCCTGTTTGTGTGCCTCGGGTAGTCTATAAGGCTTTACATGAATCGGTTCTATATTTGGTTCCATTATAATAGCATGTTCTACTGCACTAGTGGAACTCAAACTATCCTCCGGCAAATAAAATATATCCTGATACAACCTGCACGTTTCCCATTCACCCCCCTTTCTTCCTCGTTGAGGTGCTCAAGCCTCAATTGAGCCATTACCTCTGTTTCTCTATTAGCTGCCTGTGGGGTGTTAGTAATAGTGCACAGCTTTTCGCAATTATTTTCATTAATAACTGCCTCCAATTTAACCGGAGTCACCCTAAGTTCAACTTCCTCATCATTGGTATTTAGCATGCTAGTTACAGCACTTCCATTCCTAACAGTTACAACCGAATCTGCCAAATAAACACCTGATTGTACTTCGCATTTTTCTATCAACCCCTCCTTCAGCTCAACATTCTCTATAGGGATTTCAACCATGACCTCTGACCTCCCCGGAAGCTTAATTGTCCTAACTGACTCCATAGCGCCCTTGGTTAATAGTTTGAGTCGTTCCCCGACAACACTCAGCTCTAAATCT
Source organism: Tenodera sinensis (assembly GCA_030765045.1). NCBI lineage: Eukaryota > Metazoa > Arthropoda > Insecta > Mantodea > Mantidae > Tenodera > Tenodera sinensis. The sequence continues at coordinate 128,633,023 of CM060962.1, forward strand.
TTGTAATTTAGCGTAGCTTTCGTGGCCTCCAAGAAATCTCTTCCAAGAATTCCATCACAGGGAATATCTACTTGATCTTTCACTAACTGAAAATCGTACTTCACAACATTATTCCCTATATGAACCTCGGTATTTAGCGCCCCATACGTTTCTATCAACGATCCGCTTGCGCTTTTTGCAACCATTTTCTTTTCCGGATCAAAAATAAGTTTTCCTACAACTGAAGGGGTTTTAAGCAACGACATATCTGACCCTGAATCCACTAACATCACAAATTCACCTTTCTTACTAGCAGGAGAACTAATTCTTACGAACTCATGCTTTGTTTTAGAAATTACTCCAATATGAGCAACAGATTCTACTGTTCTATCGTCTTCTGACTTCTTAGTTCTTTCATCCTTTTCATTCTGCTTATTTTTCCTAGGACTCCTACAATTTCTAGCAAAGTGTCCGACCTTACCACAATTAAAGCAAGTTACTAAGCTCGACTTTCCCTTATTTTCAGTGGAAACACTATTAATTGCCTTACTGTACTCTTTCTTAACATTTACATAACATTTGCTAGCGATATGGCCAACCCTGCCACATTTATTGCATTTCACCTGTTCTACTCTAGAATACCTTTCTCGTTTGGAAATAATGGCACTTTCTTCGTTCAACGAGGTTTTACATACCTCTTGGAATTCCTGTTCCAGCCCCCGGCTGCGAACAATGGTCTGAATTCTATCATCAGCCAAACCTTGTATAAAACAGATATTTCTCAACTTATCTGTAATTGCCAGTATTCCTTCCCTCTCAGTTTCCTTACACTTTTCTAAGGCTGATTCTCTAAACTCTGCTGTTAACCTTTGTATACGGTTAATCCATCCGCTTATTGACTCGGATTTTTCCTGTTTAGCAGCAAAAAGTTGAGTGCTATAATAATCAAGAGTTCTCTTCTCAACATAGGAATGCCTTAAATATCCCTTAACCTCCTCCCACGATTCTAGTTTTCTATGGATAATTGCCTTCCCGGGTTCCCCTTTTATTCTAGTAAGCAACAACTTAAAGAATACATTTAATCTCTCAGGACTTATCATTTCACATGCAGTATCCGCATCTACGATAAACTGCGTAACTTCATTCTTTTCCCCATTAAAAGAAGATACTAGTTTAAGAGCCTCGTGGGGTAACATATAACAGCTACTTCTACTATCCACTGCCATTTTAATTTTAGTAGTAGCAAGGACTCACCTCTACGCCTTCAGTGGACGAGCTGTATCGTCTGTTGCGGTCCGCAACCTTGTCTGTCCCGTTCACCAGGTCCAGACGCGTCGCCAACTATCCTCGATCCCTGGTCCTCCAGCTGTTGCGCCGTTTCAGCGCTCGACGTTCCTCGTCTCGTGGTTGGACCTCTCGATCCTCGAACCTCGAACTGCTCGCCGTAAGCCGTATCTGTCACCTCGAACCTTTAACTGCTCGCCGTAGGCCGCTGCTGTCGCCTCGAACCTCGGACCTTCAAACCATGCAGTCTGCACACGGCCTTCCACCAGTAACAGCAAGGGTAGTGTCACCGCAGTACTGGGTAGGTTGCCGTCTTCCTCACGGATCTGGGACTGCACGCAGTGGGCTGCTGCTACCACCTCGAGCCTCGAACCTCGAATCTCCGGAATTGTGCAGAAGTTGCACAGAGCTGCTGTCTCTGCTTCCTAGGATTCTCGGGCATTGAGCGTGTTGCCTTAGCTGCTGCCTTCTTCTTGGTCTTTGGCGATGGTGATTTTTACTCGTAGCTGGATTTGATCACAGGAAACCCAAACACCTGACACCAGAATTTATGTTGTATCCTTCTCGCACCTAGCACCCTCCCGTTGGTGAGGTGAGATAGGATTGTCTGGTTGAGTGCCGAGCGGGAGCAAGTAGGTGAGGTTTCCTGGATATTCCACTCGAAATCACACAACAATTGGTGTTAAAGGATTTATTTACAAACAGTACGGAACAAGCTTAAAGGAATATGGGTAGTGGTTACACCATCCGATGTGGACTCGTTGACAACGGTGGGTCAAAAGACATCCCTTCCATGGTGACTAAGGCTTATATATCGTTCCACAATATTCTCTGGGTAAGACACTATCCCTAATAACCATAAACTGTTATGTGACAGGCGTCTGGGAATGCTACACCCTTCCTCGGGTCCCCCTTGGGGTTGAAGGTCAACTTTCAGACAGTCACATATACCAGTATTTCCAACTTCTGTAGAATACGTCTGCTTAAAACTATTTCTCACATATTATATTTCCATTACCAATATATGAATTCATACTATTATTCTACTCTTCTATAACAATTATATTTCCATTACCAATATATGAATTCATACTATTATTCTACTCTTCTATAACAATTATATTTCCATTACCAATATATGAATTCAGACTATTATTCTACTCTGCTATAACAATTATGTTTCCATTACCAATATTTGAATTCATACTATTACCCTACTATAACAAGCTTGATGTTATGCTGCGAGTGTAAATACAAACAGCTTACTTTTATGCACTGTCACGTTGTCCAAAATCACTGCTTCACTATGTCCAAAATTAGGTATCCATTCTTTTATAATTATCTAATTATAATTATAATTATCCCTAGGGTATCTCCTTTATGCAGAGGTTACCCTTATTCGCCCGGTAGCTGCATTCTCCAGCCGCAGCCAAGGCCACGGGGGAGTGCAGGTTGGGGGTGGCCGACTCCCCCAACCATAAGGTAACCTTTTAGGATCGCTACCATTCGGTCAGGATAGGTCCTCAATTGGCCCCTCAGGGAACTAACGAGGCTGAGTGCACCCTGTACCAGACCTCCCAGCAGGGGAAAAAATCCCATGCCGGTACCAGGGATTGAATCTGGGACCTCCACACCAGAGGCAGGCACGCTACCAACTGCGCTACGGAGGTGGTCACAAAAATATATCTAAAGTTAAATTGTCCTAAGGGCATTTCTCCATGTGAGTCTATGGCCACTAATGCATTTTTTCTATCCCTTAAAATCGTTTGAGGTTCAGTGTCATACCTCACATTTAAGGGTTTCTCCTTTTGGCAAAGCTCACATACAGCTATAACCTTTCTCACCTTCTTCCATAGATGATTTATGTAAAGGACATTCTCTATAGTTCTTTCAGTTCTTTCACTCCCTGGGTGTGCTAATTGTTTGTGGAAACAAGTAATCACTTCATTTTCCGACACCTGACACTATCATTTTCCATTTCTTTTCCATCCATCCATGCAGCTTATACAAAATGTTATCTTACGCTATCGTAGCATGTGTTTCTCCTGAAAGTTTGGTAGTATGTTTAGCAAAACTCTTTACTTTGGGTCTGAATGTTGCAATACTGATATATTCTTGAGTTTACCATTCAATTCTTTATTCTGGTTTGCTTCAAGAGGGAATAACTTCACTTCTCTTTGTGGATGAGATATAGTTTCCTGGATATTTGAATCTACTGTCTAGACAATAGATCACTGAAAATGTTTTCTCTTCCTGGAATATGCCAGACTTCAATTTGATATGACATAATTAAAGCCACAATTCTTAGTCATGGGACTGTTTTGTTCAGTGCTGATGGCTTGTCTCTTGGTCTGGGTGAACACACTCACGGCATAACTGACACTCCTAAACATGAGGCGGCTCTAAAAATTGTGGCTTTAGACATAATCTCATGGATATAATTTGAAATTTTTTAATTGGTGAGTTTGCATTTTTGTATAAATGATAAACTTTCATGGTCTGAATATATTATAATTTTTATATTATAAACGTATTGCCAAAACTTTTGTATTGCAAAATAAATTGCCCCAATTTCTTGTTCAGTCACACATGCATCTGTTTCTACACTGGACAAGGCTCTGGATGCTGTAGCAATTGCGTGCCTTTCTCCTGTAGTCAAACTGCACTAACACAGCCCCAAAACATCTTATACTAGCATCAGTATAGATGTACTTGCCTTCAGGATTAGGTGTTTCCAACAGTGTAGCATTTTTGAAAAGTTTTTTCACATTTTCAAAGGCTTACTGTACTTCCTCAAACCAGTTTCGCTTTACATCCTTCCTAAGCAAAGCTCGTAATGAACTAAGCTCCTTAAAATAGTTTATCAGAAATCTAGTTTTGTATGGAAATATGCCCAGAAATTGCCTTAACTGTTAAGTTCTTAGGTGAAGGGATGGCCTTGATTGCTTTGATCCTAACTTCATTAGGAGTTATACCCTCTGCAGTAATGACTAGGGCTAGGAAGTTCATGCATTTGCATGTTTTTTCATAGGGGTTAAAAATGCATGCTTTTACATTATGTGCACGAACTCAGGGGTCTCCGTCTAGGGGATATGTGAATGGCAACCACAAGGTACCCAAGCTGAGCAGAACATTACTTCCACTTACTGGTGTTTTGCTCCTCACTGTAACTTTTCTATCTGACCTTACCTTGGTCATCTCTTGTTCTCTTCCGACCCCGATGCTATTAGGGTTCCTGAGGGCTAGGGAGTCTATTTTTCCAACCTCTCCATTTCTCTAATTTCTCTATAAAACCTTAACCCCTAACATGCTGACCTGTCATGGCATGTAATACGTCTTCTGATTGGTAATCAGAGGATATGGTCGGTGAATTTATTTTGATAACTCTCCCGGTCAGGTCGGTGAGACCCATAAACCAACGACAGGTGTGGTCCTCCAGACATTCTGGGGGTTGTGAGAGAGCGATGTGACCGCCAAAACATAAAAATATGGTGCTCTCTAAAAAACGGTTACTGTTACTGCTATTGCTCTCTTCAATATTCTGTCCCCTATGTGATCTGCAAGAGGAAATGGGTAGAGACCACCTTCAAATATGCCTGGCCACTTCTAGTGCCCCATTCATCAGTGAAAAATATTGGAGAGCAAGAGGATTAATGACTTCATTGTCAGAAATCCAGCATTAGCTAACAACAACATTATGTGCACGAATTATGGAATTTTCAGTTATTTGGACGTGATTTTATGGTGCATATAACTGCATATTTTCTTGATTTTGATAAATGCATATTTCAATATTATAGCCTCTATATTGCATATTTTAATGATTTTTATGGTTTTTTTATTATTTTTTTACATCTGGATAATATTTTTCATTTTGGTAGTATTGCACATGATGATGTAACTCATGAATACTTCAATATTATAGCCCCTATATTGCATATTTTAATGATTTTTAAGGCTTCTTATTTTTTTCATCTGTGTATTTTTCATACTGGTTATATTGCACATGATGATGCAAATTGCGAGGCGGCAAGAACTAATGCTGAGTCATGTTGTCATGCAGTGAATCCTGTTTCCATCCTTTCATTATATGTATGTGCGTAGAGAATAATCAGTGCATTATCTGAGAGGTTTATATTAACAAAGATAAAGTGCAGGTCAACGTTTTGAGCAGCACGATTATAGCAATGCTTGCCTGCCCACCAGTAGTTTGTGTCGTCTTCAAAAGTAACAGTGTTGTGAGCTGGTTCCCACCAAATTAAATTAAGCATATAAAATGTTAAAAAGCTCTTCAAATGCCAAAAATAAAACCAACTTCGAGTGCTAGATTAATTAATTTACAGAGAGAGTTTTCGGGTGATTTAACATCTACAGATAATAGGGTACTGTTTTGTGGAGTATGTGAGAAAAATGTAGGGAGTGAGAAAAGATTTCAAATAGTTTAGCACATAATCACAGCAAAACATAAGGAGAATTTAATCAGAAAACTCGCAAACAAAGAACCTGTTCAAAAACAGCTAGTAGAGTGTTTAGGAAGTAGGGTTACTGAATTTTCCTATGACCTGTGCCAAGCATTTTTAGCTGCTCATATTCCCTTGTTCAAAATTAATAATCCAACATTTAAAAACTTTTTTGCCAAGTACACTTAACAACATATGCGTGAAGAAAGTACACTGTGTAAGACTTACGAATGACATTGTTACAATACGTATTGTCAAATATAGAAAATGAATTAACGGATCAGTTTGTGTGGTTGTCTTGAGGAAACCCCTGATTCTGAGTGCCGTTCTATTACTAATATAATCGTGGGTGCTTTAAATAATGAACAAAAGACTACACCTTATCTTCTTAATGTGTGCGAATTGTCGGCCACTGACAATGTAACTGTAACCCAGTTTGTAATGGACTCTTTGAAATTACTATGGCCATGTGGAATCAAATACGACCGGTTACTTTTATTTGTTACTGATGCGGGTCCTAATATGGTAAAATCAGGACAAACTCTGAAAGGTATTTTTCCTAACTTAATTCATATAAGTTGTTTGGCACACACTCTTCATTGCATTTCTGAGGCAATATGTGATTCTTTCTCATTGGTAGATAGATTTATGTCCAGTACAAAGATAATTTTTGTTAAATCTCCTAAAAGAGTTAAGTTGTTTAGATATACAGCACCTAATATCTGACTTCCTTCTGCACCAGTGTTAACTCGATGGGGAACATGGGTCGATACAGTTTTATATTATGCTGAGCACATAGAAATAGTCGAAGAGGTTGTTAATTCATTAGACTCGAAAGGTGCTTCATCAATAGAAACTGTGCAAAATATTCTGTCAGGTACTGGGTTAAAAGAGGATCTTAGTTTCATATCTGCCCATTTTTCTTTCTTACCAACAGCCATAACGGCATAGGAAGCTGTAGGATCTCCTTTGCATTAATCACTTACTGTCTTTGAAAAAACAATATGTGATCTAAGTTCAGTTCCTGGTAGCATAGGACAAAAAGTGAAAGAGAAAGTGAATTATGTAATTTCAAAAAATTCTGGATGTGCAATATTTGAAACATCCTTGAAAGAAAACCATCTGTCATACCAAGAGACTTGACTCTCTGTGAAGCAGTTAACATCATTTAAATATGCCCCGATAACATCTGGTGACATGGAGAGAAGTTTTTCATGTTACAAAAGTGTTTTGCAAGACAATGTTTTGCAGTTGAAAATTTGTGCAAAGTGTTGGTTGTGAACTGCAATTTAGCGGTTAATACTAGCAGCACTTCTGCTTCAACCTCTAAGAAATAAGGTAACTTTATTTATTATGTATACTAACTCGTCTTATCTATTGCAAAGGGACATTAATTGCTTTAATTAAATAGTGCATATTTCTTGGCATATTTTCAAGTTTTTAAGAGCATATTTTGCATACATATTTCAGTGTTTTTAGGGCGTGAACGTCTGAGCCCTAGTAATGATGTATCCCAACAATTCCACCCTTTCAGTCAAAAACATGGACACTGGACAAATTTACTGTCATTCCACTCTTTAAAAATTTCGACAAAATGTAATTGATATGTTCTACATGTTCATCAAAATCATTGTCGAAAATGAGAAAATGATCTACGTAATGTAATGCAAAATTATCTATGGAATCCCCAAAAATTTCATATATAGCTCTCAGTAATGCAGTTCTACTTGTGGATGGATCGAAGCCAAATCTCTTGAGGTGATAAATTCTTCCCAAGAAATTAAACCCGGTGTAGATTCTCACACGCTTATCCAATTCTATCTGCCAGCACGTGGACATTAACTCTATTTTTGTAAAATATTTTCCTTCTTTCAGCTTACAAAAGATTTCTTGAATTCCCAGAGGTCAAAAATGGTCAGGCTGATTATGCAAATTAACTTTGCTCGCATCAATAGTCATCCTTAGTGACCCCATCTCCTTTATGAATCCAACATAATGGATGGAGATAAGCAGAGTTTGAGATTTCTACTATATCTTTGCTAACATATAATATGCTGATCGCACTTCAATTGTCAAGTAAGACGGTTCAGTTGTCTCACTGTTTCCCGATTCTGCCACTAGGGCATGCTTCTGCCAGTTTCACCACTGGCGTTGTCAGCCGATTCTGCTGGTAGCAGTGAGAGAAAGGGTTCTCCCTTGGCATGATACAGACGTGGGAAACTGGGTGAGTGACTGACTGGCAATAAGGTTGAGATTATGCCTGATGAGGCCATTCTGATCATAATGTACCTGGGCTGCGCTTTCAGTATTGAAGGTTGATTAGTTGAGTTGGAGAATAGTTCCTGTGGATTTAATGAATTAGACACGTGATTTATGAGGCTTTCAAATAGGCTTAGTTAAGTAGTCAAATTCAAACTCTTGCTTTGGGTCAAATGGGGTAAAGGAACTTCTTTCTTTCCCTGATTACCCTCCCCTTATGTAGAACTTACACCCTCAAGGACTTAGAAGCCAGTGCCTAGGGTCAGACGCCTGTCGGGGAGCAGAGGGACATTGGATTTAAATTAACCTGGGGGGCAAACACACATAATTTGAAATTGTTTGTGCCATGTATTTGTTCAAGTAGATGTGCCTGTTCCAGCATTTAATAACAAAAGGGGTACCTTTGCAGTTAAATTAATGTGTGTTAGTGTGTTATTTAAGCAGATAAAGACCTAGTGCGTTGTCATACTTTGATACTTGTTCTGATTGGAAAATGCTAAATCTGACTGGAAACTTGGGAATGACAGGAACATTATTGAATTGTATAACTTGTGTTATTTATGGTGCCTAAAGGGCAAACTATGTATTTCATTGGAAGTTACATGTCTATTTTGGTGTAACACAAACATTATTCAGTTGTGTATCTTGTGTTATTCATGGTGCCTAAAGAGGCCATCTAGGTATTTCATTGAAACTTATGTCTATTTTGTAACCAAGAACACCCTAGTTAAATTCTTTAATATTATTTGTTGTTATCTTTCAAAATGTGGTAACTTTGTAAGAGTAAGTTAATTAAACTCAGTTATTTAGACATCTTGTTTTATACTTAGAGAAGGGGGGGGGGGGGCAATCCTCTCTCAGAATTGGTCCTGCCGATTCCTCCGGTATTAGGGTCCTTGTCCTTTTGACAATTGCACCACCCCCACGATGCAATTAAATGGTAGCAAAGCGTGGTTTCTTTTCAAAATGTCTCAAACAGGGTTTATTAGAAAGATAGTTTAGGGTGTAAGATTTTGCGGTCCAAGATTGGGAATAAGTACAATGGTCACTGTGGTGGACACGGCTTTCCTGCGGAAAGGTGAACTAAATTTTAAATTGGCCATACGAGGTAGCGTTGTGGTTTTGGCGACCACCCTTTAAGAGTTTCGTAAGGTGAAAGATTGCCCCATTAGAAAGTTGCGTGTAGATCATGTTTATGCGGGACTCGCCGCCTGAATGTAAGAAGGCTTTGGTCGAATTTAGAGAGTGATTGGTAATTCTGAGTCAAGGGTAACACTGACGAAACAACTTAGAAGGCTTTCTGCTCGAGTAACCCACTATATTCAAAGGCTTGATTACTTTGCGAAATATTTTCGCGATCTTTCGTTTGGGATTCCCTTGTCTGAACTGCGCGAGAAGTTTCTGTCCTGTCAGAGTCTGGACGTGGTAATGTCCGGGGATAACGGGTCCAAACTATCCATAGAACCTGTTGCCGAAGTTTCTAGAACGGTGCATCCGCCGGGTATTGAACTTGTATCAGCGTATCAGAGAATCAAGTTGTTACACTCGTTGCAGAAATTTGTTCAATCCCAACCTGATTTTGCTGTGGCAGATGCTGTAACCGCCGTAGAATTTTTGACATTTGTAATACGTGCTAGTGAAATAGCGCAAATGGCTGATGTGCCGGATGTGCTGCTTTTGCAGGCAATCACTACCAAGATTAATGACATGGTTCTCAATATCCTGGTGCGCCCTAAGCAGGCTTCATCCAATACGTACTCTCCACGAGGAAGTGTTACGATGTTTCGTGCCTCGTAGAACATTTACGGACCTAATACAACAAAACTAGTTGAGGCCACAGGGGTTTGATGAACCGTATATAGAATACGTAAATAGGGTCAAGCAGTTTGTGCGGGTACTGTTGCTGCCCGATAGCGAGCAACAGGTGTGCGATGTAATATTATCAGGACTTACTAGAGATACGCGCTCAGTCTTTGTTTTCCACTCGTCCCACTACGTTAAGTGAACTAGATTCGCTGGTGCCGTTCTTGGCCGAGCACAATGCAGCAGATAGTGCACGTCATTGTGGCCCGTCTCGCTCTCCGCCGGCCTTACCGCGATTAAGTTTGCCGTCGTCGGGTTATATGGCTCCCCCGCAACAGGTTGCCGGTACGGGCCGTTACAGGTGTGGGATGCAGGGGCATTTAGTAAAGCAATGTACGGTACCGCGTGATCGTCGACTTCAGGGAACGGCATTGACCCGTGGAACTGGTTTCCAGCAGCGTCCCATTTGACGCCAGAGGCAGGTCAGATGCCCTGGTATTAGTGCTACTTTTGGTCAGGTGAGAGGGCTTCCGTTCGACGCAAAACTCTTTGTACACCTCGTGGTGGGGAAGGTATCAGTGACCACGGTGTTGGATACGGGAAGCAGTTGTTCCCTAGTGCAAGATAAATACTTTAAAGACGTATTACCTAAGTGTGGATTTAAGCCCGAAAAGCGACCATTATAGTGTGTTTCAGTAAATGACCAAGTTTTTCAGGTCGAATATAGGGTACTTCTTACCTTGCGATTCCCGCAGTTCACATGGAAACACTGGTGCTATCTGTTACCAGATTTACCTCACCATTTGGTTTAAGGAGCGGAATTCATGGCTCGGGTGGGGTTGTGTTTCGATTTTGCCAGGCGTGAGCTATCCTTTGCCGTTGCACCAGGCGTGAGGATCCCCTTTTATCGCGAACGCTTTGCGCGACGTTCATCTTCATGTGCTAGAAACCATTTTCAAATCTTGAGCTGAGTGTTGTTAAGGAAAGCCTGTCCCATTTAACCGAGGAGCAGCAGGGGAGAATGGACAAATTATTGCAGCATTTCCATAAGTTATTTTCGGGGAAACCGGGCGTTACTAACCTGATAGAGTACAACATCGACCTAGCAGACACTACTCCGGTGAAACGTTCTCCGTATCGGGTAACCCCTCCCAAAATAGCCATCCTAAAAGGCAAGATTAATAAAATGTTGGAACAAGGTAAAATTCGGCCCTCCATGCCCTCTTAAGCCGTCCTATGTTCTTAGTCCCCAAGGAGAATGGAGACTTTAGACCCGTCTTCGACTACAGATGTTTGAACAAAAAGATCCGCTTAGAGTCCCAACCTATCCCGGACTTACATAGTGCCGCGCATCACTTTAAGGGCGCCAAGGGTTTACCACCCTTGAGCTGAATAACGCATATTTCCAGATTACATAGTCTGAAGGGTGTCGTGATCGCTTTTGCGACCCCTTGGCGCCTTTATGAATTCCAAAGGGTCCCTTACGGGATTCCACGGGTGCGCAAGTCTTAACCAGATTGCTGGACAATTTGTTCTCTGACCTTAAATTTGAGTATGTTTACAATTAACTCGGTGACGTAATTTACTCACCAGATTTTGAGACCCACTGTGATCATTTACGAGAAGTGCTTAAACGTCTGGAATGTGCCGGTTTGACTCTTAAGAGGGAGAAGTGCGTCTTCGCAATCAGTCAGATTTCATTTCTTGGGCATATAGTTTCGTCTGCTGGGGTTACTATTGATCCGGACAGGACTAAATTCATACGGACTTTCTCACTTCCAGAGAACATGAAGGCTTTGGCGCGATTCGTTGGCATGGTAAATTTCTTGAATAAATTCATTCCTATGTGGCCAGGGCCTCTGAACCGATTACGCTGAAAGGGAACCCCCTTCATTTGGGCCCAGGAGCAGGAATGTGCTTTTCAAGATCTTAAGGAAGGAATCATGAATCCCCCTGTCCTAGCGTTTCCGGACAGGCGTTTTATCTTGCAGACAGGCTAGCAAGGGAGCGCTGGTGGTTATTCTCTTACAGGATTTTCCTTCCGGTCGCAGACCCATTTATTATAGTTCGAGAACTCTGACCGAGGCCAAGCGAAAGTATTCAGTGTATGAACTAGAAACCCTCGCGGTTTTGTTGGGGTTGGAGAAGCACCGGCAGTATTTAGTAACGTAGGATTGATGTTGGAGTGCAATAACCAGGCACTCGCCTGGGCCCTTGCTACTCCGAGACCTACGGCTAGGTTGGCTCGCTGGGGCGTACGAATAGGTGCATTCAAGTTTACGCCCGTACATATCGGGGGGGGGGGGGGTAATAACTGTCTAGCGGACGCCCTGACACGTGTTTTTTCCGAACCCGAACCCTCTTCTCTGAGCCCGACCGTGGACATTGGCGTTTGTGTTGCTTCTCCCGAGGTGTACACGAGCATCGGCGAACACCAACGCCGAGACGTGAAGATGAAAGAAATTATATCAAGAATTGAGAAAAGCGAACTGGTAGATACGTATTTTCTTAAGGACGGCGTTCTGATGACTCGAGATCGCCAAGACGACAAGCCTAGGATAGTTCTTCCGCTAGCTTTAATCCCCATGGTGTTTGACTATTATCATAATTCACCGCTAGGTAGACACTTGGGTATATCCAAACCGAAACCTAAAATTAGGGAGTATTTTACCTGGCCGGGAATGGTCAAGGACATTGTGAATATGCTCAAATCAGGTTACGTGTGCGCGATGGCTAAGCCGGCCCAGTGTGCCGTGTGGAAAGGTTTGGCATCGGAAGTTGCATGATCCCTGGCGACATTATTCGAGGGATGTTCAATAAAGACTGGCACTAATGCTCATACAACAATTTAGTGTAAAACATCACTCATACAGACGTTTGTCCCCCTCAAAATACTTCTCCCCCAAATCATTGCACTTGTCCCACCTCCTTTGCCACTCCTGGAAGACATGCAGAAAGCCATTCCTTGACATCCTCTTCATGGTCGCCTCTAAAGCTTTCACTGCCTTGGTTTTGTTTTCGAACCGACGTCCCTTAAGATCCTTTTTGGCCGTTGGGTTAAGAAAAAAGTCACACGGTGCCAGATTGGGACTATAAGATGGATGGGGTACCGTAGAGATACCTTTTTATGCCAGGAACTCAGTAACAGCATTAGCAACATGAGGCCTTGCATTGTCGTGATGGAGCTTCATTTCCCAATCAAGTTCCTTCGTTTTTTAGGGGTGTGATCCTTGATCAATTGCTTCAGGACGTTCTGATAGTAAACTGCGGTGACTGTAGTGTGTCTTGGAACTGTGTGAGTGACACCATTCCCTGGTAATAAAAAAAAGTGATGACCATGGCCTTAGGTGGGGGTTGACCGTGTTGCAACCATTCTGTGTTGCTCCGCTTCATCTCTGGGTTATAACAGTACACCCATGTTTCGTCAGCAGTGATGATGTTTTGCCACCAAGCATCACCCTCGTCCGCAACACATTGTTTCCAATGGCGGCACACGCCAACACGAACCTGCATTTGCTGTGGAGTAAGCAGTCGCGGTATCCATCGTGCGCTTACCCTAGAGATTTGCAAATGGTCTTTTAAAATTATGTGAGTGCTCCCAACTGATATTCCAAGGATGTCTGCAAGGTGTCTCACAGTGAGACTGAATCATCACAAATAATAGCCCCTGCTGTGTTGATTGTTGTTTCTGTTATGGCAGTCACAGGTGCACCTACCCCTCCTTGCGATTCAGCCTTTTCCCGGTCATTTTTGAAAGCATGATGCCAACGGAAACATGCTCTACGAGATATTGCAGTGTCTCCATAAGCTCTCTTCGTGTCATCGTAGGTTTCGGTAGCGTTTTTCTTCAAGAGAACACAGAACTTTATTGCATAACACTGTTCACGAAAATCAGCCATGACAATGTTTAGAGGCGATTATGAAACACATTCACTCTCAAAGGCTGCCAACAATCAACTGACATAGCTATCGCTGTGAAATTTTCAGTGATTAGCGATTAGGCAGGACCCTCTGGATTAACGGACCTGACTCTGGCATCCCAGTTGTACAAAAATGGCGTCGGCTGTTGGTCCTGATTTCTGAGGTGTTTCCACACGCTATCCTTCGTATTGTTTTCTATGCCTTTGAGTTATTGTTTCTTATAACAATTCCTATGTAAGTTTGTCTTCATACTAGCAAAGCCAGTGTTTAAAAACTTTTATTTGGGCAGTATAGGGAACGGGAATAAATCTAATAACGTGTTGACTGTGCCGTGTGCTATCCACGTGTTCATGTTTATTGTGTTCCATCTAAGGCTATGGCTACGTTAGCCGTGTAGTACGGTTAATTCATCTGTTTGCAAGTACAATTTGTGTCACGATTACAGTGGTGAGAGGTTGTTGAAGAAAAACTGTCCCAGTAGTGTGTTATTGTAGTCATACCTCAGCCTAACCTCAAACATGACAATGCACCGTAACTGTTGCATTCCCGGATGCAAATTAAAAATGAGAAACTTTCAGTTAAAACAAAAGGTAAATTACAACGTAACGCTCGTAAATTCAGTATTTAATTACTATGAATTGCAGCGTTATGTGTGTTAGTTGCCGGTGTATATATAACATTGTGAATAGTGGAAGACAATTTCGAGACGCCGCTCTCCTACAGTTTGTTTCATGTAAGTAGTATGCTGCTTGTATTTATACATTATCTTTTGTCTTTGTAATTTAAATGTGTAGCTGTAGTTTAGAAGAAATGTGTTATGTTGTTGCATGTAAAACTGTAGACTATAGCAAAGTTGCTTTACAATGCTGATTTAAGGTTACGCATTTCATATATTTCATTTACAGTGCTGTTTTAGAGTTATTATTTTTAATATTTCATCTGCTTTTGTGGATTCCCCGTGTAAAATGAAGTGTCATGAAGTGCTGAGTAATATGTTGTTGCAAACTGAGTAATCATAAGTTTTATGTAAAAGTAAAAGCAAAACTCCACCCTAAAGCTTTTGAATTCAGTAGGTAGCTTTAGGTTATTCTAAATAGCAGCATTTGTATATCAGCCATCCAGCATATGCTTTGTGTAGGTACATAACATTATGTACATGGTACAGTGTGAAAAACCGTGTAAACAACGATTAATAATCCCGAGTCAACTCAATGTCAAAATTTCTGTTTTATTTAAGTAACATGCTGCTTGCAGTTTTGTCTATCTTCTTTGTAATTTGGGTGCGTAATGCAGTTACATAATTGCATGAATGTTATTTAAGGTTATATATTTCATTGCCCATGGGTTATCGTTTAACATTAAATGTCATTCTTTTTTGTTTACTTGAGATTATGTTTAAGACGATGTTTTTGTGTTTAACACAGCCCATATTCACAAAATAGGCGCGTTATTACACCACATTTTGTTTTACTGCGTTGAAATTGTAGCCTATAGACGAGTTGTTTATAAGTAGTTCCCACCACATAGACCGCCATCTTGAATCACAGTGTCAGGTCCGGTATCTAGAAGGTCCTGGATTAGGCAGGACCTGACTCTGCCATCTAAGTTGCACAAAAATGGCGTCGGCTGGTGGGGGTGATTTCTGAGGTGTTTCCACACGCTATCCTTCGTATTATTTTCTATGCCTTTTAGTTATTGTTTTTTATAATAATTTCTATGTAAGTTTGTCTTCATATTAGCAAAGCGAGTGTTTAAAAACATTTATTTGGGCAGTACAGGGAACTGGAATAAATCTAATAACGTGTTGACTGTGCCGTGTGTTTAACCACGTCTTCATGTTTATTGTGTTTCATCTAAGGCTATGGGTACGTTAGCCGTATAGTGTGGTTAATTTATATGTTTGCAAATACAGTTTGTGTCACGATTACAGTGGTGAGAGGTTGTTGAAGAAAAACTGTTCCAGTAGTGTACGTTAATGTAGTCATACCTTCATACCTCAACCTAACGTCATACATCACAATGCCCCGTAACTGTTGCATTCCCGGATGCAAATTAAAAATCAGAAACTTTCAGTTAAAACAAGAGGTAAATTGAAACGCAACGCTTGTAAATTCTATTTAATTACTATAAATTGCAGCGTTATGTGTGTTGTCGGTGTGTATATAACATGGTGAATAGTGAAAGACAATAATTTCGAGACGCCGCCCTCCTACAGTTTTACCCATGTAAGTAGTATGCTGCTTGTATTTATACATTATCTTTTGTCTTTGTAATTTAAATGTGTAGCTGTAGCTTAGAAGAAATGTGTTATGTTGCTGCATGTAAACCCGTAGACTATAGCAAAGTTGGGAAAATTTTTACAAAATCGGCCGCTCGAGAAAACGAATAAAACATAGTGCAATGGGTGCAGTTTTTATTGCTGATTACGATTTTGTAAGTTTTATTGTGCGCTCAAGCTTCGTTTTTTATTACTTTCTCTACTGGTAAGTAGGGGAAGTATTGTATTCCACCCAAAAATTCGATGTGGAGAGTTCACCGGAAATACATGTTTTGAGGCCCCCTGAATCCAAAAAAAGCACTTTCAGAAAAAGGTCCGCGTGTGTGTCTGTGTGTCTGTCAGTCTGTGGACAGCATAACTCAAAAACGAAAAGTCGGTTAAAAACCAAAGTTGGTATTTAAGTTTAAAGTCTTTCAAGGATGCGACACGAAGATTTTGAAGAAAATATCCCCACCCTAAACTACCCTTTACATGGAAAATTGTTTGAAAATTTTGATTTTCTTGAAAATGACTCTAACGATTTTGATTAAAATGTCATATGTTTGAGATATTTTTATGACAAATAAAATGTATATCATGAATTTTCTGGCTATAGCCCCTGTAGTCTTATTTACTCTGGACGGCTTTTGCATAACTGGTGAACCGTTAGAGATAGAGCAAATCATACTATACAAAAAATGTAGATCTTGCTAAAATACACAATTTATCTCTCAATAAATTTTCTTGTAGGGTGAACCATTTCGGAGATATTCCTTGTTATGTGTGAGTTTCGGAAAGCTTGGAACTTTCGTGAAATGGATCATCGTTATTCATTTGTTTTATATGTTAAGTGTGCAAAGGCAACAAAATCTCAAACATTTGACTATCGCACAAAGCCTGCTGCATTCTAACATCCCCTTTGCACCTACAAGGAAATAAGCAATAAGATAATTTGTACAAATGTTTATCTCAAGTATCAAGAAAGAAGATATAGGGATAAGAGTTTGTAAGAATGGTTAGTACAAGAGTAGAGAAAGTCATGTGAGTGCAACACATCAGATTTTTATGAGCAAATTTCGTACGTGCGATGCAGTGGTTTTATTTCGCTTATGCGGCGGATATTTAGCTAATAAATGTGTATAAACGAGTATAATATATACTAGAATGATTCATTAATGCATTTACGTTGAAATGATTCCATAAACACTGCTTAAATTGTAAATATTTAGATAACACAGGACCCTGTCACCCCACTCATATACGTACACTAACCTAACACGGGCAAAATTTCGATAACATTGGACCCTGTTACTACACTCATATACATACAGTAAACCTAATGTAACACAGGAAAAACGAAAACGAAGCTTGACCGGCAAATAAAACTTTCAAAACCGTAATCAGCAATAACAATTTCAACGTAAATACATTAATCAATCATTCTAGCATATATTATACTCGTTTATAAACATTTATTTGCTAAATATTCGCCGCATACGCGAAATAAAACCACTGCATAGCACATACGAAATTTGCTGATAAATAAAAAAACGAAGCTTAAGCGCATAATAAAACTTTCAAAATCGTAATCAGCAATAAAAACTGCATCCATTGCACTATGTTTTATTCGTTTTGTCGAGCGGCCGATTTTATAAATAATTACCCAAAGTTGCTTTACAATGCTGATTTAAGGTTACGTATTTCATATATGTATTTCATTTACTGTGCTGTTTTACGGTTATTATTTTTAATATTTCATCTGCTTTTGTGGATTCCCCCTGTAAAATAAAGTGTCATGAAGTGCTGAGTAATATGTTGTTGCAAACTGAGTAATCAAAAGTTTTCAGTAATAGTAAAAGCAAATTTCCACCCTAAAGCTTTTGAATTTAGTAGGTAGCTAATTATTCTAAATGGCAGCATTTGTATATCAGCCATCCAGTATAGTATGTTTTGTGTAGGTGTATAACATATGTATGTACATTGTACAAGTGTGACACAGTGTAAACAATGATTAATAATTGAGTCAACTCAATGTCAACATTTCTGTTTTATTTAAGTAACATGCTGCTTGCAGTTTTGTCTATCTGCTTTTTAATTTGAGTGTGTAATGCAGTTACATAATGACATGTAGACCTGTAGATTGCATGAATGATATTTAAGGTTATATATTTCATTGCCCATGGGTTATCGTTTAATATTAAATGTCATCCTTTTTGTTTACTTGAGGTTGTGTTTAAGACAGCGTTTTTGTGTTTAACACAGCCCATATTCACAAAATAGGCGTGTTATTACACAACATTTTTATTTTACTGCGTTGAAATCGTAGCCTGTAGACGAGTTGTTTATAAGTAGTTCCCACCACATAGGCCGCCATCTTGAATCACAGTGTCAGGTCCGGTATTTAGGAGGTCCTGGATTAGGGTACGTAGTTCAATGACACATGGACAGATGTCGCAAGCAGGTAATGAATGGAAGGAAAAAAATCAGTGCCCGTGTTTATTGAACATCCCTCGTACGTAGATTTTGTGGGGCCGTTTCCTCGGTCTGTCCAGGGGAATAATATGAGTTAGTGGTCGTAGATTCGTTCAGTAAATTCGTTTGGATGAATGCTTTACCTAAAGCGAATGCGAGAGGGGTGATTAAGGTCTTGTCTTCTACCTTCACGGCCTTTGGCGCCCCCTGTTACATAGTCACCGATAACGGCTCACAATTTACTTCGTTTGCTTTCAGGAACTTGTTTTGGTTGAGGGGTTAAGCCTATAACTACCACTCCTTATTACCCTCGCCCTTCCCACGCCGAAGGGTTCAATAGGAACCTTAAATCGGCTTTAATCGCTTATCGCCATGATAATTATTCTAAGTGGGACACTAATTTTGCTCGGCTACAATTAGCTTTTAATTCGACTCGCCACGAATCACACGGCTCTACCTCTTACCAACTTATGTTAGCGTACGTACCTAACTCTCCTCTGGCTAACCTTTGGCACTTAGAAGAAGATTTGCTCCCGCAAAGAGACACGATCAGGAAGAGATACGTAGAGTGTGGATGTCTGCCTTTCGTAACTTGAGAAGGTCGCAAGCCCAGGTAAAGCAACAATATGATGCTAACAAACTGCTTTTGCCTTATGCCATAGGTGAGAGAGTATTGTGTAAATTATATACTCAATCTTCCAAGTGCAATGCTTATATATAAGAACTCAGTATGCTTAAGACCTTTGCACCAGCCAAGAGAGGCGAGCTCATATCTCAATTGAAACCCTTTGTTTAGTTGTGTGTCTAGACTCTAGAACCTGTTTTGTGTTTTAATTCTTTGTTTACATTCTGCTGTTTATTTTGGATTAGGTGTTATTGTTATGTTGTGGGAGGCATGGTTTGTTTTGGACGTAGCATGCTATGTGCATGGTGGGTAGCGTACCTCTCCGGCTCTCCTTGCATTCCTTTCCGGGTGTGCTGCGAATGAATTTGGTGTGCTGAGCTTTCGTCTGAGGTTTCGTGTGTCTGGTGTATGAAAGCAGTATCTGTTGTTACTTATGTGTTTGCAATATGTTTTTGGAATGTTTGGTGTCTGCGGTGTGTTTCTGGTATACCAATTTATGTCTTGTGTTCTTGTGTTGTCTGGCAGTAGGGAGTTTATGCGCATTTGTTTATACAAGGCCTTGTTTCTTATATTATTGTATTGGTTTGAATTTTATATTGTTATTGTTAAATAATTTATATACAATGTTATCACTTTTGTGATTGTTAAGATTGGTTTGAATCGTTAAACTTATTGTTTAAGTATCTGTGCCTGATGTTATCCACAGCTTTGTGGAAATGTAAATTCTCTAGATTGCTTATGATTTACACTATGTACTATATCAGTAACAGCCTATTTGAAGCCTACGTATATTTCGTTCTCTTTCTGCTGGATTTGATTTTTGTTACAACCTCGCCAAGTCCTTTTTTCTACCCGTCTGAAAAGCACTTGACCACCTTAGGTTGTCACTGTGGAATGGTTAGCCTGGCTGCCATCTCCTACCTGATATGATGCTGCAGTTGTAAGGACCAGAATTGAGGCCACTGGTGAACAAGGCTGTGCCGTTAGGATTATCTACTGCTGAGTTCTCTTTCGGCTCGTGGTCCTTAGCTACCTGGACCCTACCAAAATATCGTCGATACCAGCGAGGTGTAATACTTGCAGCCATAGCCAGGATTGGTGGGCTTGGCTGGTAACAACGTGGGATCAGTCCACCGAAAGACAGTTGCCGATTATCTTACCTCTGTGCCAGTGAACAAGTGCCCTCCAGTGTAACCATGACCCCAGAAGTAGGTTTGGTGTGGTGATAGTGATTGGTGCCAGTGCTCCCACAGTGACTGAGACAAAATAAGCTGGTGGTTGAAGGTGTATCCTTTCAAAGCCGATGGCTGTGACTTAACCTATATTTAATTGATGTCCTTTTCCCTAATGATGAGGCGGTAGTGTCACATGGGGAAGGGAGTGAATGTGCTGATCACACTTCAATTGTCAAGCAGCACTGTTCAGTTGTCTCGCTGTTTCCTGATTCCACTGCTAGGGCGTGCTTCCGCCAGTTTTGCCACTGCCATTGACAGCCAATTCTGCTGGTGGCAGTGAGAAAAAGGGTTCACCCTTGGCATGATGCAGACACGGGAAACTGGATGAGTGACTGACTAGCAGTAAGTTTGAGATCATGCCTGGTTATGGGACCATTCTGATTGTAATGTACCTGGTCTGCACTTTCAGTACGGAAGGTTGATTGATTGATTTGGGGAATAGTTCCGTGGATTTAGTGGATTAGGGACGTGATTTATGAGGCTTTCAAATAGGCTTAGTTAAGTGGTCAAATTCAAACTCTTGCTTAGTTCAAATGAGGTAAAGGAACATTTGACTTAAATTAACCTGTGGGGCGAACAGACACGTCATTTCAAATTGTTTGTGCCATGAATTTGTTCTTGTACATGCACCTGTAGGAGTACATTTGCAGTTAAATTAATGTGTACTAGTATGTTATTTAAGCAGTTTAAAGACCTGGTACGTTGTCATACTTTGATACTTGTTCTGATTGGAAAATGCTAAATCTGACTGAAAACTTGGGAATGACAGGAACATTGTTGAATTGTATAATTGGGTTATTTATGGTGCCTAAAGGGCGAACTATGTATTTCATTGAGAGTTATATGTCTATTTTGGTGTGACACGAACATTATTCAATTGTGTATCTCGTGTTATTCGTGGTGCCTAAAGAGGCCATCTAGGTATTTCATTGAAACTTATGTCTATTTTGTAACCAAGAACACCCTAGTTAAATTCTTTAATATTATTTGTTGTTATCTTTCAAAATGTGGTAACTGTATAAGAATAAGTTAATTAAACTCAATTATTCAGACATCATGTTTTATACTTAGAGAAAAGGGGGGGGGGCAAACCTCTCTCAGAATTGGTCCTGCCAATTCCCCCGGTAGTAGGGTTTTCATCCTTTGTCCTTTTGACAATTGCACTGCCCGCACGTTGCAATCATGCATTACTTCCTTTGCCTGTGACCAAATGGCGTATGGGATGGGCCTACTTTTATGTGTATATGGTTACATTTCTTTTACCGTGAATTTGTGAATATATTTGTTGCACAATCCAGGTTTCGAGCTAAACACACTCTGGTTACTATCCATGGATTTTCTTAATTTTTCTTTTTGTGCTGCAATGACATTATGTGTCATATGATTTTCTCTTTGATTAATTGGCTTACACATTTTTCTTCTCTGATTTTCACATTGCTTTCTACCATATTTAATTTATTTACTTTGTAGCATACTGCCTGAGGGTAATCGATATTACTTTCTCCTTCTTTCATATCTCGTGTTTCTTTTGCTATTTCATCTTCTTCTACAATATCAAAATTTATATCTTCTATAAAAAATCTTTCATCCTGTAAGCTATCACAATTATCATATTCTCTTTCTATATTTTCCTGATAGCTCTAATAGCTCAATTCTAATGACTACTATCCTCATGCAATCTAATCTCATTCAAATGGAAGTCCAATTCTGCTTTCCAACTATATAAAACATTGTAAGATTTAAAGCTTTCACGGCGCACATTATTTATTACAGCTTCGCGGGTGATCACCCGCGAAGCTGTAATATATAAAACATTGTTGCCAAAAATAATCTCTCTTAGAAGAGAGATCACTAATGGAATAAAATCAAGTTTCCATCCATCCGCATGCACTTTGATTAATACCTGGTACTTCACCCTTTCTTCTTTCCTACTGTGGTACTGCGATATACATTATTAACCTGAAGGTATTCGATTTTCTGTGTCTTTGTTAAATTTTCAAATAATTCCTCACAAATCACCAAGGTATCAGCTGCTGCATTTAGAAGTACATTATAATTACTACCCCATACAATCATTTTTACTTGTGGTGGATTCACTAATTCAGATTTTTCTGGGACTCTGCATTGTAATGCTTGGATTTCAGAGATGTGGTCCCTGTCACCCTGAATTTTTCTTACCATATCACCATTTTCCAGGGCATCAAAATGGCTGATCTATAGTTTTCTGCTGACGTGGTTAGTGAATTTTCATTTAGAAGATTGCTATTTTCCAGTGAACAATTTTGGCAACGTTGGTTTTCCCCACCACTACTCTCACTGGGGTTATTCCTTTCATTTGTCTCCAATTCAGGACTGTGTCTATTTGTTGGGTTCATTGGAGGAGGATTATCTCGATTTGGTCTTGAATATTTACCTCCCCTTCTTGTGTACCCACGGTAAAATCTAAGATAGTTTACCTGACTATTCTAACCACAACCTCCCTGATATCTGGCATTATTCCCATTAAAAGGTTAGCCTTCCTGGTTCCAATGACACCTTGGGGCTTTGCCTCAATACACATTCCGCGCATCCGTGGATCTGGTGTTCGCATCATTTCTTTGAAACCTGATTTCTCAAAATTTACATTACTTTGTCGTTGGTTTTCCACTTGCAAACTTTCTGCACTTAAATCCTGTTTTCCTTCACTGATCTGCACATTATGGATAAACTTGGGTGTAGTTATTCTAGTCATATTGTCCATCTCGAACTCGGTGAGGAGATCGATTACATCTGTGAAATCAATAGGCTTAGCTACTATTCAATGTTTTTTTATATTAGGTAGATAATGCCTAATAAGAGTGTTAATTATCTCACTTTCAGTCATCCGAGGATTCACAAGTTTCCTTTTATTGGCCAACTTGAGAAAGTATTTATTCTGTCATGGTAATCCCTTGGTTGGGTTCGAATCTTCCAGTAGCTTTTACTCTATTTTGTTCTCCTGGTTCCCACAATCTCCCTATAAACAGGTTCCTAAATGTGTCGCATGTTTCATGGGTAGCCAGAGTCAATCTTAACCACTCAAGAGGATTATTCTTTAAGCATTTTTTTGCTATCATCATTTGCAATTCACTAGAGATTCTTTTTATCTTAAAATAATCTTCCAGTTCTTTGAGAAAACGTTTTTGGTTATCACCCATAGTCTCATCAAATTGGGGAGGGGTAAGGTCGCTTAGCAAGTGGTTGGTATAACATGCATTACCTTGACCTTGACCTAGTGTATGCAAAGGCACGCTTCATGTACACAGATTTTTATCCATTGCAAACCTGAATTTAAAACATTAATTACATCTCCAACATCACCCTTAGTCACATTGCTAAAATTTTCAGATGTAATTTTCTACTACTTTACTTTTATTTAGACAAGAATCACTTATTTGTTGAGCCTGCAATGCAACCCCTGTCTTTTTCCAAATCGTCATGCAAATTTTGCATTTGACCGTTATTATTTCCTTCACTAAATTCTCTATCCTGCTCTCATTTTGTTCTATTTTCCAGGTCAAATTTTTACTTTCTCTACTGGTAAGTAGGGGAAGTGTTGTATTCCACCCAAAAATTTGATGTCGAGATTTCACCGGAAATATATGTTTTGAGGCCCCCAGAATCCAAAAAAAGCATTTTTACTTTCTCTACTGGTAAGTAGGGGAAGTATTGTATTCCACCCAAAAATTCGATGTCGAGATTTCACCGGAAATATGTTTTGAGGACCCCTGAATCCAAAAAAAAAAAAAAAAAACATTTTTAGAAAAAGGTCCGTGTGTGTGTCTGTCTGTGTGTCTGTCAGTCTGTGGACAGCATAACTCAAAAACGAAAAGTCGGTTAAAAGCCAAACTTGGTATATAAGTTTAATGTCTTTCAAGGATGCGACACGAAGATTTTTAAGAAAATAGCCCCACACTACACTACCCTTTACATGGAAGATTTTTTGAAAATTTTGATTTTCTTGAAAATGGCTCTAACGATTTTGATTAAAATGTCATATGTTTGCAGTGGCGGCTTCTCAGAGGAGGGAAGGGAGGAACACCCTCCTCAAATTTTTTATGAATTTATAAATGCTACATTAGTCTTAAAATTCAAGCAATATTGAACAAATTTTGAATTCGGAGCTATTATATTAAGGTATGTTGGTTTATACTTCGCACGGTTTATACCACGTGACACCTTACGAGTGTCCGCCAAGAACACGTGTGTCGGCGCAGCGGAGGAAACTTATCTCTTTCCTCCACTCCCATAGTAAATGTGCATAGAACATAGCGCTACAGCGGCCAGAGAGAGAAACAGATTTTTAATGCAGCTTATGAACAGCTGAGGAGTTCCTCCTCTGGAACTGCGCCTGCGCGAAGCCCCTGAAGGCTGGAGTGTTGTGGATAATTCCTCTCTGAGGCGCGAGATTGGAACCGGCAAAGGTATTAATACTATTGCTGCTATCTAGTGATTTTATTTTCAACTAGATCTATTAACAAGTCTTTTCCCTTCACGGATATGTTGATAATTGTGCATCGTAAACCTTTTAGTCACGTATTTTGTTGCTGCTCCTTTTTCAGTAATATTCTACTGTTTCTTCCAGCGCGCGAGTAAGACGGTGAAGTTTTGCTTTTTTAATTTGTTGTTATAACATTGAACAATGACTGACAGTGAAAGAGTTTTAGTTTTCGGAGAATTTAAAAGACTCACATTACAGGAACAAATAATTGTTATACAGAAGGGGCGACCAACCCCACCATTGCCTGGGCTCATGTGTGCTACTAGCAAAGGTGGGAAGTTAAACTTCTCCATAACTTGGTATGAAAAAGCCAATTGGCTAACAGGTTGTGAAAAAAGGCAAATTCCCTTGTGTTTTCGTTGTGTTTTGTTCTCCAACTCGAAGGATGTTTGGACCTTTGGTGGATTCATTGATGTTAAGAATCTGGGCCGAGGAATTCAGAGGCATGAAAAATCTCGAGAGCATCTCGACAATGCACTAAAATTAACAATCTTCGGTAAAACTGAATATCGCATCGATCTAGCGTTAAGTGAATCAGCTAGGATTTCTCGCGCCAAACACAATGAACAAGTGAAGCAAAATCGACACGTATTATCAAGTTTAGTGGATATCGTGTGTCTGTTAGGAAGGCAAGAACTAGCTTTCAGAGGACACGATGAAAGTGAATTATCATCAAACCAAGGGAACTACCGCGAGCTTTGCAAGTTATTAATGAAACGCGACGAAGTACTTCAGACACATTTAAATAATTCTAAAGCATTCATCGGCTTGTCAAAAACCATTCAAAATGATTTAATTGAATCTGTTGCAGGCCTTGTAAGGAAAGAAATAGAGGATGAAATTCATAAAACATATGTAGATCCATGTGGCTACATCCAAGAACGATTTTTTGGTTTCCACAGTGTTAGTGGAGATAGAACATCCAATGCCCTATACAAATTACTGGATCAGCAATTAGAGCCATTGAATTATGACAGAAAACTTGTTGCGCAGTCTTATGATGGCGCTGCTGTTATGGCCGGAGAATTAAACGGCTTGCAGACGAAGATCAAGCAGAAAGCAAAGCAGGCATTATTTGTACACTGTCATGCACACAGGCTTAATCTTGTGCTATCGCATTGCTCAGTGCAGGGTCTTCTTTGCTAGTATCAGTGGTTTGCCCGCATTTTTTCATCAATCCCAAAACGAATGGAGGCTCTTACCAATATGACCAAACTTCGACTGCCTAAAGATGCTCAAACCAGATGGAACTTCAAATCTCGTATGGTAGAATGTGTAAAATTTCTCAGGGAAGGTCTCCTGGCAATGTTTTCCGAAATGCTGGAAGAAACAAAAAACTGGGATGATGCTACAATTAGAGAAGCAAATGGCTACATTCGTCTATTGGAAGACTTTGAATTCAACTTCTTGCTTTCGGTTTTCAGTGGAGTATTTTCTAAAACTGCCATTCTTTTCGATATATTCCAGGTTAAAACCAATGATATTGATTTCTGCTGTAGGAGAGTTCTTGAAATTATTCATTTCCTGCATAAATCTAGAAACGACGCAGCCTATAATGAACACTTCAAATCGGCTGCTAATGAAACTGGTGACGAGTTTCCTAAAATTAAGAAAAGGCGCCTTGCAGCTGTTGATCCCAAAACTCATTTCCGCCAGTTGTATTTCAACATAATCGATACGCTAGCAACGCAAATGGAAGTCAGGTTCGAAGATCTAAAGAAATTATTATTTATTAATTGCTCGACGCTTCGAAATTTGAACACTTTTCCAAGACGTTCCCAGATGTTGAATTTTCATCCTTATTGAACTGTTTCCCGGAACAATTTGATAGTGAGTTGCTTAAAAACGAACTTGTGTTTTACAGCAACCGTGATTTGCAGCAGAACTGTACCAAAGTCCAGGAGTTAACAGTTCTCTTCGTTAAGGAAGGCATTCATAAATGTCTTCCCAACGTCTACAAATTGGTATGCTTAATTGCTACGATACCTGTGTCGACAGCAAGTGTTGAAAGAAGCTTTTCTACACTGAAAAGAATAAAAACTTACTGTAGAAACACTATGGGTCAAGACAGACTATGTTCTCTTGCTCTCATGTCTATCGAAAAAGACTTGTTGTTGCAGCTGGAAGAAGATCCAAAATTGCATGATAGAGTAATGGAAGATTTTGCGACAGCGAAACAGCGAAGGGCAGAGTTCTTCTATCAATAAAAGGTATTGCATTTTACCCGTACAAATTCATGAATTATTATTTAAGGTTTCATAATTTTATGCAGTTAAATTCTTTCCTCCTCTAAACAAATGTGCACGAGCCGCCACTGTATATTTTAGATATTTTGATGACAAATGAAATGTATATCTTGAATTTTCTGACTATAGCCCATGTAGTCGTATTTACTCTGGACGAATTTTGCATAACTGGTAAACCGTTAGAGATAGACAAAATCGTACTATACAAAAAATGATCGTGCTAAAATACACAATTTATGTCTAAATAAATTTTCTTCTAGTGTGAACCATTTCGGAGATATTCCTGGTTATGTGTGTGAGTTTCGGAAATGCAACAACGTTGTTCATTTTTTTATATGTTAATCGTGCAAAGAGAACGGAATCTCAAAGGTCAAAAAGATTTGACTGTCGCACAAAGCCTGCTGTATTCTAATATCTCCCTTGCACCTACAAGGAAATAAGCAATAAGATAATTTGTACGAATGTTTATCTTAACTAACATGGAGATATAGGAATAAGAGTTTGTTAGAGTGGTTAGTACAAGAGTAGAGAAAGTCATGTGAGTGCAACACATCAGATTTTTAGAAAAAGATCCGTGTGTGTGTCTGTGTGTCTGTCAGTCTGTGGACAGCATAACTCAAAAACGAAAAGTCGGTTAAGAACCGAAGTTGGTATTTAAGTTTAATGTCTTTCAAGGATGCAACACGAAGAGTTTGAAGAAAATAGCCCCACCCTAAACTACCCTTTACATGGAAAATTTCTCGAAAATTTTGATTTTCTTGAAAATGGCTCTAACGATTTTGATTAAAATGTCATATGTTTGAGATATTTTTGTGACAAATGAAATGTATATCTTGAGTTTTCTGGCTATAGCCCCTGTAGTCGTATTTACTCTGGACGACTTTTGCATAACTGGTAAACGTCTCTCCACAGTATTGTTACTTGAGCGCCCTTAAACCAAACCAAACTTCTTCATCACTTTCTTTTTGAACCACATCTGCCCCTTCCTCTACTTCCATTTCTGATTTATTCTCATTTTGTGAAGTATTACTACTTTGACTAAACTTATCTATCCTTAAAAGTTCTAATTTTGCACCTACTTTCATTTCTACTTCAGTTTCACTTTGCGATATATTTGTTTTTAGAAGTTCTAATTTCTTACCACTCCTAAGTAACATCTACTAAATGAAATCTAATTAAATAAAAAAAAAATTTTAAATCCTACTTTATTTTATCTTCATTTCCATATGTCCAGACAATGTTGAATCCTGCAAAATCCATGTAGTTCTCCACAATTCTTGAAATCCCTTGTGCAGGAGCATGTATTGTGTTATCCTCTGTAGCTTTAGATTTTGTAGAAGTCTTGTCCCGGCAGCATCCATAAGATCTTCCATAGTCTGGTAGCCTTCTTCTTCTACACAAAAACCTTTGCCGTGAATTCCTTAATTGAATTTTGCCTTTTTCTTTTTCGTGTCCCTAAGTTGGGTCCCTTTGCAACAGGCTTTTTGATAGAGATGATTGTTTTTGCGTCGATAGGACGAGTTAGCGTCAGTCGGCAGGAGCAATGAGTACTTTTTTCTTATCTCAGACATGGTACAGAAGTAAGGCAAATTCAATCCTGAATCTGATGCTTTAACTCAGTCATTATACTTTATACACTTGTATAGAAAGTCACAATTGCTTATTTTTAGCAATATACTTAAACTTTTTAGCGAGTTTTCACACAATACACAAACTATGTTCTTTTCTTGCCTCTTTCAATAGCATTATCTTAGTGTAGATAATATTTTCGAAGAATCACTAAAAGAATTACTTCTTCGCAATAAAACCTTGCTCCAAGAGTATTTAAAACACTTGATAATCCTTTTAGTATAGTGGCACACAAACTCCACGTGTACATTCGTTGAAATCGTCAGACCAAGAGAGAATTCAACATCCCTGTGTTGCTAGAGTACTGCGTTCATATAATATTATGCTTAGTTGCACTTACTTGTGATATCATTCCATGTCATCATATTTTAAGAATTATCAGTCTGAAACTCCCTAAGAGAACCATAATAATTTGTCTCTTTTAACATTTTTGACCAAATACATATATAAGACAAGTCTCAATTACACAAATACAATTAAAATATACTCCTTACAACAATTATCACTAATTGACAATCTTCCTGGTGATAAAAGTGATTCTAGACAAACAGAGTCAAACATACATTAAACTGAAGTCAAGTTCACATTTAAATTGTTCACTATAGGGGATGCATATACAAATACTGTCTCAACTCTTTAATTATAAGCCAACCAGTTAGTTATATGAAGCTATATTTTATATCAACCTTATGCATAATTCATGGTTTAAGTTGAAAATGCAACATTAAATGTATTTTCAAAACACGGTAGGGTCATTGAGCATTGAATTTTATATTTTTCTAGTATGTAGATAATTGTGTGTGCATGCGCTTATCAAAAATTAATACTAGAATAATGTAAATAACAGCTCTTTATATTAGAAAACCATTCCTTGTTATCTTTCTTGGAAACCAAAACAAATATTCCACCAGGTAGGAGTATTTGAAAGCTCTGCCTTTAGCTTTATTGTCACAACAGCTACAGAGAAGGGCAATGATATCAAACCTGCTCATTGATTTGAAAGACCTTCTGATAAAATATAAACCTTAAGAGCCCACAGCAGATGTCTTGCCAAATACACTACTATGCTTATGAAAAGCTAACAATAGGAACCCTACAACGACAAAAAGAACAGCAAAGCTAAATATGCACGTGGGGAAATTCAACACACCCCTCTATTTGATCAAACATGCCAAAATTATTTACAATATTTGTTTAACCAGGGAAAACACAAACGGTAGTACAGTAATACCCCTTTGTTTACATCTACTGCCATTTACGCCATTTCGTGCAGGTACTATCATTCATCCTATATCAGCTATACATAGCATTCCCACTATTTACAACTTTTGAACAGCTGTATTTCCCGCCTTTTACACATGGCTCTGCCTTTAGGTTTATTGTCACAACAGCTACAGAGAAGAGCAATGATATCAAACCTGCTCATTGATTTTCTTACCCTCTTCAGGGGCACATACTCCGATTACGGTCAAATGACCTCTAGGTATTTTAAATCTGACAGTTAATATTCTGTCATTTATATAAGTGTAAGAGACTATCTTATTTACCCAACTCTTATCAATAATTACTGAACTCCACTAGCTGCCCTTTTGTTGTATTACAGTTATAATACAATACATAGTGTAATTAGTTGTGATTTGCAGTAACACTGGTGTTTTTGTCATGCTGTATCAAGATGGTGAAGAAAGCCAATAGAAAATATATTTCTCTGCATGAGAAATCTGAAATTCTCCTTCGTGTTGATTCACGTGTCAGAACACGTGTCTAGTTGGCAAAAGAGCTTGGGTTATCCATCTCAACTGTGAGTACAATTGTGAAAAATAGATCAACAATTTAACTTCATTGTCAGCAAAGTGGTGCGATGTCCAAAAAATGCAAATAAATGCACACTTAAACGTATAAATGAGATGGATAAACTTGCGGCAGAGTGGTTTGTTTCTATGAGAGCAGCAGGAATTCCAGTTGAAGGTGCCATACTTCAAACAAAAGCCCTTCAATTTGCTGCGGAGTTGGGAATTACCATTTTACTACTATTACTATTTTACAGGTAGAGTGATTGGTTCAAGAATTGTCACAACAGTGTACAGTCAACTGTATGACCAAAGCATAAGCGTTAATGTGGAAACTGTACCCCTCCAGGGGATGTCGCCTTGACGTGGCGGAGGGACTCAGTACTCGATGATCCAGATGGTCTACTAAGTAAGTCATTTTTGACTACTGGTAAGCAAGAGGCAAGGGGAAGCAAAGAACATTCCACAATGGGTAAATGAGGTTCGGTAGTCATGGTCGACGACTTATCTAGAAGAGGACTCCAAAACCACACTCCCCTAGGGGGCCCTACTATGGTAAGCACGGGTTTGGCGTACCCGGGGCCCCAAGTCATACTCTCGATTGGGTTCCTCTAAGGGGTGAGAGGGCACATGCCAAACGCCCAATCAACTTTGGTCCCTTGTGTGTTTGACCTCCCACCTAATACCTCTCTGTACACAGTCTGATGAATAACCTATGTGCGGGTTGTAGGTGAATGGGGAGACGCAAGGGGTGACTGGGTAATCGCGTAATGCCCCTGGTTATCATGTAGGATCTGTGTTCGTATCCGCTGATAAAGGTCAGTCCCGGGGAGGGGCCATTGCATGAGCTGATGCACTCCTGAAGGTGATTGGGTCCCTCTGTCTATACACTGGGAGGTGAGACCCTAGGGTGAGCAAGGTCCAGGCCCGGACTCTCACCTAAGCCGGGGTGGCGCCCAGGATGTGGGCATGCCGTCGGAGACATTTGCAGTGGTGGAGGATATCGCCATGAGTTCAAAAACTCAAAACAACATAAACAGCAAAGTTAGAGTAAAGGAAGTAGTCGAGTGTTGTGGTCCTCGCTACTTGGCTATTTCTAGAAACTGAGGAAGTGAAAAAGTTTTTATTGGTGAGCCCATTTGTAATCCAGAAGGGCCTAGATAAGATAGCTGGTCCATTGAAGTCATGTTCTTGATCTCGAAATGGCACGCTCCTGGTTGAAGCCTATTCAGCAGACCAGGCAGCTAAAATACAAAACGCAAACATGTTGGCTAGCTATCCAGTACGTTTTGACCTTCACAAAACATGGAACTCGTCACGCGGTGTGGTTAATACCCGCGCCTTAGACGGATTACGTGTTGAGGAGATTAAGGAAAACCTACAAGAACAATGTGTCACCTGCGTTTATCGGGTTCATCGCAAAGAAAGCGGTGAATTGAAGCCTACTCATACCCTGTTCCTGACCTTTCATCGGGTAGGTCTCCCTCAAATGATTAAAGCAGGATATGAAGCAATAGAAGTAAGGCCATACATCCACAACCCGATCAGGTGCTTTAAGTGTAACCACTTTGGACACACAAGCGAACTGTATAGCAGAGCAGCTAACTGCGTCAACTGTGAGGTGTCGTTCACAACGCTCCATCCCCCCAGGGGGTGCTACTACTGTAGGTACGGGTTAGGCGTACCCGGGACCCCGAGCCATATTTTCGATTGGGTTCCTCTAAAGGGCGAGAGGACACAAACCAAATGTCCAATCTACTTTTGTCCACTTTTGTGTTTGACCTCCCACCTGATACCTCCCTGTACACAGTCTGATGGATAACCTACGCGCGGGTTGTAGGTGGATGGGGAGACGCAAGGGGTGACTGGATAACCGCGTAATTCCCAGCTCCTGGTTATCATGTAAGTTCTGTGTTCGTATCCCCTGATAAAGGTCAGTCCCGGGGAGGGGCCATTGCATGAGCTGATACACTCCTGAAGGCAATTGGGTCCCTCTGTCTACCCTGGGAGGTGAGACCCTAGGGTGAGCAAGGTCCAGACCAGGACTCTCACCTAAGCCGGGGTGGCGCCCAGGATGTGAGCATGCCATCCGAGACATTTGCAATGGTGGAGGATATCATCGCCATGAGTTCCCAAAAAACTCAACACAAAAAAAAAAAATCATTAAGGTCGGTGTAAAGGAAGTAGCAGAGTCGAGTGGTACTCACTATTTAGTAATAGCTAGAACTGAGGCAGATAAGAAATTTCTATCGGTGAGCCCATTTACTATTCAAAAGGGTTGGGATAACATTGCTGGTCCAGTAAATTCATGCACTAGATCTCGCAATGGCACGTTCCTGGTTGAAGCACATTCAGCTACCCAGGCTGCTAAAATACTGAAAGCGAATATGCTAGCAAGTTATCCAGTACGTGTTGAGATGCACAGAACCTTGAATTCCTCGCGCGGCGTGATAAACAACCGTGCATTGGAGGTATTATCCAATGAGGAGATTCAAGAGAGTCTGACAGAACAAGGCATCATTCACGTTTACCGGGTTCAACGTAAAGAAGGTGGTGAGTTAAAGCCAACTAATACCCTGTTCCTGACCTTTGATCGGGTAGATCTCCCGCAAAGGATTAAGGCAGGGTATAAATCCATCGAAGTTAGGCCTTTCATCCCGAACCCACTCAGATGTTTCAAGTGCCAGCGCACTTGACACACAAGCGAGCTTTGTCAGGGACTAGCTACATGCCCTCAATGTGGAGATGAATTCCACGAAAGTGCATGTACTGCAGCTCCGTCATGCGTGAACTGCAGAGGTGAACATCCATCTAGTTCCCGAGATTGCCTCCGTTTTGTAGAGGAAAGGGCGATCCAAGAGATACAGGTTGAAGAGAAGGTGCCCTTCTCAGATGCCCGGAAGCTCTTGCGTATACACCAACCCTCTATTCCATGGTCCGGGACCTATAGCTCAGTTGCAGCTAAACCGGTACCGAGCAGACAGATCACTACGCACACCAGCGATTTAAATAGGGCAACAATTTCTGAAAAGACACTTGTAGCTCGTAGCTCTATTCCAAAGCCCTCAACATCAGCGCGTACATCTGTGTCAACGTGTACAAAATTTGTTGGTGAGAAAAATACAACTGTTAGATCACCAACGAAAATGTCAAACTCAACACAGAAGACTAGCAAACCTGTTATCTATAATGCCTCGCCGATAAAGTTTAAGAAGGGCTACACAAAGAATGATTTCCTCAAGGAAGATAATCCTGAGCCCAGTACATCAAAAGGATATAAGAGTCAAAGAAGATCTCGAAGATCCTCTTCTAGGTAATCTTCAGGGGTGGACTAAGACCGGCGTCTTTCATCTTCGCCGGTCCCCATTAGCAACCGGTTCGAGACACTCGAACCGAAGTTCGCTATGAGAACACGAACGTCCTCGGCAGAGGACATGGAGTTAGATCAATCTGCCCACACTGGGAGAACCCAAGTGGAAAAGAGGCGCGAAAAAGCGTCCGA
This sequence comes from Tenodera sinensis, assembly GCA_030765045.1. Taxonomy (NCBI): domain Eukaryota; kingdom Metazoa; phylum Arthropoda; class Insecta; order Mantodea; family Mantidae; genus Tenodera; species Tenodera sinensis. Next base: position 128,667,004 of record CM060962.1, read on the forward strand.
GAAGAATGCCAGCCCAAGAGAGAAGAAAAGGGCTAAATTAATTCGACAACCGCCTATTCCAAAGTAATGCAGAGTTACCTTGGAATACCTGTCCCATACAAATATCAATATGGCTATCCTGCAATGGAATATACGTAGTATTAGAACACAACGACCAGAACTTGAGCTTTTCCTCAGGAAAAACGAGCCTTTGGTTGCATGTTTGCAAGAGATTAAGTTGCGTCCACAAGACGCTTTCTACCTAAGACGAGGCACCCAAGTACGGTGTGATGTTACACCAGAAGAAGGGTGTACATGTGAAAACTATACCATTACGGTCTAATATACAATCAGTCGCAATAAGGATTATACTACCAACCATTCAGTTTACCATTTTTAATATTTATCTGCCTCCCTCTCTTGTCTTCTCGCCTATTGATTTAGAAGAACTAGTTTCCCAGTTACCAACACCATTTCTGTTGGTAGGAGACTTCAATGCGCACCACCCACTTTGGGGCTCAAGTCGCGCTTGTGCGAGAGGCAAGCTCCTCGCTGATTTCCTGTACAGTTACAACCCAGCTCTCCTCAACACTAGAGAGCAGTTTGTTCACCTCAGTTGCAGTCTCCTTACAATGGAATGTCATCTCTGATTTACACTCTAGTGACCACTTCTCATGTCTTATTAGCAAGATACATGTTCCACACGTATGCCTAGATGGCGTTTGGGCCATGACAACTGGAATCTTTACACCCGGTTGGCTCTCTTTACGTACAACGGGCACGACTCAGTGAAGATTTGGCGCAGCATCTCACGGAGACGATTCTCTCTGCTGCTGAACAATCAATTCCGCGGTCGCCTTCACACCCCCGTCGATTTCCCGTCCCCTGGTGGACAAAAGAATGTCGGAATGCCATTCGTGCTCGAAGGCGTTCTCTTAGGGGTTTCCAACGTCACCCTACGTTGGATAACCTAATCCAATACAACAAAATGCGCGTCAGGTCCAGAAAAGTCATTAAGGATAGCAAAAAATCATGGAGCAAATTTGTAGCTTCATATAACAGACACACACCTTCCTCGGTTGTGTGGGATAGGTTAAAGCGTGTTGCAGGTCGATCGATCCATATACCAATTGCGGGACTGAAAACAGCCACAGGAGCTGTTGTTGATTCATTCGAAGTGGCGAATACGTTTGGCAATGCTTTCGCTCGTGTCTAGCTCGAAAAACTACTCCCTGAGTTCTTTCCAATTAAAACTCAGGTGGAATCTCAAGGCTTCGCGTTTCGTTCAAGAAACGTAGAAGATTACAATCGCCTTTTCACCTTGGCGGAGCTAGAATATTCTCATAAATCTTCGTGATCATCAGCACCAGGACCGGACGGTATTCCTGTACAAATGTTACAACAGCTCTCTCCTGAAGGTAAGGCATTCCTGCTCGAGGTCTATAATCGTGTTTGGGTTGACAGTATACTCCCAGAAAATTGGCGGGAGGTCACCTTTATCCCCATCTTGAAGGCTGGAAAGGACCGTCATCTACCCTCCATCTATCGTCCTATTTCCTTCACCAGTTGCGTTTGCAAGGTGATGGAACGCATGATCAATGGGCGATTGGTATGGTGGTTAGAAAGTCGTAACCTACTCACTAATATCCAGTGTGGTTTTCGGCGATGTCGTTCAAATGTAGACCATCTTGTGTAAATATTTGCACATATAGTGGACGGATTTATGAAGAACTGTCAAACTGTTGGCATAATTTTCGATCTGGAGAAGGCTTATGGTACGTGCTGGCGAGCAGGGATTCTACGTTCCCTGTATACCTGGAACATACGTGGACGCCTACCGCTGTTCATTCAGGAGTTCATGAAGGACCGCTTTTCCCGAGTAAGGGTCGACTCCGTTTTTTCTAATTCTTTGGTTCAGGAGGAGGGAGTACGTCAGGGTTCGGTACTAAGTGTCACGCTCTTTGTTATAGCAATTAACTCCATCTGGAAATGTGTTCCATCTGGAGTTTCGTCATGCCTATTCGTAGACGACTTCGCTGTCTATTGCACTTCTCAGCGCACGGCGTTCTTACAACGGCGCCTGCAGCAATGTTTGGACAACCTTAGAAAATGGAGCTCAAAAAACGGCTTCCGTTTTTCAACTGAGAAGTCAATCTGCGTTAATTTCTGGCGCCGTAGGAGACGATTACCACCTTCGCTCCGTTTCGGTCCAGATTTACTTCCCTTCGCAGATGAGACGCGTTTCCTGGGGTTGAACTTGGACAGGAAGCTTAGTTGGTCGTCGCATATTGCACAGCTAAGAGCACGATGTGGCCATTCCCTAAATATCATGCGAGTACTAAATGGCAAATCGTGGGGAGCTGATCGGACAATTTTGTTAAGCATATATCGCGCACTCATCCGATCCAAACTAGACTATGGTGTATTATTTATTCGTCAGCACGACCATCTGTGCTGAGATTAGACGCGGGCCACAATAGGGGCATCCACATGGCAATAGGAGCTTTTCCAAAAAGCCCAGTGGTGAGCCTTTACGCCGAGTCCGCAGAACCTCCTCTACAATATCGGCGTGAGATTCTCTTGGCAAATCATGGTTGTGCACTTAGATGTATGCCTAAGCACCCAACGTTCACTTCTTTTTTCACCACCACGCTAAGAGAACGGTATAGGAATAGCACCCTTAATCCTAAGCTTGCGGGGTTTCGTTTCCAGGAACTTCTAGCGAAGCTTGAAATGGAACTGCGTAGGATGTTCGCCAAGGGCGAGAAGCTTTACTCCCTTGGAATCTGGTACGACCCATGTAGATCTTGGGATGACCGTACACCGGAAGTCCACGATGCCTATTTCAAGTATCCGCACGTGTTTTTTAGAATTTTTGTCAGGCTACAGTGACCGTCAATATATTTACACCGATGGGTCAAAGGGCACCAACGGTGTTGGATGTGCTTATGTTTATGGAACCCTATAATTATTTTCTGTTTCCAAACTTGAAGAAATGGCTCAATGCCAACAATGAAGAGGTGGAGTCTGCTATTTTGCAGACCTTGACAGTTCTCACTATAAACGGTATCGAAGCTATTGAGCATCACTGGGAAAAGCGCATTGACCTGAAAGGAGACTAGGGAAATAAAGATGTTTTTTCCCAAAGCTTTTGTTCTTTCTTTGTTAGGTCGGGTACTTCTAGGACAGCTCTTGTAATATATAGTTTCATTGCCTCACCCTCCCAAGCAAATATTCTTTTATTGAATGAATATTGTACTGTTAATTTACAATGTAAGTGAAGCAAAAGTGTTGGATAATTCGACTCGTAACATTCATTCATTAGAACCTGCATTCACTGCTGCAACGCTTCAAAAAAGGTTATTAATCAAGGCTTCACAGGTGATCAGCCGTGTCAGATTTATAAACATTGAGCTTTCGGCCACTGTAGTGAAAGCTTTAAGTCTTACAATTCTTTTATTGTTTAGGAGTAGTCATTGTCCTTTGTTACATTCTTAGTAAGTACTCAGGGGTCTCCGTCTAGGGGATATGTGAATGGCAACCACAAGGTACCCAAGCTGAGCAGAACATTACTTCCACTTACTGGTGTTTTGCTCCTCACTGTAACTTTCCTATCTGACCTTACCTTGGTCATCTCTTGTTCTCTTCCGATCCCGATGCTATTAGGGTTCCTGAGGGCTAGGGAGTATTTATTTTTCCAACCTCTCCATTTCTCTAATTTTTCTATAAAACCTTAACCCCTAACATGCTGGCCTGTCATGGCATGTAACACGTCTTCTGATTGGTAATCAGAGGATATGGTCGGTGAATTTATTTTGATAATTCTCCCGGTCAGGTCTGTGAGACCCATAAACCAACGACAGGTGTGGTCCCCCAGACATTCTGGGGGTTGTGAGAGAGCGATGTGACCGCCAAAACATAAAAATATGGTGCTCTCTAAAAAACGGTTACTATTACTGCTTCTGTCCTCTATGTGATCTGCAAGAGGAAATGGATCGAGACCACCTTCAAATATGCCCGGCCACTTCTAGTGCCCCATCCATCAGTGAAAAATATTGGAGAGCAAGAGGATTAATGACTTCATTGTCAGAAATCCAGCATTAGCTAACAACAACAACATGTTTATGGAACCGAATGACATACATTCGGTTTTCCAAATAACACTTCCATTTCTACTGCAGAGCTGTATGCAATTTGCCGAGCTGTTTTGTTCTTGCGCCGTCGTAAATTAGGTGACTGCCTGATTTTGAGTGATTCCTGAGTGCACTTCAGAGCATTTGTGAGCTGTACAACCCCCACCCTATTGTACAACGTATCCAGGATGCCCTCCATGTTTTAGACGCTTCTGGCGTTGATGTGGTGTGTGCATGGTTTCCTGGCCACGTAGGTTTGCCGGGGAATGAAATGGCGGATTTGACTTTAGGCTTGAAGTGTGGAGAACGGTGCTGTCTTGCTGGCACAAAGAGTGGTCAGCTCTCCGCGGTAATAAGCTTAGAGAAGTGAAAGAACTTCCGATAAACTGAGTAAACTCCTGTCTCATATCTTGCCGCGTGGAGGTTAGTTTGGCACGGTTGCGAATAGGGCACTGGAGTTTTTCGCATGGTTACCTATTTAAAATGGACCTTGTCCCTCCATGTCTGCTGTGTGACAACCTTTTTGTCGGTCCGTCAAGTGCTGCTAGTGTTCCTCTCTAGCGCACCTTCGAGATTCTCTGCAGCTGCCTGCCAGACTTGCAGAGGTCTTAGCGGACGACAAAACAGCGGTTGATGGAGTTTTTAAGTTTTTAGCTGAGTGTAGTATCAATTTGAGGGTGTAAAATTTTAGATATTTCTTTCTATTCTTTTTGGCATTTTATCGCCTTGTTTTATATCTGGCTATTGCCACTGTTTTTTACGTTTATGTGTACATTTTCTTTGTTGCTAATAATTTTATTTTTGATTCAAATTTATACCTGGCTATTGCCATGAATTTTTTAAGGGTGCTGATGACCTCAAAGTTGTTGTTGTTTGTTGTTGTTAGCTAATGCTGGATTTCTGACAATGAAGTCATTAATCCTCTTGCTCTCCAATATTTTTCACTGATGGATGGGGCATTAGAAGTGGCCGGGCATATTTGAAGGTGGTCTCGATCCATTTCCTCTTGTAGATCACATAGAGGACAGAGTGGTGAAGAATATATCCCAATTCTGTTGAAATGTTTTGCCAGACAATCATGTCCTGTAATCAACCTGAAGGTTGCAACTGCTGTTTTTCGAGGATACTCAGGAATTACTGTTTGAATGTTTGGTAGTTCCCATCTTTTATTCTTTGATTTTTCATAGTAATATTTTTCAATCTTTTTTTTGAATTCAGAGTTGACTAATCTTTTAGCTGCATAAAATGGTAAATTAACTATTGATTTCTGCACATTGCCGGTACCCTTTTTTTGCAAGAAAATCAGCTTTCTCTTTACCACTCAGTCCACAGTGAGCTGGTATCCATTGGAAGACTAGGTGCTTTTGAAGTGCTGTTAGATGGGTAAGGATTTTCCAACATTCTATAATTGTTTGGTTTTTTGGTGACAACTTGGAAGTAATTGCTATAATTGCTGTCCTGGAATCTGAGAGAATAACTGCTTGCTGAAAATGTGAAATTCTGTACAAAAGATTTTGTAGGGCCATTCGAATTGCTTCAATTTCTCCATCAAAGTTTGTAGTTCCATAACTTAAAAATTTGTAATAGGAAAAGAGGTGACATGTGACTCCAGCACCTGCTCCATCTTTGTTTGATATAAATGATCCATCAGTATAAATATGGAGCCATTCGTGTTCTGGAAATCTAGTATGGAGTGTCTCTAATGCCAATAATTTTAGAACACTAGTTGGAGTATCACTTTTCTTAACTTCTTCTGTCAGGTGTAAATAATATGTGATGTCTAATGTTTGTGTCGGATTGACTTTAGATATGAAGTTTTCCTTTGAATTAGGAAGGTATACATTCTTCTTGATGTCTTGAATTTTGGAAAGAAAGCTCTCCTGAGTCTTTAGTGTATGTGTAAAATTTCTCTTGTGCCATGTATTGAATGGGAGTCTGATCAACTTTTCGTGTTGAATAAGAGCCGCTTTTTCTATTTCATATTCAATGGGGCATTGGTTGGTTAGTATTTCCATAGCTGCTATTGGTGTGGTTTTTATAGCACCTGTAATTAATCTCAGACTTTGGTTTTGAAAGATTTGAATCTTTTTTGTGTTTGCTGTTACAAGAACTTTGCTGCAGTAAGTAAATAATGGTTTTATATATACATTGTATGTTGTGTTAAGAGTTGCTCTGGAACATCCCCACTTCATTCCTGTTAGACGTTTTAACAGTGAAAGGCGCCTCTCTGCTCTTTGTATTACATTTTCTATTTGTTTGGTCCATGTAAGTTTAGTATCAAATGTAACTCCTAAATACTTTGCTTCCTTTGTTTCTGGTAATTGTTGACCCTCAAAATTTAGTTTTATTTTTAGTGGCTTTTTTCTTAGTGAAAAGATTTGGTAGTTTGATTTTGTTGTATTAACAGTCATTAAATTTTCTTTGGTCCACCTTTGTAATTTGGTTAAGGATTGTTGCATGGTTTTTTCTAGTTCTGTACTTTTGCTTTTTGGTTTTGAAGTCCACATTACTAAGTCATCAGCAAATAGTGCACACTTCACACCTGATTCTTGTTTTTGTTGTGGCAGATCGTTAATAAATATATTAAAAAGTGTTGTGCTTAGCACTGCGCCTTGTGGTAAGCCACGGTGTACTTATTTAAATTTAGATATGTTTCTTCCATATCTGGTTGCAATAAAGCGGTGTGTTAGGAAATGACATAGCCATGAAAACATTGGACCTTGTATCCCTATTTTTTTTACTTTCTTTAGTAGTTTTGTTCTGCATATAGAATCATATGCACTTTGGAAGTCAATAAAAACTGATAAATTATCTTCTTTTCTATTGAAGGAGTCTTTGATTTCTTGACTGAGAAGTAAGACTTGTTCATTTGTAGAGTGGAACTCTCTAAATCCAGCTTGACATGGGGAAGTTAAATTTTTTGATTCTAGAAACCAAGTTAACCTGTTTGACACCATTCTTTCCATCACTTTTGCTATTATGCTAGTAAGAGCTATTGGTCTATAATTTTTTATTTCTGACGCTGTTTTGTCTTTCTTCAAGAGTGGGACAATTATTGCCTTTCGCCATTCAGCAGGTATAGTGGTTTTCCAGGATAGATTGTAGAGTTTTAGTAGTTGTTGTTTTGTTGTTTTTCCAAGGTTTTTTATGAACTCTGGATGTATGTGATCAGGTCCAGGAGACTTTTTGTTTTTTAGAGTATTAATTGCAATGTTCAGTTCTTGCATATTAAAATTTTGAAAAAAAAGATTGCACTGAGTGTTAGGATTACATTCTCTTTCTTGTTTCAAATCTTTCTTAAATTCTTTACGTTCCTTTTTATTATTTCTTGTTACTTTATGTGAATTAGCGTAGTATTTATTGAATGTTTCGGCTATGGCTGCATCATTAGTTAATATTTTATTGTTGTGTATGATAGGTGTGCTGTTGTTTTCTTTCCTACCCTTGACATTTTTTATGAACTTATGAGCTTTGTTACCATCTGTTCTATTATCCATTTTTTCTAAGAAATTATTAAAGTAATTCTTTTTAGCAGTATTAATTTCTTTTTTTAGTGAGGCACATTTCTTCCGCCATATTTGTGTATCCAATATGTTTTTTCTTTGTTCAGCTGTATTTCTAGCTATATCCCTTTGCTTTTTCAGTTCTTCTAACTGGGGGTTCCAAAAGGGTTTGAAATTTTTTATTCTTCCCCGAGGAATATGTTTTTTTGCAGTTTCTAGGATGACTTTACAGAAATTTTTGTTCAAATGATCTGGTTGGTCATGTAGCTGTGAGTTTGTTTGTTCTTTAAATTTATGTTCCAGTTCAGTTTTATATTTGATCCAATCTGCTTTTTTGAAGTTCCAATACAGATTCGTGTGACAAGTTGAATGCCCTTAAACTGACAAAACTAACTTGACGTAAGCTAAGGCAACTTGTTACTACTCTGTGATGTCCTAAGGCGACATTATCTAGAAATTACATTTACTGCAAGTACAGTCCTAAGTGAACCTTCTGCATTCTGCAACTATAAGCATCTTAAATTTAAACTAAGTGTTATAGATATGCATATTATCGCTAAAAATTTTCATTCCAAAACCAGTTATTAACAGTCGTCTGTGATCATTCTGTACAAGTGTTCCAACCCCAGCAAGAAAACGGGTCCTAGATGCATGCAACTCTTTCCTCCCTCTCCTGAAATTGGAGAGAACAAGGATAAGGAAAGTGGTTTCTTTAATTTCTGATTATGGTAACTTTAGGAAACGTCTACGTAAGGCGGAGCAGGTGTTTTTTCTTTTTTTTTTTTTAGAATTTTTGTCAGGCTACACTGACCGTCAATGTATTTACACCGATGTGTCAAAGAGCACCAGTGGTGTTGGATGTGTTTATGTTTATGGAACCAAACCACATACATTTGGTTTTCCAAATAGCACTTCCATTTTTACTGCAGAGCTATATGCAATTTGCCGAGCTGTTTTGTTTGTGTGCCGTCGTAAATTAGGTGACTGCCTGAATTGGAGTGATTCCCTTAGTGCACTTCAGAGCCTTTGTTTTATATCTGGCTACTGCCACTGTTTTTTACGTGTATGTGTATTTTTCCTTGTTGCCAGTAATTTTATTTTTTATTCAAATTTATATCTGGCTATTGCCACGAATTTTTTAAGGGCCCTGATGACTCGAAGTTGAGTGCTCTTAAGCCCACAAACCAACCAACCAACCAACCTGGAAACTGCACAAGAGAGGAAGCAAAACCTGCCGGTTATTATTCAAGTTTATGGACCTAAGGATATTTTCAACAGTGATGAAATGGATTTGTTTTACAACATTTTGCCAAGCAAAACTGCATGTTTTATGGAGGAAAAGTGTCATGGTGGAAAATTCAGCAAGCAAAGGGTAACTATTTTGCTAATGGTCAATGCTGGTGATTCAGAAAAGTTACCTCCCATCCAATAATGGGAAAATTCAAAAAGCCCAGGTGTTTCAAGAATTTGAAAAATTTGCCAACAAAGTATGGTGCTAATGCCATAGCATGAATGACTGGTAGCATCTTCATATCCACTCTGCATGCTCTGGATGCTAAAATGGGGGCAAATCATCAGAAGATATTTTTGTTCTTGGACACACATGCTGCCGCCCACCCTGAAACTTTGCAGCTAAGAAACATCAAACTTGTATTTCTCCCGGCGAATTGTACAAGTGAACTTCAGCCACTGGATCTGGGCACAATTGACAGCTTTAAATTTAAGTACAGGAAGATGCTAGTAGAGAAAGCTGTCTTTATGCACAATAGCGGTATGGACCAAAACCAAATTACCATAGTTCTTGATGCCATGCATTATGTGGCCAAAGCATGGTCAAGTATTCTGTCACCATATATATTTGCAGAAGGGAGGATTCAAGTTCATGGAAGAAGAAGATCATCTGCTCGAGGAGGAGAAGTTGTCAGAGCCAAGCAACTGGACTGTGATGGATGAGTCTTCATTTTAACACTGTCACCATTGATGTCAATGTAATAAATAACATCAGTGTTGCCCACATTAGAAGACATTGTTTCCAGCCATCTTGAAGCAGAAGTTGAAGGTTCTGACCAGGAACCCAAAATACTCACCATCAAAGAAGCCATGGATGCATAGCAAATGGCTCGATAGGATGGAACATTTGATGCTCTATAACAGGAGCGGGCAAACCTGCGACATTTCCGCAGTGACATCAGAGACAGGCAATCGGAACGCAACCCCCGTTTCCCCCACCCCCAAATCTCTTACTTATACCTGTGGTGGAATGCTCTTATTTACTTTGGTGCTTGCCTAGCGGTGAAATGGCTTCTTGAAAACAGTCTACATCGGGGTGTTCTAAGCAGCATTTCGAAGATGAATGGGAGCATTCATATTTTGTGGTTCCTTTCGGAGATAATGTAAAATGTCTGCTCTGTTATAAAGTTCTGAATGGGTTTCAAATTACTACCATAAAAAGGCATTATTCAAAACAACATCTGGAACACAAAATATATAAAGGTATGTGGGAATATGTGTATTAGTGGTAATGGGAATTCAATTTACAACATAATATTGAAATAAATAGAAAAGGATTATTTTCTGTACATGCTAGTTTAAATAATCTGTATAAGCAACCTATAATTATGTTTTAAAGGCATGGAGCGTGCAAACCACCTTCAACAACTAAAAACACAAGTTGCTGGAAGTTCACAAGAATTAAGCCTGACCAACTAAAACACGAAAGTACTTACAGCCAGTTAGGTTGTCACATTGGAAATAGCTCACGTGTTAAAACCTTTTAGTGATGGGGAATTCCTGAAGAATTGCATGACCAAAGTAGCACAAGTAATATGTCCAGAACACACAGAAGAATTTCGAAACATTAAATTGTCTAGGCGCACAATTGTAAGAAGGGTGGAAAATATAGCTGCTTATCTTGAAAAGGAAACTCAAGTAATGTTTCATAAGATTGTTGCATTCTCTCTCACCTTGGATGAAAGCATTGATATTAATGACACACCTTAACTAGCTGTATTCATACATGGTGTTGATGATAACGTATCTGTGTATGACTTTTTGCTTGTTCTAATACCTTTAAAAGAAGCAACTGGCTTAGTCATTTCTAATGCTGTCCGCCTATCCATTGAGTTGAGACAGAATATTAGAAGACCCCAAAAGAAAATCGTTTATGTGAATATTTGTTAAGAGTGTAATTTGTTTTTTGATGTTGGTATGAGATGGTTAAATGACGAAAATGTGTTACTAATGTTCATTGTTACGAACAAATAAGTTTGTTTAAAGACGTCATAAATATTTCCATATTTAATTTTAATATATATGTATAAATATTACAATTATATGTGTTCAATAATAAAAGCGAAATCAGGATAGCTAAAGATCGCTTCCCTAACAATACGGGAACTATTTGATGGACGCATGCGCGGATGTATACGAGAAAGGTAGTATCACGTGAGATGACGCTGAACTTTTTTTTTTACTAGCGTCTACGTGTCCAAGACGATAGGACGTATTTTGGTAGCGTGTGAACATTGTAGAGCGTTTACCAGACTTTCATCAAGCTTTTGTTCCACTTTTTGAAAAAGTGGAAAGACTTAAATAATTTAAAACGGTGCTAAGAGGATTTATTTAAATGTAAAATAGAGAAAAAGTGTTAATAAAATAATACATTGTGGTGAAGAAACATCGTGTGATTTTTCATTCCATCCGTTACCACGCCCTGAGAGAAATAAGAGCCTCATCGCTCAAACGTGAAACAATGCTATGGTAAAAACTGCACCAGAGCAAAAGGGTTACAATGGTAGAAACTAGTGTCAATTGCCACGGTTGCTACACCAGCTATGGTTGGAAAGAAAAAAGGATTTGTTGGCAGATTGGTGTCATTTTTAAAAGAAATTGGCTGTAACGAAGAACTGTTGGCATTCCACTGTATTATTCACCAGGAAGCATTATGTCCAAAAGTTCTCACCATGAAACATGTTATGGATACAGTAGTTTGTACGGTGAATAAAATCAAATCAAATGCATTAAAACATTGTCAGTTTAAAAACATTCTAGAGGACTTATCTGCAGAATATGAGGATCTTACATATTATACTGATGTTAGGTGGCTAAATCAAGGACAAATGCTTCGTTTCTTCCATTTCCAATATTATGGAGGCCAACTTCAATAAGTATATTATTGCAATAAATAATCTATTATGTGAGTTCAAAGAGCATAGGTTTAGTGACTTCCGCAGGATAGAAAAGGATTTTAATATTTTTCTAAATCCATTTTGTGTGGAAATCAGAAATGTTAGACCAGAATTACAATTAGAGACGTTGGATCTCCAGAATGACAGTTTCATAAAAGAAGAATGTCATGGTCTGGTGGGAGCTAAAATATTTGAAAAGTTGTCATGTACTGCATATCCTTTGCTTAGGCAATTTGCCTCACGGATTATGAGCATGTATGCATCTTGTACTTATCAGTGCTAACAACTATTTTCTAAAATGAAGTATATAAACTCCAACCATAGATCCTGCATAACCAATGAACATCTTGCAGAACTAAAAATAGCAACCACAAGTATTAATCCTAATTTCGACGAAATTATTTTATTAAAAAAAGGTATGACATGAAGGAGACAATAAACGTCATATTAATAAACAATCCACTATTAATTTACTTATCTAGCAATAATAAGGCCGTCTAGTTTGTTTGTAAATCCGCCACTTCATGTGCCAGGCTACCCGCTCCCACTGTTGAGACCTACTCCTTTAAGTCAATCCTGCTGGTTGCGTCTAGCCTTGGATATTGTGCCCATCCATGCTCTATAAGCTGTGGAGAGGCAGGTGGAACTAATTTAAATGCAAAGAAGCAAAGACAATTAACAATTTCAAACTTTGTCATATAGATCATGTTAATGTATATAGGTACATATTTATTTTCATGTCTTCAATATTGCAATGTAAATAAATTCATATTTTACATTTTACTTCTTTGTTTTACCATTTCCTGCCATTTGCACCTTTTTGCATCATCCCCTTGAAAGGTGTAAAAGGGGGGTTTTACTGTAGATGATTCTGAGCAACAGAGTATTTCATATCAGAAGGTCTATGCCTGAAAATTGCAATTTATTTTCTTTACATGTATTGTAAATCAAATTATAATGTTAACAGTATTCATATTATACTTTAGCTGGTATATGTAGTAAGATAATACAGTGGAATCCTAATAACTCAACCTAATGTGGACTGAGAGGTTGTTGAGTTACCAAAATGTCGAGTTTTATGGTATAAGGGATCTGTTATTCACAACTCATACCATAACACTGCAAATTACACAAATATATACTCTAGCACAATGTGGGAAACAAAAGTATAACATATTCTAAAATGTATTATGTATTAATATGTTCTTTGTTAGGTCTCTTAATTTCGTTGTCATGTTAACTTGTCTTTTCTTCTCGTTCGACATTTTCACTGGCACAAAAGCACTTACTACAACACTAACAGTAAGCCTGAAATCTTGGAAGCTGCACTGTAACCAGAAATATGTAACTGAAATTTAATTTAAAAGGTGAGTCAATTAATAACACTAAACAACACCTACATTATAATTTTCTGGAACGCGTTTCGGAGGTTAACTTTCCTCCATTATCAACCAGACAATTGATAATGGAGGAAAGTTAACCTCTGAAACGTGTTCTGGAAAATTATAATGTAAGTGTTGTTTAGTGTTATTAATTGACTCACCTTTTAAATTAAATTGATTGTAACAACACTGTTTTCAAACTTCTATGAAAGGAAGATATGTAACTGAAAGTTTAGCTTACCACTTACACAGGTATTTTGTACATGTGGCAAATGTGTGCGAGTGACATCATGCAAATTGATGATGTGGGTAATGTCTGTTTACTTCCTTGAAATAATGAAGACCTTGCTATTGTGAGATGGCACTGTTCTTAATCATGCCATAGAAGTTGGAAAGATAATCTGACACCCCTATGGTCTTATATATACAAAAGTGAACTCTATCATAAATCATTGTGCAATTGTCATGTCAAAAAATAACTTTGTACCGGGTATAGCAATAAACCATCTAACCTTCCAAACAAGTGTTTGTGCTGTATATCCACATTATTACTGGCAAGCTTTTTATTTCGTGACAATGGCTGGCAGTTGCTTATGTTCTGACTAGATATCGAAGGTCAACACGTGGTCAGCCCTTTTGTTACTGCGAGGGAGGTTGTGGCAGGTTGTACATGTGCACTAATTAAAATTATGTATACTATTCATACCGTATAGTAGATAATAGAAATTATTAGTCAGTTTAACACTAACATTTTTTAAAAAAAATTGAAATAAAAGAGGCTGTCGAGTTATTGAGATTCAAGTTATTGGGATTCTACTGTACTAATAAAGACCATATATATTTAACCTAAATAAAGCTAAATAGAAACAAAAAGGAAAAATAAAAGAAAGGGCAAAAATAAATATAAGAACATAATCACAAAAATATAGTGCGAGCCTATCAGGTCCCATACAACAAGTGTTCTACCAGGGTTTACATCTAAAATAAGGTTAAAATTAGAGAAATGTATTGGCACTTCATTTGTTATATTTAAGAAACATTTATATTCACATCACAGTTAATAATATTTCATTTGCATTAAGAATTAATTTTAATAACCAGTAATTTTAAAGAATGTTCTCACTCACTCACTCACTCACTCACTCACTCACTCACTCACTCACTCACTCACTCACTCACTCACTCACTCACTCACTCACTCACTCACTCACTCACTCTCTCTCTCACACTCTCTCTCACACTCTCTCTCACACTCACACTCTCTCACACGCCCACACTCTCTCTCACTCACACTCACACTCTCTCACACGCCCACACTCTCTCTCACTCTCTCACACTCACACTCTCTCACATGCCCACACTCTCTCTCACTCACTCACACAATGCAAGCAATGCTTTCTTTTGAATTTGTGGTACAAGTTTTAATTTATGTTACCCTTTCTTTTTCAGATTAGAGAAGCACAGAAGCAGCAATGTACTACTTTTCATGCACGTCCTGTTCCTTCTTATTTGAAACGTCAGATATGAATAAAAGAAATAGCTAGTCAACATTAACTGCTTATGCACCTTAGGTTTATCACATCACTTTTGGTTTATGATGGTTATTGGGTGCTAAAATTATATTTGGATGGAAAAGTGTATCTTATGTTTTGTATGTAATATGAATATTAATTGGTTTAACCTCACTTGTCCAAAGAACTTCCATATCATTATTGAAATATTATTGCATTTATAAGGTAAGAATTAAAGCTGAAATGTACTCATGCTTTGCCTTTTTTATATATATATAAGGAAAACTCCTGCTTAAAAACCCTTTGTTGTCCTCATCGCTTGTATACTATTGCAATATTGACAAATGCAATATTAATAACACAAGAGAAACTATTTACTGTACTATTTATGCATAAATGATTGTTATACTTAGGTTCCCATTGATTCTTGTGCATCAATGCCATATGAGTTCTACATATCATCACTATCCTCATTTGTTGCTGGCTGAAAGTTAGGATCCTTTAAGAAGACATGAGATGAGAAATCTAAATCTCAATCACTGGTAGTGCAAAACAGTTTTTCAACATCTTCAGCTCTAACAGAAATACTTTCTTTAATACTAGGTCATTTTCTGCAATACAATCCTGTGCAAAGCTCTGTGGCAATCAGCAGAGGTTTCTAATGAACAATGTTGAGATTAGATGTGTTGTGCATTGTAACTCCAAAGAATTTAAATAAATTGATTGTAACTCCAAAGAATTTAAATAAATTGACATATCATTAATATATTACTGGGTAGTTGTTAAAACAATCCTTTTATTACAATTTGTTCTGTCATGGAAAATGAAACAAAAAATATTTTTTTACTTCTAGTAAATAATTTTAATCGTTTGTATTCCCAATTTTTAATGCATAATAAATAAATAAATAAATAGTAATTCTAGTAATGAATATGGACATTATACTGGAGAAATGCATACTGCACTTGAGACACTTAAGGCTGTCTTTGTAGATGTAAACAAATTTTTAGATGATAATTATCTGGGACGGGATGGCCTTCATTTGAACAGAAAGGGATCCTTTTTATTAGGTAAATTAATAGAAAATACTATAAATATATGCATAAGTAAGGGAAACTAAAAACAGCCGTAGGTGATGACAAAATAAATTTAAAACAAACTGAGGAAAAAGTTAAATTGGGTAAAATAGAGAAGCCAAACATAAAAAAATTTCACCAATAGAGTAAAAACTAATGAAAATGTAAAGGTAGACAAAATTGTACAAAAGAGGAAAAACAATGACGTGGTAATATTTCATCAAAATTGTCAGTATGTAAGTAACAAACGGGCACTGATAGAGTTAAATATAACAAATCTGAAGCCTAGTATTATGATACAAACAGAACATGGCCTAAAACCAGAGGAAATTGTGGCAAATAATTACCATGGTTATACACTAGGGTCGCACTTTTGTAGGCAGCAACACAAAAGTGCAGGTGTGGCTATTTATGTGGAAAATAATATAAAGTTCAAAGAGGTAGATTGTAGTAATTTTAGTGAGGAAATAGTATGTGAACTAGCAGCAATAGAGGTATTTTTAAAAGAGGCCAGGATAGTACTAATAGGGGTATATAGATCACCTGGGGGAAACAAAGATCTATTTCTTAAAATCATAGAAAATGTACTAAACAAAATAAACGAAAAAAAGATTAAAATACTAATGGGAGATTTTAACATTGACATGATAAAGGAAAGTACATATAAATCATCACTTACAGAAATCTTAAATAGGCATAATTTAAAAATTGGTATAAAAGAGCCAACAAGGGTAACAAAATATTCTGAAACTTGTATTGACAATGCTTTTATTAACTTACCAGAAACAAAATGGAGTACGTCAATCATTAAGTCAGGGATAGGTGATCATTCTGGACAACAGTTAAGAGTAAACTTTAAAAGAGATGTCACACAAGTTATTTCCGAGTGTAGGCGACAAATAAACAAGGAAAGCTTAAACAACCTTAGAAATTATCTTAGGGAAGTAAGCTGGGAAAAGGTGTATAATACTGATGATGTAAGTGAAAAATATAAAATTTTAAGTATAATACTGCAAAATGGTCTACAAAAAATGATGCCTTTAAGAAGAGTCAAAATAATTTCAGGTGGTAAGGTAAATGATTTCACAAAATGGATGACAAAAGGAATAAAAAAATAATGCGAAAGGATGAGGTTTTTAAATTCAATAAAACAGCCAAATATGAGCGAGAAATGTCTAAATTATATTGAAAATTATAACAAAATACTAAATACAATAATTACACAGGCTAAAAAGAACTATAACAAGGAACTAATTGAAAAAGCAGAAAACAAAACAAAAGCAGTGTGGAAAATCGTAAATCAAATATATAAAAGCAGTAAAACTAAACAAATAGAAAATATTGAAATAAACCATAAAAATAATAAGATAACAGATCCTAAGCAAATATGTAATATATTCAATGACTACTATATAAATGTTGCAAAACAGCTAGTTTCAAAGCCAAAAACTCTAAACTCAAAAATAACATCAAATTATGCCCAAATTAATTCTATGGTAATCTTCGAAACAACAGAAGAGGAAGTTTTAAGAGAAATAAATAAACTAAAATGTAAAAAATCTGTTGGCTTGGATGAAGTATCAAACGAAATGCTAAAAAACATAAAATATGAAATTGTTGAGGTTCTCACTCATATAATAAACACTTCACTAATGCATGGAGTATTTCCAGATACATTAAAAGGAGTGATCGTTAGACCAATATACAAACAAAAAGAAAGCAAATGTAACGTAGAAAACTACAGACCAATCACATTATGTTCTGCAATATCAAAAGTGATGGAGGCTGTGTTTTTGAAACAACTACAAGGATATTTTGAAAAACAGAAAATCTTAGCAGAACTACAATATGGATTTCAAAAACATAAATCAACAATAAATGCAATAGATAAAGCAAATGATAAAATTATTAATGCACTCCATAATCGTGAATTTGTAGTTGCCATATTTCTGGATCTGTTTAAAGCTTTTGACTGTGTAAATATAAACATCGTAGAAAATAAGTTAGAAAAATATGGGGTTCGAGGCATTGCACAAAAGTGGATTGCATCATATCTAGAAAATAGACAGCAGTGCGTAGAAATAAACTACAAAAATGAAAAGGGTATGGTAAATAAAGTAAGATCACAATTTGAAACAATTAAACAAGGAGTTCTGCAAGGCTCAAAATTGGGTCCTTTTCTATTTTTAGTTTATATAAATGATCTTTTTGAAATGGTAGCAAATAATGGAGGTACAGCAATTGGCTATGCAGATGATACAACAATAATAGTTACAGATCCCACTACCAAAGGTGTAGAAAACAAGGCAAACAGTATCATAAAAATATTAAAAGACTATCTTTCAAATCTGGATCTGGTATGAAACATAAAAAAGACATCATGGGTAAATTTCAGGCTAAAAGAAAAACATGCAGATCACATTGATATCAAGGTAGATGGGGAAAGTATTCCTGAGACACAGGTCACAAATTTCCTAGGAGTGCTTATAGACAGAAATCTTAATTGGCAACCACATATAATGTACATAACAAAAAAGATAAGGGTTTATACATTATGAAACAAGTTAAGGATAACATGAATAATAAAACGCTGAAGCAGGTGTACTATGCATTCATTTATTCATATATAACACTATGGGGGAATACTACAGCTAAGGAAGTACTAAAAATATTCAAATTACAAAAAAGGGCAATTAGAATAACTGGGAAAATAGAAAAAAGACACAGTTGTAGGGACTGGTTCAAAAAATACAAAATTCTAACAGTTCCATGTATCTACATTTATGAAAGCATCAAGCATGTTCTTCTAAATGGAAAAATTGCTAAAAACAATCACATGCATAGCTATAATGTTAGAAATAAACATGATTATTACAGAACGGCACTCAGGGGAACATTAAATAATCGTTCAATAAAAAGTATAGGGAAAGAACATTATAATGCTTTGCCCAAGGAAATAAAAGACATAAAACAAAGAGAGATACAAATAAAAACCATTAAGAACTATTTACTAGAAAATGCTTTCTACAATACTGAAGAATTTAAGTACAACACTAAAAGTAATCAAAATGTGTGAGTGAGTGTAGATGTATTTCACAGGTACGTGAAATTGAAACAGATTTGTAAATAAACGTTGTAATTAAACTTTGTATGTGACGTATCCTATGTACTTTGAACATAAGGTTGAAATTTAAGTACAACACTAAATGTGTAGATATATTTTATAGGTATTTGACATTGATAGAAACAGATTTTTAAATAAACTTGTAATTAAATGTTGTAATTAAATTTGGTATGTGACGTATCCTATGTACTTTGAACACAAGGATGAAATAAAAATGAAATGAAATGAAACAACTCTTAAAATTGTAAAAATTGTAAATGTATTCACTTGTCTTATGTACAAAATTCTTCAAATTGTAAAATTTATGTTTTTTTATCTGACGAACCTTGAAAATTTTATTACACTGGCGAATAAACTGATACTGATACTGATACAAACACTGAAACTCACATTCTGAAAATGATAAAGATCACTAGGGCCCAGATTTTAAAGACCTAAATAGCAGCAACATGTGCAAGCATTGAAACCTAAAACTTATATAAATATGACCTTAAAATAAAATATAACTTTATACAAATTTATTTAAAAACATTCTTGTTGAATTTTTTATATACAATTAATACAAAATTCACTTCATAACAAATTGTGAGATAGCATTTTCTTTTTGGGGTGTTTGAAACTAACTACAGTGGAACCCTATTTTACACACTCCAAATTTACGTTTTCCTGCATTATACATCATTTAAGTCCCAATTTAATGCCCATTTAAGAAGTCTCTGATTTTACATTTTCCTTGAGCTTGCACAGGAATATTTGTGCCCTACAGCACCTAAATACCTCAATTACATGCAAGACATAGCAATGTTACAATACAGTTGATGGCGACACCATCAGCAACTGACTGCACAATCCTACTTCCATTTGAATTTTTGTTTCCATAAGCACGTGCTGATTGCCATCATAATTGTGTTCAGTTGACCCTCTTTGTGTATATTCACTACTACATTGCACTTATGGTAGCAAGAGGTTGTTTACTAGCTGGTACTTGTTCTGTGGTGCTTTTGTGATTTCTTCATGTTAGCAATTCAGTTCAACAATTCTGTGATTCAGCTTTTAAAAATGACTGAATCCAGCTAAAAAGTGGCGGAACATATTTTCCATCTCCGAGAAAATAGACATTCTTGCACAAGTTGATGCCCACATGTATACATGCGCTGATTTAGTGTCACATCTTAATTTGTCTGTATCAACATTAAACACCATGTTGAAAAATGTAGTGACATCGAGAAATGCTTTGCAAGCTGTGTCACTTTCTCTAAAGAGAGGAAATCATTAAAAACACACCTGTAGCTTCTCTTTCAATGTGGTTCAAACAAGCTCACACGACAAACACTTCCATCGATGGCACGCATTTAAAGGGGAAAGCCCTCAACATTGCTACTAAACTTGCGATTGATAATTTCAAAGCATCAAACAGTTGGATTGATCACTTTAAGAAATGGCACAATTTGGTTTGTAAGTCTCTTTCTGGAGAAAGTGCCAGTATAGACTCCAACACTGTTGCCAAATGGAAGGATGAACTCCAGGAGCTGGTGGAAAGTTATCACCTGAATGATACTACAAAGCAGATGAAACTTGCCAACTCGCTGAATTTTCTTTTTTAATCTGCTACCGAACAAGAACCCTGAACTACAAAGATGAGCTGAGTCAGGATTAAATAACCTTCAGATGGTAATTATCCCAGGTTATTTAATCCTGGGACATAAAGTGCTTACAATAGTAAGTCACCATTGGGGTAATTTGTCTCTGATGTGAGACTGCCTTTGTGGTTTACCAGGAGAAATACGAACTGGTTTGAGAATTTAATGCCATTCTGGCAGTTTGTCACAATAGCTCAGTGGTAGAGCAGCCGCCCGGTAAGCGGAAGGTCTGTGGTTCAAATCCCAGTTGTGGCATTGAATTTTTAAGTTCCAGTTCTACCTCTCAAACAGTTTCAGGTTTTTATTGTGTCCTTTAAGATATGACAAATATATGAATTTTTGGAAAATGTTGGCTGAAATATGACCTAGTGGTAAAACAGTGTAAATATGACTATATGCACAATAAAAATACATTTTTCTATACTACAATACCTGGATTTGTGCATAAATGGTAAAATTCACCCTAAAGTTCAGGAGAAAAATGACATTAAAATCTGGACCCTACTGAATAAATAAAGGTTTGTAGTCATTGTGTTTAGTTGTGACAGTATTATCTGAAACATTCTCATGTGAGAATTTTCATGTTTTTATTCTTGTATCCTTAAAGATACGACATATGAGGTGCCCAGTATCAAACACTGCCAAATCCATTCACCTAATTTGTTGGATAATTGCAAGAAACTGCCCAGAATAAACCATTATCCAAAGTAATGTCACTTCAGTGTTAAAGTATTAAATGAGTCATTTAACATGAAAGTATAGAATATAAAGTACCTCTGGAATATGACTTTTTAAATATTTTAGAAATAAATTTGAGGAAAATTGAATGAGGTGGGGTTTGATAACAAAATTGGGATTTAGTGGGTTTTGAACTGAAGGAAATTTTGTGTGACACTAAAGAAGGTTCTGTTATTCGTGTAATATAAAAATAACTTTTTAATGAATTTAGTTATCTGTAAAGTTAGTTTTAATATCCAACTAAAGCAGGTGTCACTTGATTAGAATACAGATCAAGAAGCATTATTAAAAATACGACTCTTAAATTTTTAAGCTTTTCTTTCATTTTACTTTATATTTGTGTCTATTTCTTCCTCTTGAACTACTTCTTCATTTTCTTCAGTCTAAGGTCCTAGATATTCTTGGTTTTCTAAAGCAGAATGAAATTGAACCAGCTCACTGTTGCACCATTCTTCTGCAAAATGTTTCGAAAGTTATTTTGATACATCGTGTACCTTGGCAGAAGTACTTCTTTCTTTAAATGTTGTGGTCTAATGTGCATCATCTTTATATTAGTCTTAGTGATAAGCTTAGCCCTACAAACTGCATTTCAATTTAAAAAAATGCACCTTCAATCACATCGTTTAGCTTTCTTTTTTCTTTTTTCTGAGTTTCTTAAAATGCCATTGCCCACATTTCTTAAGCACTGAAGCTTCTTCAGTTGCAGGTTTCCAATAGTGATCAGGAATATTATTTACTTTGAATACTGTTCCATGGCTTTGGATAATTTCTTCATTCTCTTTCAACTGAAGGACAGTATCTTTTTCAGTTAAGCCAATCACCCGATCTGGCGGAATGAAAGAATGTCCAACCATTGGATTGGAGGTGTTCTTACTACACTATCAGTTTGTTCAGAAGAATAAATTACGAGCTAATTTCCCAGCATAGTAATGAGTATGGTGTTATTTTTTTTCATACACTCACACTTCCATCCATAAGCATGTTTTAAGGTTTCATTGGTGCGTTTGAAAAAGCGCACTTATTAGCAGTGTGTTGAGAGGATAAGGAAGAGAAAAAATTGTAGGCTGGGAATTTATTGGAAAAAGGGCTCGAGAAGGGCCCCATGAGTTTCAGGTTTATTGTATGGAAGTGAATGGAAGGGTTTGATTAAAGAATGGAGCTCTAAAAAGGGGGGGGGGGGGGGGGGGGAATAATGTGGATAATATAGAGGAAGCTCATACTCGACTTAGGGATAGTTTATAAAAGCCCCCCCCCTCCCCCCCAGAAATAAGTGAATTGTGATCAGGTGTAGTAGAGGGGATGGAAATAAGAGTTTAGGATTAATGTCAAGTATGTGAGGAAAAGATGTGGAAGTGTCATAGAGCTAAGAAGAAAGTGAATAAGTGAAGTGTAGGAAATTTTTAACCAGGAAACATAAGAAAACAGATAGAGAAAATTAAATTGTAGAATGGAATGGGTAATTTTAAAATAGTAATGATCTTAGAGAAAAAGTATGAGACGACAATGACAGAGGGGCAGCCCACCATGTATATACTCAGGTACTCAATAAATTCATATTCACTTCCATCCGCAAAACACGTAGCCACTGTTTTCTCTTAAATCTCAGTGTTTATTATTGCAATGACAAGAGACAAGAAGAAATTATGCTTGCATTTTCAGGAAAGTCACAGAAGGCATTGATTGGTCAAAAGGGATTTGGCAGACTTTGAAACCGAAAATGTCAATATAGGTGCTAGATTTGGCAGATATTGATACACAGCCTCATTTTTTATTATGTATTTTAATAAGATGTGTCAGTTTTTGCTCTCATATCATGGCTGCATTGATTTCCTCGAGGTAAAATCTATCAGAGGCAATGCATAACTCAGTTTGGTCAAAAAATGGATTTGGAGGCTTTTGATACTAGGCGCCTCATATACACCAAATAATATTAAGAGGTGCGTATGAAGCAAAGATGAGGTTGCTTTTGGGCCTGAGGTACTACTTTCCAAGCTGTTCCAAAAGAAACAGTAATCACTCAATGCTTGACAATTCCAACTTGGATTGGAGGATCTGCAAGTATGTAAACACTTGAAAGATTTATCAGAGGATATTCTTTCATTTGCTAAGGAGGCTTTGTATAGCCAACAAGCAAGAGAAGATTACAAAGAATTCTTAGAAGTTGTGATATTTCTAGGTAATGCTCTGCCTCATGGAATATCCTTCAGACCTCCAGGAGCAATGTATCATGCATGGTGGATGTCGAAGACAATTTACTCCCTTAAAATAACTCTTATTCCACAGTGAATTTGTAATCAGTGAAAAGAAACTCTCAGGTATACATGCAGTATGTTTATTTGTTGTATCTGTTTATACTAAGGCTCCCACATTGCAGTAGAAGCTCCAAACCAAGACAAAGTTATTGCAGTATCTACCATCTTATGAAAAGATTGATCACATGATTTCTCAAGTAACCTTAATTGGTATCTTACATCTGAGAATGTTGCACTAGTGTTTTTTGACAGGATAGTTCCCACTGAAGTAACCTCTTAACCCCTAACATGCTGACCTGTCATGGCATGTAATGCGTCCTCTGGTTGGTAATCAGAGGATATGGTCGGTGAATTTATTTTGATAACTCTCCCGCTCAGGTTGGTGAGACCCATAAACCAACAACAGGTGTGGTCCTCCAGACATTCTGGGGGTTGTGAGAGAGCAATGTGACCACCAAAATGTAAAAATATGGTGCTCTCTAAAAAATGGTTACTTTTACTGCTACATAGCTCTCCAATATGAATTATGACATACGACTCGAGTAAAATATTCTGCCGTTAAAATAGTCCCTCATTCAGATCTCCGGGCGGGGACTACTTCTTGAGAACCCAAACAGCAGGTGGTCTCACACAAGCAAAAAGAATAGAGTTCAATAAAATTGTATTTGACAGTAACATAGATATATTTTTCATTCAAGAAGCAAATCTAACAAATGATCAACTTAAATACTTCAATTTTACTGGATTATTAATAAACCTACTACCCAAAAGTAGACAAATAAGTAGTGGAATATTAGTTGGAGTCAAAAAGTATATTAAATCCTTCTTTCAGTGTTAAAGAAATTGATAACGCAGATAAATCTGAATTAATAAAGCTGAATTTTTGGAACTACAAAACATCTACATTTATGCAGTATTCACAGTCCTTCCAGGAATGAACCAGATCTCTCACTTATTGATCGATTAAATAAAACAATCTTAATTGGGGATTTCAATGCCCATTCCAAAGATGGGGTTATGAAAAAGTGGATTCTACAGGGAAGATAATGGAAGAATTTTTAAATACCATAACCTTTGAACTGGTTTACAATAAAGAAGATCCCACAACCTTCATACATTACTTTGGGGCAGGCAGTAACCCAGACCTCTTGTTAGCTACAACAGATATTGTTTCAAAAATTAAAAAACAAGTTATAGGAGACCCAAGTTCTGGTCACAGAGCAATAATTGCTGATGTGAAACTAGATAATACAAATGTCTGTCATCATCACATAAATCTGTATTTGAACTTCAAAAAAGCAGATTGGAATAAACATAAAACTGAACTGCAAAATAAATTTAAAGAACAAACTCACAGCTGCATGACCAACCAGATCATATGAACAAAAATTTCTGTAAAGCCACCCTAGAAACCGCAAAAAGACATATTCCTCATGGAAGAATAAAAAATTTCAAACCCTTTTGGAGCCCCCAGTTAGAAGAACTGAAAAAGGAAAAGGATATAGCTAGAAATGCAGCTCAACAAACAAAAAAACATCAGATACACATATATGGTGAAAGAAATGTGCCTCACTAAAAAACGAAATTAATACTGCTAAAATAATAACTTTAATAATTTCTTTAAAAAAATGGATTATATGGCATGGTAATAAAACCCATAAGTTCATAAAAAATGTCAAGGACAGGAAAGAAAAAAAGTAGCATACCTATCATACACAACAATAAAATATTGACAAATGATACAGTCATAGGTAAAACCTTCAACAAATTGTATGCTAATTCACACAAAGTAAAAAGAAATAATAAAAAGAACATTAACAATTTAAGAAAGATCTGAAACAAGACAGAGAATGTGATCCTAACACTCAGCACAGTATCTTTTTTCAAAATTTTAATATGCAAGAACTGAACATTGCAATTAATAATCTAAAAAACAAAAAGTCTCGTGGACCAGATCATATATGTCCAGGGTTCATAAAAAACAGCAAAGCAACTACTAAGACTCTATAATCTATCCTGGAAAACCACTGTACCTACCGAATGGCAAAAATCAATAATTGTCCCACTCTTGAGGAAAGATAAATAAGCATCAGAAATAAAAAATTATAGACCAATAGATCTTACTAGCATAATACCAAAAGTGATGGAAAGAATGGTGTCAAACAGGTTAAATTGGTTTCTAGAATCACAAAATTTAATATCCCCATGTCAAACTGGATTCAGAGAGTTCAACTCTACAACTGAACAAGTCTTACTTCTCAGTCAAGAAATCAAAGACTCCTTCAATAGAAAAGAAGATAATGTATCAGTTTTTATTGATTTCCAAAGTGCATATGATTCTATAATCAGAGCAGAACTACTAAAGAAAGTAAAAAAAAAAAAAAAAAAAAAAATAGGTATACAAGGTCCAATGTTTGCATGGTTGTCATTTCCTAACTCAATGCTTTATTGCTACCAGATATGGAAGGACTATATCTGTTGTTAGCTAATGCTGGATTTCTGACAATGAAGTCATTAATCCTCTTGCTCTCCAATATTTTTCACTGATGGATGAGGCACTAGCAGTAGCCGGGCATATGAAGGTGGTCTCGATCCATTTCCTCTTGCAGATCACATAGAGGACAGAGTGGTGAAGAATATATCCCAATTCTGTTGAAATGTTTTGCCAGACAATCATGTCCTGTAATCAACCTGAAGGTTGCAACTGCTGTTTTTCGAGGATACTCAGGAATTACTGTTTGAATGTTTGGTAGTTCCCATCTTTTATTCTTTGATTTTTCATAGTAATACTTTGCAATAATTTTTTTGAATTCAGAGTTGACTAATCTTTTAGCTGCATAAAATGGCAGATTAAGTATAGATTTTTGTACACCGCTGGTACCCTTTTTTGCAAGAAAATCAGCTTTCTCATTACCACTCAGTCCACAGTGAGCTGGTATCCATTGGAAGACTAGGTGCTTTTGAAGTGCTGTTAGATGGGTAAGGATTTTCCAACATTCTATAATTGTTTGGTTTTTTGGTGACAACTTGGAAGTAATTGCTATAATTGCTGTCCTGGAATCTGAGAGAATAACTGCTTGCTGAAAATGTGAAATTCTATACAAAAGATTTTGTAGGGCAATTCGAATTGCTTCAATTTCTCCATCAAAGTTAGTAGTTCCATAACTTAAAGATTTGTAATAGGAAAAGAGGTGACATGTGACTCCAGCACCTGCTCCATCTTGGTTTGATATCAATGATCCATCAGTATAAATATGCAGCCATTCGTGTTCTGGAAATCTAGTATGGAGTGTCTCTAATGCCAATAATTTTAGAACACTAGTTGGAGTATCACTTTTCATAACTTCTTCTGTCAGGTGTAAATAATATGTGAAGTCTAATGTTTGTGTTGGATTGACTTTAGATATGAAGTTTTCCTTTGAATTAGGAAGGTATACATTCTTCTTGATGTCTTGAATTTTGGAAAGAAAGCTCTCCTGAGTCTTTAGTGTATGTGTAAAATTTCTCTTGTGCCATGTATTGAATGGGAGTCTGATCAACTTTTCGTGTTGAATAAGAGCCGCTTTTTTTATTTCATATTCAATGGGGTATTGGTTGGTTAGTATTTCCATAGCTGCTATTGGTGTTGTTTTGATAGCACCTATAATTAGTCTGAGACTTTGGTTTTGAAAGATTTGAATTTTTTTTGTGATTGCTGTTACAAGAACTTTGCTGCAGTAAGTAAATAGTGGCTTTATATATACATTGTATGTTGTGTTAAGAGTTGCTCTGGAACATCCCCACTTCATTCCTGTTAGACGTTTTAACAGTAAAAGGCGCCTCTCTGCTCTTTGTATTACATTTTCTATTTGTTTGGTCCGTGTAAGTTTGGTATCAAATGTAACTCCTAAATACTTTGCTTCCTTTGTTTCTGGTAATTGTTGACCCTCAAAGTTTAGCTTTATTTTATTGGTTTTTTTCTTAGTGAAAAGATTTGGTATATTTATATTTATATCTAAATATAATCAAGCATACCATGGCTTACCACAAGGCACAGTGCTCAGCACAACACTTTTTAATATATTTATTAACAATCTGCCACAACAAATACAAGAATCAGGTGTGAAGTATGTACTATTTGCCGATGACTTAGTAATGTGGACTTCAAAGCCAAAAAACAAAAATACAGAACTAGAAAAAAACCATGCAACAATCCTATAAAAGTGGACCAAAGAAAATTTAATTACTGTTAATACAACAAAATCAAACTATCAAATCTTTTCACTAAGGAAAAAACCATTAAAAATAAAACCAAATTTTGAGGGTCAACAATTACCAGAAACAAAGGAAACAAAATATTTGGGAATTATATTTGACACCAAACTTACATGAACCAAACAAATAGAAAATGTAATGCAACGAGCAGAAAGGCACCTTTCACTGTTAACAGGAATGAAGTGGGGATGTTCCAGAGCAACTCATAACACGACAAACAATGTATATATAAAGCCATTGTTTATTTACTAAAGCAGAGTTCTTGTAACAGCAAATACAACAACAATTCAAGTCTTTCAAAACCAAAGGCTGAGACTAATTATAGGTCTATCAAAACCACACCAATACCAGCTATGGAAATACTAACCAACCAATACCCCATTGAATATGAAATAAAAAAAGCGGCTCTTATTCAACACGAAAAGTTGATCAGACTCCCATTCAATACATGGCACAAGAGAAATTTTACACATACACTTTCTTTCCAAAATTCAAGACATCAAGAAGAATGTATACCTTTCTAATTCAAAGGAAAACTTCATATATAGAGTCAGTCCGACACAAACATTAGACATCATTATTTACACCTGACAGAAGAAGTTAAGAAAAGTGATACTCCAACTAGTGTTCTAAAATTATTGGCATCAGAGACGATCCATACTAAATTTCCAGAACATGAATGGCTCCATATTTATACTGATGGATCACTGATGTCAAACCGAGATGGAGCAGGTGCTGGAGTCATGTGTCACCCCTTTTTCTATTACAAATCTTTAAGTTATGGCACTACAAACTTAGATGGAGAAATTGAAGCAATTCAAATGGCCCTCCAAAATCTTTTGTATAGAATCCTACATTTTCATCAAGCAGTTATTCTCGCAGATTCCAGGACAGCAATTATAGCAATTACTTCCAAGTTGTCACCAAAAAACCAAACAATTATAGAATGTTGGAAAATCCTTACCCATCTAACAGCATTTCAAAAACATCTAATCATCCAGTGGACACCAGCTCACTGTGGACTGATTGGTAATGACAAAGCTGATTTTCTTGCAAAAAAAGGGTACTAGCAGCGTACAGAAGTCTATAGTTTATCTGTCATTTTATGCATCTGAAAGACTAGTCAACTCTGAATTCAAAAAGATTATTGCAAAATATTACTATGAAAAATCAAGAAATAAAAGATGGTAACTACCAAACAGTAATTCCTGAGTATCCTCAAAAAATGGCAGTTGCAACCTGTAGATTGATTACAGGACATGATTGTCTAGCAAAACATTTCAACAGAATTGGGATATCACTCTATCCTCTATGTGATCTGCAACAGGAAATGGACCAAGACCACCTTCAAATATGCCCGGCCACTTCTAGTGCCCCATCCATGAGTGAAAAATATTGGAGAGCAAGAGGACTAATGACTTCATTGTCAGAAATCCAGCATTACCCAACAACAAAAACATTTTTTGTGCAGTAAGATTTTGTCTATCTCTTACAGTTTACCAGTTATGCAAAAGCCATTCATAATGAAGATTTCTGTTGACATTCCTAGAAAATTCAAGATATGTTTCATTTGTTATGGAAATATGTTAAACACATGGTATTTTAATTAAAATTGTTTGAGCCATTTTGAGAAATTCAAAACTTCTGAAAAATGTTCCATGTAAAGGGTAGTTTTTGAGTGGGAGGATTTTCTTGAAAACCTTTTTGTCACATCCTTGGAAGATGGTGAACTTAAATACCAATTGTAGTATTTAATCAACTTTGTTTTTGAGTTATGCTGTTCTCTCTCTCTCTCTCCCCCTCTCCATCTCTCTCTCCCTCCCTCTCTCTGTCTCACATACACAGACCTTAAAATAAAAATGCTTTTTTTAATTTGGGGATTCTTAAAACATGTATTTCCAGTGAAATTTCATGACCAAATTTTTTGGTGAAATACAATGCTTCCCCTACTTTCTCTACATAGGCATAGTAGAGAAAGTATAAGGTATTAAACATGTAAAATTGCTTGCTGAAACCAATGAACTTCCCAAAGAGAATAATGTGTTGGAAAAGAAATAGGATGTTGAAAAATTAATGCAGTACTTTTCAGTTGCTGATGATGCCAAGGCAAAGAAATGAATGTAGTATGTGTGGTATGTTATAACAAAGACAGATTTGAAGCTGTTTTCAAATAAGTATTCTGAAGTATTCTGGGTGCCTCATATAAGTGCAAACACTTATTTTTAAGTAACACAGCATTGGTGAGGTGACCAATGATTTTCTTTTTTATATTTCTAATTAAGAGTATTTTTGTTCTGAAGTAGTTTCATTGCTCTGTTGTGTTAGCACAATGTTAAATGTTTATAGATATTTAAATTTTGTACTTATAAGGAGAAACTGCTGGATAAGGGTCACATGCATATATGGAGTAACATAAACATGGAATAATTGCAAACATACCCAAATATTTAAAAAGTGTAACTACACAACATGCTCTGTAGTAATAAACAATTTTGAAGTTTAATCTACAGACCAATACATTGTTCCATGCAGATATCAGATTTTGCAAATACCGAATTTTCTGAAGAAATAAACTAGGTTGCATTGTTTTTACCTACATCAAGACAATAGTGTCTTAAAGATGTTACTATGTAAATTTTTATAGCAAAAACATCAATAAAAATTCTTGAAATGCTTTATGTAGGTATCAGTTTTTGAAGGATGAAAAGAAGCTCTTCAATTGTTTAATCACATAAAGAATATTTTTTAATCTATGTAGGGTTAACCCAATTTACTGTGAAGCTCTGACATTTAAATTATTTGTAGCATTGCAAGTAGCTTTTATGTACTATATGCCTTTCAGGTTATCAGGATCAGATAATAAAGTTTAGTGCATATACAGATATCTCGTCACATTACCTCAGGGTTAGAACATCAGTGTTGAGAATACAAGAAAAATTTACCAAATTTTCTTTTTCTCCTCTTTATTTTACAACGACAAACATTGTACACGAATCAGCCATTTTATCAAAGTCTCTTTTTTTTCTTATACAAACAGTACCAACCTAACAATCAGTATAGAAATTCAAAGATCTGCAAGTTTTTAACTGTGTTTTAAAGCAACAGCCCCATGTCAGCAGATTTACCTGCAGGTAAAAGAACTCCTGTGGGACAAATTTCCGCCACACCGGCAATGCTGATATGATTTGGCCAATTGACAGTATTGTTAACAAACAAAACATTTATTTTTGCATGTTGTATAAATGGTATCATGAATATGATTGACAAAATCAGTTAAGGGGGCTTCTAAGGCAAATAGTGAAAGAGGGCTGCACTCTAAACTAAAAACTATATTTCTATTGCTGGAGTCCAAAATGGCTCTTTAAAGTGGGTTTTGAAAATAAATGTTTGATTTGTTCCCCCTATCTATAGTACATTGATTGTATGCTTGAACTATTTAAGGGTCACTAGGACTGAATATTTTAATCTTTTTTTTTTTCTTTTAATTTAATGTAACTTGAAAATTGGCACTCTTAATATAGCTAAATAAAGAAATGACTGCAAAATCTCAAAGCTCTAGCTCAAATAGTTTCTCAGATAATACAGTTAAATATTTTTAATTAGCATAAAGAAATGCAAATTTTTTAAATCTGTCTTGAGCATTCATTTTGTCAGAGGTGTATTTTTGTGACATTCTGATACTTTAGTACTGTGAAAATAATTTTAGGTTAATTGACTGGATGTTAATGATATTATTTGTAGAAAGACAAATTTTTGTTTTTATGAAATTGTTACTCAGATTCTCCTTGCTTTTCATATTAATTAATTTTTTTGTGAGCTAATAAATAAAGCAATTGTAAAATGTATGCTTGAATCTTTAGGAAGCACATTGAGTTTATGTATACAAATTTACATACAAGCCAAAGCAAAATTGAAATGCAAGGTATTCGTTTCATGTGCAAAAATGTAAAACTACAAGAAAATACATAGGAGGAATTGGATGGGTCCAACTATTCCTCAATCCAACTATCCCTTAAAATGAAGTTTTCATGTGTTCTTGAGACATCTCTTATTGTATGTAATACAAATATCTGTACAGTAAACTCTCGGTTTAGCAGACCTAAAGGGGCCAGGAGTTTCCTGGAAAATTGAAAGTCCGTTAAATTGCAAAATGAATGAAAATGAAGCAAAAACAATTGAAACTATTTTATTAGTGCATACCATTTACTTTACATGATTTACTCTTGGTTAGAAGTCGTTCCCTGTGAAGTTGTGGGTTTGAAAAAAGTGTCAATACCCATTTGCTTCCCACTTGAAAATTGCTTCTTTATGATTAAGGAGTGAAACTGTCTGAAATGTTCATAATAGGGTCACTTGTGGGTCTGAATATCTTTCCACGTAAGAAATCACATCATCCATGTGGTCTCTTACTACGGATAATTTAGGTGCACACTTCAAAGGTTCATCCTCTTGTAGAACACTTGCAGTGATCTCTTCATGACTCAGAATCTGGTAACCTGGGAATGCTCAGAGAATGCCCAATTCAGACTGAAGCTAAGTGTCATGTGAGCTCTTGAACGTGTGACACATACACGAACATTCAGGAATGTAGCCAAAGACGCGTGAACTGGCCTTCTCGATCAGACAAATGCGACAATTTAATAATTGCACATCTTCTAAATTTCATTTAAATTTATTTTATAACCAATGCCAAATTTAGTCTGTTAAATCTGAAGTCCGTTGAACAGAAGTCTGTTAAACTGAGAGTTTACTGTATTTTCTTATCTTGGGAATAATTCTTCTGTCAAAAGGGGGCAGAAGGAAACATTCAAAGTGAGCATCCTGGCAGCATTAAAAATGAGGCGGGGGGTGAGGTGGGGTGACTATAGTGAACAAAAGCTTGAAACTACAAACTTTATTGTTATTATGTGTTTATTTTACATTACATGATGATTTGTTCAAATTAAGATGAGCTCAGATGTCAGTTCATTGATAACATCATTAAAACATAATATACATTTGTTATTAAAATCTGTATATATTATAAGAAAAACAAACTGAACATAATTTGCTCATTTTTGTTTACATAGATATTTCTTTTTCAGTTAATTACCCTCCCCTTGTGTAGAACTTACGCCCCCTAGGACTTACAGGCCAGTGCCTAGGGTCAGACGCCTGTTGCAAAGCAGAACCTATGGACCAGAGTGAAGACCTGGAAGAGGGTGGTCATCCTAGTGCCAGCTATGATAATGAGGAAGAGGACAATATGAAAAGCAGACAAAATCAATGAATGGAAAGGTTATGATGGAGCAATTGGTGGAAAGAGTGGCTGGGGAAACTGATGGAGCAATTGGTGGAAAGAGTGGCTGGGGAAACTGGTGAACCTGGAGGAAACCTACCCAGATGCTGCTTCGTCCACCACGAATACCACATGCAGGTCCCTGGGATTGAACCTGGGCTGTCTAGGTTGTAGACGAACGGTCTCAGCGCTTGGCCACAGTGCCACCAGGTAGATATTTCTTCAGGACAAAATGTCTTGAGAAGTAGCATTGATCGCAGCACTGAGTCATCTATGGCTCCTGTTCCATATATTACTTCAAGGAACAGTAGCATCTGGTAATTCATGACTGGCTTCCCATCTTACACATGATACTTGGCCACATCAAGAGATGGCGCATTGCACAGAACAGAATGCGCTTTGGTAGGGGAGTGGGGGAATTGCTTGACCTGGTGGCTTTGTGGGATAATAACTGGGCTCTCTTAAGTCTTCAGCATTCAGCGAGAATATTTTATCTGCTGGGCACTGGTTCCACACTTTTTGGCTTTTCCAAATTTCAAAACCTTTATCTTATGGCATTAACTTGTAACAAAATTTCAACTTATGGAGCAACATGCTATTACTAGAAACAGGCTAGGGAACAGGCAGGATTTTGTGCACACTTTAACTTGTATTTTGAGCCATATTGAAACTACCATATATTGTGAAAATTTGTTATTTAAAATGTTCTAGAGAATGTTAAAAGAGCATTGTGTATTAAACAAGTGTACAAGGTCAAGCATTTCATATAGAGGCAGTTGTTATTGAAATGTGTAAATTGTAATTTCTTATTTTTGTCAAGTCTTAACCTTTTATTCACTAGAAAATTCCAAGGAACGTGTTGGATTCATGCATGTCTCTTGGCATTTTTACACTTTCATTTCTTTAATACTATCTTTCTGTATATTTATAATGTATTATAATGTTGGGTTTTAGTGCTGTACCAATACATTTTAGACAAAGACACACCACACTTGTTGAAATTCAGAATAAATTTAACTTCTGGGCAGAAATACTATAATTTTATTACACATGACCAGCATGTAGGTTAAAAATGCAAGCACTAATTTGTGGTAATAACTAGTCACAATTTTTAGTACCGCATCGTGCTTAGGAGTGCCAGTTATGCCGCAAATGTGTTTGCCCAGACCGAGGGGCCAGCCATCAGCACTGAACAAACAGCCCCATGCACACAGTAAGGTGACTAAGAATTCTGGCTTTAGTAATAACATAATGGTAAAAGTATATCACAATGTATCATCCAGTAATTCCCAGAAGAAGTAAGTGCAGTGAAAATTAGGTGATTTTAATTAATTGGCATGGCCTGACTTAAAATCTAAAGTTTGTTTTCATTTATCACCTAACAGTTTTTGTGAGTGCATATTGAAATTTTTTAAACATCTGGAGTTTCATTGTATTTTCATACTTATTTTTAAAGCACTACTTGAACATAGACCAGCATTATTTGAAAAGAGCTCATGTTATGCAGGAATAAAAGCATATAACAAATTATAAGAGAAATATAAGGCACAAAGCTATCACAAATATTTATACAAATCTTATTACTCAGTAAAGGAATACACAGAGATGGTAATAAATGTAAACAAATTGTAAATAAACCAGTGTGATTTTTTTTTTAGGCTATTTAACAAAGTGGGCATTGGTTTAAAATAATGAACTTTACATGTATAAATTTATTTATAAGCTCATACTGGATGGGTTTGTTACCTGGATGCAGAGCTTTGCTCAACTTGCAGTAAATGTATGTCATAAATAAAGATATTGTTTATTATTAGACATGTTTTGGCAATAACCTTGCTAGTTGCATTCCAGTTACCTAAATTGAATTATGCATTATCCAAAACAACCACACCAAAATAAAATAAGTTTAGAGTATACAGAGGCAGGCAGAAGTATTTGGAGACAGTTTTCAATATTAATGTAACTACAATGAACATTAACACCGCCTACTTAGCTACAAATTGAAGTAGTGTATTTTACTCTCTAGTACAAAGAAATACATACCTACATAAAGAACAAACACAAATATTTATTCTTAAGAAGTAAACAGGGGAAAAAATGTTACTTGAACTGGATAAAAGTATTTGGATTTCAATACTTTGTCATTACCCCTTTCCGCAAGGGAACAGATGATAACTTTTTAGGCATTGAATGCACTTGTTTTGTTGTCACATCAGGTCTGATGTTGTTCCACTCCTCCAAAAGTATTTCTTTCAGTTGAGTTTTATATGTAATATTTTTTTTTTCTTACTTGTTCTTTTAGCCCATTCCAGGTATTTTTTATTTGATTCAGGTCTGGAGATTGTGATGATGTTTACAGAAGATGTGAAACATGGTTGAGAAGCTATAACCAAACTACTGCTGAGTGTGTCTGGGGATTATCTTAATGGTTACAAAAGTTTCCCTGCAACTCTTGTTTCTGAGCATTGTTTTTCAAATATTATTTAAGTATATGTAAATAAACATGTTTATACATGGTATCATCTATAAAAACAAGAACCCCCTATACCTACAAATGTCATGCACCTACACAGCATTACACTGCTTCCACCGTCTATTGCACCATATTCTTTGGACCCCATTTAGTATTTGGTTTCCTGCAGACTAAAATTGTCCAATTAGTGCAATACATTTTGTGATGTACATGTTTTGGCAAATTCTTTCCTCATTTTCTGATTTACCTTACCTACATGTGGCTTCTTCCTTGGCTCCTTTGCACGATAGCCAGCATTATTCAATACTCTAGTGATTGTATGTGGATGAATTTCTTTACTAAT
This sequence comes from Tenodera sinensis, assembly GCA_030765045.1. Taxonomy (NCBI): domain Eukaryota; kingdom Metazoa; phylum Arthropoda; class Insecta; order Mantodea; family Mantidae; genus Tenodera; species Tenodera sinensis. Next base: position 128,702,877 of record CM060962.1, read on the forward strand.
TGAGTCCTTCTGCTGGGCTGCAATTTCAGGCACTGCAATTCTTAGAGGTTTATTAGCCATATTAATCACAGCTCTTTTATTCCTGATATTCAACTTTGGTCTTCCAGTTTTCCAGTTCTGTGTAAATTGACAAGCATCTGCTGCTTTTTGTAGTGTTGAACAACACTACAAATGATTGAATGACTTCTTCACCACCAGGGTTGCCAACTGGTACGATAATTATGGGGGCGTACGATAATTTTAATGTTTGTACACATACTTGCCAACCCATACATTAATTATGGGGGCGTACGATAATTTGAATGTGTGGCAGTTCGATACCGAAGAAATATGATTTTCACTGGTTTGTCACACCAGCGAAATGAAACTAATTACAAATAGCAACACCACTTTTGCCCTCATAACCTGTCTCCACCCCTCTAAGGCAACCATTTCCAACCCTATTAAGCCTCCGATCTTTTATCTTCTTACTGCCAGTGTGTGCAGGTCTGATAATCTCAATGCAGACACTGTTCAGAAAAATGATCAATGGAGAAAACTCTGAATAAGCGATATTCCATGTGAAATGAAGGACATGCCTGAACCTGACAGTTTCTAGAGTGCTGTTAAACACATGTCACCTTAGTGGAAATACTGATTTCAAAGAACTGGCGGAGATTGCATTATCAGTGCTTTTGTTGCCCCACAGAAATGCTTCTTGTGAAAGAGTTTTTTCCAAACTGGGTTTGATGAAAACCAAAGTTAGAAACAGATTGTTGTAGATACGGTAAATGAATTTATTCTGTCATCTCAGCTTATGAAAGAATGTGGTAGAACCGAAAATCTGCAGGTCACCAAGAAGATGTTAAAGTATATTCTCAACAACAAATTTGTATAATGCTGCAACAGTTGAGGAAGATGAACTTTCAGATGAATAGTCGAGAAACATAAGTGCTAAAGTTGTAATACTGGTTGAGGTATTCAATCTTGTAAGTGGATACCATGAACATCATTACTATTACATTTTCATAAGTGTTATGCTGATACATTTATTGTTGTAGCATTTGGCTTATGATGTATGATAATTTTGAATCCAAATCTATAATTTTGAGTGGCCGGTACAATAATTTTACTTTTAAATGTTGGCAACCCTGTTCACCACTGTTCCTATCTCTGCATAAGTTTTCCCTTCTGTGTGCAAATGTATTATAGTTTGCCATTCCTCAACAGTAGTTTCCTTTATTTTATGACCCATGTTTCTTCTTGGGAGGAAGCAGCCAAGTTAACTGGAGGTTTTGAACACTGATCTCTTGACTCTATACAGGAGAAAGCAACTAAGTATGATAAACACACAAAGCATGCTGTTTACCAGGCACTTTTCTTCTGCATAGTGCATTTATGAATACTTTGGTATAATGGAGTGATAGTTGCACAAAGAAATCACTCACAGACTTTTAAGTGATCCTGTCATTGTGCAGGGTACAGCGTGAGAGCAAATATTAAGCATTTATTATAATTTTCTAATTATGGCCACTATACCAATTTAAAATATAATACAATACTTTATTCGTCACATACATTTACACACTGGCCATAGGCCCAGTAACCTGGTGACTCGTCAGATAAGAATAACAAACTAAGCTAAAGTAAAAAAACATGTATGCATACAAACTGTATGCTATGCCCGCTTCGGTAGCATGATGGTTAGCGTGACTGCCTCACGTTCAAGAGGTTGCGAGTTCGAATCTCGCTTAGGGTAAGTTATCCGGGTAAGGTTTTTTTCCGAGGTTTTCCCTTCCCTGAGAAGATGAATGTCGGGTAACTTAAAGCTCCATGGACCTTGGGCTCATTTGAGCATCATTTCACCCATTTCATTTCATTCATTCGTCCTATATGAGACAATGTTGGAGGACGTTAATTCAAAAAAAAAGTGACTTTTACATTTTATGCACAACCACATAGCATAATATATAGTCCTAGGACTGTCTTCCATATATTCCTTTACTGAATAGTATGCTTTTTCTGTAAGGATTGTATTTAGTGTGTTAAGGAATTTATTTTTGTCTTTAATCTCTCTATACTTTTTTGGCAGTTTATTATAAATTTTTACTCCTGCATAGAACGGAATTTTTTCAAATAAGGCAGAGGCTATTCCTCTGTATGTGCTACCGTGCTGCAGCACACTAAACAATTTCAGAAATAAACTTTAAATATTTTACAACACTTAAGTTGTAAATGAGCTTTGATAATGTATAATATGAGTTACAGCGTGCTGGAGAGAGGCAGCATGCATTGTCCACAGCAGTATGGAAGAGCGTTGTAAGATAGCAATGTTACAAGTTCACCCCTTGTCTCCCTTTCCCCGCCTACTCTGCCTTCACAGCACTGTACCGTGCTGCAGTCAGTGACGCACGTTCCACTAGTCAGCTTGCTTGCACATTTGCAGTGTGTTATTCTCCCTTAAGCACCTCTGTTAATTAAAATTCATGGAAATGAATTCAGTGGACTTTGTTAAAGAATCCATTCTCTTTTCAATCCTTTGAAGAAAAAATGAAGGAACATTAAAATATTTGGAAGACCCACTCCTGATATTAGTATTGTTCAGACAGCCAAGGGAAGAAACGTTACTGGTGCTTACACAAGACGTTTCCATAGTGACATCTTTGTGAAATATTCATGGATATGCAGTTGTGAAATTCAAAATACCCTTTTCTGCTTTCCTTGCCTGTTGTTTGGAAGTAATGATTCATGGTCAAAAAGTGGCATAAAGGTCCCTAAAACTAAACCCCTAGTGCAACAGCCCATGAAGGACCAAGGCTTGCCGCCCAGCCGCTGCATCCCCCACCCTCTGTCCACTACAGGTGTCCGTAGGCCATTCAAATGAATGTGCAAATAAACATATATCGAGTAACATTCCAGATCTCACTTCTCCTGGTGCAGTAGACATTGATGTACACCTCAGTTCTGAATATAGTGAGTCTCTTACACTAAAAAAGGAGGAAATCGAAAGAAATAGGTATATTTTTATTGAAAATACTCATAATGGATTGCACTAAGCTGTGTGGTGCATTTCAATTGGTATTAAGGGGACACGAGACAAAAGAATCTGAAAATTCTGGAATATTTTTAGGACTAATTAACTTACTAGCTAGTGTCCGTGCTGTAAAAAACAACATGAGACAAGTACCGTTGCTAAATAGACGTCAAAAACAACACAAAGTGAACTGTTACAATGTATGCTGGATGTCTGCCACAACAAAATAAAAGAAGAACTGAAGGAGACAAAATTTGTAGCCTTAACACTAGAACCCCGGTAGCGGTCATTTTGACCGTTCTTGATATTTAAATAAGTTTAGCTCCACCGGTTTTTAAAAACGAAGCTTGGCCTTTCATGACTTTTCCTGATATAACCTCTAGTTTTATATAGCATAATAATTTTCGGCATGTCATTATTTACGTGGGCGCTTTTTCGTGTTTGACCATGAACCCCGGAGACGGTCATTTTTGACCGTTACAATTTTGTTAGGCTTTCGCTCGCACTGTCGTTGGATTTCTCACTGTCACTAATCTGCTTTGTCCGTCTTCATACCAACTGTTCATTATAGTAGTGTACGTTGTGAATCTATGCCTGTAATATGTCTCGTGGTTTGAAACCAGATGAAATCCTGGCTATATTTCATGATATACCAGACGATGTATCAGAAGATGGTAGTGGTGAAGATGATTATCAACCTCCAGCTGAATCAGACAATCGGAAGATGAGTCATTCAGTGAAGATTATTTGAATGGGAAGTTTTATTCTGCTTTCTTTAGATATTGCATAACATGAAACTGTATTCCTAATAGGTGCATTTATGTAGTTAGTCATTTCCTTGTTTATACACAATATACACATATATATGCTTTGCTTATTTCTTTTCAGAAAATCAAATTTAAGATAACATTTCCTGTAATTTTCGTGCTGCGAGGGAGGTAAGAAGGTATGGGCATAGCTCGATACAACCATCATTTGAACATGACTTGCAGCACTGTGCACTCCATGCAATTTGAGTGCGTCACAAGCGGCAAGTGAAAATAGAATGCCTACTAGTAATACTAAAGCTTCAAGTAACGCAACCACTTCAACACATTCAATAATAAGAAAGAGGCAGAAAAAGGCAACATGAAGAGGAAAAACTTCCTACACTTACGAAAATTCTTAGTAGAGATAAGGGTACTGAGTGGCAGATCATAGATCCAGGTCACAATCCTGGTAGAACAGAGTAACAATGTTGTTGAAGAAAAAGGAGGCCCTACTGCTTATGCTAAGAGACATGTAAGGGACAGCAGCCATGCATCTGCTTGGAAGTTGTTCATTGATGAGTCGATTCTTCAACATATCAAAAAATCTACCGAGATTGAAGCAAGAGAGAAGAAAAATGAAGAGAAATGAACTGTTTCCTTGGATGAGTTAGACGCTTTCATCAGCGGAATTTACTTGCAGGGTGCACTTGGGTGCGGAAGCCTTGAACTAGTTGAACTGTGGTCCAAAAAGTGGGGGCCACTTATATTTTCTGATACCATGGCAAGGGACAGATTTGTGGAGCTGATGAGATTTTTAAGATTTGATGTCAGGTCATCCCATTCTGAAAGGCTAAAGACGGATGCGTTTGCACTAATTTCAACTATTTGGAACAAATTTATTGAAAACTGTAAGGCTTGCTACATACTAGGTATATTCCTTACAGTAGATGAACAACTTTATCCTACACAATGTCGCTGTCCATTTATTCAATACATGGCCAATAAGCCTGATAAATTTGGTATAAACTACTGGATGCCTAGAGATGTGAACTGAAAGTAACTCTGCAACGATATCCCATACCTGGTGAAGGATAATCAGCGGCCTCAGAACGAATCTGTTCCAGAATATGTTGTGATGTCTCTAAAAAAATCCTTTTCTAAAAAAGGGACGAAACGTCACCACCGACAACTACTTTACTTCACTATCACTAGCTAAAACACTGAAGGAGTCGGGCACTAGTATCGTAGGAACTGTGAATAGATCGAGACGAAAAGTTCCTGATCACCTTAGAAATTCCAGAGCTCCTCTTTATGATACCATTCTCATGAAGAAAAACGATGGTATTTTGCTAACCAGCTACCAGGGAAAGTCACAGAAGAATATAATTATAATGAGTACACTTCACAACTCATGTGCAATATCTGCAGCCTCCAAGAAACTTCCTGAAACAGTTCATTTTCACAAGAGTAAATATGGAGTGGATATGATTGATGAGATGGCACGATTATATTCCGTTCGTGCTGGTATCCGCAGATGGCCGATTCATGTTTTTTTCTAACATATGTATTGGACCTAGCTACATCAACGCTTGGATACTGTTTCGAGAAATAACTGGCAAGGAACTTTCACGCCACAGGTTCATCCTTCAACTCGCTGATGAGCTAAGAGAAACCTACTGGGAAACTAGACAACGTTGTATACAAACTAATCCAACCGAAGAACATCCAACCCCTAATCGCCGACGACAGTGTCAAATAGGTTCTTACGTGTGTAAAATGCAACGCATAAGTGGATGTTCATAACAATGGAAGGAACTTTCTGTGTAAGTGCTAACATAGTTGTCATACTGTAATAGGTTTACTAAAATAAAGATATGTGTTGCAATATTACTGTTCTATTATACACAAAGTTGTGTTATCACATTCATAATCCTAAATATTCTTAGTTGCACTATTACACTATATTTCGCCTTTCTGAGAATTTGAGGTATTTTTTTTATTTGAATAAACATACTGTTGAAAAATAGAGGTAAATAAAGGGCATATGTTCATCGTACGGGCTGTTTTTATATCCTACCAAATTATATTTTTTTTTTCCCAACTCTCCATTACCACAAGATTATTAGAGAAAACATTTAGCATAGAAAATTCGAATGTATGCCCTAGAAAGGCAATTTTCCAATAATTTATACATACACAGTGATAATATATTGGGCATAGTTACCTAATAATAACAATTTCACACTGGTGAGAAATAAGTTGTAAACTGTACATGGAAAAGGCAAAGAAAAAGTGAACGGTCAAAAATGACTGCTACCGTAGTTAATGGTAGCTAGCGAGCGCCGGGGTTCTAGTGTTAACAGCAGATGAGACTACAGACGTGTCAGAGCATTAGCAGTGGGTTCTAATGTATCGATACAAGATTAACAGTGATATCTATGAAAGGTTTTGGGGGTTTTTCGAGCCTAATGGACAGATTGTCATAGAATTATCCGAGTGTCTGCTTACAGAGTTAAACAGTCATTTGAAGTCAACACCAAACAAAATCACTGCACAAACATGTGATGGAGCTGCTGTCATGAGGGGAATAACAAATGGTGTACATCTAAAATAAGAGAACATTATTCTCTGGCACACTATGTACACTGTTATGCCCTCAGTTAAATCTCTTAATGGAGAAACCTGCTTTCTTCTCACACTCGCCTCAGCGTATGTCAGTTCTCCAAAAAATATGTGAACATTGTATTGCTGCCGATTCTGCCACTGGATGAAATTTTAAGTACCAGACAGTGAGTTGTATTTTTGAAAATAGAGAAGCACTTTGAATGTCTTCTTGTACTTGAGGCTTCTTTTTCAAAAGATATGGGAAGAGAAGTAAGTGGGCTAAGACACAACTTGCAACTTGGTGAATTTCTGTTCTGGTTAGATTTCTTTCACCGTTTTATGCCTCGTGTTAATATCCTCTATAACCAACTACAGATGAGGAAAACTGATTGCATTAAAGTTAGCCATTCTGTGAAAACCATGCAAATGATCGATGGACTGTGCAAGAACGTGGATACTGCCTCTACTGACAAAGATCAACATGGGTTTAAGCAGAAGTGAAGGGATTGCAACAAAATCGCTGATGTTAAAGAGGTGTGCGATCGCATCACAATAGAGACGAAATGTCAGTTTGAGTCAATAGCTCATCTTGATGTTTGTAAGAAAATTTCGAAGAATATTCGATAAATATTCTAGACTTGGCTGTAATGACATACCATGCTAAATAGGAACAAACTAAAATCAGAGCTTTCAATCATTTATGAAAGGCCAGAATTTCATCATGGTAGTGGCGCATTACCACTACTTAAGATGCTCTATTCAAACAATCTGGTTGAAACTTTTGATGAAATAGCAAATCTGAGGATTATCTTCACGATCCCTATGACTATGGCAGAACTGGAGCATTGCTTTTCTTCACTAAAGCAGATCAAGTGCTTCCTAAGGAACACAATGAAGCAGGACCGACACTCAGCATTCACCATGCTCTGTGTAGAAAAGAACCTAGTTTCGAGCATCAAAGACTTCAACACCAAGGTCATCAACATGTTTGCCAGCATGAAAAATTGTTGGGCCAATTTACTACTATGATCAGAAACAGGTGAGCACATTTACATTACCACGCTATTCGTTAAATCCACAAGCTGCCACTGAAATAAGGCAAATCTATGTGCTGGTGCTTTAAGGTTATTTTGAGTCCTGGTTCCATGATTGTGCGTATTCTGTTTTACGTAGTACTCATAATTTTAATATATGTGTTTGGCTAATTCATAGATATATTGTGAGGGCAAGGTGAGTATGTTTAGGTTTCTAAATAAGTTTATGCAAGAATGAAAGGAAGATAGTTCTGCAAGAATGCTTAAAATTGACATGTGTCATAATGCGAATAATTTTCTTTTGTAACTTAAATATCTTTTCCCACCCTGTAGCTGCTCCCCATAATATAATGCTGTAGCCATTATTGAATGAAAGTAACTGTGGTATACAATCCTTCTGGTTTCTAAGTTTTTTGTCAGGCAGTATATATTAAAGCAGGCGCTACTTAATTTTTTACTAACATATTGAAAACGTTCCTCCCATTTTAGTTGTTCATTTATGTATACCCCTAAGATTTTGCCTGTATCTGTATGACTTACTGAAATGATGTTTGCATTATTTGAGGTGTTGTTTGCTCTTGAGTGTGTTTTGAGTTGAATTACAGCAGCTTTTGTCATATTTAGTTTTAACCCATTAGTATCAAACTAACTTTTTAGCCGTCTTAATGTATCCTTTGTACTTTCTATTAGATTATGATGATTTGTGCAAATTAACACGATGGAAGCATCATCCGCATACATGATTGTTTTACCTTTAATACCATTTGGGAGATAATTTGTATAAAGAATGTATAGGAGGGGTCCTAAGGCAGTTCCCTGTGGAACTCCTGATTTTATTTTCTTCAGTTTGATTCCAGTGCTTTGTTACCACCATTTAATATACTCTCTGCTCATGATCTGTTAGATAGGACTTGAACCATTTTCATGTTTAACCTCTACATGTACACACACTCTGGCAAATAAATTGCACTATACCTATTATTTATTTATGCCAACAAACTTACTGTTGGTGTTTTTAAACACACAAACCGTGTGTGGGCAATGTTTGAGAGGTAGAACTGGAACTTAAAAATTCAATGCCACAGCTGGGATTTGAAGCACAGACCTTCTGCTTACCAGGCGGTTGCTCTAACCATTAAGCTACTGTGACAACCTGCCGGGGTGACATACCTCTCAAACATTGCCCACACACAGTTTGTGTGTTTAAAAACACCAACAGTAAGTTTGTTGGCATAAATAAATAATAATTACCATCTGAAGGTTATTTAATCCCAGGACATAAAGTACTTGCAATAGTAAGTCACCATTGGGGTAATTGTTTCTGATGTGAGACTGCCTTTGTGGTTTACTGGGAAAAATATGAACTGGTTTGGGAATTCAATGTCATTCTGGCAGGTTGTCACAGTAGCTTAATAGTTAGAGCACCCGCCTGGTAAGCGGAAGGTCTATGGTTCAAATCCCAGCTGTGGCATTGAATTTTTAAGTTCCAGTTCTACCTCTCAAATGCACTACACCTGTTTCTTTGTCACTTCTTTACACACTTGCCATCACAGTTAAAGGTTTTGTGACACCAGCATTATCACTAACACTCAAAGCACCCCACCACCAGACCTGACTGATTGACATAAACTCTACAGCTTGTACCTCTGTCTCCTCATATGCTTTCTACAAGTTCTCTCAAATACTTTCTCCATATAATTGCAATCTCTCATTTAAAAATTACAGCATACTACTATCTGTAGTACCTCTAAATAGAACTGACTAAAGTTCCTATGTGAAATTCCCCCGAATTTGGAAATCACAGTAGCTTGAGGAGTCGTGATTTATTCTACCATGCAGCATGCAATGGGCGTAATCTATATTACTGGAATCAACCATGTGACAACACTACTGAGCAGATATGCCGAAGGTCAGAGCGATCAACATTCAGCTGTGTCATCACTAAGCACATGCTTCCTAATAGTGTAACCATTTGTAGCATATGTGTATATTCTTCCAAATGCAGGGCATTTGTATATCGCCACACAGCAGCACCGGACTAGGCAAGAACTGTCACTCCCTCCGCCAGAGTTACACGTAAATAACTGGCAAGTAATCGGTACAGAACACTAACTACTGTACTAACTTACATTAGGCTTACCTGCATCTCAAAAGCTGTTGAATTGATCTTCAATGTGAACACATTCCCTATATCCGAAAACAATTCTGGTTTACTTGCAAAAGTTCATGTTGACTGACTGCCTGTGTTGCTCTCGTGATGTTGTCCTTCAGTTCTTGTAACATTTGCGGGTTTGATGGTACACTTCATTCTTTAATGTTCCCCATAAATAAAAATTGCATGGAGATAGGCCAGGGGAATGAGGTGGCTACAATCTTCGACTAAGTATTCTGTCACCATACACACCTCACAATTCATGCATAGAATTCCCAGCAGTGTGTGCTGTGGCTGAATCCTGCTGGAACCAGTCACACAATCTTTCATTTCTTCTTAGTTGCGGAAAAAATTATTTAAAATAGAATTTGCATAACTGTGTGAATCAATTGTTGTGCTGTCAAATATGGGACCAATAATTCTATGCACACTTACTGTGCACCAAACCCCAACTTTTGTAGCGTAGTAAGGAAATTCATGAATAATATGGGAATTTTCAGTAGCCCAGTATCAATAGTTCTGAGTAGAAATGTGACCTTGAAGATAAAACCAAGCTTCATCAGTGAAGAATGTTAAACGTGGGACCACATCGTGGTTCTAAAGCATGAACTACAATTACCTTGCACAGCTTGCACTCCAGAAGTTCCGTTGCCTCAAAAGCTGATGTCTTGGAAATGTTAATCTCTTGTGCTAAACATCTCAGTGTTTTTAATTTATGGGGAACATTGAAGAATAAAGTGTATGCATCAAATCCATACACATAAGAATTGAAGGACATCACAAGAGAAATACAGGCAACTATACCATGAATTTTTGCGAGTAAAGCAGACTTGTTTTCAGATATAGGGAATGTCTTCACGTTGAAGGTCATCAATTTCAGCACCTGTTGTGATGCAGGTAAATCTAATGTATACAGTAAGTGTTATGTACCCATTACTTGCCGGTCATTTAGTGCAACTCTGGCGGAGGATGCACTGGTCCTCACCCGGTCCAGTGCCACTGCAGTGTGGTCCAGCCAATCTATGAACGCATTGTACTTGTGTTCCCCTCTGTAGCATAATTTCATACTGTTTTCAATTATTTCCTGGATGGCTTATACCAATGAGACAGCTCCAAAATATCTGTCATAAGCTGTCAGCAGTTATCAGCAAGCATGTTGCTCTTTTCTTTTCCTTCTTTCTACTCATTTTCTTTCTATGAAAAAATTCTGCTTAAGGAAGGTCCATGAAACTGATATGCTATCAAAGTTTTCCTTTTATGCTGATTCCTCCATTAACGTGGGTTAAAACTGTAAGGAAGTGTAGCCAGTATAAGTTTATAGAAGGAGTTTGTAAAATGTATTTGCATTTTTGTAATTATAGTGACATACTAATAATATTTTAATTTTAACATAAACAAAGGTACATGCATTAAATAAAATAAATGTAACTTGTATGTCTGCAGGCACAGTAAGTCTGAAAACAGCGTGCCTTATTGATGTGTACTAGAGTGTAAACTGCACTATAGTACTTTATGCATAAAATGCAGAATGCTTAGTGTGTGCATTTCGCTTTTCACTTCTAGAGGTTTTACTTTTATTCCAACTGGTGTTTCTTATAACTGTCTTAGTGTTTCTTTGGCTCATAACATTGTTTTAACTTTTCTAAGGTTATCATGAACATAAACATGTTTTGCTATAAACTTTTACTCTTGCCATTTAACTGATGTTTATCAGGAAAAACAAAAGGAAGGGTAAACAAGAATGAATGGCACATGTTCTAAACATAATTTATATCAAGACACCATAAACAGTCAATAATTATGTAGTACAGATAATATCGTGCACTGCTTTTAATATCATTATTTATTAATACTTTTCTTTTTTAACTGCACTATGCTAGTTAACTTTTAGACCTATTCAGGGCTAAGTTGAATGTTCTAAATACAAAAACAGTAAACAAAATAGCAAGTAAAAGAATGATACAGTGCAACAGCACAAGTAATGCATTTATCGAAATACAAAATTAGCTTCTAGAGCAATAATATACAGTACAAATATTTCCTTATGTAGGTAGTAACATTTCTACAACTTCTTCATATTCTCTATATAATATATATTTACAATTAGAAAGAAAAAAATATTTCCCCCAACAATTAGCACAACCTCAGAGTACAGTCCAAATAAGTAAAAAATTGATCACAGATGGAGAAACACATGGCTACTTTGATATGACTAAGACACCTGCTGGGAAGGAGGATCATGTGGAATACATAAGAATGCTGAATTACTTATCTCTAATTTAGCTTTCTATACCAAAAAAAATTTGCTCACAGCTTGAAATGGTCCCTATATAAATTGAGCACTATGATTGCATTTGGAGATTTTATTGAAAATGGAGGTTCGGGAAGAGGGGTATGTGTAACTTTTTTTACACTAAATCTCAGATGACTGTATATCCTAGTGTGCTAGTATTATAAACCATTGCTGTTTGTTTTATTCCAAAATGTGTGAAAATCTGTGCTCCCATTGAGAAGATTGAATTCAGCTTATAGTATTTGTTAAAATTCAGATTTAGCAGAACATTTTTCACAAACAATTGTGGTAAAATTAACAAGAAGTGAGAAAAAATTATGTGGTGGCTCCAAAATATGAGTAGCAGTATGCTATGAGACTGTTTTGAGCTTTCTCACGTCTTCTCTGCCTGTCTTGTTCCACATAGTTCTTCCCAACTACAGAAGTAACTGGAATGTTTTGTTTTCACCATACACTATGTTAAATTATTGAGAAGCATTAACTAGCTACAAGTGCATTTTCAGTTCTATTAAGAAAGGTTGCATTAATAAAAAACATTTGGAATAATAATTTTACATAAGTACTTCAAAATGTGTCTTGTACACCATTTACCTTTTTAATGGTATTTTTAACTGTTATGTGTGCTCAAATTAAAACCAACCCACAAAAAAAATATTATTGTTGCTAACTGCTAATAAATTTAGCATGGTATGAAAACGTTAACTGAGAAATCCATGACTTCTGGTACAATAATTCAGATTTTATGTTTGGTTCATCTGCATTTTGGAAACCAACTCCCAACTAAAATGCAGCACAAGTACATACAGAGTCCACTTTGACCCTATGAGTGACTTTAAAAATATCCCTTAAAATTCTTTTTCCAACTACAGTGCTCCTATGAAATTGCAATTTGCCCCCCTCATGACATTTCAAATGCATTATCCATCATATAAACAAATACATTGTGATGTCTTCAGAGAGTACTATAATTCAGTATGCAACATGTTAGTGATTTTCTGAAATAGGTAGTAGAAAAATGCCAGCTACTATTCCAATTCAACAGTGGAAAACATGTTTCCTTATTTTCATTAGATTCCTCATGCACTGCATATGCTGGCCTTGCCAACCACAGTGAACCACAGAAAAACCCATGGTCAGAGTGGGAATTGAAGTCAGGATGTATTACTGTGAAGCAATCCCACTCAGTTGCATATGTTACAAACTATATCCCATAACCTGAAATATGCTTCTCACTGAAACTTTATTTTAATCAGCATTATGCATAAAAATGTTTTCTTTTACCAGTTACTTTGCGTTTACTATGCAGTTTTCACCTATCGAGTTACTAAATTGTGCGGCTGAAAAAATAATGACAACGTACTATACAGTATCTTTCACTAATTAAAAGTAATGGTAAAACATATACAGCATTGTTTATTTCTGGGATGTTTGTGTAGCTATACTGAAATATTATTTCCTGCGAAATTTGAAATCAACTCAATACTCACTTTGGTTGGCAAATGTCTAATTTTACAAAAGGTCATTGATTCAAATTGTCTTGTTTCACTACAAATGAGCATAGTGGAACAACCTGTTTTCATTAGCATTTATTTTATTTTAAATAACTTGGATGTGTATTTCATGGTAGTTTATTTAATGCTTAATATAAATAAAAACATCTTTTACACCTGCACATTGTTTTGAATGTCTTGCCAGAACACCCTTAAATGCAATACATGGTATAGAAATCCTCCTGCCCAGCAACTCACAGAACAGAGATATGTTAACGACAGTCTTCCTGGGAAGAAACTCTTCAAACATAGCAACCTATATGTATAATGTAAAAATTGGAGTGCTTAAAATTAACAGTGGTCATGGATTACAATCTTCAGAAATATTCTGCAGCAGACAAATTCACATTTATCAGTCAAAACCTTGCTCCCTTAATACATAATATTTCATAGACATTTTTATCCAAAATATCAGGTTTATGGAAACCCTCTTAAATTTCTGTAATTAAAAGCATTTCTCTGTGCTTGCTTGATACGTTTTCTATATACATCTCAGTTTCTTTAGTCTTTCAAATTCCAAACTGGACTATCACATTCTAAGTACAATCTTGTACACAGTTTCAATTACTATGCTTCCTAATAAGGAAGGATTTCAAAGTATTAACTTAGGCATGCTTTCACAAAAGTAAAACTGTATTTTAACTTAATATTAGAGATGACTGAATATAAACAAGACTTATTTTTTCATGGCCAAGAGAAGTGCAGAATAGACCTGTGGTATTGAGATAATTATGTTGGTGATAACTTAGATTCACTTCACTGTAGCCCCTGTTAGCACTTGACATCAGTTAGTGACAAGGAATGAGGGAATTGCACACCTCTACATTGCATAAATTACAACTGCAAATTGAAACTGGCTGGAATGTTGAATACACTAGGAAGAGAGTGCTCATTTTCAAAAATAGCTATGGATGAATATTACTGAAACACTTGCGCAGTTCATAACTTTATTGAAGCTATCCATTATTTATAACTACTGAAATGTCTTCTGCAGCAGGCTGAGTTCTGGTAATGTCTAAGGCTCTAACCAATTATTCATGATAATCCGGAGTACCAGATCTCATCTGAATATTTTGAAGCATCTTCAACTGCGAGTGGGAAAATTAGAAGAAATTCACTGAACATCCTTGAATATATATCTATCCACTAATCAGTCTGGATTTATTCTCCTATGGCTATATTTGGACTAACAAACTAGAATTGAGAGCACACTACAGATGAGAAGTTGTTCTATACAAGTGTTTTCAATTGTGTCTATGTACTTTTATAATGGGACTATAAAGAAAATTAGTGCATTTATTTTGTATTTCTACTCTGATCTGTATAACTACAAAAATAAATCATTGTTGATTTTATGACTAAATATCCGAAATCTCAGAAAAATTCTCAGAACTTTAAGTCATCTTTCGACTTGCACAAACAAAATATCATGCTATGCACACAAAGCACGAAATACAGTGGTAATACTAACTTGTACTTAATTGTTGGCATGTCATCAGTTACATTCAAATCCCTGAAATGGTTATGGACAAAATGTAAAACTTGCTTCCACAACTTGGATGTGAAGCATTGCATGCAATTTAAAAGCCAATAGCGAACATAGAGCTATAAGACAGTTTAGGTGTCAAAAATGTAACCAACAGAGGTGGCTATTTTCAATAAAGAATGTGAAATTGAAGTTAATGCACTTCAAAATATCCACAAAGAAAGGTTATTTGACTATTAGCTAGTTTTATTTCTTCCGGGCTTGTAGGCCGTGGTCTATAAAGCATTGTAGATACTGACAAAGTTTTGCCAAGTATGCATCTTCAGGGTAAGATGCCAAGCACAGTACTTGGCAAAACATCGGTATCTACGATGCCTTCTAGAAGTAAAATTAGCTAATAGTCAGGACACCGGCTGTGAAAGCCTAAGTTTATATATACATAGGTTATTTGCTTTGTATGGTTCATTTTTGTTACTTAATACAATATATACCTACATGTGCTGCTTCTGAACCATGTATTTGGAAGAAAGCTGACAAGAGATGTCATTAATTCCTAAACTGTTAACCTCTCCTTCCTTCACCACCACAAACAAAAATAATTTTTGATTTCTCAGTGTTTATTTTACCAAAATGGACAGAATACAAAACTGTAAGTTCATTACCAGGATCTGCTCATTCACAACCACTACAGAGCTTCAGCACTTCCAGTTAAAAATAACATTTTGTTTTGTATGTTTTAGGTTATTTCCACACAGAGCTGAAACATTCTTTTTTCACACTGATGATTAACAATATTGAAACTGCGCAGTACTTGGCTGTCTCCAGGAGTGGCAACAGTAGAGAGAGCTTAAGAAATCCTATATTATTATTATTATTAATAATAATAATAATAATAATAATAATAATAATAATAATAATAATAATAATAATAATAATAATAATATTAGTATTACTATTATTATTATTATTATTATTATTATTATTATTATTATTATTATTATTATTATTATTATTATTATTATTATTATTATTATTATTATTATTATTATTGGTATTGGTATTGGAGGTGGTGGTGGTGGCGGCGGCGGCGGCGGCGGCGGCGGCGGCGGCGGCAGTATTACTATTATCATTATTATTTTTTTTTTTTATTTTATTTATTCAGATGGGTGGAGGGAATAAAGGAGTTAGGCAAAAAAGTTAATAGTGTGAAGGAGCCCCATGCGGCTGGACTGCAATAACCTATTGATCAGTAGAGAAAAATAAGTCTTTCTCACCCCTCTGGCACCCACTCTTAGTGGCTGTAACACTAAATCAAACAGATTATTTATTTTCCTAAAACTAAACCACAGATATTTGTTCAGAATTCACATGTGTACTGTCAGGTTAACTAGCCAATCTCAAATTCTACTTTGCTATTACATTTTAATCTGAAAATAATTGTTCTTTATTAAATATGAGTGTGCTAACAGAATCCTTTATACATAAGACATAAAAATATTTTTAAGACATTTTAATACATTTCTACTCAATTGTTGGTCTATCACTCATGATATACATGGTTTCTTTCATGTGGCAGCTTAAAAAACTTGTGAAAGTCTGAAAGTTTCTGTACCTCGGAATATACATTTTTCTAATCCTACCCTTGCAGAGAAAATCAATGTGAAGTTAAAAGGTAGTCCATTACTTAAATTAAACCTTACTCAACTTTTCATAAGCTGAAGTAGTGCTATATAAGAAGTTTTATTAGTGCATTTATGGTAGGTAAGCATTTGTGGTTGTGTGGATGTGAACAAATAATAATGATCTCTGTTTAGTTTGCCTCTTCTACAGTGGCAGGTATATTTGTTAAGTTTGTTCAAAGCAAAATTTGAAATAGAACTGTAGACTCACCAGTCCATGGACTATGCCTTTTCATTACACATATTTTAAGGTGAGGAGGGACTTCTGGGATGGGAACTAACTTTCATCCCTTTCAGCACATCATTAAAGTTAACACAAGCTACCAATGAAGATCTGGAGAATTTGCTCTGTACTATGTTTACAAATATTTTATCAATGGATGTATGGTTTTTGAACTAATATGCATAAGTTGGGTGCAAAGAAATAAAATGCAGCCTTACCAATGGGTTTTTTAATGCTAATAATGCTTTCTTGGCAACTTTATCTGCTGAAACAGCCTTATACTTCAGTTGCATATTAATTTGTTATATGAGCCATAAGAACCATTAATAATTGCTGTATGTAGAGGATACTTCCGAAGTTATTATATTACCTAGTAGTTCTATTTCATTTGTACTAAAAATATCATTAATGTTGCCTTTTAACCCTAGCATTACCAAGCTTCATTTCATAACTTAAATTACCAAGTTACTTGTTACTTTGTGACCACCACTAGTAACAAAATGTCTGATTAATTCTTAAAACAAGTTTATTTCAAAATGGGGTATTATATCTTCCCATGTTTATAAAAAGTAACATTTAACACTGTTTAACTATTACTTTTTTCTTTTTTACACGAATTACATTAGATATTATGCCAATGCTTATTACAGAACCTATAATACCAACGGAGGCAACCACCGCTGGTAACAAAATGTATCAGCAATTTTTAAAACAAATTTACTTTAAAATTGGGTATTATATCTTGCCATGTTTATAAAGGTAATATTTAACATTGTTTAACTGTTCCATTCTACATTTTTACATGAATCACATCATACCAACGGGGCCGTACTTTATGACCACCTTGACATGTGTTTCTCAAAAACACCAACAATGAAAAATGTGAAACAAATACACAATTCAGTAGTAGAAACAGTCATTGCCAATAACTATTAACTGCATGCCTTTAATCAATAAATTAAAATTACAGATGGTGGGAATACAGTACCCCCAATCCCCTTGGTAATGTGAGGGTTAAAGTGCTAAAGTTTACATCAGCAATATTCGACATTTGTTAAGTGCAAGTTTTACCTTGAAACAAGCAGGAGGTAAGTGCAGACCCACAGGAACAGCAAGTTAGTGAAATTATTGTATGCTGTGGTTTCTAGATTTACCCCCCTTATGTTGGCATAATCGAGCATATCTGGTGGAGAACTCTGTGTGCATTACAATTCCACAAAATGTATTTACCCTTTTTTTGGGGGGCGGGGGTTGGGGTTACAAAGTAAGGCCTTTTTTAAGCAAAACTGTAATAAACTAATAAATGAGTACTTGTACTTGGACTGTATTATTGATTTTATCTAGCCGCCTTACTTAGGTAGACTTTATTACCTTCATTTATTTTTGTAAAATTAACTTCTAGTAATCTTTAGAAATGTTTACAGCAAAGAAACAGACATTGAAAACAATTTTCTTTTAAAATAGCTTAAGTTGTAACACATGTAAATGTATGAATAGAATATGTCAATTAATAAAGTTGGTTTTAAATAGGTGCCATACTTTGAATTATTTACAAATTACTTTGCATTTATGCAATCTCATGCAGATTCTTTAATTTTAACTAAGGTAATCATAACTACAACACCCAAAGTTTATATAGTTTAGAACTAACTACCTTGAGAAGCATTCAATGAAATGAAGAAAATATTATACAGATGTCATGCTGCGTATTAAAAGAAAGAAATATTTTATGTATGAACATGGCAACATCAATATGGAGGGATCCAAAACTATGTTCTCACTTTTTGATAATCAGTATCTTTGGAACAAAATGACAGATGTACCATTTAGTTTAATGCTTTCTCTCAACCATCAAGATGCCACAGCTTACCTGGATGACACGTTATTTGACCAATGGGTAGGTTGAATTACTCACTGCGTTCTCTAATATGACACCTGTAAGTTTAATCTATGGAGAATCTTGAAAAATAAAGCTTATAGGTAAAAGCTAGCTACACTAGATGAGCCATGAGAATCCATCAAAGCATCATGCACAAGCAGCATACCAGATACACTGATATCCATAGTTTGCTTAGCAGTTGAGCATCATGGATGCTGTAGAGCTGCTGATGCTGGTCACTATGAACACACAAAATGACGGACCCTTGTTGAGAAAGCATTAAACTATCTTACTGGGAATAATGGCTGTGTCATTTTGTTCCCAAAATATTATCAAAGATGAGTACATAGTTTTGAACCCCTCTGTAATGTCACAGGTATTTCACACGGTTAACCACCCCTGATAAACTTTCTATTAAACATTCTGAGAATTAATCTATGTGAGGCCAAATTTTGCATTCTGTTGGAACTTGTCAAATGTCAAGCACATAAGGTATCCACAGTTAAGTTTAAATTTACTAACCTAGGATCCTTCACTGACTTCTGAGTTTAAGATTGAAACCTTATCTCTATCACCTTCTAATGCCTAATGCTCATGGTAAATGTTTGGGAAAATTATGTTTCACAGTACTGCGTGTTATGGAAACTCTTTACAGCAGCTTTAATCAAATTATTCAAAGATGTTCTTGAAATTGTGATTTAGGTGCCGTGCATTGGGAATGATCCATACTGAATCAGTGCTGCCACTCTACAACCTATTGAAAAGCTGCAAAAATGTGCTAGATGTGGTATAAACTCCATTTATTTGCACTGCTGCACTAATCACAGTTACAGGATGTTACATGAAAACAGTTAATGCTATTCTGGTCTAGGATAAAAAGAAGGCTGTCTGCATTTATGTTAGGCCTAATTTCATGGACAGTTTCAAGAGCTTTATACTTAGCATTCTGCTGCAGTTCTATTTTATTACACTGCTGATATTCACTTAAACAAGTATTGCAGCTGTTTTCTTCCATTCATTGATCCAAAACCAGTCAGTTAATTCAACACAAGTTTCAACATTTCAACACCACATGTAGTTTGTAGCTTTTTTGACGACTATTGTGATATGAGCTTGGAAAACAGGATTTATTTTAATTTGTTCCCCTCCAGCTCAAATAAATTCATTTTTCGGGTCTTTAAATCTATACCTATGTTAAATAGGTCCGAAGAAAAATGTTACCGTACCTTGACAATGTCATGTCGGCATATCACAGGGGCTGAATGCTTGATACTGTCAGACAAGTGCTAATGCTCGAGATCTGATCTTAAAACTGAATATTACTACTCCTAAAATCAGTTTCTAAGCAAAAATACTTGGCCCTATTTTGGAAAATGTAAAGGCTCTACTTTCGGTACATGTTTATGTTTCTGCATAACGTGTCTCCAAAGCTACCTGTGCATAGTATATATGTACATAATTATGGAGAAGTGCTCGAAATAGCGCGTTACTCTCAATGCTTAGTGCCTGCCGCGTACTTCCGTCGTTACTGGCAAGGCGGCTAGCGTTTTTAGGAGAAGCAACAAAGTTTCTGAAAAAATGATTTCTTCTTTTCAGAACCTTTGCTGCCCCCACGGCCCCTGCTGCCGCCTCCGAAGAGAGTTCCTCGCCTTCTCAAAGCGCAAAGGATGGCTTGGTCGAAGGCTTCCTTGAGATCCCTCTGGGTTAGTGCCGATGTCTCCACGTACGCACATGCGCCGATGCGACGCGCCAAATCTCGCGCCTGCGCGTCTGAGACTGGCGCCTGGCCATAGCGTGCTAGTTCCTGCAATTGCCGAGCGTCTCGCCGTCTGTCGCTCTGGGTACCCACGAGGACGAGGGGTGGGTTTGGTCCACAATGATGTCTGATCTCCGCCAGCCACTTGTCCGTGATGTTTCTAAACGATGTAGGGTTCACAACACTGAAGCACATAAGGAAAACATCCGAATCAGGGTAGCACAACGACCGCAGGGGATCGAAATCGTCCTGAAACAAACAAAAAACCAATGTGCTAATGTATCTCTTTCAAACTGTATTATTAATATGCACAATTAAGAATAGAAGGATACATCATAGGGATTAACGTGAGCTGTAGGTCAGAAATAAGTTACCTGAGAAGCTGTTGCATCTTTTTTCGAGCTTTGTCGTGACCAACGAACTGCCTGACGTGGACAAGTTATCGAACATGTGTATAACCACTAAGGCTTGGAAGTTTGAACCTTGTGTGATTAAGCGACCGGATTCAATGTCAACAAAAACCTCCTACCAACACAGAGATGCTGTTACTGAATAAACATTGTGTTAGCCGTGTTTAGGTTGCGTTGCACTTTTAGTACCTGGCAAAGCGTTGAGGCGTATCGACCTTGGCTGTCGAGCGCTAGTATCGCTTCTTATCTTGTTTATTAGAAGAGCGAAATAATAGTAACTTGAGTATAGTCAGTGATAAAACAGATTCTCTCTCGCGCCTGTCGATATATGGGACGTTGCTGTCCCGAAGGTATGATTGCATCTGAACAGAGTGTACGCACACCGTCTAGCCATGTTTATACGATAACCTCACGTAAACATCTGGACAGATTCACATTCTTTCCGATACACTTCATAATTTTGCCAGGTAATAACTCCAGTTGATCGCAGGACACACAGGGTCACATGTTCCAAGCCTTACTTATCATCCTCAGAGATGCATAGGAGATGGAAAAGAGGTGCAACAGCATTCCAAGGTTTTTAAATTGACTGTAGAAACACGATAACCTACCCCCCCCCCCCCCCGGATATAAAATCAACAACGCATTATACGATTTGAACATTCCAATTCAAACTGTTACGACGTGATGTGTAAAATGTAATAATGTTATTATTACGTTTGTTTTGGGAGATGGTTCTGAAAGATATATATTTGTAGGAAGCTCCTCCAATAACTCGCCCTTAATTGTATATTGATATCCAATGGGTAGTCTCCAAACTTTTATATAATGCACATGCAGGAGTTAGTAAATCGTTACATGCATGCATACGGACACAGCGACGCTAACAGGAGCTCCGACATAACAAATCCATTAACAAGCTTTTATTTATTGAGTTGTAGCTTAGTAGCAGAACGGAGATAATCACTTATTTAAATGGCCGCTTAAACTTGGCACATTTCTGTAAAACTGAGCATGCATGCAGTAGTGCAGGGGTGTCAAACAGCACTCACCAGGCGTGAAAAATTTTCCCCTATTTTCCCTCCCTCCGTGATGATCAAATCGGAAAACGGGAAAAACAAAGCGAAAACCGGTTCTACTGGCGCGTGCTTCTGCAGTTAAGGAGGGGTGGACTCCTCTCTTCACACCCTCGGAGTGACGTTTGACATGCCTGCAGTAGTGTATAGTATTTTCGTCTGTTCTGTTCGATATATAGCGCATCTCAGCCTTAGAAGACAATACACATTAAATGGAGCGCAGTGTTGCAACATGTACTGGTTGCGAATCTTTCTTCGCGCGCGACCCCGAGGTGGCCTGCGTCCTGTACTTAGTCCTTCAATTGCTGCTTGACGGGCACTTTTAACTTTGGTAACCCTCCACGCCTTTGTCACTGTGTGGCCCAAATTTACAAAGGACTCGTCTGTATATACAATTGATTTCCCCTGGTCCCTAAACCTTTTTATATCTTTTAGATATTTATGTCTCCATCTGATGATATCGTCTCTTTCTATTAATATGCACTTGTTACCCCTTCTTTCATATTCGAACCCCAAATCATGTCGCTGATCCCAAGGTCGCGGGTTCAAATCCGGCCCAGACCGATGGTTTTTAAGTGTGCTTAAAAATGACAGCTCCATGTCAGTAGATTTACTGGCATGTAAAAGAACTGCGGGACAAAATTCTGGCACACTGGCGACGCTGATGTGATCCTAGCAATTGACAGCGTCGTTAAACAAATAATTTAATTTTTAATTTCCCAAATCATGTAAGAACCGACTAAGAGTGTCCCTTGAGAAATTTGGTAGGGTCTCATCACTGTTGACCCGTGACAAAATTATATTCAGCGTGGGTGGAATATTTGCAAACTGTAAAGAATGAACAATTCGCCACACTCCACTTTGCACTATTCCATCATATTGCGTTAACCTAGTGTTTTTTCCCGCCCACTTTTTGCTTTCTTTTTCGATGGCGTTCTTAGAGGTCCTTTCATTACTTCCTGTTTAATTCTATAGGTACACTACTGCTTCTGAGCACTCGATAGCCTTAGCTGCTTCTTTCACTGCCTTACTAACACTCATTTTACTTGAAAAATAATCTAACACATTCATAATTATTGAACATATAACACATTCTTACTTCTTAATTTACCAATATCTCGTCTCTTCCTAGCTCCCCCCTCCATAACTACACATATTTACGGAAAATATTAAATAAATAACGCAATAACAACTCACATGTTACACACACGACTTCTTTCGAACTAATGCTAGTGCTGCTCCTTATACTATCTTCTGAGTTAGGCCTGGCGCGAGAATGCACTGAATAGAATTAGATGAATACCTTTTGTTTGCCTTACACGATGAAAGAGGTTATAACCTTTTGGTTTATTTTAAAAACTTTCTCCAACCCTCCTAAACATTTGTTCT
The DNA here is from genome assembly GCA_030765045.1 of Tenodera sinensis. Classification (NCBI taxonomy): domain Eukaryota; kingdom Metazoa; phylum Arthropoda; class Insecta; order Mantodea; family Mantidae; genus Tenodera; species Tenodera sinensis. Next base: position 128,726,170 of record CM060962.1, read on the forward strand.
CGCTTGGTCCCCGATGTAAACTCAACAACAAAAAAGTTTCACACTGCGTAACTTTTGCAGTACACAGATATAAAGTTTTCCGAAAACATTTAATATAAAAAATTGTAACACTTAACTGAGTAAGCATAGAGAATTCAAAGTAGGCAGGTAGTAGCACTATAGTTTACTCCAGCTAAGAAAAAAATATAGACATATTCTAGCAGTTAGTTTGTTAGTGCGTCGTGAGCATAGAAACAGAAAATATCGGGCTTCTACTGGGAAAAAAAAAAAAAAAAAAAAAAAAAACCGTTTTCTGAAGAATATGGGCCTATAGAAATGTATAATGATTCTAAAAAGGATATAACCTGATAGAGAAAAAAATTCTGCGTAGGATAATGTGTTCAAATCTGAAATTTATAACAACTCAATATTTACACCATGGTATTAGGAACCTGGCAACAGCGCGAGGGTAGAAAAGGACGAGGCTAACGGCAACTTGTATGCGCTAGATAGAGACAGAGATATCCGATTTAACTCCATACTGTCAGCTAAGGGTGAGACAAGGTATAGTAAGTACAGCTCGGGCGCTAGTTCTGTGCCGGTGAAGCCTAGGTGCGCAGTGGTTATCTGGACAGCTAGTGAGTCCACAACTCTCGTGCATGCGCAGTGAATACAGCTAGTTCAGTCTAGAGGAAGCAGTATTACAAGTGACGTCTCTCTTGCAGCCATCTGCTTATGGTATTTGAACTCGCTGTGGACAGTTTCGTTTCTATAATTAAACTTGGACTTTGTTTTGGCGTGTGTTTATTGAAGGTTAGGTTATTATTGTTAGGTTGTCTTATTATTGGGTTATTGTCTTTTGCGTTCTTATACGAAATAAAATGTCTCAAATTTTATCAATACTTGGCACAAAAACTTTGCATAGCCAATCTAGGGAAGTTGTGAACAATGTCCATGCGTTCATGAAAAGCGAAGCAGTTTCTTGTGAGTTATTGATTCCATTGAAGAAAGTGCAAAAAAGAGTAAGTGCTGCAACTAAAGTGCCTGAAAGAACTATAAGAAACATTGTCAAGGAAGGGAAACAATGCGAAGAACAGGGCACCTCTTTTGAAACTCCTGGAAAAGTGTACTGTGTACCAAAGCGTGTCACAAATATAGACAATTTTGATAAGTATGTTATTTGACGTATTATATATAATTTTTACATTGCTGAAAAAACGCTTCCCACCATCAATAAATTGGTACCTAAGGTTAGGGAGGCCACAAGTTTTAATGGAGGTAGCACAAGTTTGAAAATAATTTTGAGGAAAATGGGATTCAGGTGGCGGAAAACAAGAAAAAACATTAGAACATTGCAGGAAAGGCACGATATTCGAACTCTTCGTGTTTCATTCTTGGGGGCAATTACGCAGTATGGGGAAGAAGGAAGACCCATAATATATGAGGATTAAACTTACATCCATACCACCCATACAAATCAAACCGCTGGAGTGATGATAGCACCTCAGGTTTCCATGTACCTGTACCTGCTGCAATCATCGTGCATGCAGGACGTAAAATTGCATTTGTACATGGAGCATTTCTAACGTATAAATCAAACAAAAGGTGGCGCCGTGGCCGAGCGGTTAGCACGCTCGCCTACCACCTAGGCGGCCCGGGTTCGATCATAGGGACCCGCATGTGGTATTCGTGGTGGACGAAGCGACGTCAGGGCGGGTTTTCTCCGGGTGCTCCGGTTTCCCCCGCCACTCATTTCACCAATTGCTCCATTATCACCCTTCCAATCATCCATTTCGCCTGCATTTCATATCCTCTTCCTCAATCTCATACCTGGTACTTAGCTGGCCACTCGCTTCCAGGTCTTCACTCTGTCCGGTCCATAGGTTCCTGTGCTCCCCGACAGGCGCCGACCCTAGGCACTGGCTTTAAGTCCTAGGGGGTGTAAGTCCTACATAAGGGGAGGGTAATCGGAAGAAGAAGAAATAAAATAAAAAAACAGGTGATTACCACCACGAAATGAATGGGCAAAATTACAAAAAATGGCTAGTAGAAAAATGAATTACTAATTTGCCTCCCAGATCCGTCTTGGTGATTGATACGCATCATACCATAATGTGCAGTTGGAAAAGGCCCTAACATCGGCTTCAACCAAAAGTGAGATGAAGGACTGGCTTGCAGCAAACAATATACCATTTGACGAAAGGATGTTAATTATGGCTCATAAACCAGTTCAAAAAAATTACATCATTGACAGTTGTTGGCCATTCATGGACACAGCGTCCTTAGATTACCGCCCTATTCACCAGATCTTAACCCAATAGAGCGTATCTGGGTTGATATAAAACAATGGGTAGCTGGTCAGAACGCAACATTTAAATTAGATGATGTGATGAAGCTTTGCCAAAAACTGTTGATATTAGCGTGGAAAAGCGGGAAAATGCCTATCAACACGTTATAAAGCTGGAGGACAAGTATATTGAACAAGAAGGCCTGTTTCAAAATGTTATAGAAAGCTTTGTAATCCAAGATGGAAGATTCAGTGACAGTGAAGGCGAAGAAGAGAATGGAAGCGAAGAAGAGAATGGAGGCGAAGAAAGAGAAACTGAAGAAGAAGAAGAAGAAGAAGAAGAAGAAGAAGAAGAAGAAGAAGAAGAAGAAGAAGAAGAAGAAAATGGTGAAAGGGAAAATCCTGAAGAAGAAAACGATGGTGCTATTTCTGGTATCCAATATTTCTCGGACGAATAAAGCCCCTGCTGCTTTAAAACGAAGTATTCGGTGTGACGGGGTTTATGTACCTACATGTGTAAATATAAACTACGATAAAGCGAGTTGAACCAGTCATTCAGTGGTGCGGCGAAGTCGCTCGTCTTCCAGCAGACATAGACTCTCCTTAGTGCGCCAGGTAAGTAGGTCACCGGCAAAGAACTATTGTCACGCATAAGTAGGAAGTATTAACACCCTAGCGCAACAGCCCATGAAGGGCCAAGGCTTGCCGTCCTCCACTTCTGCCCACTACAGGCGTGATTGCTGGGGTGCAGTACTGGAAGGTGCGACGTGGTCAGCGCCCCTAGCCCTCCCGGCCAGTTATACGGCCTTCTCGACCTGGGGCCGCTACTTCTCCATCAAGTAGCTCAATTGGTCCCTCCGGGACCTAACGAGGCTGAGTGCACCCCGTGCCAGACCTCCCAGAGGGGATAAAATCCCCTGCCGGGGATCGAACCCGGATCCTCCGTGCGTGCGTGCCAGAGGCAGGCGCGCTACCAACTGCGCTACGGAGGCGGTCAGGAAGCATTAAATTGGTTTAAAACTTCGGCACGCTGGTTGAGGGGGCTTTCTTTAACTATAGTTCTGGCCCAGGACGTGGCATTGAAGTGCAATTAAATGCGACAGCCTCATTAAATTATTTAGTGGTGCAGGTAGAACAGGCCTGGGCGACTCGCAGGATGCCTTAAACGACCTTCATTTTTTTACCTGCTAAACATACAGTTATCAGTGCGGGGGCTTGAGCAAGCTGCGCTGAGTGAGCGCCAGTTGCCCAGCTCTGAGGTAGAATAACGCATTTCTGTAAGAATAGTTTGTAGAAGAGCAGGTAAAAAAGTCACGTGAATGTAATAGATCAGATTTTTTAAACTCATTCAGTAAGAGGAAATAAAATAACGTAAAATGTTAATTAAGATGTTAGCGAATACATAATTACGTGATAGCGGAGATACCATAATTGTATGAGGCTGTGTGGTGAGTTATGCAGGTCGCAAATAAAATAAAACTGCTCACAATGGCAACACGAGGCGCTTAACAATAATAAGTAGATCAGGATGAGGTTGCGAACAAAACCGGTTAAATCCAATTTTTTTTTTTTTTTTTTTTTTTTTCCCCGCCCCTCAAGCAAGTAGACAAAACTATAACGAGGCTTCACTTTCCTCGACAGTAACACAGATTTTTATGGTTAGCGTATGTTACTACCCTTGATGCTATAGAGTAAACAATATTTTACTTTCTCTAATGCGTATAGTAAAGTAGAGGAAGTATTGTAATCCACCCAAAAATTTGATGTCGAGATTTCAGTGGAAATAATTCTTTTGAAACCCCCTGAATCCAAAAAAAGGATTTTTAGAAAAACGTCCGCGCGCGCGCGTTTGTGTGTGTGTGTGTGTTTGTGTGTTTGTGTGTGTGTTTGTGTGTGTGTGTGTGTGTGTGTGTGTGTGTGTGTGTGTGTGTGTGTGTGTGTGTGTGTGTGTCAGCCTGTGGACAGCATAACTCAAAAACGAAAAGTCGGTTAAAAACCAAAGTTGGTATTTAAGTTTAATGTCTTTCAAGGATGCGATACGAAGATTTTGAAGAAAATAGCCTCACCCTAAACTACCCTTTACATGGAAAATTTTTCCAAAATTTTGATTTTCTTGAAAATGGTTCTAACGATTTTTATTAAAATACCATATGTTTGAGATATTTTTATGAAAAATGAAATGTATATTTTGAATTTTCTGGCTATAGCCCCTGTAGTCGTATTTACTCTGGATGACTTTTGAATATGGATGAATGGATGAATTTTGGTAGAGGCGGGTTGGTTACATGTACGTTGCGTTTGATTTACGAAAGCACTTTCAAATCTTATGCGATAAACATCTACTCATTAGTGACATCTTTGGTACTGCTTACGCTTAAGAAGTCGATCAATATTTGGCAACAAAGTCGAAGTGCACAACCTTAGAAGATACACCAAGTGATCGTCGCGTAACCTATTGTGATACAGACTTTTAATACAGTTCAATTTGGAGAAACTCTGTTCGCAAGTATATGTACAGGTATACTGCTATACACACTATTCTTGCAAATGCTTATTTCTCTATCTACTTTATAGTAATCGACATAAGCATTTTCAGAAATTATCTTATTGCTAATTTTCTGGTAGGTGTAAAGGGAATATGAGAATAAGCGATAGTGAAATGTTTTAAGAGCTGGTTTCCATGCGATGTTTTTCAAATTCCTTTTTCTTTGCATGGCCAAGAGATAAACAGGAACAGCTATTCCTATTTGAGAAAAGTATTGGCTAATTCAAACAATAAAGAATATCTTGGAAAAGAAAAGCATTTGACATAAGTTGTGCGTTTTAACGAGATCCACATTTTTTATTTAGTAAGCCTTTGTCCGTCTCTTACTGTTTACCATTTACGCAAAAATCATCCAGAATGAAGAGGTCTTCTAGGGATATTCCTAGAAAATTTAAGTAATGACTTAGAAATTGCCATGGAATGGCCTTTTAGTGTCCGTCACTGGATTCTTACTGTCTGGGAGTTTACACGTCACAAGCAAGAGCTGCTTCGCCCTCCGACTGAAAGGAAGTAGGGAATAGTAGCTAATCAGTAAGCGTCTCCAAAGAGAGACAGTTGGACATCGCTGTTCTTGACGATTGGGTATAAATGATTTATTATTTAATTATTCCACTAACTGTCGCGCAAACCTTGTGTGAATAATGCTGTAATGTATTTCTGCCTTAATAGGAATGAATTTAGTTTCAACTGTCGTCGTGAATTAAATATATTTTATTTTTAAAAAGTTGACTAATTTCAAATGCATTTTAATGGAGTTGTGGAGAGGTTAAATATTTCTTGTAAATTTGAGGAACCAATTTCTATGTTGAAGAGCAGAATATACGAGAGCTGTGGCCCCTTTGTACATAGGCAGGTGGTCAGGAATTTTCAAGACCCTAACAGTACTAAACAAACAACGGTCCTTACCTGCTACAGTACAATATCATTTTACCCAGTCTTATTTCTCTAGAAATTTGAATTAACGTGCCAGTTCACTCTAAACTTTCGCAGAGATTCAAGCGTTCTGTACTGTGAAATATTATCCGAATTTTTAAAATATTGTGAATTGAACATGTATGTTAATGAAATAGCGAAAGTATTCGTATCAAAAGCTGCACATCAAATCTGCGAACTTTCATTATAGAGTGAAATATCGAAGCATCGGTCGTTTATTACGAAAACTTGCTTGCTGAAAATTTGTGTGATTACATCGGAATCTTCAAGTTCAATTTCTCATGAACCAATGTTGATGGGTGAAGAAATTTACCAACGTACTATGAATATGCTGGCTGAAAAATACCTATGAGTGATGAAGTTGCTCATGAAAATGAAAACTGTGATGAAAAGTCAAACACCATAGCTCATCAGATGAATATAAACCAGGGGGTGAGGGGAGAAGGTAGGGTAGACCATCTTTATTTGGATTACAAAACTATTTTCACGTCATGAAGGCACAACGGGCTCTTATGGAACATGTTATTCTTAAGGAAGAATCAGGTGCGCCGTTGCCAAATTTGCGTATTTTCAAATGTGACTAAGATAAAGTATGAACATGCATTTCGGTGTAAAACGTGTCGAAGAATACTATGGTATGCACGATAAACCTTTTATGCAATTGTACATTTTTTAAAATAATAAAATGTAAAATTTTATTGAAAGCAGATTTTTTAACATCTTTCTCGCTCCGCACGTTTAAAACATGGTTTTAAACCGAAATAATTGCAATGAAAAAAATCTGGATTATTCGCTTGCTTTTATAGGCTACGTTAGTATTTAGATTATATCAATATGTCTAAACATATTTTTTTAAAAAAAATAAAGTTTAAGACAAAGTGTTAGGATTCTTCTTTTACACAGTGGAAAATGTCGTCGCTGGCTAATTCTCGTTGTGTAAGTCCACGTAAAAACTTCCAGCGACAAAGTTGTCAAGGAAATACCGAAATTATTTTTATATACATATAGAACGTCTCCAGTAACAACCCATCCATAAATCACCATTTAAAGGCAAATGTTTTTAGCCCGCCAAGCACACGGCCAACAACACCCGGTTCTCTTGTCTTGCAGATGATGGAAATCAGATGTGTGGCAGTCGAAGGGCCGATAAGGGATTGTACTTTAGTGAAGGTTTTCAATAGGTTTCGGGGATTTGAGGTGGGAGCGAGTTTTACAAGTTCTCTGGTAATCGTGTACATTACAGTTAAGTAATAATCAGTGCGCAATGGATCGCAGAAGAAAAGGCGAAATTATTAAAAATGGCGAACGAAAAACAATTCTTAGGGTGCATGATTATTTAAAGGAAAAGAACCCTGGACACAGTGACTCGTTTATTGTTAGTGAACTTCATAAGGTGACTGGTGTGAGTAGGCGTACATTTTTTAGATTAAGAAAAAAATGTAAAAAGGGTCCCATAACTATACCGCGGAAAAGAAGACAAACGGTATATACATACAAAACCAGCAGGGAGGTGAAATATAACGATTTTGTACGCAGTACTATACGACGCAAATTTCATGAATTTCTGTTTCAAAATATTCCCCCTACAATTCTGTCCGTGTTGAAAAAGGTCAATGAGGATGAGGACTTGCCAAAATTAAAATATTCAACCTTTTATCGCTAAGTGAAGGAAATGGGATTTGATTTTGAAAAGAGAGGAAATAAATCGCTTATGATTGAGAGAAGTGATATTATAGTGTGGCGGCATTCCTATTTACGGAAAATAAAACAATTCAGGAAAGAGGGAAGGAAAATCGTGTACCTTGATGAAAGTGGGGTAAATGTAGGGCACACTGTATCAAAAGTTTGGAAGGATAGGACAATAAAAACTCCTAAAGAAGCGCTTTTGGCCGGATTATCCACTGATCTTAAAGCACCTACTGCTCGCGGACCACGATTTGTAATGCTGCATGCCGGTGGTACGATGGGATTTGTACAGGGTGCAAAACTTATTTTCTTGGCGAAAAAAAGGTTCTGGCGATTATCATGATGAAATGGACAACGATAGATTTGAACAGTGCTATTGCCCAATATAGAACCGGGAACAGTCATTGTTATGGACAATGCCTCTCACCACGGTAGAAAAGTAGAGACTCTCCCCACTACAAAATCCCGTAAGGAAGACATAAAACATTGGCTGATATCAAAACATATCCCCTACTCGGATGATTGCCTTAAAAGAGAATTGCTGACTATTGTGAATTCTGTGTGAGATTATTATAGTGCCACTGTTATAGACTCGATTGCAGAAGAACATGGAGTAATTGTTTGTAGGTTGCCTCCGTATCATTGTGAATTAAATCCTATAGAAATGGTATGGAGTCAGGTAAAGGGACATGTTGGGCGACATAACATTACATTTAAGCAAAAGGAGATGGGACGTTTAATAGATAATGGTTTTGAATCAGTCACCCAAGATCAGTGGTTAAATTACTGCAAACACGTTGAAGGGATAGAAGACGATCATAATGTGGAAAGCAGATCAGCTACAGGATGATATCGAACCTCTGATCATTAGATTAACTAGCAGTGACTCCAGTTCTTGTGAGGACAGTGAACAGGCCAACCAGGACTCCTCTTTGGGTGTTGAACCTATGTCCGATTAAGGTAACATCATATCTATTATATTTAAGTCAAATGTAAAGTGCTGACAGTTACTAAGAGAGTGCAATAAATTGAGGCATATTACTGGAAATTAACTGAAAAATATATAATAATTTGAAACTATCCTTGGAATAAATGGCATTTGTGTAATTATAAATTAAATATACATATACATCATGGAAGTTATATAAACCATGTAGGTACAAGCATCTTTGCAAGCACTCATAACAGGGGTTTTGCCAGAGACGGGAAGGCATACGGGGAAACAACGACACAACCTAACGGTATTTCCTTTAATGACATATAGGTAAGGGTTGTTCCCAGATAAGCGGGAAAATCTGCCGAAATTATCAAAAGTGGCCAACGAGAAACAATTCTTACGTGTTTGATGATGATGATGATGATGATGATGATGATGATAATAATAATAATAATAATAATAATAATAATAATAATAATAATAATAATAATAATAATAATAATAATAATAATAATAATAATAATAATAATAATAATAATAATAATAATAATAATAATAATAATAATAATAATAATAATAATAATAATAATAATAATAATAATAATAATAATAATAATAATTACAATAACCATAACGATAACGATAATAATAATAATAATAATAATAATAATAATAATAATAATAATAATAATAATAATAATAATAATAATAATAATAATAATAATAATAATAATAATAATAATAATAATAACAACAACAATAACAATAATAACAATAATAACAATAATAATAATAATAATAATAATAATAATAATAATAATAATAATAATAATAATAATAATAATAATAATAATAATAATAATAAATAATGATGATGACGATAAACCTGGTTGTGAGCAAAAACGCGGTAATCACAGTGGCGCAACATACGTGGCAACGCCGCGCTGATTCTCCAAAAGAGCCATTGTGCCTTCATAACGTGAAAACTTCTATAGTACCTGGGCGACCGAGCTTCGCTCGGCGTTTTTGTGGGAGAAGATACTCACTTAGATAAACCTGAAAGGCAAAACGTTAACTAAATAAAATTTTTTATCACAATTGTTAAGAGTCATTTCCGAGACACAAGAGATATAGAAATACATACAAATATTTCATAAACACCATCATTTCAGCTGTAAAACGTCGACTGCTGAACGCAGGCCTCCCCCATAGATATCCACCTAGTTTGAGGTTTTCGTCGAGCATTTGTTCCATTGTGGAGTTCAGTTTTTTGGTGCTGCGATTGATTCCAGGGCGTTAACACATTGGCCAAGGTCCTTCATCTTTCCGTCGAGTTCTTCCATGGCTTCCTTAACCCCGGCCAGTCGCTTATTAGTATTCTCCGAAAGGTCTATCTTCATATTGGACATTCTCGTCTTCATATTTTCCGTTTCGGAGATAACATTTTCAATTTGGCTTCCATTTTTGTTTCCATTTTGTTCCCATATTTTCTATTCCGTAGTTTACATTTTTCCAATTCGGCTTTCATATTTGTTTCCTCTGCCGCATTCCGGAATTCATTTCATTTCCCATTATGTCCATCTTGGCTATTATTTGTTTCATCAACTGCTCCATATTGTACTTTTCGTCGCACTCCTGACACCAATTGTGATTATTTTACTTTTTTAACTATTTCTTTATTTTTATTAAAACACCGGAGCGACACTAAGCAAAAGCACTGTTGAATAATAACAAATACTACAGGAAGAAAAACTGGTTGATAAAGCCATGTGAACGTACTACACATTTCTGTTTCAATCATATAGAAAATTGTATGAATTGTTCGTCGAAGCGGGAGTAGTGAAAAAAATTTGATTGTATATAGTAAAATAAAAATAAGTAGAAAAACCGCGTGAGTGTTATACGTTGCACTTATATTTCAAGTGTATGGGACAATGTATGGATTGTTTGTAGAAGAGGGAGTACTCCTTCTGCACACTATGTAGTGTGTTAGGTAAAAGAAAACGGAGTAGAGAAAACCATGTGAACGTACTACGTTGCGTGGTAAAATGAATTGCATAAAAACCTTCGCCATGAAAACACTTAGATGTGTCAATTTTTCATGGTGATCGGTCAACCTATTTTGGAGTTTACTCACTCTTCAACACACAATATGTATAGAAGTTGGTATGTATGAAGTTGATAAACGATAGAGAATAACATGTGAATTGTTACGTAAAACAAAAGTGAGTAGAGAAAATAGTATGAATGTAATACGTTGTATTTCTGTCTCAAACATATAGCAAATTGTATGAATTGTATGTTGAAGGGCGAGTAGCGAAAGAAGACTAACTGTGTCTCGTAAAGGAAGAATTAGTAGAGGAAATCGTGTGAATGTAATACGTTGATTTTATATTTCAATCACAGAAAATTATATGAATTGTATGTTGAAGGGCAAAAAGAAGATACATGAATATGCTACGTAAGAGAAAAGAGAGTATAAAACCATTTGAAAGTAATATATTGTGTTAGTAAAATTGTTACCATAAAACTTTCTCCATGAAAAATACATATACGTGGCGAATTTCGCGATGATCAGTTAAGCAGTTTTCGCGATTAATAGTTACATATATACGGACATCCAATTTGTATATATAGCTATATGATTTGTCTGTACAAGAGTCAGTAGAGAAAGAGATGTGAATGTGTTACCTAAAAGTAAGTAGAAAAACCATTGTGAATGTAACATGCAGCATTTCTATTTCAAACATACAGAAAATTGTGTGACTTATTTGTAGAAGAGTGAGCAGAGGAAGAGATGTGAATGTGTTACCTAAAAGTGAGAGGAGTAAACAGTGTGGATGTAATAGCATTTCCATTTCAAACATACGAACATGGCATGACTTATTTTAAAAGCGAGGTTAAAAATGCTTTTTTTTTTTGGTGTAAAATCACCTTTTATATTGTGTATATATATTGCTCGTTTATAGATAGTTGCTAATATCGAAAAGGCTCACCCCACATGGAATCTGCAAACATAAAAAGGGATATAACTGGTCAAAAAGAAGGAATATTTATCCCAAAGAGAAGAAGAAATGAAAAGGGAGGGAGTGGATGTGATAAGTATGTAATAATCAATTCCTAGAACACGCGATCGTTTTGTTGAAGCCCGAGAGTATTATCAACAAGCGACTACTCGGAATTTATAACAGTGGGCTTCAGTAGTAGCACGACAATTTACAGATTTTGAATTTAAAGTTTTCGACAGCTGGGTTCATAAATTCAAAAGTAAGCATAGAATTCATGAACGAAAAGTGTCAAAATTTGTTTAAAAAAAAAAAAAAAAAAAAAAAGGACGATCGAAGAAACCTTGGCTTCTGCAGGCACTTTTCGAATCCATACGTTAAAATTGATAAGGATTTTGTTATTGACATTGACCACACAGGTAAATTATTGCACAGTATTTACAAATTCATTTTCCTCTGCATTTTACAGCTCTCTGACAATATACTTCAGTTTCGGTTTTCTCTTTCCAGGATGTAACAGGACGCTGGCTCAAAAAGGAAACAAAACTATTTTCGTCAAAAGGCACGGCACGAACACAGTGGCGCTAACATATATCGCTCAATATACTCTGACTCTTTGTTCGCTTGTTTGCAAGAAGCAACCTTAACTTTGACCACCGAGCTCAAATAAATATACGCAAAAATATAGAAATGTAATAACGCCTTGGAAATCTGGGAAGCTAACGACTGGACTACATATTGACTTTCTCAACCGTTGTTTAAAGTCTTAATATGGGCAAAGAACAGTTTCTATTAATTGACTCTTGGGCTGGACAAAGCCTGAAATATATAACGAAATTTTTGAGATGACGGGAAATCACTGACTTGCACAGTTAAAGTGATACCTCCAAAATGTGCTCCTCTTGTTCAACCTTGTGAAGCCTATTGTTCTAGACAGGTAAAGAATTTAATTAAGCTTATATAAAATTGCACTTATCTGATTGAAAATAATAAATTCCCGTGAAGACTGTATAAAATACAATCAATAGTGCATCATCAACTGTCACCAATTTTAAATAAAATGATTTGGTATGCCTGTTACACATCCAGTCTTTCTGATGAAACAAAAAGGGAAAATTTGATGAATGCAAATCAGGCATGTTTTGCAACAGATGTTTTACAAAAAAAGTTGTTCTTGTAAACGGTTCTTTATAATTTGTACAAGATACAAATATATATATAATATATATATATATATATATTATTGGTTATTAATATATATATATATTGGTTTCAACGTTTTTAGATAATTATCATTCTGGTGTTTGTGTGTAAAATAAAAAATTGACAAATGAAGACGATATTGTAAAAATGTTTATATAAATAAAACCCTACCCGACATTTTATTATAGTGGTAATTAAAGTTTCAATTTAGTTCCATTAAAAACGTATTTGACAATATTCAAATTTTCAAAAATAAAATATGTTTCACATTTTAATTAGCTGTAACAGTAATTTCATAAGTAAAACATTATTTGTGATTTAACTGATAATATCTTTATGTCATTAATTTTACTTAAAAGTTTTAAATTTTATAACAAAGTTGCTCGAGGTAGCATCGAACCCGGATCGCTCGCGTGGCAAGTGAGTTCTCTACAAACTCAGCTACTTCGCTGTGCTGTCATAAAGTAAAATCGACCTGTATATGAACTGCGCGTAAAACTTTAGAACCCTTTTTCTCGGAATGCTCTGGCTAGTGCGCTTTACTACTTTACTGGGTGGACACCCTTAAGGTATACTACTAACCTGCGAAATCTCATCCCGAGACCGTAAGGTCCCTTGTTAGGCCGACAAGAGCGGAGTCCCCGAAGGCTGCTAATGACCTAGAAGTTGAGCGCCCTTAAACCCACAGTCCCCGAAGGCTATGTGCTATACCTCACGCTCTTCAGCGTCTACATGGCAGATTTCAGGCCGCACCGTAGCCGAGTGCTCAGACCATTCGCTTCTCACCAAAGTGTCCCGGGTTCGATCCCAGGCAACCGCATGTGGGATTTGTGCTGGACGAAGCGGTGCTGGGGCAGGTTTCCTCCGGCTTCTCCGGTTTCCCTTGCCATCTCATTCCACCGGTGCTCCATCTTCATTCCATGTATCAGTGTTACCGCCTGCGGTGCCGTATGTATTAAAAGCGGGCGTTAAACACAACAAAACAACAAACAGGGCATATTTCCCAACACAGCCGCAGGCCAATATAGCTCAATATGCTGACGACGTGCTGCTGTGCTGCACCAACAAACACCTTCGCAGAGCCTTCTACCTTGTGCAGCGACACCGCCGCCCCGTCCAAGAGTTTTGCCGGCGTTGGCGAATGTCCGTTAACGCGGACAAGAGAGACGCCACACTCCCGCAGACTGCCCCACATTCCAATACAAGGGTCAAAGGATCGAGTGAAAGAACTCCAGCACCTACCTAGGAGTAAAGCTGGACAAGGGTCTAACTTTTCGCGAGCACATCAGAGACCTCTCCCCCCTTTCCTCATGAAACTACTTCACGAAGCCTCATCTCTTCCATACATAAATGCAATTAGGCGCCGCGCAGCAACATCCTACGCCAGTTTACCATCACATCAAAGCGCCCTGATTAGGTCTCTTGGGGATTATGATCCCAAAATACGCCGCTTCAGGCCATATCGGGTTCCCCGCATGGCTTGCGGGCACACCAGATAGCACTGGAGCAATTTTACCAGTAGCTAAAACTGAGCTCCACATTTAATCCCATTCAAGAATTGTTCGGGTCTCAAGCTAATTCCCATCAACTAAATTTAACATTTAAAAATTCCATATCCACCAGGGTGCAGAGGACTGCTGCATCCCGAAAGACAGTCGTGAGGAGCAAAAAGCTTGCTTCTTAACCACAAATAAGCCTAAATAAAACAAGCTAACTTAAAATGACCCTTCCAGTGAATTGCTATCTCCGGTAAAACCCTATCAACGTGGATTCGCAGCAAAATCACTCAAGCTGAACCTCAGCCTGCCAGCAGCTCGGACGGGCGTACCAATGCATCAAACGCAGCGAAACCTTCTCCCAGGAGACTTCGATCGCGCCACTGAAGACGTACATCGCAGTAGTGGACGAAACATCTCTCTCCAGCAGACCACGGCGTAACAGCCCGGAAATAACCTCCAGTAATATCGACTCCGGCCTTGAAAGCTTACGTTCTTTTATTAGCAAAATATAGTCAGAAATGGAATACTTTCATTTTTAAATCTTCAATCATTCACAGATTATCCTTTGGATGCAAAGATTAATTACATTTTGAGGAAACTTATAAATTATTTATTAAATAAAGACCACTTTTAAATGCAACATTTAAACACTTTGATTACACAGTTTTACTGTAAGTTATTGGTCCTTATTGTCTGAGAGTATAATTCATATTCAGAACTTATTTAATCGTAACTACATATAAGGCATATTTGATTCCACCTGTCAATTTTTTCATGTTTTGGAGTTGTAGGAACATCTTTTGAGCTCGTACCTACGGCCGTTATGATTACTTTACTCAGATACTCCGTTAACAATCACAACAGTTGTACGCCCTAAAACATCACTCAGATGCTCGTCTGGTTTAAATACAATACAAATAAAAGTCGGTTTTCATTTTACTAAAGCAAAGCAACATAACCTTAAGTGTAGCAACAGTAATTTTTAATACTGAAAGGGACGCATATAGCTCCTCTTATCCCCTTCTTGGGTCCATGATAACAACCGACCAAAGTCAGGCTTTTCCTTCCACTCTATAAGTAAACATGAGACTACAGCAATATTATACCGAGTGAGGTGGCACCGTGGTAACGCGTGCGACTCGCATTCGTGAGGACGTGGGTTTGATTCCCGTGGCCGACCACTCTGACTTGGTTCTTTTCGTGCTTTCCCCTTGTCACTAGACGAATGCTGGAGTGGTTTCTAATCCATAGTTTCCTTTCCTTCCCTTGTTCAATTCATTTCCCTTGTCATCTTTTAGGTCTGGTTGTCAGCGCGGTGGTTCGGACGGATACGGTCGCGTGGTACGATTACTTGCATCTGTAAACCTTCTTCCCTGGTCCCGCCTGGAAACAACTGCATGCCGCTGCCCAAGCCGCTGGGTCGCTTCACCGCCCTCTCTGGATGGGGTGAGGAGCTTCGGTGGTGCATCGGGAGGCTATCTCTCCAGAAGTTAGGAACTTCCGCAGTCTCTGCCTTGCCCGCTCTCTGCAGGGGGTTCCTGCGGGGGTTGGCAGCATACAATACATCCGTCCGGGTCGCGGCGTGTGAGGTATCCCCCTCTATTATATTCACATCACACCATAGCCATATTACGTTTACTAACGTCTCTAAGAGTTGTATCTCTGGTAGTAGCAGTCGAAAATTGAATACTCATATTAGATGGCTGTACATGGATATACTTCACAGCTTATCTGTGGGTGTAAAGAAAGATGGCTGCCAGGTGTGCCGATACATAACATACAGTGGATTTACTACAAAACTTGGCCAGCAGGCGCACGGTCCGTCTCTCGGACCGTACTGCAAGGCTTGGCTGCCAGTCGTACGGCCCGTCTTCCAGTCACACATGCATGGACTCTCAAATCATATTAACACATCAGAATAACACAAAACATGCCTTACCACAGGAGATGTTGGAAATGCCGTCCATCTGCATCAATACATCTACTGCATCTTCTGAAGAATTTTTCATTCACACGCATTAGTTCAGCTTTCGAAATAGCGTAAACTTCTCTCTCGATATTTTGTTTTAATTTTCTATTGTGCAAGGCGTCTAAGAGATTTTCGAGGTGACCGTTTTAACCCTTCTCCAATGTCGTCTAATTTCTGTTTCGTAAGCACACGAATTGATCCCGTCTCCCTGAATTTATTTACAAGCAACCGAACGGTGTCTCTACTCGGAACATGCATGCCAGAAAATTTCTTTACTTCCGTACAAGATGATGTAAGCACATACGTGTCGTACATAAATACGCTTTGTTTTACTGTATACTGCAATCGATTCATTTTGAAAACACCTAAAGCAAAACTAAACACTTCTAAACACTTCTACTGTTATCCACGTGTGAACAGGACTAGAACAGCACAGGATACCTACCTAATAGAAGTAAGACTGCCGCACGTGTGACGATTAGCACGTGCGCACACAGAAATTTAATGAAGGTCACTCGGGCCGTGCACTTGCCGGACGAGTTTTGTAGTAAACGTACTGTATAAGACAACACTGGAGAGCTCATTAAGTTGAAACTTTCATTTGGACATTAGTTAGTTTCTTGCACTATCGCTTTGAGAGGAGGGTTCTCTAACACCAGAAAATAATATAAATTATTCGCTGCCAAACTTTAATGTGATGAAGGTCTCTGCTGCTATGTAAAGTTGGATTTCCCAGAGGCATTCAAGTTGGCATTATTTTATCTATCATATTCTATTTTTTTTTTCTGTGGGGATTAGGGGAAGGGGTTATCCCCAAAACATTCCTTCCCTGCGTCAATGCCTTACGAGCAGGTTTAGGATTTTAGGTGCAAATTTCAGATGAAAAAAAGAAGGGAAAAGGTGCTCAAATAACGTAAAAAAAAAGGGACAAAAGGGTGCTGGTTTATTCAACAAATTCAACAATTTCTCTTTCCCCAACTCGAATTTATTGAATTACAAACAAGTACATCAAATTATCTCTCATCAGATGAAGAAAAATACATGAAGCTGTTATACTTCAAGATATTAAGCATCTCTGCATTTTTAAAAGTAAGTCTGTTTCTATTGGGAGATAGGATGCCTTTGTAGATGCTAAAGCTTCTTTCGGCATCCACAGAAACCAGTGGGGCACATCTTGTATTCACTCGGAATGGTAATTGTACACATGTGGTGAAATTCTCAATGTCGGGATTCTTCTGAAGACTAAATTCAAGTTTGTCTCTGGTAAAGCCATCTAACTGCTCCCTCACGTAGGTAAAAATATCCCACTTTTTCTCCTTTTCCAAACCTTGTTCTTCTAATAGTTTAATAGCTGCAGTCGGGTACTTGTAATTATGGACACAATATAGCTGTGTCTGCAAATTATGTATTTTCTCCGGTAACAGAAGTTGCTGTGTTGGAAATTGCACCTGCGTCGGCTGGATCCAAAGAAAGCACAAACTCTTTAATGTTGTCAAAATTCTCACACAACATAACAACACCCTCGATCCAAGATCCCCAGCGAGTAATGACCGGGAAATTTGGAACCGGCAGGCCAATGGTTTCCTTGTAGACCACAACACGATTCGGAGCTTTCAGCAGAATCTTCTTCAGGGCCGAAATGAACTTATTTGCGATGTCGTATTCGTTCCTTATGTATTCACAAACCCTGTGAAGGGCATGAACCAAGCATGTCACATGCTTCAACTTAGGAAACAAATGCTTCAATTGCTTAGCAGCTGAAACCATGTATGGAGTCTGGTCCGTAACCACAAGAAGAAGTTTTTCAAACTCGATACCAGCAGGTCAGAGTTTTTGACAAAAGTCCATAATTGACTGCATTACTGTAGTGGCGTTGGCTTTCTGCAGCTCATACATTTTTAACAGGATGGTCTTAACTTTCTGCCCTGCTAAGGGAAAAAGTAAAATGTTCAAAACATATTCTTCCATTGAATCTATGGTTTCATCCACAATGATTCCCACATCGCAATCAGACACTATCTCCTTGATTCTTTGTATGGTTTCTTGGTAAACAGGCTCCATGTAGTTTTTTCTTAAAGTATTCTCATTCGACATTGACATCTTTATGCATTTTTCAAGAATTCCCTTGAAGGCTGGATGGTTCACCTTATTGAGAGGAATCCCTGCTTGTGTAAGAGCTGCACACAACTCAATGCTGATTTCCTTAAAATTTTGGCTTTTTGAAGAACTCTGTTGAAACGCATTTGGTAATAGAGGCAGCCGCAATTTGTTTGCCTGAAGAGTCTTGTTCCTTTGATGCTTAGAGCTGGAAATGTGTTGTTTGATGCGATCTCTCTGGTGCTTTTCATCTAACGAAATTCCTGAATCACAAATAGTACATCGAACAACAGTTGCATCTGTGTCTATGAAATCTTGTTTGAATTCCTGAGCCAGAACAATAAGTCGAGCACTAGACACCTTTGGCATGGTAAAATCGAGTAATACACTCGCTTAGTAATGTAACAAAGGACTAACACTAGTTTACTTGCTAAATCAATGTGACTGTTAGACAACTCACTCACTTGCTGTCCACACTCTTATATAACACCGTGACAGTAACCAGAATGTTCTCATTCATGGTGGAACTGCAGTCTCAGCGATTTCTAGTAGTTTCGAGCAGAACCCAGGGTCAATTCTTGGAACTACGCGTGTACGGTTACTGCTGTCTCTGCGTGACCTTGGAATCCGCGCGAACAGCTGACGTCTGTCATAGTAACAAACTCACATTCACAAACAGTAGGCTACCGATTCTGGTGAAATTAAAAGGATAGAATGATATACAATGACAATGAGTCATTGTCAGTTGCATTATTGCGGGCTGCTTTACAGCGGTAAAGCAAGAGAAAGAGGATTTGTCGTACACAATTATTTTCCATTGTTGTAGGTGTGCTTTCAACTCCCGCGCAGCGTTTACTGAAGGAGTTCGGCGTACTCTTCACACGTTCACAGCAAACTGAGGAGATGTTAACTAAAAGTTAAATATTTTATATTGATTAAAATCATATAGAGTAAAATGGAGGAAAGTTGAAAAGAAAAATCTGATATGTTGCACTCACATGACTTCCTCTACTCCTGTACTAACCATTTTTACAAAATCTTATTTCTATTGCTTCTTCATGTTAGTACACATAAACATTTGTACAAATTATCTTATTGTTTATTTCCTTGTAGGTGCAAGGGGAATATTAGAATACAGTAGGCTTTGAGCGATAGTCAAATCTTTTAAAGCTTTGAGATCCCGTTCTCTTTGCACGCTTAGCATATTAAAAAATGAACAACGATGTTCCATTTCACGGATGTTCAATGTTTTCCGAAACTGACACAAATAATAAGGAATGTATCCGAAATGGTTCACTTTACAAAAAATTTCTTGTGACATAAATTGTGTGTTTTAGCAAGATCTACATTTTTTGTATAGGAAGATTTTGTCTATATCTTACGGTTTACTAGTTATTCAAAAGTCATCCAGAGTAAATAGGACTGCATAGGCTATAGCCAGAAAATTCAAAATATACATTTCATTTGTCATACGAATATTTTAAACATATGGTATTTTAATCAAAATCATTAGTGTCATTTTCAAGAAAATCAAAATTTTCCATGTAAAGGCTAGTTTAGGGTACAGAAATTTGCTTCAAAATCTCCATGTGGCAGCCTTGAAAGACATTAAACTTAAATAGTAACTTTGGTTTTTAACCGACTTTTCGTTTTTGAGTTATGCTGTCCAAAGACTGAAACACCCCCCCCCCCCGCACGGACCTTTGTCTAAAAATGCTTTTGTTGGATTCTAGGATCTCAAAATATACCTATATTTCCGGTGAAATCTCAAAATCGAATTTTTGGGTGGAATAAAATACTTCCTCTGTTTACCAGTAGAGAATTTAAAAAAGGGGGAAAAGGGGATTATGGGTATGGTTGGGAGAAAAAGGGATAAAGGTACTCCAAAAGGGAAAAAGGTGCATGAAAAAATGCCTCTTTTGGCAACTAGAAACAAAACTTCTCACTGTGGTATATTTCCGAAAAGCTTAAATTTACTCTAAGGAAAAAGGTGCGCACCTGAAAATCCTAACCCTGCTTATGAGAAATACATGGAGTACTACATGTAAATATGAAAAACGTTCTTTAACATGTTCCTAATAAACACCGTTAGTTTAAGAGGTGCTGCCCTAATATGGGATTCTGAACATCTAATGAGGTCGATAAGGAATACCTTCCACAGGAAATCCCGTAAAATACAGGACACGGGGGACCCTAATTATGGCCTGTGTTAGTCTATTGGCACAATAACTAGTGCAGAAAGAGCAAATATAGTTTACCGCAGAATGAGTCAGTGAAGGCGTGACTTGCCAAGGAAAAAGTTCTCCGAACTCTGCGAGCGAAAAGACAAAAATAACAAAGGTGTCAACAGCAGATAAACGGCAGTACGTCATGGCTTGTCTGATATCCACATCTGTTACTACAATACAAGCAACATGAGACACGCTCTGCAGATCATTGGGTTGAAGTTCTTCCTCGGAAGAAAACATCTCGAAACGTAAAATTGTACTGAAACGATAACGTAACTTTTTATAGGTATCTCTCGGTAGTGTTACGGAGGACCGAGGTTACTATTTCAAGTATTAAATACTGCTATTGCTATAAAAAAACTAACGCGTAACAGCTAGGCGACTTTCCTTATGCATTACCATTTCACGGCCAATATTCATATGAAAGCCAGTCATTATGGACATCCGCAGCGAGTTTTAAAACTTCCACATTTACTACTGTATCCTTTTGAAATTAATTGGACCAATACTTCTGAGTCCATTAATTGTTGTGGTGTGGTTTTTTTTTTTTTTTTTTTTTTTTTTTTTGTAATTAAAGTGAAAAATTATTGTAAAACTAGCTGGCTCAAAGGGATGAGTTTTAACATCTTAAGTAACCAATTAATTCAATTTACCTTACTCTATACTCTTTGAGAAATTGCTGTACATTGATCCAGAATCCTCCGCTTTGAACCCCTGTAACTATCATTTCGTAAAGTCCTCCTGATGTTCTTAGTAACGGCAGAAAAAGCTCTGGTATAAAGAAAATGGATATAAAATACCATTGGATATGTATTTCCGATTTTCTTAACATCCCTCAACAATCTTGCAAGTTCTGAAAATGTACAGCCGGTAAGAATCCTTTAGCGATAAAATATTTACTGGAATGGTCGAGTAAGTTTTAGATAATCATCGGATATGGCACCTCAAACTTTTGTGTCCTGTCTTTGGCCCCGTTGTTATTAAAGACTCCACAGTTTTCACGAAATAAGTAACCATTGACTTTAATATTCAATTAAATACCGGTGACGATTCTCAGCTCCCAGGCAACCAACTTAATTTTAGAAATGGCACATGGTGCGTAAGCACCGAGAAAAACAATTCATCCTGTTGTTTGTTATAAATATGGCCCAAGAATTCTTTTATAATACACTGTACCCATCTTTGTTTATTTCTTTCTTTCTGACTATTTAGCACACATAGGTAATGAACTTGATTACAATATACAAAGGAAATGTCGTATAACTTGCTTAAATAAAAATACTTGGCTTACAGAATATTCATTCATACTCGTACCAACCCTTTCAGAAATGGTTCCATGTGTTGTGTGTACGCGCTTGCGCTTTTCTATTAACAGTATGACTCAAAAATAAAATTTCTGATTGTTAATAACTTTGGCATTTAAGCTATCTTTCAAAGAGTGAGTGAGTAAATAGGGTTTAAGGACAGCTAGGTCATTAGGACCCGTCTTTCTACACGAAGATTTTCAAGAAAATACTCAAAGCCCAAATTAGGCTTTACATAGAAAATATTCCCTCAAAAATACCTCTAACGATTTTGATTAAAATGTTATATATTTACGATTATGTAAAATTAAGTATATTTTGAATTTACTGGGAATAATCCATAAATCTTCTTTGCGAAGAAATTTTGTATGATTTTGTATAATTCATTAACCATAAGAAGCAGAACAAAGCCTGCCACAAATAAGAAAAAATAAATTTGAAATTTGAAACCTGAGAAAATGATAAAACATACTTTCAAAGTTTCCTAAGATACACAACAAATACTAAGAGTTACAATGAAACGGGTGGAAAAACAAATGTAAAAATGCACAAAGTGCATTTAAATAATTGTTAATAGGTAAAATGCTTTAAGCAAGGAATTAATCCTCTATACTCTGAATCGGAAAAATCGCAGAATTCATTTTTATAAAAAACAGAAAACGTAAAATTTAATGATTTTACGCTTGGCCTTCCCTATAAGTCCCACATCATTGTACAATTAAAGTGATTCTACCTGGAATTCTATGCTTACAAGCTGTTTGAGGTAAAACCAAACATTTGTAAAACCTGTCAAAATATTGCGCCAGCCACAGGTGAGAGACAGTTGAATGTTTGGTGCTTCATTCCGGGTAGTTTTAAATGTTTTACTACAGTAAATAATTCGGAAAATGATATGGGAATGGGTGGAGGATTTCAATTCACTAATATCAGTTTTCTTACTGTACTTTTTCCAGTATGCTTTATGGCTTTCCAATTATAACGTTATCCTTTAGAAAGCAATATTTTGTTTCAAAGGTTTAGATAGGGCAGAAGAATCTATCGAGAGTCGTCTTTCTCCATCTTCGGAACATGCTTAACTGCACTATGAAATCTGGTACTTACTCGACCTTTAGCACGATTGAACTTCAGTTAGTTTTATAGCAGAGCAGCCCGAAGCCTTTTTATATACAGACGACTGGTCGCGGGCCACATGCACAGTAACAAAATCAGATACCTAAGTTTAATATTTTTATTGAACGTTAAAATAGGGTTTACTCAAGGCTTTCAAATGCATTTATATCTTGCTACAATGTTACAGTGCATTCAACTCACCTAATAAGAAGTGTGAAACCGGTGTTACGAACTTAATAAGAAACTGATGTCTGGTTTTTATTCCGATGTACTTGGAAAGAACACATCTCGGAGATATATTCAAGCTGGATCTTAGGACTGATTTTTGAAGGTTCAGTTTTTAATATATTCTCTCTCTCACTCACTCATTCACTCACACACTCGCTCGCTCACTCACTCATTCACTCACACACTCACTCACTCACTCGCTCACTCACTCACTCACACACTCATTCACTCACTCACTCATTCACTCACACACTCATTCACTCACACACTCACTCACTCACTCACTCACTCGCTCACTCACTCACTCACACACTCATTCACTCACACACTCATTCACTCACACACTCATTCACTCACACACTCATTCACTCACACACTCGCTCACTCACTCACTCACTCACTCATTCACTCACTCACACTCACTCACTCACTCACTCGCTCACTCACTCACTCATTCACTCACACACTCACTCACTCACTCACTCACTCGCTCACTCACTCACTCACTCACTCACACACTCGCTCACTCACTCACTCACTCACTCATTCTCTCTCTCTCACTCACTCACACACTCATTCACTCACACACTCGCTCACTCACTCACTCACTCACTCATTCTCTCTCTCACACACGCACACGAATTGATGCAAGCATGTTAGGTTTGTTTCTTCAGTGCTAAATATGTTTCTTCTGGCAATAAGGTGTAGAAATAGAGAAATTCTCTAGAGCTGAAGCCATCTTTCATTCCATCGTCGCACTGCAAGTATAACAGCTCTAGTTGCAGTAGCTCAGTTGCTTTGTCGACATCAAAAGTTACAATTGATTCCAATTTTACAAAATTGACAAACCTATTCGTAAATTCATCAATGTCCCCAATAAAATTTGCAAAAGAATTTGTGTCGTAAGATGGTTCCAAATATTGGTTTTAAGGGTGCCAAGTGTTGGAAACTCTGCCCAACTTTGCAAAGCCATTTGTCTCTTGAACAATTTCAACCAAAACGATTTAACTGTACTACACGCATCCCCGACGAGTTTGTCTTTAGCTTTTAGTATCAGGTTCAAGTCATTGAAATGTTTGGGAATATCAACTACAAATGTTAAGCAGGACAACCAGTCGGGGTCACCTGACAATTCACACGCGTACCCTTTCTTTTCCAAAAATATTAGGAATTTTTTCTCCCAGAACAAAAAAGTCTAGCTAACGTTAGACCACGACTAAGTCATCTCATTTCTACGTGGTAAACTATTCCGTATTACTCCGTACACCGTATTCCCTATCCATTTGATCTAGAAAAGCTTTAAAGTTGCGGTGTTTTTTAAATACAATTTATTGTCTTTCAGAAACTAATACATTGATACTGTAAACAAAATAATGCACCTCCTATTGCATAACAAATAAAAAAACATATTGGTTGGTAACAGGTTGTATGTTATAGTTATCTAAGGGAATATAATATTATTACATAGTCTTTTTTATGTCCATCCGATACTACGGTCGAACACTGTAAGGACCTAGTCCGGATGAAGTTTTAACCTTTGTTGTTCCTTGCATACTTTTCACCCCTGTAAGTTCTTCTGTAAATTGTAAAGTTCATGTCCACGCCACTAACTGTGCAGTATCCATCGCTCAGTACTCTCATTACACGCAATAAACACATTCAATCAGTTGACACTTGTCGCTTATTCTTTCACATTTTCAACACGTATCTAAGCTTCAGGAGTGAGGAACTGCCACGACGATCTGGAAGGGCTGTAGCTTGAGAAAGCAGGGTGTTTTTTTTTATACTGCATGCTCCGTATTTTCTTCAAAATAAAGGGATACTATAGCTAACATATCACTTATTTTAACAATGAATCACAAATTGCGGCATCTGGCCTATGTTATTAAGCATTAAAGAAGTTAGATGCTGAGTAGTTAAAAATAATTCTGCTGTTACCTTTATGTGACTTTATGTAAAAATGTGAAAATTATTTTAAAAAGATGCGACTTTCATGTAATTTATGTGAATATCCGAATTTACATTTCAGTGTCAGAAAGTACCCGTTTTTATGTGCAAAAACTTTATTTGCTCCAGTGTGAATATCCAGAACCTTAAACTCAGTTTAAAATTTGTAGTAAGTCGCAAACATTACCTAAAAATCTGATGTCTTGCACTCACATGACTTTCTCTACTCTTGTACTAACCATTCTTACAAACTCTTATTCCTATATGTTCTTCGTGTTAAGATAAACATTTGTACATAATTATCTTATTGCTTATTTCCTTGAAGGAGCAAGGGGAATATTACAATACAGTAGGCTTTGTGCGATAGTCAAATCTTTTAAAGCTTTGAGATTCCGTTCTCTTTGCACACATAACATACAAAAGATGAGCAACGATGTTCCATTTCACGAAAGTTGTTTTCCGAAACTCACACTCATAACAAGAAATATCTCCGAAATGGTTTAACCTACAAGAAAATTTATTCGGACATAAATTGTGTACTTTAGCAAGATGTGCATTTTTGTATAGTATGATTTGGTCTCTCTCTAACGCTTTACGAGTTATGCAAAAGTCGTCCAGACTACAGGAGCCATAGCCAGAAAATTCAAAATATACATTTAATTTGTCATAAAAATATCTCAAACACATGACATTTTAATCAAAATCGTTAGAGCCATTTTCAAGAAAATCAAAATTTTCGAAAACTTTTCCATGTAAAGGGTATTTTAGAGTGGGACTATTTTCTTCAAAATCTTCGTGTGGCATCTTTGAAGGAGATTAAACTTAAATACCAACTGCAGCTATTAAACTATTAGAAGAACAAGGTTTGGAAAAGGAGAAAAAGTGGGATATTTTTACCTACGTGAGGGAGCAGTTAGATGGCTTTACCAAAGACAAACTTGAGTTTAGTCTTCAGAAGAATCCCGACATTGAGAATTTCACCACATGTGTAGAATTGCCATTCCGAGTGAATACAAGATGTGCCCCACTGGTTTCTGTGGATGCCGAAACAAGCTTTAGCATCTACAAAGGCATTCTATCTCCTAATAGAAACAGACTTACTTTTAAAAATGCAGAGATGCTTAATATCTTGAAGTATAACACTTTCATGTGTTTTTCTTCATCTGATGAGAGATAATTTGATGTACTTGTTTGTAATTCAATAAATTACAATAGAGGAAAGAGAAATTGTTGAATTAGTTGAATAAACCCGCACTCTTTGTCCCTTTTTTAACCTTATTCGAGTGCCTTTTCCCTTCCTTTTTTCATCTAAAATTTGCACCTAAAAATTCTAACCCTGGTAATCACATTTCTGTGAGTAATGTAAGGCGTAGGCATGTTAATCACTAGGGCTAGGAAGTTCATGCATTTGCATGTTTTTTCATAGGGATTAAAAATGTATGCTTTTACATTATGTGCACGAATTGTGGAATTTTCAGTTATTTGGGCACGATTTTATGGTGCATATAAGTGCATATTTTCTTGATTTTGATATATGCATAATATTTCAATATTATAGCTCCTATATTGCATATTTTAATGATTTTTATGGTTTTTTATTTTTTTTCCATCTGGGTAATATTTTTCTTATTGGTAGTATTGCACATAATGATCGCAGCTCGCGAGGTGGCGAGAACTAATGCTGAGTCATGTTGTCATGCAGTGAATCCCCTATTTCCATCCTTTCATTATATGTATGTGCGTTGAGAATAATCTGAGAGGTTTATATTAACAAAGATAAAGTGCAGATCAACGTTTTGAGCAGCACCATTATAGCAACGCTTGCCTGCCCACCAGTAGTTGTGTCATGGTCTTCAAACACTGAACTGGTTCCCACCAAATTAAATTAGGTGTATAAAATGTTTAAAAAGCTCTTGAAATGCCGAAAATAAAACCAACTTCGAGTGCTAGATTAATTTACAAAAAGAGTTTTCGGGTAATTTAATGATAGGGTACTGTTTTGTGGAGCGTGTGAGAAAAATGTAGGGAGTGAGAAAAAATTTCAAATAGTTCAGCACATAAACACAGCAAAACATAAAGAGAATTTGATCAGAAAACTCGCAAACAAAGAACCTGTTCAAAAACAGCTAGTAGAGTGTTTAGGAAGTAGGGTTACTGAATTTTCCTATGACTTGTGCCAAGCATTTTTAGCTGCTGATAATCCCTTGTTCAAAATTAAGAATCCGACATTTAAAAACTTTCTTGCCAAGTACAGTCGACAACATGCGCCTGAAGAAAGTGCACTGCGTAACACTTATGTAGGACATTGTTACAATAACGTATTGTCAAATATACAAAATGAATTAGCGGATCAGTATGTGTGGTTGTCTGTTGATGAAACCCCTGATTCTGAGCGCCGTTTGATTGCTAATATATTCGTGGGTGCTTTAAATAATAAACAAAAGACTATACCTTATCTTCTTAATGTGTGTGAATTGTCGGCCACTGACAATGTAACTGTGACCCAGTTTGTGATGGACTCTTTGAAATTACTATGGCCATGTGGAATCAAATACGACCGGTTACTTTTATTTGTTACTGATGCAGGTCCTTATATGGTAAAATCAGGACAAACTCTGAAAGGTATTTTTCATAACATAATTCATATAACTGGTTTGGGACACGGTCTTCATCGCATTTCTGAGACAATGCATGATTCTTTCCCATTGGTAGATAGATTTGTGTCCAATACAAAGAAAATTTTTGTTAAATCTCCTAAAAGAGTTAAGTTGTTTAGATCAACAACACCTAATATCCGACTTCCTCCTGCACCAGTGTTACCTCGATGGGGAACATGGGTCGATGCAGTTTTATATTATGCTGAGCACATAGAAATAGTCGAAGAGGTTGTTAATTCATTGGGCTCGTTGTTGTAGTGTTTAACGCCCGCTTTTACTACTACGGCACCGCAGGCGGTGACACTGATGATACATGAAGATGGAGCACCGGTGGAATGAGATGGCGGGGGAAACCGGAGTACCCGGAGAAAACCCGCCCTGACGCCGCTTCGTCCACCACGAATACCACATGCGGGTCCCTGGAATCGAACCCGGGCCGCCTTGGTGGTAGGCGAGCGCGCTAACCGCTCGGCCACGGCGCCGCCTCATTGGGCTCGAAAGATGCTTCATCAATAGAAACGGTGCAAAATATTTTGTCAGGCACTGGGTTAAACGAGGATCTTAGTTTCATATCTGCCCATTTTTCTTTCTTACCAATAGCCATAAAGGCATTGGGAGCTGTAGGATCTCCTTTGCATGAATCAGTTACTGTCTTTGAAAAAGCAACATGTGATCTAAGTTTGGTTCTTGGTAGCATAGGACAAAAAGTGGAAGAGAAAGTGAATTATGTAATTTCAAAAAGTTCTGGTTATAAACAGGGGTGCGATATTCGAAACATCCTCGAAAGAAAACCATCTGTAACACAAAGAGACTTGACTCTCTCTGTGCAGAAGTTAACATCATTTAAATATGCCCTGCTAACACCTTGTGACATGGAGAGAAGTTTTTCACGTTACAAAAGTGTTTTGCGAGACAACAGACGATGTTTTACAGTTGAAAATTTGTGCAAAGTGTTGGTTGTGAACTGCAATTTAGCAGTTAATACTAGCAGCGGGACCACTTCTGCTTCAACCTCTAAGGAATAAGGTAACTTTATTTACTATTTATAGTAACTCGTCCTGTCTACTGCAAAGGGGCATTGTTTTAATTAAATAGTGCATATTTCTTGGCATATTTTCAAGTTTTTAAGAGCATATTTGCATGCATATTTCAGTGTTTTTAGGGCATGAACTTCCGAGCCCTATTAATCACTTTACTATCAGGAAGTAAGATATAGCACAATAAACATTATTTTCATTGTTAAACAGCCGTTTACGACTAGATACACCAATTTATGATATACTAACTTGAAAATCAGTGATATATCAGCGTTATGAATAGGTTTGAATTTGGCGTCTAACTTATAACATTAACGTTCTAATTAACTGATTTCGAAATGGGCGTTGCGTTATACTATGACTTAGTATTTAACATATGATCACGAATATGATGATTGTTTTGAAACAGTTTGCTTTGGGTTGGAAGAACAGTCATGATGTGTAAAGAGTATATTTTATCTGTATATGACATGCTCATATTTCGTCCTGGCCAGGTGATTTCAGTGCATCTGCACCTAGGCGAGTAAAGTATTCGAAAACAGCACTCAGGACATACGCAAACGAGAATCGAGATCAAGTCGAGTAAGTATTCGTAAACAGCAAATACATTAACTAGAACCGAGAACAAGCCGAGTGAAACATTCGAATTCAGCATTGAGAATTTACGCAAACGAGAACCGAGAACAAACCGAGTGAAGGAATCGAGCACAGTATAAGGGTTCGAGAACATCTCGAGAACATTCAACAATCGAATACGTCGACATTTTGCATTCGAATGCTCCATCACTAGAGGTATGCTCTAAAGCAGTGCTGTCCAACTTTGTTACGTGCTGGACACATTTAACTCATGCCTAAGGAGGCGCGGGCGCCATCACAACCAACGTTAGAGCAAGTATCCCCCTTATAAGAGGAAAAAAGGTAAAGCACTGTTTAGGGAAGTAATGAATACAGCTTTAGGTGTACAAAAACCTACTTCATGGGTATGTACTGGGAAGATATTCAGAAGGAAATAGATATTTCTTGAAATTTGAATTAATTGATTAGAAATCATTGGAATAAAAACTTGTTTATGAAGGGCGCCAGTGAAATGCGTTGGACAGCGCTGCACTAAAACGTCCCTTCCGCTCTCGAATGGCTGATATTATCCAGTGGTGTACCGGCACTTTCGAAAGTTATACATAGCAGTAACTTTGAAATTTGAACAATGAGGCCATAAGCCTCCGATCTCAAAATGCTCATTTATGTCATTCCTTTATGTACTTTCCTTAATATTTGTTTCAAATCGTCTGTAGTGAAATAATATATGGGAGATTTACTTTCTACTAATAGTGATTAACACTCGATAGCGATTCCAGTTCAATAATATATTTTGTTGAGGGTAGGAGGTCACCCTAAAGATTGTTAATTTTTCAGTGGCATGTACTCTGCATCAGAAATCATGTATTTTTTTAAAGTGAATAGGATCACTAGCATTATTAGCATCATATGACAAGCAGAATTTTAGGAATTTTAGTGCAGTTTTAGAGTAAGCAATTTTACACTTCTTTTTAAAATGCTGCAAAATGGCCACTTTACCTTACGTACTGGAGTATGTCTATAAAATAAATTAAGGCAACAAATTCTAACTACTGTGCACGTTTTGAGGCAATTTCAGGTCTTCATTAGCTGTTTGCTTGCTAATGCATTCCTGTTAGAATTAATAATGCACGTTTCACTATAGAGCTCGTCTTGTTTTTCATAACAGACACGCAAAACATGCTATCAGTCAAGGAGAAACACCAGAACACCTTATTCGTCCCGTTTTCCTTAGAGCTGGAAAACACAGGCATCTAATTCAACACTGGGCTTACTTGGGCACTTAATATGTTATATTGACATTCCTGTGATTGACAACGATACAGCGATTAAAGTTTTGCGCAAATGTTTTTATATACGGTCTATACAAATTATAACACTTTTCAATGGTTAACTAATCCTTTAAGTTTTATAAAGTTTGGCTCACATCGAAAAAGAATAAAATCGACTACGTAGCGGATCTGAAGGAAACTTTCTGATATACTGTCATAACACTATTTGTATGTTATTAACATTTCAACTAGTCATCGATACATTGCAATATCGAGAAATAAAAGCCCTGACCCACCATACCCATTTTCTACTACCTTCTCCTGTAAGGAAAACTAAAGAAACAAACGAAAAAACCCATCGTTTTAGAAGCTGCTTCTTGTATGCTGGCGGCAATAATCAAATTTTGCAAGAGCTCAAGAGGAAAAAACAATAACGATCATCACAGTATATTACTAAAAATGTAGGAAAATTTGAAAAGCTGTAAACATTTCCAAAAAGCTATCACAAAAATGTTAGTTGATATAAAATTGTATACCTCATGTCAAAATCTTTCTCGTTTTCGCAATTACATTAGGAATATGTGTAATTACCTAATCACTCTTGTCAAAATCTCAAACTTGAAATATCTTCCGGGCTGTTATGCCGTGGTCTGCTGGAGATCTGTCTTCCAGACGTTTCGTCTACAACTGCGGTAGACATCCTCAGTGGCGTTGTCGAAGTCTCCTTGTGGAAGGTATCACTGCGGCTGATGCGTCGACAAATAAATAAATAAAATAAGGAATTCGGGTATGTTAAAACATACCCAGGCTGCTTAGGAGGTTATTCCTCTTCAGCCGAGATGTGGTTCTTAAATTTTAGTGGGCTGAGCTTTCGGCGGTTGCGTCACGGCTGGTCAATTTAGTTTCGGGTAGGGAAAGTCTATTTAGGAACAATATACTTGTTGTTTTATGGTACATGGTTTTTTTTTCATGTTGTTTAGTAGCGTGTGTGTGTTTTTTTTGTGTTTTGTTTTTTGTTTTGTTTGTTTGTTGTTGTTTTTTTAAGTTTATTTTTTATTTTATTTTTTTTTATAATATTGTTCCCTGTGGGCACTTGGCATTTAGGCTTATTCTAGGGACCCAAGAAGACTGATTTTAGTTGTTTGGGAAGGTTTTTGTTTGTAGTTGCTACGGCTCGTAAAGTTTTTTGTTTGTGTTTTGTGTTTTTTTTTTTTTTTTTTTTTTTTTGGTGGTGTGGGGGTGCTGTTTTAAATGTTCTGGAAGTATTGTAAGTGTTGTTGTAGTTCTTCTTGCTCGGCTGCTTGCTTTTTGTCATACACTTGGATGAGGGTGATTAGTGGAGGGTTTTTGTCTCTATCTGTTGGTGTGATGGTTTTCATGTGCTGTGCTGTGTTGATGAGGGCTCTTCGGTATGGTCGTGTGTGTGCGTTGTGGATGTACCGTAGCATTAGTTCGGCTACGTGTACATCTATGGGGGGGCATTCTGGCATATTGGTGGAGGTTGCTATTCTTGTAGTTCGGGAGTAGTTTAAGGGCTGTGCGCAGGCACTTTCTCTCAAAGGCTCTTATTCTGTTTATTGTAGTTGTGTGGATGAGCGGCATGGTGGCTACAGCAGCGTACGTGAGATGTGGTCGAATTAGTGTAATGTATAGTTGTCTGAGGATTGTAGATGAAAGTCCTTGTCGATTTAGTTTTCCAAGGTACTTGAGAGTACCATGGATTGGGCGGGTCTTTTTTTAGGAGCTCCTCATAGTGTGGCTTGATGGAGAGGCTGGCGTGGATTTTGATACCGAGGTATTTTACGGTCTTTTGGCTCTGTATGCTCTGATTGTTAATTTTAATTCTTAGTTGTCTGTCTTTCTCTCTTCTTTTTTTCCTAAATACAATGACTTGAGTTTTTTGGGTGTTGATGGTGATTCTCCACTTGCGAGTCCATTTGAGGAATATTGTGAGTTGCTGTTCCAGTTTGTTTTTGGCTGCGGCTAGCTGGGTGTGTGTGCTCCAGTATGCCGTGTCATCGGCATACTGGGCTAGCTGGAGTGTTCTATGGATGGGTTGTGGCGTGTCCGAGGTATATAGTATGTAGAGGAGGCCTGATATGACGCTCCCCTGGGGTGTGCCGGCTTGCATGGTGATGGGTTCAGAAGTCTGTCCGTTCATTTTTATTCTGGCGGTCCGATCGGTAAGGAAGCTGGCTACCCATCTCACTAGGCGATGTGGTATTTGCATTTGTGTGAGTTTGTACAGTAGCCCATTTACCCAGCACTTATCAAAAGCTGACTGTATGTCAAGGAATGTGGCTACTGTAGTGAATCCTCGGTTATACGCGTCCTGCAGTTGTGACATCACTCTCACAAGTTGATCTTGGATCGTGATGTCACTCCTGTATCCTGCTTGTGTGTCTGGTATTAGTTTCTTTTCCTGGCAGATTTGCGTCAGTCGTTTGACCAGGATTTTTTCTAGCAGTTTTGAGAGTGTGGAAGTGAGTGAAATGGGCCGGTAGTTTCTTGGGTCGGTTTTGTCCTTCCCGGGTTTCTCCAACAGCAGGATGTGGGCCTGTTTCCACACTACCGGGTGGTATCCATGTTTCAGTATTGCGTTGTAGATGTGTGTAATATGAGCTATTGTGGCAGGTGGTAGT
Organism: Tenodera sinensis; assembly: GCA_030765045.1. NCBI lineage: Eukaryota > Metazoa > Arthropoda > Insecta > Mantodea > Mantidae > Tenodera > Tenodera sinensis. The sequence continues at coordinate 128,759,310 of CM060962.1, forward strand.
TTTCTTAGCAGCAGGTAGGTTATCTCATCTGGTCCTGGCGCGGTGTTTTTTGTTTTCGGGATTGCGTTGACCACTTCTTCTGGGGAAATGGGTTTTTCGTCTTTGTCTGTAGGGTCTAGTTCCTGGCCGGGGAATTGGGGTGTGTAGAGTGCCTGGTTGGTGTCTATATGACGGTTAACATGGGCGTAGTGTGTTTTGTGAAATGTTGTGTCTTCTGGTGTTCTGAATACTGTGTCATAATGTTGTTTGAAAACTTCTAGTTTCTCCGTTATGTCGTGGATGGGTTGGCCATCTTTCTTTATGGGGTATTGGGGGGAGGCTTTCTTCTTTGTGGTTTTTATGAGGCGCCAAAATTTGGCGGGGTCTCTGGTGCGGCTCTCGGTGATTTTGGCGAGCAGGGAGCTCCAGTTGTTGTTGTTGTGTGTCGTGATGGCTTGTTTTATTTCTTGTCGTAGTCTGTTTACTATTGTTTTGTCTTCTGGATGGTGTGTTTTGATGTACTGTCTGTGGGCTTGTCGTTTTTGCTTTATTAGAGTTATGTGTGGTGGGAGTGGTCTGCTGTACTGGTTTACGTTAATGATTTTTTCCGGTACTGCTGCTCTTTGGGCCTCGGTGATTATTTTTGTTATAGATTCGGCATATGAATCTATGTCGTGCCACGTTTCTAGGGGAGGGTGTTGCAGGTTGTTGGAGAGTCGTTCTGTGTTTTTTTGGAATATATCCCAGTCAGCGTTCTCGTAGTCTTTTATTTTGATGGTCCTTTGGCTTTGAGTTATCCATGGTTTTGTTCTCAAAGTGACAATTACTGGGCTATGGTCGGTGTCCGGGGGTGCATCAGTGGTAACGTCTTCGACGAGGGGAAAGGTGCTTTTTGAGGCCAAAATCTTGTCGGGGGAGGTCGATTGTTGGTTGGGTCCTCCTACCCTTGTTGGCCCTGGTATCAGCACTAGCTTGAGTTGGGTGCGGTGGAGAACTTTCTCAAGTTCGCGGCCGTGGGAGTTAGTGACTTCATCTAGTAGGGCGGTGCTGTTTGCGTTCAGGTCTGCGGCAATTATTAAATTCCGGTAGTTGTCATTCAGGTAGTGAAGTGCGTCGGTGGGGAATGGTGAGCTCGGGGGGACGTAGATTGTGGCTACGTGGATCTTTTGTCTATTGATGGTGACTTGGATTAGCATTAGCTCGAGGTCCTTGAAGATGGGTGGTGTGTTTATCTGTTTGGGGTTGAGCTCGTTTCTTGCCATGATGAGTACTCCGCCTCCAAATCCATGTGTTCGGTCTTTTCGGAAGATTTGCAGGGGGTGGAATGAGAAGTTTCTTTGCTTGTGTAATTTCGTTTCATTAATGGTGATTATGTCTGCTTGATGATATGTTAGGAGGTCTGTCAGTTGTTGTCTTTTGTTTGCAATTCCGTTGATGTTCAGATGAAGTAGTTTGATGTTGTGATGTGTCTGGGATGTTGCTGTTGTGACCGCCATTGATGTTTCTGATGTGCGTATGTGTGCTTGGTGTGTGGGTTGTGCTTATTGTTGTTGTCGGTTCACGAATACAGCTAGTTGGTTGCCGATTTTGGCTGTGTTTACGGCTGTTTTCATCGTTTTTCTTGCAGTTTGGTTGATGCTCTGTAGTAGCCTGTTTCGTTGGTTGGGGGGCGTGGCGTCGTATATTGGGGGAATGAGTGTGGTCAGTAATTGTGTGATTATGTTGTTTGCTACTTCTTGAATGAATTTTGTCAGGTTTTGTTCTATTGTTGTGATGTGTTGCTGCATGTTCTTAATGTGCTCCTCGGTGTTTGCAATTACGTGTTTCATGGTAGAGATCGTTTCCTTGGGCGTCAGTTCCTTTTTGTTGTTTGGAATCTGAGGGAGTTTGAGCTCAGGCCATTGTGTTGATTCTTTAGGTTTAGGGGGTGCTGGTATGTTGTGGGGGAAGATGTGGGTAGCGGCGATTTCTGTTGTCTTGGTTGGGGGGGCTCTCGGGTATTTTGGGCATTTTACCTGTCCCGTGTAGTGTCCGGGGGTTCTGCAGGTGGCGCAGTACGCTTGTTGGGGTTTACTGGCGTGTAAGCAGCGTCGGGAGTCGGCCTTGTCGCCACATGCGTCGACTGTCTGTGGGGCTCCATTTATACCATGCGCAACGTGCGCTGATTGGCCCGGGGCGTCCAGAGGCGTGGTGGCTGGTGGAGGGGGTTCTATCTCTCTTATGCTGCTGGTCTCTTCTGATTGGCTTACCTTGCTATCCTGCTTCTTATGATGTTCTATGACCGGATGCCAGTTGCTGTTTAATCTTAAGGCCTCTTCCTTCTTATTAAAGTTGTTAGGGTGCTTGTAAATTTCAATAGCCTCTCGCTGTAGTCGGGCATGGTAATGCATGGTAGATGCAAGGATGCGCGTATCCTGGAAATCCTGGAAATCCCTGAAATATTTTGCCACACATTTTTGAATAGGTGAACACCTAGATAACATTTCCTTTGTAAAGTGTGGTTTTAAATTGGTGAAATTCTTTCGAAGTATTCCCCTTATACTTACATGAAAGTTGCTGAGTTAAGTAGAACATTTGGTGTTTACTTAACTTTCCGTTTTTACTTTCTCTACTAAATACCTATGGTAGTTAGAGGAAGTATTTTATCCAAAAATTGGATATTACGATTTCAATAGAAGCAAACATGTTGAGATCTAAATGAAAAAATGCGCGTTCAGAACATGTTTCGTGCGTGTGAACATAACTAAACAAATGTTGGGTGAGTGTCAAACTTTGCATTTCAGTACCTACCAAACATGCCACACTAAGCTTTTCAAGAAAATTCCCCCACCTCAAACTACCATTTACATGGAAATGTTTCGTTATTTTTTATTTAGTCAAACATTGCTGTAACGATTTTGATTAAAATAACACGTTAAAAGTATATTCATGACTAATTAAATTCTTCCTCCCTCTGGCGTGGAGGACCAGGGTTCGATCCCCGGTACCGGCGTGGGGATTTTTCTCCCGCTGTGCTGGGAGACCTGGTCCGGGGTACACTGAGCCTCGTTAGATCCCTGAGGGCCCAATTGAGGAGCTACTTGATAAAGAAGTAGCGACCCCAGGTCACGAAGGCCGCAAAACTGGCCGGGAGGGCTCGGGGCGCTAACCACGTCCCACCCTCCAGTTCTGAACCCCCCACTCATAACGCTTGTAATGGGCAGAGGTGGGGGACGCAGCGGCCGGGTCGTAAGCCTTGGTCCGCAAAGTTATGGCACTATGGGTTATTTATTTTTATTAATTAAATTCATATCTTGAATTCTCTGTGAATAGTCTGCGGAGTGTTTCGCATCCTAAATTAATTTTAACTATCTAGTAAATCATAAGAGATGGAGCAAAAATGCATTATAAAGAAACGTAGACCTCATCAAATTACCAAGTTTATATACATTATATTATTTGTGGCATAATCCATTCCCCACGTATTCGTTATTTTTGGTTTATACTTTAAATTCTTTGGTTTCTCGTGAGATAAGTATGAAATTCAATGTTGTTTTAAAAATTTGACTATCACTTCAGCCAACTGCAGCTCTTTTGCACTTACAACGTAATGTGTAATGATACATTTTTGCAAACGTTTATCTCCACTAGCATAAAGTAGATAGAAAAATAAGCTTTGTAAGAATAGTTGATAGAAGAGATACAACAATAAATGATAATGGGTGGAGAAAATTTGTGAATGCTCATTTTTTAAGTATGCTGTTCATAAACGCATACACTTGCAAGCACGGACCTTATATGAATACTTATTTTGGACCATAGGACCTCAAAATGAGCATTACATTGAAATCTCGATTACGAATTTTTGAAGTGAGGGCAGTATTGTCTCTTCCTTAGATAAGCGAAGTTGCAACAAATGTGGAGAGATGCTATATGTTGAACAGCACATTTGGGTCAGGCCGATCCGAAAGAATAGAAACCACAAGAAAAGGTTCAGTAACCTTTGTCAAAGGCGGTAACAAAACCAAGGTAATGACAAGTTTTAGATTACCGAGAGATTGCTAGTGAGTTGGTCATCCCCTCACCACCTCTTTCCGGTTCTCTCAGCTGCAGGACAAAGGAAATACGCCAACAGTTAGCACCTCATTGGTTTCAAACAGCAGCAAACTGGCAATGTCAAGTGCTATTTCAAAATAATTTTATCTAAGCTACGAAACATCTCTTTGAAGTTTAAGTTTCATTGCAAAAATCTGAAAAGGTTTTACCTGCCTGTTGATATTTTATCCTATTTTTAAAGTAAAATGTACTCTTCAAACCGAGCGGGATGGCTGAGGCGCTAATGTCCGTGGCACGCATTCGGAAGGTCGTGGGTTCGATTCCCGTAGCCGATCTTCTTGACCCTTGGGGTTTTCTCGGGGCTTCCTCGGGTCGCCAGGCGAACGCTAGGAAACTTCATTACCCCCCCCCCCCCCCGCGCTCCCTCTCCTCCCTTTCAGCTCACTTCTCATTTTATTTCACCCTCCATCCATTTGGTTCTTTCAGGGTTGACCAGCATCGACAGGTGTTTCGGGCGCTGAATGGCAGGGAAAAAGGGTGCCGTCTGCAAACTTCCGCCCCCGGCGTTGCGGTCGCGGGCTTTCGAGAATCCCAGGAGGGGGGAGAGGGTGCCGGTTGTACTAGACGGCACCGGTGAGCTTCCATATAAAACTATGCTCCGCCGGGGCTCCTGGATTGGCCTCCCTCTGTCTCCTCTCACCTCACCTCTCCCTCCCGAAGCGCTCCCTTGGGGAGCCTTAGTAAATGGTTTCTTGCGAAAGAAAGAAAAAACTTTGAAGCATGTTCCATCACATGCACTTGCACTTGGGAAAATGTAAATATAGAGTATGGATTATTTCGGAAAGGGTTAAAATAGGGGAAAACACATATTTGATACAAATTGCATATTATAATGAGCCCCACTCTTTTCTTACAATAAGTTCTGATTCACCTGTTAAGGAGAAAAATAGAAAGTGCAATCAAAATGAAGAGGACTTTACATGTGTTTACAACAAATTCAAGATACACATTTTATTCTTTATCTCAGTATCTGAAACGTACCACACTTTAATGAAAATAACGGTTTTTTTTTTGGGGGGGGAGATATTTGTTTAATTAATTTAATTGATTTAATCTAATGCTCTAGAGTCTAGACTTGTGAACTATTTGCCATCAGTCTTCTGGCTTCCCAATATAGTTGACAATTTGGAAAAATAAAAAACAATGAAAAATGCTCCTGTTGAAGGATGTTTGGTATGCGGGCGATTCGTGAAAATCTTCGTGCTGTATCCTTGAAAGAGTTGCTGGTCTTAAATACAAGTTGGAATTTATGTGACCTTTTGTTTTTGAGTTAACCCCCCACCCCTCTCACTCCCTCGCTCACGCTCTCGCTCTGGCACACATATCACAAACATGCCTTTCTCTGGAAATCCTTTTAAAAGGTAGGGTTTCACAAGAACCAAAAGCGTGTACTTCCAGTAACATGTGGATATCAAATCACTATTTCGACAATTAAAACACGAAGACGCAACTTCAGTGTTTAGCCAACGATATCTGTGATGACATAGCTGAATATATCTAAATATTGAAATAACGAAGTTAAATGACAAGCGAGGTAGCGTCTGTGGATTGCACTCGTGAAGCACCAGTTAATCTGACGAGTTTTCTCGCCACCAGGTGAATGCTGGACTGGATATTTCAATACCAGTAAAACTCACGCGGAAAGTGTGAAGAAGCAGAAACAAAAGGTATCCAGATGTTACATAAACGTGACATGTCACTAGGGCAGTTTTTCCCACGTCACACTATGTGTAGCAAAGAACAATGATTCCACCACCATTTTTGAAAAAAATCAAAGATAATGAACAGTTTTCCAAGAAAAATGGCATCGGAATGACGGAAATTCCCTGAAAATCTCCACCTTGATATAGTTTTGTGTCTTCAATTCGCTTTATTTTCTGTTTCTTTTACTTAATCGGTATGCATTCCGAATTTAATGAAATACAAAGATGTTCCTGGATTCGGTTGTTATGAAATTCTTTCGCAGGACTAAGGAAGTTTCAAAAAATGTATTTCGTTCTTAAGCAAGGAATTCACCCTTTTGTTTGAATTTCAAATTGTGTTATTTCAAGTCTCTCATATACACATTGTTTAGGGAATCTTTCATTGTGAATAATTAGGTTTCTTCGAATTACGATGGCTGATAATATCGTTTCGCCAAGGTAAAGAAACACATGTGTCAGTAGCAGAATATTTATGTATGTGCTTTCGGGATTTTGTCAATTACCTGCACGTATAGGATAAGCACGCAATATGAAACATACTTCCAGTGCTAGAATTGCTCAAGGTCCTGAAGAAATGCATGAGAAAGTGGTATTATGAATAAAACTATTCTAATAGCAGTCGTAACTCAATCTGTGCTAAGATGTGTACTATAACTAATACTGTATAATTTTCTTTGCTGCAGAATGCAAGCGCTTTGTGAATAAAATAAATTATATTATAAAAATACTGCATATGTAAGCTTTGATGTTCCAAATACCATCTCAACTTCCTCTTCAAAAACTGAAATTAAAAAATCTGATGTGTTGTACCCACATGACTTTCTCTACTCTTGTACTAACCATTCTTACAAACTCTTATTCATGTTAGTTGAGATAAACATTTGTAAAATTATCTTATGGTTTATTTCCTTCTAGGTACAAAGGGGAATATTAGAATACAGTACGCTGTGAGCAATAATAAAATCTTTTAAAACTTTGAGATTCCGTTCTCTTAGGAAGGAAGGAAGGTAGCAAGGAAGCAAGGAAGGAAGCAAGCAGGGAAGCAAGCAAGGAAGCAAGGAAGCAAGCTAGCAGGGAAGCAGGGAAGGAGGGGAAGGAAGCAAGGAAGGAAGCAAGGAAGCAAGCTAGCAGGGAAGCAGTGAAGGAGGGGAAGGAAGCAAGGAAGCAAGCAAGGAAGCAAGCAAGGAAGCAAGGAAGCAAGCTAGCAGGGAAGCAGGGAAGGAGGGGAAGGAGGGGGAGGAAGCAGGCAGGAAGGGAGGGAGGGAGGGCGGGCGGGAGGGAGGAAGGAAGCAAGGAAGGAAGCAAGGAAGCAAGCAAGGAAGCAAGGAAGCAAGCTAGCAGGGAAGCAGGGAAGGAGGGGAAGGAAGCAAGGAAGGAAGCAAGGAAGCAAGCTAGCAGGGAAGCAGGGAAGGAGGGGAAGGAAGCAAGGAAGCAAGCGCGCAGGGAAGCAGGGAAGGAGGGGAAGGAAGCAAGCAGGGAAGGAGGGGAAGGAGGGGAGGAAGCAAGCAGGGAAGGAGGGGAAGGAGAGGGAGGGAGGGAGGAAGGAAGGGAGGGAGGAAGGAAGGAAGGAAGGAAGGAAGGAAGAGGATAAAAATATGGACTGATGTGTATCTGAACCTGCGTTTTTAACATGTGCGTACCTTCCCATCTCCGATTACTAGCCATAACCTTTCGGTTATCGCTAACTGATGGTTAGGCTCGGTGTCTCTTATTATGAACTAATTTGACTGTAGGCTTGTTACCCTGAGGATTATGTCATGCGAGCAGTTGGTGACATTTTTCACTAGGTTTTTGCTGTGTTTGCAACGGTATCTAGTGGGTGAACTGTATAGTTAGAATCAATTATTAGGGCAGTTTTAATTGCGAATAGGCCTCAGTGAGCAGTGTATACACATTTTCTTAAGTAATCTCTCTGTATTTTCGTTATATTTTCATTAAAATTTATTCCTGAATTATTTTAGCATAGTATTGTATACTTGTTCCTTAATTTATTGAAAATATTGTCTTCATATAGGTTAGAATTCTATAGGTTAGTTACTTGGCACCAGTTATTAGTTGGCGCTAGGTATTAGCTTTATAGTTGTTTAGTTAGATTTATAATGGAAGCTATTAATCGTAGTTCAATTCAAAGATATCAAGAACAATTCAGAAAGAGGCGGGCAGAAAGTATTAAGTGCTTGTTTATAGAGAATAATACAATTTTTGTGACTTCATTGGGACGTTAAGCGTTAAATGTTAGGGATTCAAGAACTGAAAGACTACTGGTATGAAAATCAAGAACAATTAATAGGGTGAGTGAGTGAGTGAGTAGGGTTTAATGGCCCGTCGACAGCTAGGTCATTAGAGCCCCCAATTAATAGATGCTTGAATTACCGAATTGTAATGAGAAAGAACAATCACTGGCAGTTTGAAATGCCACAAAAGCTTGGGGACTGGACGAGTAAGTTCAAATTGTTGCAACACCAACGCACAGGTCGTTTGAGTGGAGCTGTTACATTATTGGACTTCGTTTTGCTCAATTTATAAAGATAATATGAAAAATCTTAAGGTGCTAAGATTCTAGTAGTACGCAACAATTCAATGGACTAAATGTACTATTAACGGCAATGAAGAATAATAGCAATTCATTTTGTGATATGTGCAAGATCACCGGAGACAATACCCTGACTGTAAAAAAGGAACAAAGAAAGAAACTTGTGTTAAAACTAGTATTGATATTAGCCTGCATTCTCAAATGTTGTGTCTTTTATTACATATTAATACTTAAATTTCTTCCATTTAAATATATTAAACATATTTGCAAAAAATGTATTGATTGGTTTCAATTGTTTATACCAATAGAAAAAAATACAAAGAATCGTTCAGTACTTAAGTTTATTTAGATATTTGAGTGCGTTGTGGCACGGGTTAATGTTAATTTTAATGAAATTTGACACATCAAAACATGCCGAAAGTAAAAAAATAGGAAGGTGTACGCTCAAAACACTTGACATTTTTATGTAACCCCCATATAAGCACCACCCTGATGTAGGCGTCTGTCTGTCCGTGAACAACATAATCCACACTTAAATACCACACTTGCAATTTAAGTTCAGTATCTTCCAAGGTTACACACGAAGATTTTCAAGAAAATTCCCACCACAGACTAACATTTACATAGAACCTTTTTCGAAAATGTTGATTTTCTGAAAAAGGGCTGACGATTTTGATTAAAATACCACATGTATATCTTATTCTCATGACAAATTCAGTGTATATCTTGAATTTTCAGGGAAGGTCCTCAGAAGTTCTCTACATTCTGGATGTCTTTTGCATAACTGGTAAATCGTAAGAGATAGACAAAATCGTAATACACAAAAATGTACATCGCGTTCAAGCACACAATTTATGTAAAATACTTTTTTGGAGTGAACCATTTCGGAGATATTCCTTGTTATTTGTTTGAATTTTCCAATACTTATACCTTTTTCAAATGGGAAGTCATTATTGTTTTCTGTCCTAAACACGCAAAGAATGGCTGTGAAAGCCATTACATAGAAAGTAGCTCTTATAAGATTTGCCTACCTACCACTTAAGCCTACTGTATTCCACTATTAGCATTTTACATATAAGGATTCAAAGATATGCATATATGGACTTGGGGATATATGAAGCTGTTGGGAGACACGGTCTCACTAATTATTATTGTAAAATACTGGCTAAGGCTAAAAGCGTAGCGGTTCATGAGACATGCGACAGAAACGAACGAACCTGAAGCAGTTGGAGAGGGAAAGTATGCATCTCGAGTTCTAACACCATTATCGTCGTCTTATTTTGTTGACAGGGTTTCTGATTTCGCCTCGTGGTCACACTGCATCTGGCTTTTTCGTGGTTTTCTGTTAAGAGAGACAGCAAATGACCTGAATGTAATTCTGGCGTTAGATCATGGATTTCGAAAGTCCTAATAAAGACATCCCGAGCTTTCTAAAATGTGATGTCTTATTTCGAGAAGACAAATGTTAAGTGACGTTAGATCTGTCTACTCGGGGATGATCTGATCAGTGGCTTCATTCATTTCTTTCAGTACCCTTTTCTCTTTTTTGTAGTGTTTAATATCCGTTTTCTCATTGCATATGTTATTACAGGCTATGGAGATTGGTAATACATACATGGAACGGAATGATAATAACCCTTATTCGTATTTTTCTGATTACCTTCCACGTATGTAGGACTTACAGGCCAGTAACAAGGGCCAGACGCTTGTCGGGCAGCAGAGGAACCTATGGGCCGGACAGACTGAAGACCTGCAAGCGGGTGGTCAGCCAAGCACCAGGTGTGAGATTGAGGAAGAGGGTGATACGAAATGCAGGCGAAATGGATGAGTGGAAAGGTGATGATGGAGCAATTGGTGGAATAAGTGGCGGAGGGAACTGGAGAACCCGGAGGAAACCGGCCCAGACGCCGCTTCATCCACCACGAGTACCACATGTGGGTCCCTGGGATCGAACCCGTGCCGCCTAGGTGGTAGGCGAACGGTCGAACCGCTCGGTCACGGCCGTCGGAATAATAATTCGGAAAGGAAATTTGGGAGGGTACTTTCCTAGGCTTAAGTTTAGGCACTTCCCCAGAATTTACCACCCTCTCACTCTCCCCACCCACTCACTCTCCCCACCCTCTCACTCTCCGCACCCTCTCAGTATCCCCACCTCTCACTCTCTCCACCCTCTCACTCTCCCCACCATCTCACTCTCCCAAACCACTCTCTCACTCTCCCAAACCACTCTCTCACTCTCCCCACCCTCTCACTCTCCCCACCATCTCACTCTCCCCACCCACTCACTCTCCCCACCCTCTCACTCTCCCCACCCTCTCACTCTCTCCACCCTCTCACTCTCCCCACCCTCTCACTCTCCCAAACCACCCTCTCACTCTCCCCACCCTCTCACTCTCCCTACCCTCTCACTCTCCCCACTCTCCCCACCCTATCACTCCCCCACTCTTTCTATCCCCACCTCCTCACTCTCCACACCCTCTCCCTCTCCACACCCTCTCCCTCTCCACACCCTCTCCCTCTCCACACCCTCTCACTCTCCCCACCCTCTCACTCTCCCCACCCTCTCACTCTACCCACCCTCTCACTCCCCCCACGCTCTCACTCTCCCAACCCACTCTCTCACCCTCTCCACCTTCTCACTCTCCCCACCCACTCACTCTCCCCACCCTCGCCTCTCCTCACCCTCTCACTCTCACCACCCTCGCACTCTCCTCACCCTCTCACTCTCCCCACCTTCTCACTCTCCCCACCCTCTCACTCTCCCCACCCTCTCACTCTCCCAACCCACTCTCTCACTCTCCCCACCCTCTCACTCTCCCCAATCTCTCACTCTCCCCAACCTCTCACTCTCCTCACCCTCTCACCCTCCCCACCTCTCACTCCCCCACCCTCTCACTCCCCCACCCTCTCACTTTCCCACTCTCCCCACCCTCTAACTCTCCCCACCCACTCACTCTCCCCACCCTCTCACTTTCCCAACCCACTCTCTCTCACTCTCCCCACCCTCTCTCTGTATTCTTTGTTGCGGTGGCTGCAGACATTAACGCATAACACTGGATCTATAGGCGTTTACACTGTGAGTTTCTCTTCGAGAAGACAAGCTTGAAGGCAGACTATCGCAGGGTTTAAGCCACAGATACTGGATGGACAATAGCCCATTTAGTTATTCAAAACACGCACAGCATCCATGTTTTCCATCATTCTGTAGTGGCTACCATCTCCAAGGACACATTTTTTTAAGGTTATATTTAAGAACCTCCTCAAAACGTTGACGAGATCCTATATCGCTGACTGTTGAACCGTATTAACCATTTTAAGATGACTCTCAGTTTATGTGTGTCACTATGGCATGTGCAATCTCCAAATTTAAAGCAGGTTAGGTACTTCAAACCCAGCACAGGTTTATGCAGGGTCGGCAAGATGAGCACCCGAAGTATCAAATGCTTTACGCCTACCATCACCACACCCTGTTTCCTTTTATCTGGCAGGAAAATAAATATGAGGACGTGTGCCACAGTGGCGGTCATTCGGGTTTCGGGTGACGTAATCAAATGCATACGTTTGAGCTCAAGAGATGGCTAGGAAAGCACAAAGAACGTGACACTAGAGAATATGACTGAAGGACGTAGACGGCTCATGTCACGGCCGACTCCACGACCGTGGCTCATGTTGGCATTGTGTGAGAAACCGCTCTCACCACATTACCGATGAGTAAAGGCCGGAGGCGAGTGCGTTTTTCCATAGGTATACTGAACATGGACTTTACTGTTATCGCTCGTGCATATAAACAACTGCAGGTAGGTATAGGCTGACCATGAAATTCTGAATTCTTTGCTTTCGGCATTTTGAATTACTTGAACATTATCACTCCACGTTTGCAGCTCACCGCGAGAGAAAACAAAAGAGTCGCGTTATAGCGCACCTAGACCTTGCGTCTGCATGCACTTGCAAGGCAATACTTCACTAGTTCGCAGAGTATTATGTTACGTTGTTTTCGACTCTTTATAGTGGCAGTTGTGTCCACATTTGATGGCCGTGCTGTACTTCTGACGTCATTCATATCCTGCGTCCAGCTAACCTGTATCGCCTGCGAGCGCACATCCCTCCGGAATTTACTGATGAGGTAGTTCTAGCCAAACCTTAAGTTGACAAGAGCGGTTCGATGGAATTAACATGTTTATTACCTTTGTTTTTTGTTATACAATAGTAGTTATGCATTTCCCTTATACTACTAAAGACATTTAAAGGTTTCTATATAGCGTTTCACTCTTAGAAGACAGTATGGAGTTAAATGGGACATCTCTGTCTCTATCTAGCGCATACAAGTTGCCATTAGCCGCGTCCTTTTCTACCCTCGCTCTGTTGCCACATTCCTAATAGCATGGTATAAATATTCATTTGTTATAAATTTCAGGTTTGAACACATTATCCGATGCAGAATTTTTTTCTCTATCAGGTTATATCCTTTTCAGAGTCATTATACATTTCTATAGGTCCAAATTTCTTCAGAAAGCGTTTTTTTTTCAATAGAAGTCCGATATTTGCTGTTTCTACACCCATCACGCACTAACTAACAAACTAACTGCTAGAATGCATCTATATTTTTTTCTTAGGTAGAGTAAACTATAGTGCTACTACCTGCCTACTTTGAATTCTCTATGTTTACCCAGTTAAGGGTTATAATTTTTTGAATTAAATGTTTTCGGAAAATTTTATATCTGTGCACTGCAAAAGTTACGCAGTGTGAAACTTTTTTGTTATTGAGTTTACATCAGGGAACCAGCGAGAACAAATGTTGAGGAAGGTTGGAGAAAGCTTTTAAAATAAACCAAAAGGCAGTAACCTCTTTCTTTTATCCAATAAGGCAAACAAAAGGTATTCATCTATTCAGCGTCAGGCCTGACACAGAAGATAGTATAAGGAGCAGCACTAACATTAGTTCGAAAGAAGCCGTGTGTGTAACTGCGAGCTGTTATTGCGTTATTTGTTTAATATTTTTGTAAATATTTGTAGTTATGGAGGGGGAAGCTAGGAAGAGACGATATGTTGGTAAATTAAGAAGTAAGGAACGCCAAATAATTATGAATGTGTTAGATTATTTTTGAAGCAAAATGCTTGGCAGTAAAGGCAGTAAAAGAAACAGCAAGGCTATCGGGTGTTCAGAAGCAGTAGTGTGTATGATTAAAAAGGAACTAATGGAAGAACCTCTAAGAACGCCATTGAAAAAGAAAGCAAAAGGGGCGGGACTACACAAAACGCTAGGTTAACGCAATATGATTGAATAGTGCAAGGTGGAGTGCGGCGAATTGTTCATTCTTTACAGTTTGCAAATATTCCACCCATGCTGAATATAATTTTGTCACAGTTCAACAGTGATGAGACCCTACCAAATTTCTCAAGGGCCACTCTGATTTGGGTTCGAATATGAAAGAAAGGGTAACAAGTGCATATTAATAGAAAGAGACGACATCGATATCATCAGATGGCGACATAAATATCTAAAAGACGTAAAAGGCTTAGGGACCAGGGGAAATCAATTGTTTATACAGACGAGTCATTTGTAAATTTAGGTCATACAGTAACAAAGGCGTGGAGGGATACCAAAGTTAAAAGTGTCCGTCTCGTCAAGCAGCAATTGAAGGACTAAGTACAGGACTCAGGCCACCTCGAGTCGCTCGCGGAGAAAGATTCGTAACTAGTACATGTTGCAACACTGCGCTCCATTTAACGTGTACTGTCTTTTAAGGGTGAGACGCGCTTTAGTATACTATATTCTCAAAAATAAACGGTGCAATTTATGTGAAAAGTGTACTGAAATTGTTTACAATGTACATTTTATTAGCGGCGTAGTCATATGATACTCCCTTAATTTACACGATTGGTATTCTTGCTGGTTTCTTTTTAAATATTGGCGCTTTTACGTCCGGCTGCAAACTAGATGAACTTAAACGTAGAACACATTGAAGATGTTTATCCGTAGCAGGATCTTGTTCTTGCTAAACAGTTGTTCACATCGATAAGTAGTACTAAATATGGCCAATAATTAGCTTGTAAAAAGGCGCAGCTTAGGAAATGTTTTCGGCACTCATGTGTACAAATCCAAACCACGTTTTCTTGAACTGCGCAATGTGTTACTTTGAAGGTTAATTAATTCCAATTGCAGTTCATCTTGGGCCACCAAGCGATCATATGTAAATGGATCTTTAATATCAGTGGTTTCGTCTATGGCAAGGGAAAATGGTAGAAAAATACTTGCTCTCCCAGTTCTGACTAAACCTTCGTCGTTCACTCATGCCGCAGTACAAGCCACCACTGTACTGTTTACACTGCCACGCGACTATAGCCAGAATCAACCGGTTTAGTTGGCTCTACCTGGCTGTTGAAAGAGAGTAGTGGGGACGAGAGGGATGGTAAATTCACACTTCGAGCGCCCTGCTGCTCAGCCCTGGGTTTATGTATTACCAGGAGATTTTAAGAGAATTTCATGGAGGGAATCTCATACAGTGAGATGACCAGTGAGAATGTACTTACACTAATAGTAAATCGTGGGGTGCCCCAAAACGAAAAAGTAATATATTTCAAACCTAAAAATTAGGCCTGTGTGTTGAATGGTTTGCTGAAAATCCTTATTTATGGCAATAACAAGATTTTAAGTTGCCTAAGAAAGAGGCTGACTCCCTTTCCCACCAAAAGCATCGAATATATGAATAATTCATACTTAATTAGATATTTTAAATTATGAATAGCTTCTTGTACATAGACTTAGCCTTCCAAATAAAATGCTTAAGTAAGTCTCCGTTCGTATTGCTAGGCTGACACAAATGTCGCGACTTAAAATGATACACGCAATACATCTAACAATATGGCTAAGATGGTAGTGTGTTTCTCTCATATTTTTAAGGTCGTGGATGTTCCGTGTACTGTGTAGATTTTGTTCGTACTTACCTCAGATGACAACTATTGGTTTAGATACTCAGTATCACGAGGCAAAATTTCACTCGCAGAACAAACAAAATACAAGCAAAGCAGATGGTACAAGAAAACGATAACACAAATAAGGC